>OX465593.1:26616660-27816660 GCA_950022655.1 Alentia gelatinosa
CAGCGGAAATGACAATTTGGGGTCTTGGCCCAGGGTCTATCCTAGATTATTCAACAGGTTCCAGCTATGATGTAAGCTATTCACCCCCTCATCTACATTAAGGGTGAACAGCTGTCCAATTAACACCATGTGGTAGTATAGGGCACAGAGTGATTGCAAGTACCACCATGATCGACCAGGATATTGTGAGATAGTAGCAACTGTTACAATCAATTGATAATCATGACCCAAGGCTAAAATTCCTCGATGGCAAGCACAAAACACAAAGACACAACAAAAACTATCCATTGGCAACTGCACCCACCACTTGGTGTTTTCTGCCATCCGGGGCCAGATGTCTAACTCCATAACAGAATAGCTCCCCTATCTCCCCTACAGAGCTGGTGCCGTTGTAGTTCGGTGGGCGTTTGGCTGTTTCTGAGCGCGCCCGCATATTACGTAAGTGGCCGCTAGGCCGGAATGTTTGCCGAACTGCAACATAATATTTTATATTTTCGCGGGTGTCAGACCGGAACGGTCACGGTCCGCGGGGTTTTGGCGGGAAAACACGCCCGCATCCGGTCGCCGTTTTTACCCCTTTATAAGCTGAGACATTTGTCATCTTATCCAGTTTTGAATACAGCTCTGAAACTCTACGTGTGTGTTCGTGTCATCTCTCCACCAGATTTACAGTGGCGATCTTGCCAGGATGGGACGTATCCTGAACACCAGCCGGGTAAGTGTATTTTGTGTGTGTACGGTGGTGTATAGTGCAGTATATTGTTTGTATAATTTGGTGGAGAGGGTGAGCCCGGAACACAAAGAAGATACTTTTAAAAAAAACCTGTAATTTATCTCCGCAAGATTCACTGAACGGTCCCCTCGGCGGTTGAATTAAAAAATACGGGGTATATCTCCGCAAATCTTGTCAGTTTGAACCACACCCGCCCGTTACTATTGACTTAGCACAATACGACAACACAAACCACAGTTTTCTGATTTATAATTGGAGAAACTGAATATAATTTCGGATATCAATGTAGAAATAGCTGAAATTTCTGGCATCGGAATTTTAATTTGAAGATTTCTGAAAACTTATCGGGATAATTATGGGATACCTCAATAGGGTCTATTGACTTAATGTGTCCTTTCGTATTTGAATCCGAAAATTACGGGAATGTCTCCGCGAAAATTTGTAGGTTGGCACCACCCGTGTTCGTTAATATCATCTAAGTGTGTCTGTTGACGTTTGAATTTGAAAATACTGAGAATATCTCCGCAAAATTCACGTACTCCGCAAAGTTCACGTAAATTTTCGCATAAGTTCGAAAACCTCCCGAGTTCGTTGACATACTATTGTCCGGACGTGTCCGTTAACGTTCACATTTGAAAATACGGAGAAATGTTGGCACCCAGATTGATAAACGGTGAATATCTTCACAAAATTCAGTCTTTCATTTCCGCCCACGTCCGTTGAATACTAAAACATAAAACCATGGTTGAGGTACTAAGGTCACTGCAGCAGCAGATGACGGGTCTCGAGAAGAGATTGGAGGCCCTGGTAAGGCCACCAGCCCCTATGGGGCAGGTGGCTGCAACTGTGCCGCCGGTACTCCCGACCAACATGGCCACAGGTACCAAAATCGGCATTGGACAGGGCCGAGGCCGCAGGCATGGTGAGGGGAGAAGCGGCCGCTGCCGCAACAGCAACAAGAAAAAGGGACAGTCTGGGTCCCAAGTCCGATGCTGGAACTGCCGGGAAATCGGACACCTTGAGCGCAATTGCCGGCAAATGCCAACTCCTCAGGCAGCGGTGGCCTTCCCGGTTTGGAGCCAGGGCATCCCTCCCCAGCAGGCTGCTGTAGCACCCCCGGCGTGGGGCCAGGTCGCCCCCGCCTCGATAACGAACAGCCCTGGGCTAGAATGCCCCGGAGGGGGACCGGCCCCACAGATGGATTTGTTCAACACCTATCCCATCAACCAGGGAAACTAATTGGCACGCCGGATGGCCGGGTGACGTTTCTTTTGGAAACTAATGGGCTCAGGCTGAGCACCCTGGCCGACACCGGCGTGTGCCGCTCTATGATCAGGACAGATGTCTGGAGACACCTGGTCACCAAAAAGGGCCTCCCTCCTTTTTTGACCCCTGGGGTCAAATTGAAATCACTGTCGGCCCACGACATCCCTACTAGAGGGGTGGCCCTTGTAGGACTCAAGGGAAAACGCATCCCCATGTATATAGTGGATAGTATGATGCACGATGTGCTCTTAGGAATAGATGGGTTAAGAATTCTAGAAGCTAGCATAGATTGTGTGAAAGGGTTGATTCATGTCATGAGGGAAACGTACCAGTGGGCTGGTCCTCTAGATGAGAGTGAGGACATGTGTGGGGTGCACAGTGACCTCGACAAATGGGCAGGGCTTTTCCCGAATGTGTTTTCACATGAAAACCAACCCCTCGGTCGGGCCCAAGGGGTAAAGATGTTTATCACCACCGAAAATGTCCAGCCGGTCCGTCAGCGGCCGTATCGTGTCCCCCTCCAGAAAAGACGGGTGGTGGAGGGAGAGATTAACAAATTGTTGCAAAAAGGGCTGATACGCCCTAGTTCCAGCCCCTGGGCATCCCCGGTATTGATAGTACCGAAACCTGATGGGTCTGCTCGCTGCGTCGTCGATTACCGCAGGCTAAACGCCATCACAGTCAAGGATGCCCATCCAATGCCCGTAGTGCAGGACATCTTTGATCAACTGCAGGGAGCCGAGGTATTTACTACCATGGATCTGAAGTCGGCATATTGGCAGATAGAGGTAGACGAGGACAGCAAGGAAAAGACAGCCATGGCAACTCACATGGGTCTGTATGAGTGGAATGTGATGCCCGCTGGTTTAAAGAACAGTGGGGCGGTTTGGCAGCGACATATCAACAAGGTGCTGGGACCATTCCTGTCCAAGTTTGTGCTGGTTTACCTTGATGACATCGTGATTTATTCGCGGAACGAACACGATCACGAGGAACATGTCCGACAGGTTCTCAGGACCCTAGAGGAGAACAACCTCACCGTAAACTCTCAGAAATGCCAGTTCCGTGCTGATGAGATCAAGCTCCTTGGGTTCATTGTAGGGACCAAGGGGATCCGCCCGGATGAAGACAAGGTAGCTGCCATCAAGGAAATGGCTCCACCCCGTGATGTGAAGGGTATCAGAAGGTTTCTCGGGATGGCTAACTACTATCGGCAGTGTATCCCCAACTTCGCAGAGTTGGCAGCCCCGTTTGCCGATTTGACCAAGAAAAATGCCCGTTTTGAGTGGAACGAGTCCACACACCATGCATGGGAGGGTCTGAGGGACACATTGGTGTCCAGCCAAGTCATGGCATTCCCTGACCTCTCAAGGCCATTTCAGCTATACACAGATGCGTCCGATCTGTGCATAGGAGCCATTCTGACCCAACGAGATGATGAGGGTGTCGAACGCCCTATTCAGTACATATCCAAGAGGTTGAACCCCGCCCAAGAAAAATGGGCAACCATCGAAAAGGAGGAGTATGCTGTTATCTTCGCCTTAAACAAACTTCGGGTGTACCTCCAGGGGTCACAGTTCACCATTTTCACAGATCACAAACCCCTCAAGTCCCTTTTCTTGTCAGAGGTGCAGAATACCAAAATCCAGCGTTGGGCAGTCCTTATCGCTGAGTTCGGAGCCCCTATAGAGTACCGATGTGGGTGCCACAACGTCCGCACAGACATGTTATCGCGTTTCCCGGCCAGCGAGGCCATCATGGCGAAGATGGTTAATGCCCAGGGAAATGCATGGGAGGACGTTTTGGGGCCCACCCTTGCGGCCCACCGCAACACTGTTTCGAACGCAACTGGGTTTACCCCTTTCTTCCTGCAGTTTGGTAGGGCCCCCACCAAACCAGCAGCCAACCTGGGGAGTGCAAACCCCAAGTTCTTCCCGAATGTGCTGGAGGACAGGGTGAGAAGTCTGAACCGGGCATATGATGCAACCAAGGGGAACTCGATGAAACAACAGCAAGTCAACAAGGCCCGGTTGGATAAACGCCCCCGCGCTCCATTGTTTGCGATAGGAGACAAGGTGTTGCTCCACAAGCCCAATGCGGCCCCCCTCGACCTGAAGTTCAAAATCGGGTACCGAATACACCAGCTAAACGGCCCGGTAGCGGCCATATCAAAGGGGGTTGGGAGAATTCAAATTGCGAACATCGACCGATTGAAAAAGGACACCTCTGTGGGAGGAGAAGCAATCCAACAGGCGCTGCCTGTGTCCCAGCGGTCTCGGTTCTTGAAACAATACCCGCCGAACCTTCACCCACCCCGTCCCAAGGATCTTAGACGTCCACTCCTCTGTGCTCGGTCTGGTCCTCCCTCGCATCAGCGGGCTATGGTACCCGCAGCCCCCTCATGCAATCCCCCGTCGTATGGTGATGCGCTGGCAGCTCGAAGAGCCGCTAACCTGGCTCCGCCCCGTCCCAAGGATCTTAGACGTCCACTCCTCTGTGCTCGGTCTGGTCCTCCCTCGCATCAGCGGGCTATGGTACCCGCAGCCCCCTTATGCAATCCCCCGTCGTATGGTGATGCGCTGGCAGCCCGAAGAGCCGCTAACCTGGCTCCGCCACAGTTCCGCGGGCGCGTCCTCCTCTGTGGACGGTCAGGCCGGTCTACTGTGCCGACCATCTGCCCTCGAAAAACCTCTCGGCTCCGTCGTGCAATCCTCCAACGTATGGTGATGTGCTGGCAGCCCGCAGGGCCGCCGGTCGCCCGGTCCCAGATGTAAACATTCAACCCACCCCTATCCGTCCATCACAATCCCCACCAACAGGGACCCCCGTGTCAACTGCGGCCCCCGCAGCTAGACCTTCATTGCGTGACCAGCCCGAGTTGTGCCCGCTTCTAGACCGCATTGATGCCGGTCCATGCCCCAATGCTAGCCGGTCGAACAACCCCATTGCACAACATAGGCCCTCTGCAAAACAAAGAACTCCTGCTCAGAGGCGCGCGAAATCAGTTCCTACAACTTTACCCCGTCGTTCCTCCCGGCAGCGTGCGGACCCTCCGCACGTCCCAGCGTCACTCAGTAAAACGGATTCCAGTCTCATTCACCCACAAACCATATCCCCTCCTGCCTTAATGAACCGGCCGGTCACTCGTTCCAGAGCACCAGCCTTGCCTGCCCCTCAAGACCCTACCTACACCGGCCCCTGTCTCCGTTCTGGTAGGCAAACCACCTCCCGGCGAAAATAACCTTTTCCTTTCAGTTACAATATATTTACACCTGGTTTGCTGTAGCCCATGTCTGTTCTTCTCCAGCATACACTCAAGATGATAAGTACACTAACTTGGTTTCTGTTGTTGTCGACCCTAGTACTCTGTGTAACCTTCTCTGATTCAGATACCCTGCTGAAGGATGCTGGATCTCCACGTTAAGGTTTTTTTTCAGAGAATCAGCAAACATCATGCTCAGCCGAAACCGACAGCTGTGAATAGCTCGTTTGACACTGCATTCAAAATCCAGCAGGGGTCGGCCTTGACCACAGGGAAAAGCAGCCGCATGCCGTCCCGCCCAACAAGTGGGGCCCTGTTGACACCGTTGGCATCGCGGGCAGATACCTGGTGGGAATGGCCACTTCCAAGGATGTGAAACAGCTACAGGGCCAAATAAACCAGCTGCGGGCATCAATTCACTCGGTGAGCCACCTTATGCTATTACTCATATCTATGGTAAATGCCTCCAGACTATTTATTAGAAAAATTAAAGGATATAGTACAGCTCCAGAACCTCACTTCAGCCCTGAACATCCTTAGCTAAATCAACCACTGCCTGCATCTCCAGACGGCTAGAAATCCCTCGAACTACCCTGGAGCAAATTTCTTCCCCCCCCCCCATATCTGGGGGTTAACTGATCTATGGTGACTGGTAGTACTGCGGCTCATTTTTATCTTTCCAGAAGGCGGACTGACAAGAAACATCTGGGCCTATCGAAAGAATTGGAAGAGGAACCCTCCCCACGTTGCGTGGATCGACCTCCTTCCTACCAAACGCACAAGGCCTAGATGAATTTATGTTAGCCATACAAATTCAATGTATAACTATTGTTTTCTTTTCGGAGGGTTTCAGCCAAAGCTCACATGCAGCTTTTCTAGTGTTTACCCCAATGTGGGTACCAAACTGAGATGGACCTTTTAATAACTTATTTCATTGTCTTGCAGTTCGAGTAAATTATGTTTGTAAATAATATCTATGCTGCCTATGCCAATGCAGTTAATGTAATGTTGTGGAATTATGTTGTAAATAATATCCATGCCAATGTAGTTGGGAGCTGTTGTAGTTTTAGCTCTAGTGAAATTATGTTTGTAAATAATATCTATGCTGCCTATGCCAATGCAGTTAATCTTGTAGCTATAGTGAAATTATGTTGTAAATGGTAATCTGTGTCAATGTAGTTAATCTATCAACTTAAAACTTTATTTTCAAATACTTGAAAAACTTGTGTTGGGAGCTGTTGTAGTTCGGCGGGCGTTTGGCCGTTTCTGAGCGCGCCTGCATATTACGTTAGTGGTTGCTAGGCCGGAATGTTTGCCGAACTGCAACGTAATATTTTATATTTTCGCGGGTGTCAGACCGGAACGGTCACGGTCCGCGGAGTTTTGGCGGGAAAACACGCCCGCATCCGGTCGCCGTTTTTACCCCTTTATAAGCTGAGACATTTGTCATCTTATCCAGTTTTGAATACAGCTCTGAAACTCTACGTGTGTGTTCGTGTCATCTCTCCACCAGATTTACACCCTGAGCATACTACTGTGTAGTATGGGTACCAGCAGGAACGAATCTAGATTGGCCACTACCTCTGTCTCCACTCTTTTCCAACTGAGAGGCTGCTATGGCCCTGTCCATGGACTCTCACTCTCGGACCAAGAGCTTTTTATAGGTGGTTTCTGAGAGCAGAAATACTTCTCAAGAAATATTCACAGCTTAGCAAATTGATAATAAATTCTGCCCCCGGGGAACCAGTGTAGGAACCTTCGCAATAGAGACCTTTCTATTTGACAGGAAACGAACCCTGTTACATCCCGCAATGAAATAGATAAATGGCAGGCCTTACCTGGCCTAATATGTGAGGAGGATATAGGCCAGGCTTCCAGGCTATCCATATGTGCGGGGGAATCTCCAAGCAGATCCGACAGAATTCTAGATTTTTATACATGTATATGGTAGGTATTTTGAGGTAGGAGTGGAGCTTCCTAGCCTGTAGTAGCTTGTAGTATGACCAACTCTAACCAGACAGTACCGTACATTGTAGTATACTTGTATGCCATTACATCTAATGTCTAGTGTTCAGTGTCTCCACCCGTGTAACTGTTAACATGACACACCTACTGTAACTGCTGCCATCTGTGAGCACCTCTAACAACTACTCATATATAACCTCTATGTGATATTTCTATGAACAGGGCATTGTGACATGCTTCTCTCTCTCTCTCTCTCTCTCTCTCTCTCTCTCTCTCTCTCTCTCTCTCTGTCCATAGCCTTGGTACCATGAAGACATAGGAATACATGCTACTGTATTAATCTACCATCTCTGCCTTAGTTCCAATATTTCACACAATCACACAAGTAGTCAGGCTGCCTCATATGCCTCTAAAGCAGTTTGTGGAAGAGCCATGTTAGATTCACCATCAACTGTGATGCATAGTTCTGGCAAGCGCACTGGCAGAACAGGAGAATGAATGTGGGTTGGCATCACGGTTAGCGTCACTTGGGACCACCTCGACCTAGTCCACGAAGATATGGGCATAAACCTGAGAGAATCACTGCAAAACTATGCAATTAGGGGTACAGATATGAAATCCATATAGAATCCTCCACTGCAAATATCTTTTAATTTTTATAAGTTTTAGTATAAATATCATACATGTATGACATGTCTGACCCTGTCACTGTTTTGGAGAACATTTGGGCAAATGGTCACTAAATGGTCACGACTCTGGAACACAAAACAGTGACCAAGACCTCTCAACTCTCAGAATGATCGTTATTGTTATGACCAAAAAGTCTCTGGAACACCATGCCCTCTAAACGGTCGCTAACTGGTCGCTATTAACGATTGTTACGACTGAGAACACCGGCCAGGTCTCACGTGTGACTGCGGCATGGAAAGGGTCGGTGACTTCCTTAAAGGCATATCAGATAATTTACGATGGTGACAAATACAAATAATCAGGAAATTGACATTGGTTTTAATCTTTCTAGCCAAATTGTCCGATACGTCTTTAACAGGCCCATGGGTTGTCTGTATATATTACAAGGTGAGGCATCCGAGGGTCATGACTACCTGGAGTAGTGTGACTTTGTGATAAGTGAATAATAAGTAAACAGAAACAGAGATAGAGGGAAAGAGGCCAGTAGGGGAGAAATAGAGTGAAATATGAGGGAGAAGTAAATAGAGACAGCGAGAAAAAGAGAATCCGAGAGAGAGAGAGAGAGAGACGAGTTAGGGACAGAGAGGGTGGAGAGAAAGAGAGAGAAGGGGAGACAGAGAGTGAGAGGAAGAGAGAGAGGTGAGAGGAATACAGAGGGCTGAGAGAGTGGAGAGAGTGGAGAGAGAGAGAGAGAGAGAGAGAGAGAGAGAGAGAGAGGGGGGGGGGGGAGGGAGACAAAGCAAGGGAGACATAGTGTGACAGAAAGAGAGGGAGGGGAGAGTGGGGGAGAGAGGGGAGAGAAAGGAAGACAAAGAGAGGAGAGAGAGGGGGTGAGAGAGGGTGAGAGAACAAGTGAGAGAAGGAGAGAGAGGTGAGAGGAAGAGAGAGGGGTGAGAGAGTGAGGGGTGCAGAGCGAGGGAGACAGAGAAAGAGGAAGAGAGAGGGGATGGAAAGGAAGAGAGAGAGAGAGAGAGAGAGAGAGACAGAGAGAGAGAGAGAGAGAGAGAGAGACGACAGACAGACAGACAGACAGACAGAGAGAGGGAGCGAGGGAGAGAGACACAGACAGAGAGACAGAGAGAGACAGACGACAGACAGACAGACAGACAGAGGGGAGGCCAGGGGCCCGTTTAATGATCTAGGATCGTACATGTAGACCCTCTGTATGCCATAGAGACCGAGGGACGATGTGGGTCAACTGTATTCAACACTTATGGACACCCTTATAGACAGCTAAGACTGTCTTAGCGAACAAATTTAGAAATTATCAAACAGTAGCTATTGTACGAGGTACGGAAAAGGGTCTTCATGTGCGATCCTAGATTATTAAACAGGTCCCAGGCTCAAAATGGAAAGCATTATGAGGGATAAAATTCGTTCTACGGATCGATCGCTGTATGGAGACCCACCACGTTTCAGCGAGCCAAAAATAACAACGTACACCGTCCCCTTCCGCTAATGCGCCATGAACTAATAACTCAGTGCCATGTTACACGGAAAGACAAGAACAAACACAAAGTGCATATCAAATACCCTGTATATTGTACGGTTCTTTTCACACAAAAATAAACCCAAGACTAACGATAGAAGAGGAACTCGCTGGAAGTGTAGCATGTGATTGAAGTGTCCAGCTCTCATGTGGGATTTAGTCCGAGTAGTGGGGATATATACCCAGGTGCTGCTGGTTCCAGCCTAATAAGTTACGTCTACATATGACATTACACCGCACGCCGGTTACATACACGCTGGTCAGCTGCCATAGCTGTCAGGTGGAACACAGGATTAAAACTTCACACGATCTCCCGCTAGCGCACGTTCGACTGACTGACTCAGTCAACTTCAGTCTTTTATTGAGCGTAGGACACACGCCCCAGCCGGGGACACACCAAGCGAGAAACGCACCGATTTCCGGAATCGCCAACACAAAATGGCGTGTATTTGAGCTATTATTTCATAGTTCACCTTATCATTATTTCTATGACGCTAAACTATCGATGGGATATAACATTCCGAAATCATATTTCACATATTTGCCATTTTGTGTTGGTAATTTCAGAGATGGCAGGCTTATATCGCTTGGTGTGTCTCCAGTGTCAGATACGCTGCTTTGTTTAGAGAGAGGTTATGCCGAAGACACACCAAGCGAGACACATAGTGATTTCCGTACCTGTAGTGTATTTCGGAAGTACACAATATGACATTTTGTTCGCGTTTTTAGGTGTGTGATAATAAGAGTACGTAGTGAGTGAACCTACAACTAGTAGCGATTCAATCCTGGGCCTTTTGTCCCATAAAATACGGCCCTCCACCTCTGGCGTCGAGATGTATTTCACGGGACAAAAGACCTCGAACGGCGATCGCTACGGGCTTACTAACTACGTTTTCTCTTAATATCACCATAATATCAACATTTGCACTTTCAAAAGTTCAATCTACAAATCTAATGACTAATAAGTTGTCTTACGTTACGTTTGACGTGAGACTGAATCTTACGAGTATAGTTACCTGTGATAAGACTTGATCTCGTTCACTATTTGAGGTTTATACATGCGTGTTGTATATCAACTTGTTGATCGCTGTCAAGTGTACGTGAGGCGCGTAGTCGAATCTACCGCGAATACCTCCCAGAAGACACCACTGATTAGTGCCAGCGACTGCCGGTAGGTGGTCGCAGTGAGTGGCGTGCAGAGGAAGGCACCATACCTCCGTCCTACACCCTCAACGCCAAAAATAATATCACAGAAAAACAATAACAACAACTTGACAAAATGTTGGAGCGGAATCTGCAGACGATTCCCGTGCGTCCCGTCGTGTACCCGTTCGGACTGCACGTCGCCGTCAAAATGGGCGGGAAATCAGAGGCATCGGAGTTTGGAACTGACGAGTAAGTACCTCAGCAGACGACTTTTCATTCACAGTAGTTCTCATAGTATTTTCCTCACATTTCATCGAAATTTGGTTTTCACTGATCTCCTTATGATTTGCTATATTTGAGAACATCAGAAATTAATATGACGGGCGGTTTCTCTGTTCTCAGAAAAAAATAGAGAAAACCTAGGATTAGATTCAGTTTGTTGTTGACGTTGCAGAAGGATTTCTTTGGCAATACATTATGAGCATGTTTTCTTAACATTTGACCATTATGAAATGTCTTATATGACTCAACCGAGGGGGGGGGGGGGGTAGGCTTAATGTTATCTGATGAATAAAGACCCAATTTCTTCATGATGAAAGAATTAAGATAATTTATATACGCACAGCAAATTACATTTTGTGTTACAAAATCAAAATGTTTGCGCTTCTTGAGATTGTTCTGTACGAACATTGCAGGAGACCTCTCATCGACTGTATTTCCATGCCTGTATATGTTTCAATTATATGACTAGAACTGTCAAATAAAGAAATGCGCTATATCTTAAGCCTGGGCGTACATTGAAACCAGTCGCAGGACCTTCCCAACATAAATAAAAGTTTTGAAAAATCTAAATATGGTTATAGTCAGCCTAACAATCAAAATGCCCGCTTACCTGACCTAAATTAAAATAACACACAGTCTCTTGGATTCGTTACCTTTTTAACGCATATTTCGATTTGCTAGAAGAAGATTAACCAATAGAAAAGTACCTTACACTCACTCAGAGAATACCAATATATTAGTTTGTGTTATGCCGCAGATATTACAAGTAATTTATTGTGAAGAGCAACGGATGATCATTACAGTAGACAATGCATCAATGGGTTTTTACTCTTTTGTTTTGTAAATAGATAACTTCGTATCCTTTTTTTCTTACAAAGCTCTTAAGCAATACAATTATAGAACATCTGACATTCAACTATTGGGATCCTTTGGTAGTGTGATCTCATCCTCAAATTCAACGTATCAAATAGCACCCCAAATCGCCAATATCATTACGCCTGAAGCTCATTCACTTCAGTCGATTTATATTCTTGTAATTTACATCCTGATCAATTCCTCAATCGTCCATCAAGCTTATAGACTTGCGCATTTACCGAATTACAAAACGCTCTCCCGAAGTGAAATTACCTCGTCCGATATAAAGTCTGCTTATAACAAGATGGCGAGGACCAGGTGCAGAAATTCGGTTCGCCTGACCCACTTCAGTTAGAATATCCTCGCTCAGTGAGACAGAGCGTGCCAGAAGGAGATGGCAATGTCCTCTAAGTATACGGGTGTTGGGTGAAGGGAGTTCCGCATGGGCCATGTACAGGAGGAGGTGTTTCTCCAGAGTGTATCGTGTTAGCACATGGTTTAATACAGACGTGCAGACACAGTAAAACTTCAATAACACAAACCCGGTTACAACAAATACAACATACAAAATACAACAGTAATTTGCCCGAGCCTGTTCCCTTTCCATTATTTTTTTTCCATTAAATGTGTCATAAGTCACAGATAGGAAAAAAATGTTTACTCATTTTCCATACACTTATCCATGTATAATGCACACACTTGGTAATGACAAAATGATTTTGAGCAAAATTGGGATTCAATAAAGTGGCTTTTATGAGTGAATAATATTTTTACTCAATAAAGTAAGAATTTTGATCAAATAATATCAATTTTGGATTACAGAATAATACAGTGTTATGCTGAATTATTGTGTTGGATTTGTCTATGTTATAGCTAATATAAAAGCTTGGAACAAAACTATGTTCTTAATTCAATATCCTATGTTTCAAGAGAGAGAAATATGTTATAAGATATCTTTGGGATTTTGTACAATGTTTCACGTATGTGCATACAAAACTCGGTTACAATAATCCTCACCTTAATACAACAAGTGATTCCTGCCGTCTCTAGAACTTTGTTATAATGAAGTTTTCCTGTATATACAATCCCGCGCACTTATAGCACCACATGCACAGTCCCTGTGCCTGAGACGTGTCAAGAGGGATTAAGCTTCAAAGCTGGACTTAATAGTGTGCAGGTTCTTAGACTCCGCTATAAACTGGCGACCTGTCAGAAAACCCAGTCCAATAAGATCGCAACAGATTGGGCAGTCTTCTGAAAATCCTCACAAGTTAAGGTGATAGTTGGAAGAAATTCTTATGTGGAATTTGAATTATTCAGATTATTGCAAACTGAATGATGCCTACGGAATCCTCTGGTTAAAACTGAATGATACTAACAGATATTGACAGGTGAAAACTGAATGATACCTACTGATATTAACAGGGGAAAACTGAATGATACCTACAGATATTGAAAGGTGAAAACCGAATTTCATCAAATACCCATGCACTAGCAGTATATATTCCATTCGTCCATACAGTTGCGTACTATGTATAATACTACCCCATTCCATGTGACCTGCATAGGTTGTTATTCGCGGAGTCTTCTATCAATTCGGTGGCCGAAAGTCGATGTGTCAAAATGGTGTTTTAATCAAATCCAGGTATATAACGAAAAGTAAGCATAGTGAGTGTACCTGGATTCCATCTGTTCCTCGATATTTTGGTTGGAAATACTCACCTCGTTCTTCGAACTCTATGAGTCATTCCGACCAAAATAGAAGATATCAGATTCCAGATATTAGGTACACTAACTATGTCTCTTAATATAATGCCTCCAGATTTTGACAAGTGAAAACTGAATAGTACCTACAAATATTGACGAGTGAAAACTGATTGGTGCCTACAAGTGCACTCACGTGTCAATTAAATGATGCCTACAGGTATTTTGAGGTGTAGGTTGCATATTATTCTCCTTTTCTTCCTGTCATTGGGTTGAATACTGGTAGGTTCAAAACAAAGGGAACCATAATAATAAGGCAGCCAACAAAGATGGCCCATTAAGTCAATCAAAAGCGATGAAGCCAATGTTCTAAACTTATGTGTTGTTACACGAGGCGTATCGAAGAGAGATCCGAAGCCCACCGGAACATTTTTTTTCCAACCACGGAACCGCCAGTCAAGTCCATTGGAACGAAAAAAAATACATCACAATGTACTAAACTTAGCAATGGTGCTCTCTACAGTCAAAGTTGCCTTAATCCATCCAGTTGCCTGACCAGATTTAACTCTCCTGTGTTTTCATTAACTAAGGACATTGTGGACTTAATTATATAAGTAAGATCATACCACCTGACGCCCCCAGCATGGCAATGTTCGACCCCTAGTTTCCTAATCGATGGTGACGCAAACTACAATGTGCCCCAATCCCCACATAGTAAAGATTGCAAAGGACAATCGTGTACTCTATCCACCTGTATGGTCAAGTTCTAGTTGTTTCATCAACAGGTACCTCGAGTTTATACAGAATTCATGAACAAGCCTTGTGATGTGATCCTGTTCCTGTTTTCTCCATGCCAATACAATATCGATCATATTATACGTTAGGCAAAGAACGCTCACCGTTTCGTCATTCTCAGATTAAGTGTACACAGACAGCAGAAGATGCCGAGAACCTCACACACACCAATCGAGAAACGCAGCGCTTTCCAGAATCGCCAACACAAAATGGCGTGTATGTAAGCTATTAGTTTATATTCCACCTGTTTATTGTTCCTGATAAACTAAATTATCGGTGGGAGATATTCCTATTAAATAATATACAGAGTGTTTGAGAGACAATAGGAGAAGGTGTGAGAGAAAGAGAGAGACAGACAGACAAACAAACAGACAGAGAGAGAGAGAGAGAGAGGAGTAGGGGGAACAGCTATAGAGACTGAGAGTAAAGTGAGAGAAAGAGAGAGAGAGAGAGAGGAGTAGGGAGGGACAGATAGAGGGTGAGACTGAAGACATAGAGAGAAAGAGAGAGAGAGAGAGAGAGAGAGAGAGAGAGAGGGAGAGAGAGAGAGAGAGGGGGAGAGAGGAGTAGCGAGGGACAAGTGGAGGGTAAGCGTGAAGAGAGAGAGAGAGAGAGAGAGAGAGAGAGAGAGAGAGAGAGAGAGAGAGAGAGAGAGAGAGAGAGAGAGGTGCAAGAAAGGAACAAGAAAGTGAGATTGAGAGAGAAACAGAGGCAGAGAGAGACACAGACACAGAGAGCAGGTCACAAAGAAGGAGAGGGATTAAGAAAGGAAGAGATGGGGGATGAGAGAGAGAGAGAGAGAGAGAGAGAGAGAGAGAGAGAGAAGTAGGGAGAGTAAAGCCTATAACGTAGTACAGCGGACAAGTGCCAGGTGGCGGCCGTGTGCCTCCTTCCAGTCGGGCAGATCACTAGTCTCACAGATGAACTCCACTCGCTCGGTGATCGGTCGTGTATTCCCTCTCAGACGTACCGAGTGGCAGCACCGATCTGTAGAACTCTGCCACGACCTGCAGATCACTGTTTACGTCACAGCTACCTAATAAGGATAAAGCCCACGTGATCAGCCCCCTCACTCCTGAGGAGCACGCTTTTCTACGATTACTCAGAATTAGTGAATTAGGGGCCAGGACTGCTGATATCTGGAACCAGTCCAGCAGCATGACAGTGAAGAGTGGAACAGTTACAGGGAGAGCAGTATGCAGCAGTGACTGGTGGAACAGTTACAGGGAGAGAAGTACGCAGCAGTGACTGGTGAAACAGTTACAGGGAGAGCAGCATGTGGCAGTGACTAGTGAAACAGTTACAGGGAGAGCAGCATGCCGCAGTGACTGGTGGAACAGTTACATGGAGAGCAGTATGCAGCAGTGACTGGTGGAACAGTTACAGGGAGAGGAGCATGTGGCAGTGACTGGTGGGACAGTTACAGGGAGAGCAACATGCAGCAGTGACTAGTGGAGCAGTTACAGGGAGAGCAGCATGCAGCAGTGACTAGTGGAACAGTTACAGGGAGAGCAGCATGCAGCAGTGACTGGTGGAACAGTTACAGGGAGAGCAGCATGCAGCAGTGACTGGTGGAACAGTTACATGGAGAGCAGTATGCAGCAGTGACTGGTGGAACAGTTACAGGGAGAGGAGCATGTGGCAGTGACTGTTACAGGAACAGTTACAGGGAGAGCAGCAAGTGGCAGTGACTGGTGGGACAGTTACAGGGAGAGCAGCATGCGGCAGTGACTAGTGGAACAGTTACAGGGAGAGGAACATGAATCAGTGACTAGTGGAGCAGTTACAGGGAGAGGAGCATGAATCAGTGACTAGTGGAGCAGTTACAGGGAGAGGAGCATGTGGCAGTGACTGTTGCAGGAACAGTTACAGGGAGAGCAGCAAGTGGCAGTGACTGGTGGGACAGTTACAGGGAGAGCAGCATGCGGCAGTGACTAGTGGAACAGTTACAGGGAGAGGAACATGAATCAGTGACTAGTGGAGCAGTTACAGGGAGAGGAGCATGAATCAGTGACTAGTGGAGCAGTTACAGGGAGAGGAGCATGTGGCAGTGACTAGTGGAACAGTTACAGGGAGAGCAGTATGCAGCAGTGACTAGTGGAACAGTTACAGGGAGAGCAGCATGCGGCAGTGACTGGTGGAACAGTTACAGGGAGAGCAGCATGTGGCAGTGCAGTGACTTGAGGAGCAGCCTGTAGCATATGGTGCATCAGTATCTGGGTCTACAACATTCAGGACAGCAGTCTTGGTACTCACACCAAAGTCAGAAGTATCTGGGCAGCTGCATCTGGGGAAGCGCTGTCCAGGGCAGGAATAGTCTCCAGGGCAGGACATCTGCCGATTGGGCAGCAGTTCAGGGGTCCGTTATAAAAGTTGAACAATCATCGTACGATTGCCCTAGGACTGATGTCGTTACATAAGTTTTTTGGTCGTACAGCTACGACCTTCATACGATACGATCAAATCGAATGCCTCAAAATCGTTACATAAACATCGAACGACATCGTGCAAATGGTCTAAAGTCGTCTATAATAGTCGTAACATATGACACCTCAAGGGGTTGTCGTAGCTGAAGTTTGTCCTGTAACTCTGCAATTATTTTACGTACATCGTTACGTACATCGTTACGTACATCGTTCGATAGAGCGTATCGTCCGCTGCTTGTTACCTACCACATATAAAACGTGTAAATTTCTGTGACATCCTCTCGGAGACTCTCCCGTACATAGAGACATAGTGAACCAAACTAAGGCTTGGAGACTGAGGGGCCACGAGAGTGAGAATCTTGAGGGAAAACTAAAATATGTTCTTCTTTTTTGTAGATCTATTGGCAGAAATACCTTTTCTCTTATGATTTATTTCGAGCCATGCCAAAATCAAAATTTAGTAATGTAGTTTTTTTAATCTGCCAGTCTCCAGAGAAAGCAATGAGATCACTCTACTGGCAAAATACCTGTGTCATACGAAATGATAACCATGAATTTCCGATTGTTCCCCGTTCACCCGCTAGAGGGCACCACAGTTGTCAGGAATTGTTAGACAAGAGTAGCTAAGTACAAATCGACGAAATCGCTAGCATCTTTCAAAATTTATGAGACGGACCCCTGTGGTGCAGCACACAGAGAGGACTCCTCTGGGACGACATTGTGGTGGAGCAGTATGCAGCAGCGTCCAGGACAGCATGGTGCAGCATGTGGGGGAGTGCATGATACTCCACCAAGGCCCGAGTCCACCGGGCTTTACATCGTCTACGATCGGCCTCACGGTGTCCCGATTACGATGCACACTGATTTTCCTTATCTAGAGGTTTATGTGAGATTTATATAGAACTGCATCGAGAATCGTATAAATACACAATACTCCACGAGTTTGGATGAGCCGCAATCGTCATCGAGGCGAAGCCGAGTGACGATTACAGCCCAACCAAACGAGTGGAGTATTTTGTGTTTTACGATTCGAGTGCGGTTCTGGATTTATCCCACCCCTTTCTATGGTATTAAACAATCACAATTTCAGAACAATTTGAATATATACTTAGCAAATTCATATGACGTCATCTGAAATTCAATACGCCACGGCCGTGGCGTAGTACTGTCACTCTACGGGGGTGATCGTTGGGTATTTTTTTCTAATGTTATTCCTATGGCTAAACTTGTACCAGTGGTGAGATAATAAGATATTCCCCAAAATGTCTACGATTTTTGACATTATGCAATGTAGTGCATCGGGAGGTGTTAAACTGCTATCGTAGTAGGTGGACGCCGGGCCTAAGTAGAAAGAAGTTTGATAAAAAGCGGTATTCCTTATTATATCAATATGTACACAAGATATATGATATATTGGACATTTTATTCTCTTAGATTACAAGAAATGCTCTTTAATTCAAATACATATAACCACTGGATTATATCCCATCACTACAGACGTTCGACATCACCCAAGCTGCAAGTTTGTTTCTTTTTTAAAGTGTTCATTTCAAAATATTCAATTTGAAGTTCTTCTTTTCGTTTTATTGATTAAGATTATTCTGCTTCCATATTCCACGTGTAAAACTGGTTTTGTTCAAGGGTCGCCGACATGAATAATCTGCTTGCCCAAATTGTCTCCAGCCATCATGGCACAGAAAGCTTTTCCCGTATTATCAAGGCCCTTTTCCACGGTCTCATGTATCTGTTTGATGGAAATGGGAGAACAGTTAAAGGCATAGCCTACAATTTGCAATGGCGCCACCTGGTGATTTTCAAATATTCACGATTGCATCTACAGTATGTTCTCATGAGATTCTTCCTTTTGCAAATTATACAGAATGTTGCAGCTCGAAACCGCTCGACAATTACCAAAAATATGATAATCAAGATACTTTTATCTCTTTCCTAATAAATACCTTTATTTCACAAAAGTATATTGCATAATTAGTGAAATTTTCATGGAATGTAATAAAGTTATAATAAATTTATGTTATATATAACATTGCAAAGAAAACGTCTATTGCCAATGATCTTAATGTAAATATAATATAAAAATAGATAATAATCGATTATTTTGTGGACAGGTGCAGTCCACCGATTTGTTTGAATTATAAGTACTATTTTTTCAGAGTTGGTAGCATCTTCATCTGTAGACATACACATGTCAGAATAAACGTATTGTAAAAGGGCACAGCCTCACCTTAATATGGCCATCTTCGTACCACTTCATCAACTGCTCAAGGGCTTCTGGGTATTTATCAACATAATCTAAAACCACATATTCTTCTCTGAAATTGAAATAATCAAGTTGATTAGACGACTAAAACCGATTGGACAATCATATCATATTATGGTATCTGTGTGAATATTTGTTTGTTTGTTGTTTTTGATGTTTTTGTTGTTGTTTTTTTTTGTTTGGGGGAGGGCACCATTTAAAAGACACATTTAAAAAGAAAGGTTTATATCTATACTTGAGGTATCTGTTTGACCGTGTCCGGCCTGTCCTTTAGTCTCCAATCACAATATTTGAGGGTATCGTCATCTGAACTAGTCTGACATGGGTGGCTGTCAGAGTGATTAGATGCAATTCTATCACTGACGTGGTACTGAGGTGTCTTAGAGGTCCTCCACCAGTGTTACCATCTGAGATGGTAAGACAGTAATCTGAATGAAGTGAGTTCAAGACCACCTTCCTGTTACAAGCTTTATTACTGATGTTACTGCAATGACAGCTAGCTGTGGACTAACTAGTGCATCAAGAGGTCATTTTATATGATTATTCTGTATTTGCGCATGGGGGTGACCATATAGATTGCGACCAAGGGACACCCCTCGTAACATGGAGCAAGCTTGGCCAGTTGACAGTTCATGCTCACTTGGGAAAAACACAGACATGCAGAAACCCAAACGATCAACAATACAACAATACACAGTAATCAACATGATATCAGTATCGTTCAGCACTGGTGTCCAACCTTTGGGATCGTCTGCTTGGTCTTAATTTTAAATAATGAGAGAAAACGTGGTTACTGAGTCCGTAGGGGGTGGCCATTCGAAGTCTTTTCTAAGTATTTTATGATACAAAAGAGTCTCAGCCACTTCCTACCCAAGATTGATAAGAAAACGCCATTTTATTCACTTACTAATTCATCAATTCATGCTCATTCACTACAGGCACAGTGCGCCCGAACGTTATTTATAGTAAATGTGTCGACCATTCTTTGTTACTATAGTAATGAAGTCATCTTTCTAATCCTAGTAGAAATGAAGTCATATTTCAAATCTGTAAGTAGAGTGAATCTCTAAAGTACGTGTACCTGGTTATGTTGCGTGTCTTTACTATCTGGTCCGTATGGTCAGGGAGAGGAGGTACATGCGGCGTGTCTTGGTTGTAGAGGGCGATTTGTCCACACAGCACAATGTGAGAGTTATCTTTCATCTGAAAAACCATCGGCAGAACAATGTTTCGTGTATAACTAGCCATGGTGTCCTTTCCTTAAAGTGGGGTGTCCACCTACTACGAATTTTGCATCATGAAGACCCTTTTCTGTACCTCGCACAAAGGTTATTGTTTAATGATTTTAAAGTTCGTTCACTAAGACAGTCCTAGCCGTCCATAAGGTTCTATAAGTGTCGAATAAAGTTGACCCACATTGTCCCTGGGTCTGGCATACAGAAAAGGGTATACACGTACGACTAGAGTTTATTAAACGGGCCCCAGAAACGTTCTGATGAAACCTGGTGGAATCAGCACTTTACTGCTGGTAGTCTGGGATTGTCTGTATGTAATCTTGGCGTACAGAAAATGGATTTCACGTACGATCCTAGATTATGCAACGGGCTCCAGGTTTCACAGACTATGTCCCAATTCAGAGCTACCTACGATATTGACCTTCCGATGCCTTCTGATGGACTACGATATGACCAATCGGCATTATAGTCGACTAAAGCTACCTATAGTAGAGATATTTCAGAAACATACAGATATGTAAACAAAGTTACCCCACAGAAGTCTACGCTTTAATCATGTGATCCCAATCCTGGCAGGATTGCCGATGGATCTTCCTAGAACCCGAACCCTAATGTTCAGAGCATGTTGGTGAACCTTTGAATAGACCTACCTGTTCAATGACCGCGTCACTGACTGGGCCGCCCACATTATCAAAGTAGACATCGACACCTGAGGGGCAGGCGGCCTGCACCTCCTTCCCCACGTCCTGTGTCCGGTAGTTCACTGCATGGTCAAATCCCAGACCTTCTGTCAGCCAGTCGCATTTCTCATCAGTCCCACATATACCAACAACTCTAGAACATCCCATCAGCCGTGCAACCTGGATCATAAAAACGACAACACTACAGCACACATTCCTCTGAAGACTACGAGCCTGTATCCATTGGCCGACGAAAACGGCGGAGATTTTATTAGTTTCCCTATAAGCCTGTTCCCATATTGGCTGACGGAAAGGCGGAGATTTTGTGAGTTCCCCTATTTACAAGCCTGCAGGGCCCTGTTTTTTAGTCACGACAATCGTTATTGGCGACATCGGCTAGGCGGGAGTGTCCTATAGAGCCACGATCGTAGAAGCTACGACAAATGTGTTGTATCGACGACATCTAGAGAGCTCAAATGTGTTTTTTAGTCACGACACTCTGTGCCTAGCCGAGCGGAAAGTGTCGCTAACTATGTCGTTGGGCTAAGACAATTTTAGACATGTCGTACCAAATGCGGAACTTCACTTCCCGTAGGAATTAAGTGATGAAATTTGAACACGAGTAAGGTATACATATAACTTATAATCGTACCAAATATGAAGAAAATTGACAGCAGCGTTATGAAGTTATCGGCGTTTGGATTTCGTCATACCAAATGCTGCTCTGGTGGCCAGTGTACCCCTACCATCATGTGATCTAATTTATGCGGCGACCTTGACATCGACTGCGCTTACTTCACTCTCCCCACAGAGATTCTGCACGCTATACAGCGAAAGATCTGTTAGGAGAGTGCGTGTACGATATCTGATCGATAGCTCAATGTTTCATATTCAAACCCCGATATATTCAGAACGATACGGCCTTCTTCATATTTGGTACGATTATAGGTCATATGTATCCCTTACATCGTGTTAAAATTTCATTGCTTTATTCCGTCGGGAAGTGGATAAATCATCTATATACACACAGTGATGTGTTATAGAACTTAAGACAGTTCTATACTTGTCGTGACGGCCGACACTTTGCGCTCCGATCGTATGCGGCAGGCTATGACACCGTCTATAGCTGGCGGCCATTTTGTATCACCAAAAAGTGTCTTGGCCTCAAGCTAAGATCTTAGGCCATCGTGGATCCACGATATCGTGACTAAAAAACAGGGCCCTGTTTCCATTGGCCGCCACCGATCTACACTCAGGAACTAGCGATAGACCTTTAGCACTGCTGACACAAAATTAGTCAATGGAAACAGACTTTAAGGGGAATTAAGAAAATATCCACCGTTTTCGTCGGCCAATGGAACTGGGCTTTATGAAGGAACAGCATCGAGATCCACAGCCACAGAAAATTTGCCTTGAGTTTTGGTTGCGGAGTACAATTATGCCCGGCGTCCACCTACGACGATAGCAATTTAAAACCTCCCGAGGCACTACAATTCATTCTATCAAAAATATTAGACAATGGGAACATCTTAATCTTACACAAACTTGTAGACTAAGAACATCGGGGTGTATCGTAATCGGTTTTTAGGTGCATCGTAAAGCCTATCACGGACGAGTTGGAGCTCAGTGGACGCGTGGCCTTAATATCACGAGTCGAAGCCTAGTGAGATTACGTAGTAAACCAAAATGAATGGTAATCCCAATGCTGAGTTCATAACCGTCTATAACGTCGGGCAAAGATATGGAACTCCTCACCAACAGAAAAATGCAACTTTATTTCATCTCATCACACCGATCTGCTTTATGCTACTTACGTTTTTTCTTCTTTTTTCATTTATAAAACATTTGTACTAAATAATTCTTAGGCCTATCTTGTATGGCCACTCTAAGATGAGATTATTGTACAACGTCAACGTCAGCCTGATTGTTGTACCACAATAACCCGCTACGGCGAGAGATGCAATAAAGTAAATGATGATATTCTCTTATGTCTAAAGCGGGATTCACATGGTGGGATTCACAGGGTGTTTGTCTGAGGCAAATCCTGCTGAGATTCTGTACTGGAACACAATCTCTTCGTCTAAATTGCAGGGTTCCATTTCCCTGAGACATGATTTCTCCAATGTGATTGTTGGTGACATTTACCTCTAAAAAGAAACAGAATCTCATGATATTTTGAACCAAGTGAGGTATATGAATCCCTCCGTGTGAATTCCACTCTAGCGAAGAAAATACCAGGGGTGAGATAGATGATCCCATACACAGGTTCCCAGTGCTCACCTGTCCAGCTACCGACCCACACGACCCTGCCGCTCCACTGACCACCATCGTCTGCCCCTGTTTGATGTGCCCAAATTCTTGGAGTCCGAAGAAGGCCGTCAATCCAGGGATTCCGAGGAGGCTCAAGCTAAGTGTTGGCCGAGTCTCAGATGATAGTTTGTCCAACTAAAAACAACAGTAAATTTCGTTACCTATGGAGAACAAATATCTTATACGAACATGCTTGGGCAATTCCAGAAACGTAACAAGTCATGGATACTTTATGAGAGCTGGTAGAAGGGTATACGACACATGAAAGGGTGGGAATGTTCAGGGGGCGTCCACCAACCACGACAAGGCTATGACAATGGCTTCCCGACAAGGGCCACGATTGGCCTACGATTGGAGGCCTTGTCGTGGTTGGTGGACCCCAGTTCCCAACAAGAGTCTATGACAAGGCCATGACAAGGCCACGATTGGCAGCTTGTCGGGAGCCTTTCGACAGCATCGAACATGTTCGATTTTTCCCACGACTGGACCCTTGTCCTGGAGTGGCGTCGTTTCCTCATATCACTGTTGTAGTGTGTCGGTACCATGGACGTCTTTTTTTATGGGAACCAGGGACGTCTACGACCCGACCCGATACCACTGTCGTAAAGCCCCCTTCTTACGACAAGGCTGCGACAAGCGCCGATTGGAACTTTCATGTCGGCGCTTGTCGTAGCCTTGTCGTGGTTGGTGGACGCCCGCCTTTACGCCTCACAATTATCCCTACGTACTTGTATAACATTGGATGGAGCCGTGTACGACAACATACTGTAAAACCGCCAGAATTGGCGAAGTTCGTTAATGAATTTGTTTAAGGTCAGGTTGTCAAAGTAGCATTACCTTTGTGTAATTGTCAGCAGACTGGTGCATGTCCTCTACAAAGTACTCGCACCAGGGGAAGCTGGGTGTACCAAAGAGCAGGTCTCCGGCGGAGTAGGCAGGATGGCGGGAGTCGACAACGCTGCCGACCCCGGCGAACCCAACGATACGCTCAGCCAGCCCCCAGGGTGGCACGTAGTCCGCACCAGTCGACTCGTTCATCTGGCATCTCTGGCAACAATGGGAATGATGTTTTTTATCACACTCATAATATTTTGGTTTACAAGGGGACACACTATAAATGAATAATGTGCCTCGTTGGGGTATGGCCTGTATCGGGAGGAAAGGCATGACTGGTGGCTGGACTTAGTCTGTAGGGTGTTAGTATCTATGGCAATGGATGAGCTCACCCGACTAGTGGATGAGCACACCCGACTAGTGGATGAGCACACCCGTCTAGTGGATGAACACACCCGACTAGTGGATGAGCACACCCGACTAGTGGATGAGCACACCCGACTAGTGGATGAGCACACCCGTCTAGTGGATGAGCTCACCCGACTAGTGGATGAGCACACCCGACTAGTGGATGAGCACACCCGACTAGTGGATGAGCTCACCCGACTAGTGGATGAGCACACCCGACTAGTGGATGAGCACACCCGACTAGTGGATGAGCACACCCGACTAGTGGATGAGCACACCCGACTAGTGGATGAGCTCACCCGACTAGTGGATGAGCACACCCGACTAGTGGATGAGCACACCCGTCTAGTGGATGAGCACACCCGACTAGTGGATGAGCACACCCGTCTAGTGGATGAGCTCACCCGACTAGTGGATGAGCACACCCGTCTAGTGGATGAGCTCACCCGACTAGTGGATGAGCTCACCCGACTAGTGGATGAGCTCACCCGACGCACCTCACGATGCACTCTACAATGCGCAATTGCATGGAGTTCAATGAGCATCGTGGTGCATCGGGAGGTTTGAATTCTGCTGTTCGTGCGAGGGCAATGACAAGTATAGGAGAGTCGATACGTTAAATTATTGTTGTCCAGGGAGGTGTTTTTAAAACTAAGAACGATACTGGCTAAACGATTACGATTAGGACTAACCTCAGGCGATAGTGACCACGATCGGACTGTCAGTCCGTTGTATGTGCTCCTCGGAATCCCAGGATAACTTCTGTCATTTTTATTGTTTACTTTTTTAATTCTAAGTGGAAGATGTTCTGTTATGAAGGATCGAACACACCTAACAACGGCCCTTAAAAAGGCAAAATTTGTGACCTTTTAAGATACTCAAAATAAAAATATTTTCCTGATCGTCTCGTAAGACCGTCCTCCATAAAGACGGATCACTTTAGGTACCTGAGAGGTGTTTTTAAAACTAAGAACAATAAAATAATTGACTTTATCATGGTCTTGATCACCTGTCTTTATGGAGGACAGTCCTACAAGACAACCAGGAATTAAAATCTCGTGAGAAGGCCACACCTTGTACCTTTTTCTAAAAGTCTGTTACTAGATTGATTCGATCCTCCATCATGAAATATCTTCAGCTAAGATAGCGAACAGTAAAAAACTAAAACAGCAAAGGATGTCATGGAATTTTGAGGACCACATTTAAAACACGGAACGACACTCCGGTCGTGGTCACTCTGGCTTGAAGTTAGTCCTAATCGTAGTTGCTCAGCCAATATCGTTCTTAGTTTAAAAAATACCTCCTTGGTGTTGCCTGCTGAAGCAATGACATTCGTGTCAAATAACTGGAGAGTAAATATTCAACAACTATTCACTTGGCGCTGATCAATAGAAGATAAAAACACAAAACAATTTGCCCTCCGTGAGAATAGGCCTTATTATTCAGGATTTCATTTACAGTTGAGAAATATGTGAGGAAAATCCGTATTAGTCATACCTGGGCAGGATCGACAGAGAGGTAGCAGGTCTTCAGCAGTACCTGGCCCTCAGTAAGTTGTGAAGACCTCACAGGGTCGCACGGTACACAGGCGAAGTTCTCTGGGCGTGGCGCATTGCTGACACCTGTGAATGATTAAAGAAGAAACCAACAACTTTTGTTCAAAATCATCATTCTACACGAGTTTGATGCGGAGCGATATGCACGAGGCGAAGCCATGTGAGTATCACTCTGACCAAAACGAGTTGTTTTCTTTATTCATATCACGAGTTCCCAACGTTAAGCCTATGGGGGAAAAATACCAGGGGTGAGATTATCATTCACATTATGAATAACCATTCTAGACTAAGAATGGTTCTAATCGTATGCCATATTACTGCAATCAGGTTTTTCAAAACAATAAACTGCCTGTCAATACGTTAGGTTAATCCAACGCAAGCTAAAAATGAAGTCAACTATGACTGACCACTGGGGCATACAGACGACAGGGTACTACCTTAATAGACCCTCCAGTCTAAATAAAAGTCTTTCGAAATGAAGGAGGACGGACTGAAATACTCGTAGAGGCATGGAAAACGAGTTCCCAATGTTATGCCTATAGGACAAAAATACCTGGGGTGAGATAAAATTCATTATCCGGTTATCATAGATTTGTAATCAATCTAAACCATGCACTTGGGGATTTGTTTCTCCTCTTTATCTGCTTTATATTGCTACCCTTGAGGTAGCAGTATTCTACTCAGTAACGATCTGTGGGCTTCATAGGTTTGGTATAGAGACTCGGTATTAGGTGGGTAATAAAATAAGGAATGCATGTACTCATACCTGGGCGGGATGCCACTCAATATGTGGCATCTTCAATATATCAGTGTAAATTTAGTAAGTAGCTGAGGCAGGGACGGTATGGATAATAAAGGATGTACACCAACCTGGGCGGGATGCCAGGACCACATGACGATTCTCCATCGCACGTCCACTCGCTCGATGGAACTTCCTCGTCGACACACACCGGAACAGAAGGCTCACCGGTCTTATTCTCATGTTGATACTTAGGATGCTGCACGGGGTTAGTCTCAACTCTCTGTGGGTCCCTCGATGCCTGTCGAAATGTCTGTACTTTGCCCGCGATCCACACTCCAGGTTATGTAATAGCTTAAAGGGACATGACCGTGCGTCGGGATTTAGATTCACCTATTTCACATTCGCGCCATCTTGTAATGGTCGACCCAGTGGTGACACAGTGCTGCGGGTGCCCAACTCTCCAGTATGAGGCTTTCACTACAGTACTGGGTGTTCAATATGGGACAACATTACAGACCGATGTTTATAGAAAGATCAGGAAGCTAAGAGATTGGCTTTTTTGTTGGGCGTTTGGCCTTTTTGTCAAGATATGCTGCCTAGGTTAAAGAGAGGTTATATATAGACTTTCAGCGCTCTGCAAAAACTAACCCTTCGCTTCACTATCGGTGTGCTAACTCTGGGATATTTGTAGTGTGCAGAGGCCCAAAGTTCATTTAGGAATCTAAGGACGCTAGTTAGGCTGGACGATATTGCAATAGTTCAAGTAACAGAAGTAGTAGAAAATCAGTATTCAATCTTCTTCCTTCTGTAGTAGTAGAACTATCCAACAGTTCACCCAAAGGCAATCTTCTGTGTTTCAGTTTCGATTCCCTAAGACCCCTTCAACAATTATATCAATGAAAATAAGTTGTAACCAACACAGATGTGATCTATGAAGCAATGGGGACCCCAGATATGACCTACGATAAATGCCGTTTCATAAATATGATCATAGGATGACCGCCATATCCATTGTGCAAATTATCTTATAGTTGACATATATCTTTTAATTATGATAGGTCGTGACACTCACGCAGTTAAAAGTGGGCAAAACTAGTACCAAGATATACAACAAGTGGTGCAATTTAATACCCATTCAGAATTTATTATCCTTTCTTCATGATTAAACGCCCCTAATGTTGTACTGTTTCAAAAAATCGATTCTGCGTAAAATAAAGCATTGGACAAACTGCCATATTTATAAATTTAGGCTGAATCCAACAGAATATATTGATAAATGCTTATTGGTTAGTTATGTTAAGAGGTCACTCCCAAGATACCCCTAGGGGTGTCGTTATTGAGAAATTCTTTACTATCTACGAACCCATGAACGAGGTGTCTATCTTTTTTATCATATGTGGAAGTCGTGAAGGACAGAGAGGTTTGATTTGCAAAGTTCAAGGTTTGCTGGTTCCCCCATCCTCTGCTTCTGACCGGGGAACCAGTCTAAGTTCAAGGTTACTCCAAATCAGACGATACCTGTCCAATCATTGATTTGGGCAGGGAACCAGTCTATACTAGTGGAGGGTGGGACCGTGGTCTCTTGTAACTGCTGACTCAGTATGAATAAAAGTCCAGTCTGATTCCATCTCACACCGTGTAAATCTGTCACACATTTACAACTTTAGATTCACATATAGTTCACTACTTCAGCTGTTTTCAGGGTGAATACAAGCACCTGAAGTCGAGAGTTTAAAAAAAAAAAATTCTATTCATTTTTTCTATTAGCAAAACAACATCTGAATACAATCAGTTCTTCCTGTTGCCTGAGCTCTACATTCAACACACGCGATCCTTATACATATGCAAGTCGTCAATTATAAAGGGAAGGTGATACGGAATGATACTGATGAGGAGGAGCTGTGTGAGTGAGGTTTGGGTGTATCAGGCGTGGCCACTATGCCATGAGACTTTATGAGTAGAGGCCTGTACATGGGGGCTATGGCAGTATTAAGTACACCATGAAACTGGTTTCACGTCCTGAACACAGGCCTCGCTTTGGAGTGGTATAGCTTTGCTGGTATTAAGCCAGCTAGAATCACGGCTATTCCATCACCACGCTTATGTGCAATAGGGTATGTCCATAAATGACGTCATGCTATTTTTGACCATTTTTGACCCCCCCCCCCCCCCCCCACCCACCCCCTCCGGCCTTCTTATGTTTTGACATACAACCCTTGTCATGTTTGGCCATGGAGACCGACCCCCCCCCCCCCCCCCCCCACACACACACACACACACACACACACACACACACACACACACACACACACACACACACACACACACACACACACACACACACACACCACCACCACCACCATTCCCCCCGCTGCATGACGTCATTTCGTAGGTGACTATTGATAAAGCTGGGACTCACGGACATATACCCTATTGGGGTATCTCAGTTTGTTTGCAGGATCCAGTGTTAGCTGGTTTTCTTCGTAGTATGGTGATAGGCCCTTGACTCATTTCCCACAACTATTGCAGTTTAACGATTATCATAAATCTTCAAATTAGAAATCAGCAGAAATGTTAATTTCAGTTATTTCTACATAAACGATTCAAATTATATTCGTTTTCTCCAGTTAGAACTAAGAAAACGGCTGTTCATCTGGGGAGAGGTGGCGGAGGTGCGGCCAACCAGTCGGGGGCGGATCCTTAACGTATCCAGGGCGATATTAGGGATTTAGTAACGTCTGGAGGGTCTATGGGCAGCATAACGTTTAACATAAGATAACAGTTCCCCATGTGCCCGCGGGTGGCGCCTCTCTGACCGTCTACTGCGCATGCTTGGCCGAAACGCAGGTGGGAGCGGCGTCTGCGTGGATGTGAGAGCTGTATGCACCCAGCGCCGCGTACGAGAGGATCATGAACTGGGCAGGGTTTGGGAAACACAACCATTAGTGGTCATCTGGACGGACCAATATTGAGCCTCAGTGGCGGCGACTGGACGCAGACTGACCAGTGGAGTGTCAGGGTCGTGGGATCAGGTCAGTGAAGTGACCAGTCCATCAGGTAGGCTAACGATTACATGCAAACAATACCAGACTACCAGCGGTAATATCGTAAAACTAGATGAGGTTTAATCTTGTCCACCGTATTCCACGACTGGAGTTTGGCAAAGTGACTTCATGAGGCGAAGCCGAGTGAAGTCCGGAGCCAAAACTTCAGGAGTGGAATGCGGTGGCCAAGATTAAAACGGATCAGGTTTTGATTTTATCCTACCCTATCTCCTCGATTTTGGAATATTACATGATAACAATGCCGTATGCCACTAGTGGCATATAAAACTCCTTATGCCAGTCAGCGTGGCATACGGAAACCCAATGTTAAGGCTATGGGATTTTATATTAGGGGTAGGATAAAGTGCTGATTCCACCAGGTTTCATCAGAAAGTTTCTGTGAAATAATCTTGGGTCGTATCCGTTGACTTTTTTTCTGTATGCCATAGAGACCCAGGGCGATCTGGGTCAACTTAAATCAACACTTATGGACAACCTGGACGGCTGATACTGTCTTAGCGAACAGAATTAGATATTGATAACGAAACTGCTAGGAAAAACATGGGCGCTTCCACCGCCAGATCTCCATTTCAGAAGTTTTCGGCACAAGCAATCGGTCGCTCGGTGGAATACACGCTTAATGAGAGATACAATTGGTAGACGCACACTTATTGTACTGGTTGACTTGTATAATACTTCTAGTGATGCATAAAGTAATAACTTCCAGAATATATAGCAGATAAAGAACTGGTCATTAGTCATTTTTCAATAAGACTTTAAATCATAAACATTGGTGTTACATGAAGTATGATTTCACAAAAAATATTACGCACAAAATTCCTGAAGGAGAGAGGTTTTAATCATTTCGGAAACAATGATAACTTTGTTTTTGTTGTTGTTGTCCTGTTGTCCTTTTTTCATATTCAGTCAACATACACATTATATATATGACAGTCGCCCATTGCCATTCTTCCATATAATAGTCTGGACAGATACAAAACAACAAGGACAAGGACAAATACAATATTACAAGACAGTACCACGCCTATCTTCATATGATCAATCTATATCAGAATTACAATGTTTTTGATTAAGTGTCTTTGCTCCGTTAGTCACGAGTTGCTGGTCGTTTCTTCAATCTATAGCAATACTTCTATTGCTGTTTGCTAAATGAGTCCAATCTATAGAATCGGTCAATGATTCCTTTATTATATTGTTATTTATCATATAAAGCAAATAGACGGGAGTATCTGTACAGAAACAGTATACAAATAATATAACACATCATAAATGATTAACTCAGTTGTAGGTAACCGTAACTGATGACATGTATATGTTAACTTAACACTAAGTTTTGCTATTGTTGTTGTTAAATATCCATATAATATAATATTCATGCTATATTCACTTGTTATGGAAAGTACAATAAACCCCACTTGCCAATGTCGTAGTCATATCAGCCATAGTTCCGTGTGGGTCCTTAATAAGCTATGACCATAGAGTGCGTCACCGATTTCCACCTTCTGGACCTCATACAACTGATACCTAAATACAACCGTTGAGTTATTTGGGATCGGAGAGTTGGGATTTGGGCGCTGGTGATCGAGCTGGGGTTTACAAACAGGTCAGACGTCCAATCTGCCTCATTAGGCCGCTGAGTGCACAACGAACCCTCCCTGAGCTCACTCTGCACGTGCTAATGAGAGTGTGAGGGCGCGCTGCCTGCTCCCAGCCCGCCTGCAATCACCAGGGGGCCGTGAATAAACGACGAACGACAAAAACGTATCTTAGAATCGTCTTTGGGGCTTTAATGTTGTATCAAATAATGTGTTGTAAGCAGGAAATATTTTGACGATAAGAGTAACCTAAGTCTCTTACAAGGTGTCACATACAAAGACGTTCATTTAGAAAACATCTTCTGTTTTGTCATACATCACTGATTGGAAAAATATCGTCTAGGATGTCGTTTATCGCTGGAGTTATCGTATCGTCCAGTATCAGCACCAAAATGAACGAACTTTATTCAACAGCCCCCTTTTTACTCATTTTCGTCCTTAGCATTAAGCAAAGGAGACGTATACATGAAACCTGAACCTGGAGTGATATCTGTCACAACTCGCCGTGACTGTCATCAGGATCAGCCCCGTGGTCACGGCTCACCGCATCTGATAGCCACCCGTAACACACCTTGTAACGCTAAAACCCCACCCACTGAGCGCCTACCTTGTTGTACGCCACTCACAGGTGATACAAAGTTCAATCAAAAAGTCATTTCCTAAACTGTTCATCGAGTGCAAAGCAGTTGTCATAGTGCAGGATCAAAGGGGAAGAGGGTAACCATACCAATAGAAATATGCCAAAGCCTTTCTTTTTGAATTAAACAAAAAACGAGCAACAATATGTTTGATTGAATGTGTTATTTATAATTCGATTTCAGATATCTATAATTGAACAAAATTTCAATAGATTTATAATATCACTCAAGATTATTGTAAATCAGACATTTATCGACATAAATTATATATGTATACACATATACATATTGTCACATGCAGTAACTAAAGCCTAATCTTATAAACTAGCTAACACAGTGACAAGAAAAGATAAAGAAGACTGATAACCATACACATATATGTATTTGTAACATATATTATAACAAAGTATACAGTTACATAACAATTCTCATCAACAAAAAATCACATTCACTTCTGTAGAGTTCATATGATACAAGTCCTCCTGGTCAGAGCAGTACTCCAAGTCTATCACTTTCTGTTATTGTCCAATGTCTCCCTGACTTGTGGATATAGATGAACCAAAGCAGTGTCATATGGTGGTAGCAGTCATCAAACTCTGTTCCTCTAGTGCTTGGATGATAGCAACTTGTGGAGAAGCCCAATCCTCGTAAAGGCCTCTGTAGCCTAGTGCCCTATGATCTTCCAGCCTCCTCACTGTAGTGGGGGTAATGCTCAGCAGCCTGGAGATGTTGATGCCATGGTGTCTGGGTTCCAATGAACTTTGACTGGACATCTGCTCCTTATATACCCTACAGGGGGTCAGTGCAAACGTAGACGGGGACGGTTCAAACACTGGAGGTGGCAGTCCAAACGGTTGGGCCTTAACCACTCTCTTGAGCGAGGACCTGTTAGCAGGCACCCCATGATATTCTTAATACATACATCACAATATGAAATTGAATCACAAATAAATATTTCCTTAAATGAAGATAAATTATGTTTTTTTGATCTAATTGTAGATATCTTGATTTAAAGACTGATGATATTTGCAATATTATCAATTCGTAGAGGGCATGTTTGATTAAGTCAATATATCTAAAATTCAATTAAGGTATATTGTTCAAAAATGAATTCCAGCCAGGGAATACTACCCGCGGTTCATGCGAAACAAATGTGCAGGGGAACCAGCCAGTGCCTTAAGTGAAATTCACACATAGGGATTCATGTACTTCACAGGGTTCAAAATCTCATTAGATTCTGTTCCTTTCTAGGGGTAAATATTGCTAACAATGGAAGGGGGAAAATATGTCTTAAAAAAATAGAACCCTATAATCTAGACAAAGAGAATATGTTTGAGTACAGGATCTCAGCAGGAATTGTCTCAGACAAACATCCTGTAAGGTACATGAATCTCATGGTGTGAATCCTGCTTTACACTCCAAAGCACTGGTAGAAAAGAGCTTCTTGAATTCCTAAAGTGGGATTCACACAGTGGGATTCTCGAACCTCACAGGCCGTTTGTCTGAGACAAATCCTGTTGAGATTTGGTACTGGAACACAATCTCCTTGTGTGAATGACAGGGTTCCAATTTGCTGAGACAACTTTTTTCCCTTGCAATTGTCGGCGACAATCACCCCTAGCAAGGAACAGAATCTTATGAGATTTTGACTTTAAACAGGTTTAAAATTTAGAGGGGCATTTTGGTGAGACAAATGTATTTCACACATTCTCCCCCAATCTGTGAATCTCAGTGGTCCCAAATAACACCTATTCACACGGGGAAGTACCCTGAGTCGGTGACTGTGTACCCTCTGTACCCTCTGTACCCTATTTAGGGGTGTAGGGGTGAAACTATGTACCTGTTAAATCTTCCCATGTGAATTGTATCTGCCATGTTACCCTGAGACTGTAAAACACCCCAATCTGTGAAACTTTGTACCCAGCTGGAAATAGTAGCCGACTGGTGCAAAGGCGTAAAAGTACACCATGCAGTCTCAGGTCCATTTATCCCATCATGTGAATCCCACTTTAGAGAATCCAAGATATTTGAACAGATATAAGCAACCCGAAGCCTGGACATTCAGGAAAGCCATCCTATTTAAGGAATAGGGAAAAAAACAAAAGTTCTTAAGCCATTGTAAAGTCTGGGACGAGAACTTCTAAACTGACTGGACATAATATCAACCAAACCAATCCAAAATCCTTTACACAATGGGGGTGTGGGGTGTGGCTCAGTCAGTAAAACTCGGTACTACAATTCCTGTAAAATTGTATTGATTCCTTGGTGAGTTACACTTATCTCATCCCTAGTATTGTTTCCAATAGGTTAGGGACCGTTCATTATTTACGACAGGGGGGATGAGCTATTGGAGGGGGGGGGGGCAAATTATATGAGGGTATTTGCCAGGGGGGGGGGGGCAATTTATTTAGAGGTATTTGCCAGGGGGGGGGGGGATTTTATTTAGATGTATTTGCCCGGGGGAGGGGGGGGGGCATTTCATTTCACGGTATTTGCCTGGGTGGGGCGTTTCAATTTCAATGATTTACGTTTTGGTGATTCACCCACATAAGAGGTTCTAGAACAGTGTATTTTGGATAATCTATACAGAGGCCAATAGTGTCTGATCTCTTATAGCAGAATTAAGAAATTTATATATATATATATTATATATATATAAGCCCTCGTGATTGTGGCAGAGAAGATAATAAATGAGGTAATGTAACACCTGGCAGTGCCATGTCTGTAGAGTGGGAGCTCATCATACTAAGACTTGTTGTAATCTGCCATGCAAGACGTCTAGTATTCGCAGTCTTTTAAAAACGTCAAACATATGAAAACAAGCCAGGACTATTTTCTGCACAAGAAAACTGCAATGATTTTAGAGTTTGTAGGTTGTGCATGAATATGCTAAGACTATCAAAGGCAATACTGCTGTTAGGAGATTGCTCCATGACTCTATGCGGTACAGCTCCACTGTATTAGTATCTATACTCAGTTCAATGGTCAATGTCAGGTGATAGCCGTGCAATGTAGCTTAGCATATAAAAGTTGTCTTTTTGGTGCCTGCACTGTCTCAATAGAACACCCCTTAAGATAGGTCTTAGAGCAGCAGGTACATAAGCTCCCATGCCAGCATGTCCTGACAGGCTATTGGTTCACTTCCTAGATGGTGGATATCTAATCCCATAACTGTTACGTGTCCTCTACTTGTTCTTACATACACTATCGCCACCTTGTGTATCTTGACAATACTACATATAGTAGCCCCCTCTAGTGAATAAACAGACACACTACTAGTTTCACTTCATGTTGTTGTTCTACCAGTCACTCCACAAAGTCTACCCTTCTGAGCTGCTCATAGACCCACAACCACGCAACATGGTGGCAGCGGTTGAAGATTATTGTTAATGGAATGACACAAACAGGTGGGGAATGCCCAAACTCTATATTTCTCAAATATAGGCCACTCTGAAGTGAGACCACATGACTGAGTGATAATAGGGGACATCTCCCATATGCTCAACACTAGCTGTGTAAACCATTACACTAGTGAACTCTCTGACTTGCTGGACAACTACTCTGTGTCTCAAGTATAATTGCAAGTTGTTCCACAACTGATTTCCTTCTGTGATTGGTGTTGGAGCTTCATAGTGTGGTGGTGGTACTTATTAGACTGATCTTCTGGGAACTGCTGTTGGTGCTGGTCTGAACCATCATTAGCACTTCCGCCTGTTTACTGCACTTCATATGACTCTTCTGAACTCTGTGTTTTAATAATTGTGGTAGTGCAAAGGGTCTGGGTTGCCTGAACTCTGTGTGTGTGCTAATTCCTCCATTTTCTGCTAATAATGGTTGATGCACAACCCATTCCCCCAGTCCATGGGATCAGGCCACCACAACCACTCACCCTAGACTCTAATATTACTGAAAATTGGAAGCTCTTCAAACAGAAATGGAAAAACTATGCTGTCATTGCCCAACTTGACAGACAACCAGCCGTGTATCAGGTCGCTCTACTCCTCCATACGCTTGGTGATGACGGCCTCCGTGTATACATTGGGTTTGATTTCACGACACCTGAGGCTCAACGAACCGTCGATGAAATCCTTGAACGATTCGACCAGTTTGCAGTTGGAGAGGTGAACGAGACGTATGAGCGTTTCATTTTCAACAAAAGGGCCAAAAATGAGGGTGAAACTTTTGAGAGTTTCTACTCGTCCATCAGGTCTCTCATAAAAATGTGCAACTATTGTGCCAATTGTGTTTACGGGACCGGATCGTTATTGGCATACATGATTCTGAAACTCAGACATCACTCCTGAAAGAAAGGAACCTAACTCTCCAGCGGGCAGTCGACACATGTAAATCTGCCGAAAATGCCTTGACTCAAGGCCGTGCCCTCCGTCCCGACCCGGTGCACAAAGTCGCTGCCACGAATGGCTACCGACAAAAGAAAACAAAACCGTCAAGAGACAAGATGAGAGCCAGTCACAAAGGCCATGATCCAGATGAGCGAGAGTGTAAGTTCTGTGGTCGCACCCATGTCATGAAGAAGGAAAAATGCCCAGCCTGGGGCAAGAAATGCTCATCCTGCGGCAAGGAAAACCATTTCCACTACAAGTGCCCAACTGACAAAAAGAAAGTCCACAACATTGAAGATCAGGAAGAGGAGACCTGTGACGAGGAATGGATCAACATTGTTCATGAGATTGATGCTGTGCACTCAAAAGCCTCTACTCAACTTAAAGGCAAGATGCTGATCAAAAACAAAGAAGTCACCTTCCAGATTGACACGGGCGCTACAGTAAACATTCTACCAGAAACATATGCTGCTAACATCCAGCCCACATCTAGGATGCTCCAGATGTGGAATGAATCAACGTCAAAACCAGTCGGTGTCTGCCGTCTCTCCATACGCAACCCGAAGAATATGAAGAAGTACTCAGTCGAATTTATTGTTGTAAACAAAAAGCGTACCCCCTTACTCGGGTGGAAGACAGCAGAGAAAATGGATCTGCTCCGCATCATGAACAAAAATCTGGAATGCACTGCGGCCATCCAGCCTCAGCCATCTCCAGAATGCCTTCCTGCTTCACTCAACAAAGAGACCATAATTGAACACTATCCTGATGTTTTCAATGGAGAGCTAGGGCAGCTCCCTGGCATAGCTCATCTCCAGATCAAGGATGATGCTGTCCCTATCATCATGGCCAACCGAAGGACACCAGTGGCCATCAGAGACAAACTGGCAGGTGAACTCAAGCGTCTTGAGGGACTCGGGGTCATCGCCAAAGTCACTGAGCCAACTCCATGGATTAGTCAAGTGGTCATAGTCCACAAGAAGTCGGGAGACCTTAGGATATGCATAGATCCAAGGGAACTTAACAAAGCACTTGTGCGTGAGAGATACACCATGCCAATACTGGAAGACAAGCTGCATGAATTGGGCCAATCTCACATCTTCTCCAAGGCCGACCTCGCATCTGGATATTGGCATGTCCAGTTGGACCATGACTCAAGTCTGCTCACCACCTTTCAGACCTGCCATGGAAGGTACAGATGGTGCCGTCTCCCATTCGGTACCTCAGTCTCTGCTGAGATTTTCCAGAGGAGACTGCTTGAAGCCCTTGATGGACTCCCTGGTGTCATATGCATTGCAGATGATGTGATCATCCACGGAAAAGATGTAGCCACACACGATCAGAACCTGGACATCTTCCTCCAACGATGTGCCGAGAGAGGGATCAAGCTCAACTCTGACAAATTTGAATTGCGAATGAACGAAGTGACCTTTATGGGCCACCGGATCACTAAGGATGGTCTACAGTCTGACCCTGAGAAGGTCAAGGCCATCAACGAGATGCCAAAGCCGGAGAATCTACAACAGCTACGACAAATCTTAGGATGCATCAACTACCTCGCAAAATTCATGCCACATCTGCCTAACGTCTTACAGCCTCTTCTGATACTCACCAGGAAAGAAGTCCCATGAAACTGGTCTGAGAACCAGCAAAGTGCTTATGACAAAGCAAAGGAGTTAGTTACAACAACCCCAGTGCTGGCATTCTATGACCCCACAAAGGAACTCACCATAGAAAACGATGCCAGCGAATATGGTCTAGGGTCTGCACTTTTCCAGGATGGGAAGCCTATTGCCTTCGCAAGCCGCACTCTGACCGATCCTGAAACTCGGTATGCCCAAATCGAGAAAGAGATGCTTGCGGTCTGCTATGGGCTAACCAAATTTCACCACTACACCTATGGTAGAGATGTCAATGTGATCACTGATCACAAGCCTCTGGTTTCTATTGTTCAGAAACCACTCTCCAAGGCACCGAGGAGACTACAAAACTTACTGCTGCGAACACAGGAATACTCATATTCCCTTGCCTACCGAGCAGGAACGGCAATCCCTGTAGCAGATGCTCTCTCCCGTGCACCACTTCCTGGAAAGAAGAAAGGGGAACTAGTAAACAACATTTTCTTCACACCAATCAAGATGGATAGGCTATCTCAAATCCAGATGGCAACTCAAGCTGACGACACCCTAATGACCCTGAAAAAGGTCATCATGGCCGGGTGGCCAAACATGAAGAGAGATGTAGTGCCTTCAATAACTCCCTACTTCGACTACCGTGATGAGCTAACAGTTCAAGATGGCATCATCCTACGTGGGGAACGTGTAGTTATCCCACTCTCACTCAGGCCTGACATCAAGAAAAAGCTCCATGCCGGACACCTAGGTATCAACTCTTGCCTTCGTCATGCACGTGAGCTGGTGTTTTGGCCAGGTATGTCAGCTGAAATACGCCAAGCGATTGAGAACTGTGACACTTGTGCCATGTACTGTGACCGGCAATCCGCGGAGCCACTGGTCATGAACAAAGTACCAGACCGTCCCTATGCAACAGTTGCAACTGACCTCTTTACTATCCAAGGCCGTGAATACTTAGTCACAATGGACTGCTACAGCACTTTCATTGAGGTGGACTACCTGACCTCGACGACCTCTGAAGCTGTGATTTCAAAGCTGAAACAACACTTCGCCCGCTATGGCATTCCCGATACGGTCATAAGTGACAACGGCCCACAATTCTCATCCGAGAGTTTCCATGACTTCGCTACAAAGTGGAATTTCACCCACCAGACATCAAGCCCAGGAAACAGTCAGTCGAATGGAGCGGCAGAGGCAGCAGTGAAAACTGTCAAACGAATGATGCGTAAATGTGCCAAGGCAAAAGAGGATCCATATCTGGGACTCCTGAGCCTACGAAACACCCCAACAGAAGGGCTCTCATCCAGCCCAAGCCAGAGGCTCATGGGAAGGAGGACTAGGACCCTTGTGCCTACTACCACTGATGCTCTTAGGCCCAAACAGCCCAAGGATGAGAAACCAGACATGGAAAACAAACGTGCTAAGGCAGCAGAACGTCATCTTGCCAGAAGGACTCTCGGCATGTTACATCCTGGTGACAATGTCCGGGTACAACCGACCCAGCCTGGACAAGGAATGTGGAAGCAGGCCACAGTCACCCGTCATCTTGGTGGCAAGAGCTATGAAGTAGCCACTGATGATGGGTCCACACTCAGAAGGAACCGACGACTCCTACATTCTAAACCCTGTTCTACTGATGACTCCTGCTCAAATGAGACCCCAGCTGAGACAACCAGCAGGGCAACCCCTGCCAAACCGCCCCTCTCACCACGCAAGGCGAAACCACCCACAGTCTACGATGGTCCTGTGTGCCCCCCATCAGTCACACCAGGCACTGCCACTGCAGATGCTGTTGAGACCCAGTTGCAGGCAGAGGCCTGCCAGCAGAGCCTGAATCACACCACCCGGTCGGGAAGAAATATCAAAGTCCCAGCTAGATACAAAGACTGAGACAACTTCAAGATGCACTTTTGTTTTTAATGGCTGATAAATAACCCAGTATAAAACAAAGTCATTCTGATATATCTTTTTACCTCTTAGTCAACTACATATCAGTTGAATAATATCAAAGACCTTTTATCTATAATGACTTGTTGTTTGATTTTATCCTTAATTCATTTCAGTTTCAGAGACTCTTTGTCTAAAGGAGGGAAGATGTTACGTGTCCTCTACTTGTTCTTACATACACTATCGCCACCTTGTGTATCTTGACAATACTACATAAAGAAGCCCCCTCTAGTGAATAAACAGACACACTACTAGTTTCACTTCATGTTGTTGTTCTACCAGTCACTCCACAAAGTCTACCCTTCTGAGCTGCTCATAGACCCACAACCACGCAACAATAACTATGATATGCCAGTTTGCAGTCATTGCTCTTAAACCATCATTAACAGTCTGCATTTCTCAAGGGCCGGATAGCTGCATATTAGAGGATTTGATTATAGATAGTTAAAATTTGCATGCCAGAATTCACCTGGCTTTATTTACTTAACATTACATTATATGTGTACATATACATGTATATATGAGAAAGAATCGATTTAACCCTTTAAGGACGGCCGCCTATGGCAGACCTACACACATGGGGATGGCTACTAGTGGCTAAGTACAGTTCTAGGGGACGGGGGGACTGTCCTCTGAATTCGAAATTCGAAGGTTTACCACATGATATAATCTATTATCCTTAATATTTTAAAATCTATTATATAGAATTCGAAAATATGAGGTACACCTACATTCTGTAAAAATTTCAATTTATTGTTAAAATATTTCATTTTCAAAAACAATTGAATAAATATCCAGCAAATGATGCCTTAAGGCATCATCCGCCCCTGGCCGGTTGATGCCTTAAGGCATCATCCGCCCTTAAAGGGTTAAGGCTATTGCCTAGGGAAGGGGGGGAGGCGTATATCCGGGTATTTGTCTGGGGGGGGGGGTTATTTTGAGGTATTTCCGAGGGGGGGGGGGGGCAGTTTATTTTAGGGTATTTCCGAGGGGGGGGGGCATTTTATTTTTAGGTATTTCCGAGGGGGGGCAATTTATTTTGGAGGATTCACCGAGCAAAACCCACACACACACCCCCTGCCATAAATAATGAACGCTCCCTTAATATTGTAAACCTGTACTCAATGCCCATGGAGTATTGTTAATAATAAAAACTCAATAGGCGTAATATCATCAAAGTTAGCAATTGGGGTGACATAAAATCTGATGAGCACTCGATCCATAGCTGCTGAAAATATGCCATCCATTTCGGTCTGCTACGTAATCTCACTCAGCTTTAGTTTGTAACCAACACTCATGTTATATTTTCAGTGGCTACAGATCTCGATGCAGTTTCCATTGGGAAACCAAGTTCTCATGAGAGAAAGTCAAAGTTACGAGGTAAGGCTTGGAAAAATTACTGCCCAAGGTCTTGGCCATTGACAGTAATTTTTCCGAGCCTTACCGAGTGACTTTGACTTTCTCTCTCTGGAAACTTTGTTTCCCTATTCCTATATACCGTCAAATGTAGTTTGATGAAGATAAATATCGATATTTGCTTACCCGCCATCAAATGCGAATACAGACTCCCCATTGGCTTTTCATATGCATTTTGAAAGAGGCGATCTGATTGGTCTAAACGTCAACCTTGGGTCGTAGACGTCAGCCTTGTGTGGTAAACGTCAGCTTTGGGTAGTAAACGTAAGTTATACCACACCCATAGCGTGGTGTAACCGTAAAGTGTTTGGCCATAGGTTTATAGGAATTCTTATCATTAAGCACATAATTCATCTACATCCAGGTTAATTTTTACATGTCATAGATACAATCTCACCAAGATTGTAAAGACGTAAAAACAAATGCGGGCCAGAGGGGAGGAACAGCAATGGGTCTGGCTGCTTTTAACACTCTATAACCAGACTATCAAACAGGAAGAGAGCCGTGAGGTGGTGATGGTGGGGATGAAACAGTTTACTTGTTATTAAGCTCAGTTTACACACGTTCGGTTTCAGATTCATGTTTCCCAGTCGTAACCCGTTTCACGACGGAGGGAACGCTCGTAACTACGACCTGCGTCTGTCCACGGGCCGGTCGAGGGTGCTGCCACCTCTGGAGAACTCCGGAGACTACGCCGACATGCCCAAAGTGAACACCTTCCAGTTATGGCGCAAACAAAACACGGTAATTATATTTATCACCCACCGATTACAAAGTCTTCAAATGAATAGCATTGGGTGTGGCTACTTTGTAATCAGGAGACTATTGAGGCCCGTAATCCCCTGATTATAAAATCAGGAGATAGTTCCCAAAATAGTTTCCAAAACGTCATCCGGCCCCTAGTGAGCGAAACATGAACTAATACGTTGAGTGACAGCAGCAGACAATATTGCAATCACACAACATCACAATCGATGTGAACTACAGAATAATTCAAGTTTAGTGAATACTTCTGTGTCAGTGTCTCTGAAACTGTATTCTCGGGAGCGGAACGTTGAAACCAATACGAGGCTCCAGCTGGCAAAGGGTTTTGTCATTTTCGGGCACCCTAGCTTTCTGCTATTATCGCTCGACCGGCGTATCAAAAGTCGATCTTTGAACTCTCTGTACATGATCAATATATGTAATTAAAGGTAGTTTGATGTGTTTCTCACAAGATATATAAATAAACTTTGTGGCATAGAAGTGGGAACATTTGAAAATTCAAATTTATGTAGGCCTACTTTTGAGCAAGTTCTTATTTTGACATTTGTTGCAGCCTGTCATCTGCAATTTCGGCAGATTGCTGGAGAAAAGACCACATAAAACAATCTTTGCAAAACGAATTAATATAAAGGAACCCACCAAACATCTTCCCCATCTCTTCATCTCCATACAATTTTTTGTTTGCTTTCGGGGAAATAAACTGCAGTGCGATAAATCTGAGTAGCGCAGTGTCCCATTTTTGCGGCCGGACGAACCCGTTACTACGTTGTGTGACGTCGGCACCGCTCCCGAGAATAATGTCAGATTTTTGTCCTGTATTTTAACGTAAAAGCCATCCTCCGGCGTAAAACCAATATGGCGAAGTGATACAAACTAACTGCCGCCTCACAGGCAATTTAGGAATTATATTCCTATCGATGATAGGAGGCACATTGATGGAGTTTCAAATCTTTGGAAATGGAAGAGCACCGAAATTACCAGCGATGAATGGTGGTTAATGAACACAATATAAACTGGTTTCAGATTTAAGCGACTCTAATCTTGTCGGACCAGACTCTACTACATAATCACCTCACTATCGCTCAGGGATTACTACGCGTCTGGTCCTCGGAGATAGCTGCTGCTTGTATTTGAAACCAGTTAATAATATATATATATATATATATATATATATATATATATATATATATATATACATATATATACATATATATATATATATATATATATATATATATATATATATACATATATATATATATATATATACATATATATATATATATATATATATATATATATATATATATATATATAGTAGGCCTACGGACAATTTTTTTTAATCTGAAATACTTTGGGTCGTAGGTGATGTATAGAACTTGAAGCGTACATCATTACTGAGTTAAGCCTATAAGACAGCGACCCGACCATTGTGCCCGATCACACCTTTGCTCGACGAATCCGTCAGGTCGGTCAGAATCGGGTCGCTGTACGCACTTCCCAGACCCGATTTTAATCGGGTCTGGCATTACTAGCGTAGGGGTAATGACCGACTTTGCCCGACCCACGCACTTCACCGACTGTTCCCGGTTCTGAGAACGCTGTTTGAACAGCGATGCTACCTATCCCCTAGTCCAATTTACAAGTGCCTTATATTGATGTGGAGGGGAGACAGAGGTGATGATGAATCTGAAAACTGCTTCCCAATATCTTAATCGGATCAAAAGCTATTGAACATCTATGAATCCACACCAGGGGCCTGTGGCTCACCCCTGCTTGGCTCCCGACAGCTCTCTTTGATTCCAATCCGGTCGCTGTACAAGGTCATAAAGTGGAGAGGTGAGATCGGCAAGCGTCGTTGAGGGTATAAGACAACGATATTCTTGTTCCCGATTATAATCGGTGATCGGATCGGTAAGAATCTGTGGAAAATGTCACTGTCGTATGGGCTTTATATTATACTTGATATAATCAATAGTGTTTTCCAGTCTAGAGAACTGTCCATAGTCTCTTGATTGGCGGTTCTTGAGGATAGACACACATCTTTATCGAGATAATCAGACTCATGTCTATTGGTTCAATTACTTTGATGATTAGGCGTGTGGTCCAAAATACATGGATCATCTTTAAAATCAACAGAACAGGGTACGTAAGTCAAATACAAGAATCAAAATGACGCTAATATTTCTCCTAATCAAAGACACTTACTTCTCTATAAACGGTTGGTTCTGCTTCAGTTACTTGGGATGAAAGATGGCCTTTTCCCACTGGAGCCAGGAACTGAGGTACCGCCAAAGACAACATCAGGAATCACATTTACCCCAAGAGAGAGATCTCAATTCACTATACACACTAGACGTCGACCAAAGCCACGACGGCCAGCCACCCGAATAGGTGAGTACCTCCCCTACCCACTGACCCACAGACAGCCACCCGAATAGGTGAGTACCTCCCCCGCCCACTGACCCACAGACAGCCACCCGAATAGGTGAGTACCTCCCCCGCCCACTGACCCACAGACAGCACCCGAATAGGTGAGTACCTCCCCCGCCCACTGACCCACAGACAGCACCCGAATAGGTGAGTACCTCCCCCGCCCACTGACCCACAGCCACCCGAATAGGTGAGTACCTCCCCCGCCCACTGACCCACAGCCACCCGAATAGGTGAGTACCCCTCTCTCCACTGAGCCATAATCCACTGCCTCCCAAATAGGTGAGTACCCCGGTCTCCCTCCCCAACTTACCAACAGCCACCCAAATAGGTGAGTACAAATCCCACTGACCCATGAGGTGACTACCCCAAAACCCCCGACCCCCCATTGACCCACAGTCACCCAAATGGGTGAGCCCCCATCCCCCGGCCTATTGGGTGCTATGATAAACGTTTCTTTGTGGATGTAGTGTGCAGTTGAAGTCTTTAGATAGATATTAGCAGGTATTTATAGTAGAGCAGCAATGAGCTAAAAAATTAATGAACCTCACGCGTCAATTTAACCTGACAAATCATATACCAAAATGAAGCCCAAAACATCCCCTGTTTGAATCAATTTATGAGGGGTCAGCCACAGGAGTATCCTGTATAATTTACTGAATTTTTTTACAGTGTAGTAGAGATTCCGACCGTGTTAGAAACCAGAATTCACATCATTTACTGTCTTTTCTTTTTTCAGTGCCTTGCGAGGATGCTTCTGTCAATGAACGACTGTTACCTTCTGTGGACAGAGAAAAGGTGAACTTCATTCATTTATTCAGAGTTAATGATACATTATTGTCATTGTGCTGTGGTGGTAAATTTCACATATTACAAACAATCTGAGTCATTATTTACTGTAAGGCACTTAGCTATTCCTTTGTGGGAGACGCCATTGTCCTCCGACGCCGAACAGGTGGTGCCCTCTGTGGTCTGGCCCTGAATTTGGGTACATACACTGGCTACCAGAGCTACACTATGTTAGCTCTGGTCAGGTTAAATCCGCAGGCACCTTCACCCACTAGGGGGCCATCCATAAAGTACGTACACACTGGGGGGGGGGGGGGGGGGGGTGGGGGGGGGTGTCAAAATTTCGGAAGTTTTGCGTATGCTCCATCTTTGTTTGATTGCGTACAAAATTGGGAATTGGGGTGGGGGCGGGGTCAAGAATTTCTGAATTCCGGCGTACATACTTTATGGACTGCTTCGAGAGTTCATGATCTCGAAGCCAATTTTCCATTTTCTTATTTCCTTTCTTGTGTATTTCTTTTTAAAAATATGATGAACATAAATCTTGGTTTCTTTATCAATTCGATAGCTATGAGTATTTCCTAATAAGTAAGTCTGCTTTTAGCGCATAAATTACTTGGTTGTAGGCGCACACCGCAGATACCATATGTTATCCAACCCCTAATAAAAAAGGCTTAACATGGGATTTGTTTATGTCACTGGGTGTGACATAAAGTGTTGTTTATGCCACTACTTTCTAATACTGAAAAAATGTAGAAACGGGGTAGGATAAAATCTAGACGCCACTCGTTTGAGTTTGAGTTTACTTATGTCTCTCATTTTGTTGGCTCCATAATGTCACTCGTCTTCAACTCGTAAAATTATGGAGCCAACAAAATGCGTGACATAAATAAACTCAGACTCAAACGAGTGACGTCTCTTTATATGATGTAACCCGACCAACATCTTAGTCTAAACAGATTGGAGACGGAAGTGGTGGCCAATCTAGCGGGTATATAGATTGGCCACCAACCCCTGTCTGTGTGATAAGCTACGACATAGGGGTCGGTCGGCTTATACTATACATACGGTAATGCTGTGTGTGCCTCGAACCAGGTAATTTTGTATTGTGTAGGTTCTAAAAGCAGAAATACATGTACTTAATTTTCCATTTATTTATTTCCTTTTGTGTGTATTTTTTAAAGAATACAAGGAACATAAGGAATATAAGCTACGAACATTTCGTATTAAGTATCTCTGTTTTAAGAACCTTTTATATTGTGATAATGGCACATTCTGTATATATAGTTTATTTCCTTGGTTGCTGTAGAGCATCATAAATGTCTCATAGTTTGAATCACAGAATGCAATATACCCTAAGCTATAAGTACATATTAGTAAATTTATGTTTAGAAATAGAAAGCGATAGAAAAAGAATGACTTGCTATTGGAAATTGTTTCTGTAGATGGCAGAACTTCCGTCCGACCTAGGGAAGTCAAAGAAACTTCTTGACCCGCCAACTAAAGGTAAGCTTTGGTCAAATCATAAAATCAATGGAGGGATGTCAGAAGAGGAAATTCCATAAACCCATGGGATTTAACTCCTTTTCGACTGCACCTGCAGTCTAAAACTAACGAGACAAGACCATAACATTGTGGTATGCACTGATAGTGGTTGTTAGAGAATGAAAAAAATAAAATATCAAGTAATTATACATTAATAATTTAGTGACAATGATGATGTGATATGCTGTATGTGTATGTATGTGTAATATGTTTGTGTGTGGATATTGTTACGTTCCAATTTCTCTATATGTGAAACATGCATGCACTATACCCTGGCCTAACCTATCATGCTGCCCCGCGTAAGTCTCCTCTGGAGGCACCCCTTGGTTGCAATCAACGACGGGTTTTGTAGATGAGTGACCATAATCTCCTTGTAGTTGACAACGTAATGTCATCGCTGTCGCTCGTATATTACTTCGCATCAACTACTCGAAGTTTACGGCCAATCGTAGACAAAAACTATCATTATGTATCTATGCATACAACACATTACCATGATTTGGATCTGCGTGGTCGTATTCTCCGCCTAGTTGACACGTAGTAATGCTCTGAGCGATAGCGAGAGGTAATATGCAGTGTCAACCATAAGGAGAATACGGCCACACAGATCCAAATCATGGTGATATTGTATTTATTACTCACTTTTCGACTGATTATTAGGAAAGGTCTGGTAAATAATTAGAAATTCGATGCAAGCGCCATGCATTGTTTATATAAAATAGTTCCTATAATGCCCGCCAGATGGCCAAAAAAAGCCGTATTCTCCTAGGCTTTCTGTATTCTACTCGGTAGCGATCTTTATTATCCACCTAATACAAAGTGCCTTTAGAAAACACATAGACATACCCGGCGCATGCAGATATGTTGTATGCTCCGGGTGGCGCATACGGAAAAATAGTGCGTATGTAAAAATAGTGTATAATTAAAATGAACTGATATCGACATGTCACTTGTGCAGAAAAGGTGGATAATAAATACAATATAGACTGGTTTCAGATAAAAGCGTGTGTACGCAATATCTTCGCATACGCTCGGATATTACTACGCGTCGACTCCTCGGAGCATACGGCCGCTTGTATCTGAAACCAGTCAATATTGTGTATGGAGGCTCTATAGGCTTAGTATTGAGACACCTCATTAATGTCCCATTAATCATTTTAGCGATGGAATTGTTCACGAAGCCTTGTTTGTTTTCAGCATCTGGAGTTTTCTACACTGACGGAGATGTGTCGAATTCGCAGTCCGACCCCAAGTACTGGAAGAGTTTGAATGCACTTTGGGGGAAGGAGTTCTCACGGAAACGGGACCTTCCCCCGACACAACCTTCATCAATGACTGTCCACTGTACGTAGTTCTTACACTCACTAACAAGTGTTTAACTGCTAGGCCACGGATCTTTGTTTTTTCGTGTGTGTGGTTTTTTAAAAATTAAGCATTTCTTTTATATACAGAACAGATTATACAAAGCCAACATTTTCCACTAAATCTCATTCTAACTTCTTCTAAAGTAGTAACTTCCGCTTTAAGTTATAAGATAAAAAATTGAAAATTGAAAAAAAATCATTTACTGATGTAATCTTAGATGTGATGCAACTCGAAATGAATCTATCAAATGAAAATTTGAAAACCTTTTTTGTGAACCTGGTCTGGTGGGGGTAGATCTTTATTGGCTACCAACCATTGTTGTTGTTGTTGTTGTTGTTCATGTTATTGTCGGTCTTTCATGCTTGAAATATAGCTCTTCGCCTACGGCGTCGGGCCTTTTTTCAAGGATGAAAAACCTCGAACGTCCATCGCTACGGGCCCAGAAACCACATTTCCTCATATTACATCATCCAATCTATATATACTTAAATGGCGTGTTTTATTTCCTGGTCGTCAGACTTCAATGGCGGCGCTCCTGGCTCCCCCTTGCGGGCAAACCGGAGAACATGCATGCAGCACAAACGCGGAGACTCGAGTAGAGTGGACTTCAGCAAGTCTCAGTACGGCAAGGACGAGGCAGACGACAATCGTCTCTGACGGACTTCAGCAAGTCTCTGTACACAAAGGATGCAGCAGACATCATCTTTATCTCACCGCTGGTATCGTTGTCCCATAGGTTTAACATTGGGAACTCGTTCTCCATGCCCCTAAGAGTATTATGGTTTGTTCTCCATGGTCTATATCCGGTGTGTCATCTGTCCTTTTAGTGTCTACAGGGGTGAGATAAATACAGAAAGCAACTCGTTTTGGTCAAAGAAGTTGTTCTCCAACTCGTTTGAATGCTCGACTTTCGACTTGTTCATATCACTCTTTCATCAAACTCGTTGAGAACGATGACTTTGACCAAAACTTGTTGGTCTCGACTTGAGTCTTTGACAGAGATACTAAGCTCAAATAAAGGTCATTCAGAGGTCATATGTGACGTATTATTTCAAGGGGTAGTTAATGTATTTATTATGAGATTGTTTGGTTACTATATCAATATAATTTAACCCCCCCCCCCCCCCCCCCCCACCTGCCCGGTGGAAAGATAATTTTGTTTTAAGTGAAGGAGGTCAAATGGGCATTTATTGGTGTTATCAATCTCGATAGAGCGGTCATATCATGGACTGTGGGCCTTGACGTCGTCGGTTGATCCAGGAAGTTCTAGTGGTCCTTTTTGAGGTGTGCTCTCATTGTTATCTTCTATGTTATGTAGGGCCTACCAAACATGTATTTATGAAAAACAACCTCATTTGTCTGTGAACCTTTTCAATCTACATTAAATTTCTTGTTGAAGGCATGATTTCGAGGATTTTATTTTGTGCACTATATCACGAAATGGTCAAGTCTTTACTTTGAATAATGGCCTACCCCAATTATAGGCTAAGAGGATGGGAATGAATTTGTCTTTGTTATCATTTCAAAGTTCTCTTCACTTGGAAAATATTTTCATTAGTTCGTAAAATGTAAATCATTAACTCTTTCATATGTTAGGGGAAAATTTTAGGAATATAGTTCTCATGGAAACGGTATTTTTCAAAAGGAGCGACGTTTTCATTGATTCTTTGTTGAAATATATAAGCATTCGCATAATCTTAGTATCAAAACATCTCATTGGTTGCTTTGGCATGTTGCTGTAGTAACCGCAGGCAAATCATCAATAAGAAATCTCGAAACATAATTGTGACTCACCAAGAGAAAAGTATGCTTCTGGTAGGATTTTGTTTCAGATTCAGATGGAACTAGACACATACTTATAAACCCAAGACCAATTTTGAATATTCTCGCAATGCCTTTCAATTGTCAAGCTGCTGAGTGGTAAGAAAGAAATTGATGAGTGTTTGTCTGTGTCCCCGTTCGCCATCGAGTTTGGAGTGCGCAGCGATATGCACTAGGCGACAGCCGAGTGAATATTCTGAAGAACTCCGGCGAAAGGGGACACAGACCAAACACGCATATGTTTCTGATTTTATATTAGCCTCGAACTATTTATCATACCATTGAGTATGAATTACCGTACCCGCAAGCCTATTGAGTATGAGTTCCCAGTGTTAAGCCTATGGACGCTTCTACCAAGCTCAGATAATTAGTAAGGCTGCAGTTGTCATTGTCTTATTACCAAACCACCGAAAAGCATCGGAGGGCCACGATAACTACTCCAGTTATAGTGAACCGATATATCATCGGCAACATCAGAGAAATCACTGAATTCACACCAGTCACCTATGTACATTATAAGTTAAAAGAATACAGCAGAACCTCATGAGTCTATTTTGAATTTTATATCTAACTTAGCAATTAAACGCTTTATGGGATATACAATTAGATATAGACTTGTGCGAGACAATACCAAACACCAATGGAGTTCTGCCTTTATTCCACCCCTTCATAAGCAAATTAGCCAAAGTGTATTTGCATTTTCGGTTCGACCCTATCGGAGCCGTCCGCCATATTAGACCTGGACTGTTTATTATCAGGTCCTATTTTTCGGAACAAATACAAAAAGATATAGTATTTCTATGGTATTTATGTTATTTATTTTCCATTTATGATATATTAGAATCGATTAGTGAAGGAAATACAAGAAAAGTATCATATTTCTAATTCCGATTCCCGATTCCGGAAGTTGGGCAATTTGATATTGAATACTGTATCTCATCGTTTTGCTGATATATATATCGTTTCAATGATATCACTATGGACAGACTATATCAGGGGTGTAATAAATCAAATAATTGATGATATGAGGCTGGTGTGACATTTCTTTAAGATGCATATTTGCTGTTCAGAGACTGTCTCAGAATACTCAACATAACGTATGTTGTGCAAATATATTGTACTGGAATAACGTTTACCCATGCACTTTACCCCAGTTGAAGAATAGAATTCGGTAAAGAATAGAATCCTTTGTAAATCTAGTTACGTACAAAAGTATAGATATGTGTGGTAGTAGTATATTGTACAAGTTGAAAACTTATACCTGAACAGATAACGTACTGAATAAACTAGAATTCCATAATCTGTATCAAACATGGAATTTTATTTAATTGGTTCTTTGTATTGATATTTACATTCTGTACATATATTTATCTGGATATCTTGTTTATAATCATGTCAAGCTATAGTTTCCCTATAAAGGGGGTGTTCCATTGGGCAGGCCTTGAACTAGACAGAGTTGGACGGCTGCCAGACATGCTTATAGTATACAAACCCACAGGGACTTCAAAGGCCGACACCGAACGTTTGTAGGCTCCAACAAAAGCTGATATAATGCGTTTTATGGGCAGTCGCCTGTGACACCACCATTTGGCTGCCACTGATGAGTGTTATGCCTCCTACACTACACCGATTTTTATAAGCATGTGACAAAAGGCTGCCGCTGGTCGCCACGCGGGTGCCGGGTGGTGCTCCCTCTGGTCGTGCAGTCGGCCCAGTAGAACACCCCCTATGAGGGAGATTAGAATCCGCTGACAATATTCATGCAGCTGTCTTCCTGTACAAATGGCGGCAAGATACTGACAAGATTTACATCGGCCACAAATAAAGATCAATGAGTAATATAGACGATAAGAAATTATTTGTATGACAAATTAAATTACAATCAAGACATACTCTATTGTGCAATGTACGAGTATAAGAATCAATACGCGAAATGTAGTTTAATACACGAGTATAAAAGAAATAGATACATTAGAAAGGGGCTTTGGCTCTAACTGGTTATTACCTATATCACAGAATGCATACATTCATTATATCTGTCATACCACCAGTGATAGGACAATAAATACCTGCAGAAATCTAACTTATGGGGTATTGGAACTGAATGGGAAAACTAGACTGGTAGTGCAAATTTTATAATTTCACACTATTATCATATACTTGTGGTCCTACATCTATGAAATACTAGGGGTGCAGTATTAATACTGTTTATACCTTCGCGCCATCGTGAATTAGCGCCAGTAATTAAAATGGCAATCATAAGGAAACATAATAACTGAGCCCGTAGTGGTAACATTCTTGGTCTTTCATCCTTGAAATACGGCCCTTTGTCTACGGTGTCGGGTCATATTCCATGGATGAAGCCCCATTAAGTAGGATAGCCCCATCTTGATGTATTACAGGCTCAGTAACCATGTTTCATCATATAAAACAACTTCTCATCTGAAGCTTTCTACATCTGCAAGTCTATCGTAACATTAATCATTCCATAATTACATAATTACATCAAGAAAGATACCAGACTGATAATTTCATTCCAGGTCCACATGCACCTCTAAAATTTGTTAGGCCTCCTTAGACCTATAATCATGGAACAGATTGAAGTTGTTTTTAGTTTTACATCATCTATGATGATCGTCTGAGTCATGGGCATATTTCAATATTGATGATATAGTTCTGACAGGATGACTATATCATATATATCTCGCAGATTATCTCAACTGAACATAAATTCGATAACAGACAGTATCATATGGCTATGGGAAATCCAGTATGATGTGTAATAATCATGACTACAGCAAATACCTATGTTACAAGGTGGATTGCAAGCCCACATCAATGCATCCTGTTACATCAACAGTTTCCTGTTGTAGCACTGTTACATTCCAATCTCTCTATTGAGAAACAAACATGAGCTTTCCCTTGGCCTAACTGGCCAAACTCACTCTGTGTAACACTCTACGAGGGGGTCCCTTAGTGACAATCAATTCGGTCGCCTTCATGGATATACACCAAGTAAGTATATATATAGCCCCATCTCCAAGTACTAAGCAGTCCGCAGCTAGCTAGCATTTCAGTAACATCAATGATAAAGTTTGTAATGGGAATGTGGCCTTCGACTCACTTCATTCAGTGTACTGTCTTACCCTCTCAGCTAGTAACAGTTTACCTGTCTGTGCCAAAATGCAAGATGGTAAATCGTTGATTGTGCAGGGGAAGGTGATGATCCTTTCTGATGGTGCTAAGATCTGTGGGACCTCACAAGTCAGCAACTGGTCTTTCCACCATGCCATCAAGCTTTTTTTGAGGTATGTGAATTCGTATGAACCCATCTCTAGGCCTGTCAGCGGCCATTTTGGAGAACCACATATAGAATGATCATCTTATGGGACAATTCGGACGTTCATTCATGATACTATCTAATGCGCGATGATGTTTCAAGTACTTCTGAGTCATCTCTCTTGATAAAATCAGAATTCCCCGAAAACTTCAGATTAAACGATAATTTGATGGCCTCAGTTTAGAATATAGACAGCAAATCGTTGAAACAACCGATTTTCTTTAGGTTGGCACATTTAAATAATGTCTGGATAATGTAAATAATCCTATTTTAAATATTACATGTAAATATTACACTTTAAAGAGTAGATAACAACTATTTAACCCCATTTTACACTCTGACAGCGATTTGTAGTCACCAGCAAGATGGCGGACATGTCAGTTGTTAAGGGGATTTGGGAGGGTATCTTAAACCGGAAGTCACCAGATGACGTGGAGAATTCTGGAACACGGTTAAAGCTAAAGATGGCACCACCATCACAATGTTTGTTGTTTGTTTCTCTTTTTCTTCCATCATATCTTCAACTGTCTGGGTTCTTCTGACCAAAAGGTCGATATATAATACTTAACTCAACTGCTGCTCCATACTTTACCTATGAAGCTTTATGTGTGGCCTCACATAATGTTAAGTTAGGTCTCTGACCTTAAATGATTGGGCCAAAACCAGGGGTGGAACTGACTCACTGATCCCTAGGTTGGATCTGGATGACTTTTACACTATTATCATATACTGAGAATGTTAAAAACTATATTTATATCATAGCCTGGTATAAACGTCCATAGGCTTAACATTAGGAACTCGTACTCACAAGCCTTGTGAGTGCGGTAATTCATGATCAATGGGCGATAAACAGATAAATATTTCCAGGCAAAGATTAAACCAGAAACAGATTCATGTTTGGTCTGAGTCCACGTTCACCCTCCCATTTGGTGCACTTTGAAATGTTCACTCGGCTATCGCCTCATTCACCATTTTGGTGTGTTAACACTAAACCTGAAGTTATACTCATACTCATCTTCATTTTTACTTTTTTCAAACTCTTGATGACGTCGTTATTGACATTATTGTACACTGTTCTGAAGATGTCTGAAAAACTCACCTTGGTGATAGACATTCTTTTTCAATAATGATAAAAAAATAAAATATAATACTCCATGCTCCAAACCCGATGGCGAACGGGGACACAGACCTAACACTCATCAATTTCTTAATCTCAACACTCTTATCAAAGCCATTTCTCTAGTGCATCGATTGCTCTAGAAGTGGGCCATTTATCCTTCTCTTTTATATTAAAAAAGTACTTTTAATCTTGCGGTCTGATGTCATAAAAGCCACTTATCACAGTGGGCGTGGAATTTGTTTGTCTTCCCGCTCTCGGTGAAAAAAACGTGCATAAATATTTCGCCCAGCTGACAGATCAGGTGCTCCTACTAATTGCCTTTGCACCACAGTATTAAACTCCTATACTTAAATCATAATCATCAGCTCCATGTACACTCTATGCAAATAGGTTGTGGGGAAACTGGTCCACTTGTTTGTTGTTATTGACAAAAAGCGTTGTAGCTTTAATGTACAGGTTGCACCGCACACTTCAAATGGAAGAACTGGACTGTAGTTCAGAATTTGAATAAAACTTTAAATTAAAAAAAAAAAAAGGTTCCCGCTAGAACATGGTATAGATTCATGTCTAGCAGCAGAAGGTAGTACTAGTTGTGAAGTAAATAAGATGCGTATCGAGATTTTTCTCACCCCTGGTATTTTTTCTCCATAGACTTAACATTGGAAACTCGTACTCAACGCCCGTGGAGTATTGTTGAAAAATATTCAATAGGGGAGGATGTCATACATTTAAGCCAAATAGTCAGTGATAGGGGTGAGATAAAATCTGAACCGCACTCGATTCATAGCCACTGATAATATGCGATTCATTTTGGTTTGCTACATAATCTCACTCGGCTTTGCCTCGTGAGATTACTCCGCAACCAAAACTCATGGCATATTGTCAGTGGCTATGGATCTCGATGCAGTTCTTTATTAATATTCGTGAATACCTCAACATGCTTAAAGGATTATAGTGATATGCCTAATAACACTACGAAGGTCGTAGATAATTTGCAGCTACATCTCATTGTGAATGACTCCTTAAGTTACCTTATCAAAACCAAATGTACACTTCAGTATTTCAACGGTTGGCAACAACTAACAGAAGCACCTTGCAAATCACAATGATCACAGGAGTACTACCCTCAAAAGATAATCTATACTCTACGTAATAAATTCACCCTCGCCTAGGGCGTTTCTAATAAATATATATCAATCATCGTATACAAAGTTCCTATTGAAAATTGGGAGGCAGTAAACTTAAACTGTAAACAACTACCCATTGTCAGATTTACACATGGATTCAAAAAGATTGTATACGGCCTCAAATCCGTATACGGGATATTAGTCCTTTTTTCTATAGAGAAAAAAATCTCTATTGATATACCTTTTAAGATAGCAATACCTGGGTTTAATTTACTCGAGAAGATGGATAATGAATACAACAAATGATAGTTTTGTTGTCAGGTGGCTCTGTAAACTACTGGAGGTTAATGTCGTAATACACTCGCTGATATTCATTTATTACTGTATATTAACCACTCGTGGTTTACGGCCAGCTGTCCACAAAACCATCGATTATTGACTAAAGACAGTATATGATTCAAATAGCATCGACTGTCTTCTTACAGAAGCAGTATATTAATAAATTGGCTTCATGACTCAGACAGCATCGACTGTCTTCTTACAACAGCACCATATTGATAAGATAGCTTCATATATCAAACAGCAATTTCCACTTTCTCATAGCACTACCATATTGATTAGACGGCTTCATGACTCAGACGGCTTCGACTGTCTTCTTACAGCAGCATATTGATAAGATGGCTTCATGACTCAGACGGCTTCGACCGTCTTCTTACAGTAGCATAATTATTAGATGGCTTCATGACTCAGACGGCTTCAACCGTCTTCTTACAGCAGCATAATGATTAGATGGCTTCATGACTCAGACGGCTTCGACCGTCTTCTTACCGCAGCATATTGATTAGATGGCTTCATGACTCAGACGGCTTCGACCGTCTTCTTACAGCAGCAGCATATTGATAAGATGGCTTCATGACTCAGACGGCTTCGACTGTCTTCTTACAGCAGCAGCATATTGATAAGATGGCTTCATGACTCAGACGGCTTCGGCCGTCTTCTTACAGCAGCATATTGATTAGATGGTTTCATGACTTAGACGGCATCAGCCGCCTTCTTACAGCAGCATATTGATAAGATGGTTTCATGACTTAGACGGCATCAGCCGCCTTCTTACAGCAGCATATTGATAAGATGGTTTCATGACTTAGACGGCATCAGCCGCCTTCTTACAGCAGCATATTGATAAGATGGCTTCATGACTCAGACGGCTTCGGCCGCCTTCTTACAGCTGTAGCATATTGATAAGATGGCTTCATGACTCAGACGGCTTCGGCTGTCTCCTTACAGCAGCATATTGATTAGATGGCTTCATGACTCAGACGGCTTCGGCTGTCTCCTTACAGCTGTAGCATATTGATTAGATGGCTTCATGACTTAGACAGCATCAGCCGCCTTCTTACAGCAGCAGCAGGCGATGTTACAGATACACTTAAAACACGTGTAGAGCTGACACAGGAAGCAGACCAGGGGCAGGATAATGAAGAGGACGACCACCACAACCACCACGATGATGATGATGTCTGTCGTGCTCAAACCTGCGAACAACAAGTACAAGTCATCAATATCTCCTCACAGCCATATGGTGGTCGTCTAAAATATATGCATGCTAGTAATAGCCTTTGGAAAATACAAAAAGGTAATATCAATGTGGTTATAACTCGAACATACACATAGGACTACTGATGTTCTCAGTATTCACAACTCAAACGCATCCTTCCTAGTTGCTGATATAGGCAGAGAGGTATTGTCACTTGGGGCCACCATTTTGCCCCCAATGCCAAATTAAACACCAGGTGATGGGTGCAGTTTACATTGGATCTCAAGAGACCCTGATCACAGCCTCTGGTCCCCAAACTGATTGTGACATCTTCACTGGTCATGCTGGAACTCGCCCACTCTCCTGGAAGTTTCTTGGTGCCTCTTTGCTTCCAATAGAGACCAACGATCTGTTTGGAGACTGAAACTGCGATTGAGCCGTCTAACAGCCTCTAACGATAACTCTGTACCCTAAAGATCTGAATCATGGTATGTTAAAATACTGGCATATCATCATAAAGGATATATGCAGGCATCCTGGTCTGCTGGTACCAGGAATGCCTGCAGGCACCTTGCTGTGGTAGCCAGATGAATACCTCCAGGCATCATGTTGTATTAGCCTCAGGAATGCCTGCAGGCACCTTGCTGTGGTAGCCATATGCATACCTGCAGGCATCATATTCTACAAGCCCCAGGAATGCATGCAGACATCTTGCTTTGGTAGAAGGGTTCAATTCAATTGTGACTGCATCCTTTGCTGGCATTGAATATCTCAGACTTTCTCAGACGACCACTATCTATAGATATATACAAAGACTTTCAGTCAGACAAAGATACTGCTAGTATGTGACTAGATTCAGTTCCGTGCATCCTTGGAGAGTGAGTTAATTCATTCAGGCTGTCTAGTGAGCTTGGCACCCATTGGCTGTCTGTTGTCACATGCTGTGATCTCTCTTTTTTCATTGGTCTTCCTCTGAGACAAAGACAGGCGGGAAAACCCCTTATCCAATCAGAGATGTTCTTCTTTTAGATCGACCAGAGGATCTGCACTAATGATTCTTATTGTAAAAACCACTATGTATATACACTGAGATCCCTGAATGGGCGCCTAGAGTAATCTGACACATAGCTACAGTACAAGTTACAAGATGAAGGGACAGACACTTGGACGATTTGGTTTATAGGATCATTTAACCCTTTCCCTGCAACATATTCCCCAGACAGAGCATTGCAGCTACCACTCCTACCACAGGCTCATTAAACCTAGAAACGACAATGCCACATGATTCAAATATTTGACTATCATAACTGATAATATATCATTGTATATCTATTTTGTCTAGGTGTTATGGAAACCAAACGCCTATTTCTCTATTTATCGGATTTGGATATAGATATCGATGAGAAATTCCGTTAGTGCAGAGAAACAAACATCATATATTGAACACACTCTTCAGTTGACACGAACTCTATGGTCGAATGTAGACCACAATATCAATGTCTCAGTCTATAAACCTCAGAGTCTGTTATCACTGAAGATAAGAACACATTTCGAAACGTCATCCATTTGCCGATATATTTATTAGCTGAATTTACATTGTACTGGGAATCAATGTTGTCTACGTAGTCAGGAGGTGAGTAGAGAGGCCCTCTGTTGTTAGATATATCATTTTATGCCCCAGTCACACTGGCGTAAATTTCGGCGTTTCTTCTGCGTATTTGAATTGGTGGGGACTACGTATTAGCTACGTATCTGTTTGGTTTGCTTTGACGTTTTTGTACGCTTCTCAACGTTCATCAACGCTTCTTTACGCTTTTGTACGTATTGTGGCGTTTTTCGGCGCATTTCGACTTTCCTTTACGTATATCCGCGTTTTCCCGCGCATCACCGCGCATTTGTAAATTTCAAAATGCATAGAAGAACGTAGAGGTGCGTACACGGAAAAACGCCGTTTTTTACGCCAGTGTGACTGGGGCATAACGTGGGGCAGGCGGGCGTGATTAGGATTGTTTCCGACTCACCTCCGTCAGCTGGGGGACTTCCCGTGGGCTCCGTGCTGTTTGTAGAATTCCTGCAACATAAAATTAAAGCTTTAGATATTCATCCGAGCTCCTCTTCATACTAGGAGCAAATAGAATGTTCAGCATTGATGAATGAGCGTGCAATTACAAATGAAAAACAATAAAAAAGTTTTGATTATATTCAGTATATGGATAGTGTTCTGTAACCCACTTGCACTCATTCAACTTGCCAATTTCTGCCTGAGTCTAGGATCTAAACATATCAAGCACCAATGAGTCAATGAGGTATTTTAGTCTTGAGTGATTGGTCATGGTCAGCTGGGCACACCTCCAAAACCCTGAGACACTGGCAGCCTGCTCCTTTGTCAATATCACAGATAGTGAATGGATAGTTTTCATGCAGTATGCTGGAAGTCTAAATGTGAACACTCTAACTTCTAGGCGATGTATATAGTGCGATTAATAAGATGGAAGTGCATTAAGATCTCTAGCCTCTGAAAATACACCATAGGATTATGGCTGCCACCTCTGGATCCATTCTGTTACAACTAAGAGGTTGATGTGGTTCAGTCCAGGCCTTTTGTTCTATATGTAGGTCTGAGAGGCCAAATACTTACAAAGAAATAGTTCACAAAAGTGATAATAAAGTCTACTGTTATGGTCATTTTATTCAAAATACAAAGAAAAGGAAATAATGATATGGAAAAAACGAGTTCAAAAGTAGGAAATGGTACACCCTCTAATCATAGGTCCAGGTAGTACAAAAGATCTACTTGGTTTACTGAATCAAGGGTAAAAGCAGTGGAATTCAGACCTTAAACTATTGATTCTTATGCATTCGAAAATGTCAAAGTCTGATTTTGTAGTAATCTAGTTTCCCAGAAAAAAATGTTAAAGTCTGACTTTTTGAGTGTAATGGCTAATTCTTGAGTTTTTAGCAAAGATTTGCCTTTTCAGCATATAAGACCTTCAAAGTCTGACTTTTTAGCATGTAGCAATGCTGAAGACTTTCAGTGTGGAAACGTGTCAAAGTCTGACTTTTTAGCATATAACAATGGCTAAGCCTTGACTCTCCAACATGGAAATCTGTTAGTCTGACTTGACTTTTTAGCATGCAACAACGGTTGAACCTCAACTTTTCAGCATGGAAACATGTCAAAGTCTGACTTTTTAGCATGCAAAAATGGCTAAGCCTTGACTTTTTCAGCATGGAAAAATGTCAAAGTCTGAAGGTTTAGCATGTAGCAAGGATGAAGTCGTGACTCTTCAGCGTGGAGTCAAAGTCTGACTTTTTAGCATATAAAGGGTGTGGTCCACTAAATAGTATTTGAACACATCAGGCTCCCACCAAGCAAATCGCGAGGCTGAGGCTACATGGCAGCCGTATGGGCGTCACCAGCCTGTAACAGGCGAAACGTATTTAATCATGTTTTCCAGGCCCTCGGTTGTGCTGCAGCTGCCGTATGGCCGTCTCCGGTGAGCTGTGACCTGCTCCACTACACCTATCTATAGTCATATCTTATCACCTATTCATATGTTTTTTGTTCCTTGTATGGCAATGTATCTAAGTAAGATACGTCTCGATGGATATCGTAAGTGCCATAAGAAGACCTGACCTTAGAGTCAGATATATGGGCAACTCAATGGAAAAAAGAGAGAGAAAGAAATACTAGAATGGAAATTGTAAGGTTGTCCAGTGTCCAATCTTCTCTGCTGGGCGTACTTTGTACACTGCCCAATAATTCAGGTTCAAACTCCCTCTGCAGAGGTTCTAGTGTATTATCTATGGCGGCCAAATCTGCTTGGAGAGTGGGTAAGAGCTAAGACCTGTCTCTCTAGATTAACTTCCTTCGTACACTTACTTGATCTAACAGGTCATATTTTCGTATTTGTTTGTTGTTTTTCCCCATTTGAGCTTTATTTTCAGTGTTTCATTTTTAAATCCATTTCGTTAAACATCTCACTTTCCCTCGTAATTTACCCATGGCCATCCCGCGTTGGCTATCTGTGACAATGCCGCATAGTTTGTACATATGATCACTCACTCAAGATTTTCATTTGCCTCGCTACTTCAATCCAAATAGAGAGGTCAATCTAAGGTTTTAGTATGTTGATAACATAAGACAGCATTTTATCGTTGTATCTATCATAGTAATATACCTGTGCGCGCATGTCTCACACCTACTGGTCAAGTGTACTATGTCATTCTGCAAACTGTGCACGAACTAATAATTCGCATACTCCGTACTATGTGGATTTTCTAAAAAAATAAAATGGCGTTTTAATGGATTCCAGGTATGTACTGATAAGGAGACATAGTGAATGTGTCTGAATTCTATTTGTTCCTTGTTCTTCGAACTCGGTGAATATTTCGACCATAGCAACTCGGAACAGGTTTTATTCAGGCACACTAACCATGTCTCCATATATCAATCTTGCAACCGACATTCAGTATGCACTTTACTCTTAGCATTTTGCTCTTTTTGTATTTCATTGGGTTGATATGAACATCATACTCGCATTAAACATAATCTGATGGTGGACAGGACAGGGTGCGTACAGTTCTATGAACAAGAACCGGTACAATACAGATTACTTCTTACTACAAATTACGTGTCTTACTCCAGTTATTTTGTTGATCTCCCTGACCGACTCTTTGAGTCACTCCAGTCAAGTAATGTGATGGAAAATTTGTCAGCAGTAAGTTTAAAAGTATAAAACGTGTGAACAAGCTATGCACACCTGGCATGCTGGCCTTTGGCTCTACAAACAAGCTAAGAACATCTAAACTGCTGATAATGTTATCTAGTAATTTCTTTAAACTTTATTTTAAAGGTTTAAAATGCCGGGTGTTTCATGCGGGCCAAAGACAAGAGCTCCAAGGCATTGCAATATACTTGTGTATTAAATATATGTATATTATCTTTACTGACAGGGATTTATTCATGAGATGTTTTCTAATGCTGAGGAGGAAAAGAGGGAAGCAAAGAAAGCGTGAGGAAAGAACCAGCAGCTCTTGTGAGAAGAAATTCAATTATCTCTGAGTAGAAAACCTTTGAACGTCCTTTGTGCTCTGAGGCTGCCAACATGGTCTTAACGCCATAGGAATCTATCCCAGTCATATTTCTATCTATATCAAGAGGTACAGAATTTAGCGGACCTAGAGAATACTTGTAGATGGCATGTGGAGATATCCTAGCAAATGCTAGATCACTGCTTTCCTATGTTCGTATCTAATCTTACACTGTTTTGTAATGTAAATTGTCTCTTGTATGCAATAACTACTCTGTATTGTACTATTCTTGTTCACCAAACTGCACGTATTCTATCATGTAAATGAGCATGCTCTATGTGTGTTTGTGATGTTCTTATCAACCCCAAAAGAATATATAAAAAAAGAGCAAGCTCTAATGCTAAGTTTAAGGTAATCACGTAATCCATATGAAATGACAGTTGAAGGATTAATAACATATACAATGATATTATGCAATCTTAGGTTTTTCTATAACTATGTCTTTGTTGCTTGTTCTATTATGAAATATAGTAATTTAATGGCAAAATAGTTTTTTCATACTTTTTTGAGGTGATGTATCTCAGTGAGACCTTTAATTTGAGCTACTACATGACCATATAAGTGTAATAATAAGGATTTTAGAAAAGATTCTTTGATCATCTAATAGATATTGGCGGCCATTTTGTTTTTTGTCAATTAGAAGGCTAAAAATAGATTTTTTAGCTTGGTAAAATTATTTTTCGAAATCTACACCCAAAAGTTGACCTAAAAATGTTTCTTACCAAATTTTACTCTAAAATGCCTCTAGAAAGTTCTTTAAGCACTTTTATGGTAATATGATTCCAGTCTATATTGGTGATTGTAGAATTAGCATTACAATAATGTTGTAAAACATGACTTAGTAGAACCCCAATTCAGGGTGACCCTTGTAAAGGAACACAGTCTTCATTCGGAACGGTTGCCTCTTTTAAATGTTCATAATTCATTTAGCCTCGTGTAAAAAGACACCCCGCGTCAGGGACACTTACAATCGGAACGGAATGTGTGCCCGTAACCCTTCAAGAGACAAAAATCATTCACCATATACCCATACTACAGCAGGCACCAGAATCAATTGTGGCTTTTGAATGGCCGGCTTTTGTAGTCAATGTTGTTAAAAAAAATTGAAACTTCCTGTAATTCTGTATTTTTATGAGATCTTTCCAATATTTTAAAGAGTTTTTGGAAACACGTAGCCTAATATGTCAGGTAATTTTCATAATTCTGCGATAATTTTTCAAAAGGTTACAAAGGAACATATATACAGCATTGTTCTTCCATGCCCACGAGAACTGTCCTGCCACGGCCAGGGGAATGCCATTTGGCATTGCCCTGCCAGAAAGGGTTCTGTACTGTAAACCAAGAAAGAATTAATCAACAAAAACAAAACCTACCCATTGAATGTATCCAAATACCGAGCGCGATATATATCATTAATATCACCTCCATCCTGCAATAAAACGCCAGCGTTGGCGTCATTTGTGACGTCATTAATAGCGACATCGGTCTGGCGCATGTCGTCTCCATGGGGAGGCATTGCGAGGGATCCCGACAACACAAAACCCACCACCAACACGGCGGCATAGCCGACTACGGTACTCCCCATCGCGGTGACTGTTCGTAGATCCCTGAACGTTTCTTGAGGAGTTACCGAGTCCGTGCGTCTGTCGCAGCTGTGATATGAGGATTCCGGGTGAGAAGATCTACATGAAGAGCAAGATGGCAGTCAGAGTGGCTTCACACTGAGAGGGTCGGGTGTGTCTGGCTAGGCGGGCAGGGCATGTCTGGAAGTTTGACGTAGAGACTTGACGTAGGTTGCGTCCGTTTACGTGGTACCTGCAGTCCAGATAAGACGAGATTAGATTTTAATCCGTGTATGACTTGAGCAGTGATGACCCACTTTGATTGTACTGTAAGACTCTAAGATGTTAGCATTAAATTGAAAGGACAACTCCGCGGTAGTATTGTCTTATTTCAAAAGGATATCACATGTGGAAAACCAAGAATCATGTCAAAGTGAAAGTGACATTTCTGTAGGTATCAAAGCGTTTCCTGTTCTTTCTATTAGCGGTGCCCGAATGTAAATTGTCTGCACTTTAAAGATAAAAACTATTTTATTGAATCCATGTGTACTATCCAAATGTTGAATTTGTATTTGAGCTACATAAATCTCTGTTGATGGGAGATATGGGTATTTTGTTTTTGCCAATACAACACGATTAGCTTATTGGACCTTAATAAAAACGTGGGTAAGATCTGATAGGGAATGTTGGGATGGTTGAAGTTACTACCATTAGGAGATTTAGTAATTTGTTGGTTGCCAAAGAATATTGACATATGGGGGAAAATAAAAAAGACAGAGGTAGAAATGGGAAGGGGAAATATCGGGCTTAATGGGTATTTGTTGTTTGAAAGAAAATGAAACAAATAAAGGGTGCAAACTCTGGATGGAAAACAAATGTATTATCCATTAGTATAGGCTCAATGATAAAGAGAAAATAACAATAATAGATTAGACTGCTTTATATCAAGAAACTATACTGAAGGTCATATTTTATCAGTTACACCTTTATCATAGCAATGATGGATAGTGCATTTGTAACATCGGTAGATAGGTCACTTTTTTCATACAAGGATATGATGATAAATATAAGAGTCTTCGCTCATTAAAATGAATAAATAAAAACTACACAGGTAGAACCGTCTTGTTAAATGCCTGTCTAGAAAGGAATGTCTCTTTTGTTAAACATCTATGCAGTACTAGGCCTATAGTCTTTTAATACATTCATATATCATGGAAATGGAAATAGTTGAACGTGGGATGCTGTTGAATTGTATTTATGTATAGTCTCCCCAAAGATACATATGGAATACAATTTGTTCCACTTCATTTTCAAATGTTAAAGGTAAACGTCCTAAGTGTTGCAATGGGGATGAGCTAGCCCCAGCCTGCTGTATTTGGAATAGTCCTTGAATGTATCAGAGTGAGATATCTACTGGATTGTGGATGGTTACCAGCAGTCACTGGAATCCTGGATTAAGTTGTCACTAGAACGCAGCAGCTGACTGTAGGTAGGCTGTAAGTGGTAGAATACCCCTTGACTGTATCAGCCCTTCACAGAAAGATCTGGGGAGAGGCACTTGCAGTAAAACTCCTTTTATTTGGTATGCAGACAATCACTTCTCACAAACTCAGACAGAAGAACCCTGAACTAGGGCTGCTACTTGCTTATATATAGGAATTCTCAAGGTTGAATACATTACAACATCAAGGCTGAATAAGTTATAATGTCAAGGTTGATACACTGTCACGGTTGAACAAGTTACAATGTCAAGGTTGATACACTGTCAAGGTCCCTGTCCCAAATGCCATCTCCATCGCTGTGGCGCACTGTCCTTGCCCCTTTCAAGGTCAAGGACAGTGAGAGTGCATCCCCCCAACACTGTGTTGGGTGGTTGCTGTGTGTTAGGTCAAGGCCACTGCTGGATGCTCACGCATACTGATGAGTCTGTATGGTCACACCCAGTCACTGTGTCAAGGCCACTACTGAGTACCCATGCATTATTGATGAAGCTGGGGATGCCCAGCATCTCTGTGCCTTAATGTGGTGAAGGACACTCAGCAGCACAGTGTACAGTGGGCCGGCGCCCTGTTCTCAGTCAAGGCCACTTGTGTCAGCCCAATATTTTTCACATTGTGGTTTGTGCATGGATATACTCCAGCACAGCTGAATGGAATACAAACCCGTCGCTAGGGGTACAGTATTAATGTTGTTCGGGCTCACTGTGATGTGGTGTATGTGTTTTTTTATCATGTTATTTAGGTATATAATGATAAGTAAATGTAGTAACTGCGCCCGTATGGATACCATTCTCGGCCTTTTGTAACTAAATATGTCCCTCTGCCTATACTACAAATTACCTTGAATGGCCATCCCCACGGGCGGAGCATCCACGTTTTCCCTTAAGCGCCAAATCCACTGAGGCGACGGAATTTTCATGCAGATCTGCGTGCGCTCCATGTGACTATGCGACCGTGCGAATCCCATGCGAAATTATTTAATACTTTTAATGTTTTCTCAAGGCCGTCACATGGCCATGCGAATTCGCATGGCCATGTGAGCACCAAGCGAATTCCATGTGACTGCCTGATCCACTGAAGCGATTTCTTATGCGAATTTCATGCAATTGAGCGAACTTTATGCGAACACCTGCGAACGTCGGCGACCACTAATTCACATGAAAAATCGCTTCAGTGGATTTGGCGCTTTAGTGAACATAATACAGTACAACCCTACTTAAGGGACATTCCTCATAAAGGGGAACCCCTTAAGCTGGGTATTACTGTACTCGTCCTACGTTGAGTCACACTGACGTATCACGAGACATATCTCAATCTGATAGCAGGCCTGGGTGTGTTCATTTTTATATACCTTGTCACAGCTAACGCCCAATAGGAAGTTGGTCATTGGTTATTGATTGCTACTAAGGTTTGATGCTTATTTAGAACAATATATGAAGATAAAAGGAAATCAGTTTGTCGACAGGCATACACTGGTGTATGTGGGTGTGGGTGTGGGTGTCTGCGACTTTGCAGAGCTGTCCTCTGGTGTTTACTGGGTGAGTTGGCCTGAGAGGGGCTGCCATATTTCAATCAGGATTTCCTTGAGGGAGTTGTTCTCTCCCTCTCTCTCTCCCTCTCTCTCTCCTTCTCTCTATCTCCTTCCCTCTCTCCCCTCTCTCTCTCTCTCTGTCTCTCTGATTTCAATATTTTCAGACAGATTTTATGTGGATTCAACAAAATATCGCTGTCTCATCAGGTTGGATAGAAGTGGTTACATGAGAGATTATGTTCTCACACTACAGGGGTGGTAATCTGTTTTCCCATTGCTTTTTTTAGAGATGATTCAAAATTTTTATCAATTTTCATTGTGCGTTTAGTATTATCCGAACTGAACTGTGAATGTGACCTACACCGACCATCAAATTGAACATAAACTAAATTGACCATTAAATATCACCGCCACCGATTGTCAAGCTTATTGTCAACGGGATTGCCCATTGTTTATCTTTTATACTGACACTCAAGGCTGAAAGTAAAACTGTCAACCAGGTATATGACACTAGATGTCAAGGTTAGAATTGATGACATTGCGATGTCAAGGTTGACGTTATTGACATTGTGAAGTGAATATATGACCAACATGGTCTGTCAAGGTTAATATCAACAACATCGCCGAGTGAATATGACCTCCAGGTCAGTCAAGGTTAACGTTAAGGATATAATGAAGTGAATATGACCTACACAGTCTGTCAAGGTTAATATCAACAACATCGCCGAGTGAATATGACCTACAGGTCTGTCAAGGTTAACGTTAAGGATATAATGAAGTGAATATGACCTACACTGTCTGTCAAGGTAAATATCAACAACATCGCCGAGTGAATATGACCTACAGGTCTGTCAAGGTTAACGTTAAGGATATAATGAAGTGAATATGACCTACACAGTCTGTCAAGGTTAATATCAACAACATCGCCGAGTGAATATGACCTACAGGTCTGTCAAGGTTAACGTTAAGGATATAATGAAGTGAATATGACCTACACAGTCTGTCAAGGTTAATATCAACAACATCGCCGAGTGAATATGACCTACAGGTCTGTCAAGGTTAACGTTAAGGATATAATGAAGTGAATATGACCTACACAGTCTGTCAAGGTTAATATCAACAACATCGCCGAGTGAATATGACCTACAGGTCTGTCAAGGTTAACGTTAAGGATATAATGAAGTGAATATGACCTACACGGTCTGTCAAGGTTAACGTTAAGTATAAGTGAATATGACCTACACAGTCTGTCAAGGTTAATATCAACAACATCATCAAGTGAATATGACCTACACGGTCTGTCAAGATTAATGTCTATGACGTTGTCAAGTGAATATGACCAACACAGTCTGCATTGAAAATGTTGTCAAGTGAATACAACCGAGACTAACATCAAGTGGGATACATTGTTTCCGCATTCACACCTATCATTGAATTAGGACAAGAGCTGAGCTTACCTGAGTGCAGCTTTTCTTACTGTGATAATGGCAGGCCTCCACCATCCACGATAAGGAAATCCATAGACCTCATATGCGTGGGAGACACTTAACATACATTAAATATATGGACTTCACAAATAGGCGCAGAACACAGTGAGCAGTAACATATAGGAGCACAGAGGAGTGCTCTGTAAATCAGAGGGAACAGAAACCTCTCTCATGGTAACACCTGCTTGAGCACGAAAATACTGCTGCTGATTTATAACCAGAGGCTGGCTGCTAATGCCAGCCTTGGGAATTTTCCCCGCTCCCCACAGATTCCACTTCAGACGCACCGTAAAAGCATCTCGCGCACAGTTCTATCGGTAGCAGATCGCAGAGCTCTGACCGATTCCATGTCATACACCTCGTGTCTCAAACGGTGGAAAGGTTACTCTGCGAATAACTAACATCTTAGGTTTCATTACGTTTTCTTATTAGAGAGATATTATTGGAAACTGGTCCCTGATTTATCTTCTGTGTTTGCGTGTGGCATGACCCAGAGCAAACATCTACACACGGCCACATTCCTCACTCTGCTGATAACAGGTTCTTATCTTACACACCATGACAAGGCTTCATATATCACGGCAGAGATGGTTTACGACTGTTCAGATCTCAACCCTTTAACCCCATGAGGCCATGTATGGCCTTGGGACATTCCCCAGTTATGGCTACATGTTGCCTAAAGACATTCCCAAATCATGGCCATGTGATTCCCTGAGGCATTCTCAAGTCATAGCCTTGTGATGCCTTGAGACATTCCCAAGTCATAGCCTTGTGATGCCTTGAGGCATTCCCAAGTCATGGACATATATTGCCTGAGGCATTTTCCCATTCATGGCCATATGGTGCCTTGAGGCATTCCCAAGTCATAGCCTTGTGATGCCTTGAGACATTCCCAAGTCATAGCCTTGTGATGCCTTGAGACATTCCCAAGTCATAGCCTTGTGATGCCTTGAGACATTCCCAAGTCATAGCCTTGGGATGCCTTGAGACATTCCCAAGTCATAGCCTTGTGATGCCTTGAGACATTCCCAAGTCATGGCCTTGTGATGCCTTAAGCCATTCATGCCGGGCATCACCGGGGTCAATAAAGATGGAACTTCCTCAGAATGTAGGTTAATTTTGATTTGCAACTCAAAGAACCTATCATATTCAGGGTTGGATCTGTATCATGGCCTCATCTGCTGGTGGTGCCACCCTCAATCTAGCGGGCGATTCTGAAACTTAATCCTGGTGCTTAATGTGGGAACTGATCTACTCTTGGTTCTGGCCCCCGCTATGAGGGAGTGTATGATAAGACAGAAACAATGCACACTGGTCAGTGGTAGATATACAATGGTAGAAGCCTTGCCAACATATGCTTATCTTTAATTTTGGAATAATTGAGAGAGTTATTAACGACAACGTTACGACAACCCATAGTGGTTAATGCAATACCGTTTTGCGGATAATTTTCTTTATTCCTAGTTTATCTATAGTAGTATTTATCATTTTTTATCCCCCCCCGTGCGTACATACTTTATGAATGGCCCCAGACCATTCTCGCAATGAATTTATACGCAAATAAAAAAAATTCCTAGCAATAAAAAGTCAAGTCACGGCTAGGCAGTATGACTTCAGTGACCTTCGTGTTGTATCGGAACTAGGCCGCTGTATAATCATACACGTGTCGGGCTAGGGCCGTTTTCCATTATCTCTGGGTAGTTATTAGCATGATGAGTTCTGTTGGCATTCATCTCACATTATTTATTCACTTATTCCAGTTCTATTTCCAGTATGGATTTTCTGCAGTCATGCAGAGGCAGAATATTACGGGAAATGTGGAGGGATTGGAGGAGGGGGAAAGAAAATTTGTTCTTGGCATCATGTATGCATCTATACTGGTTCAATACATGGACATACATTGATGCTAGGTATTCTTTGCATATGTGCACACATACTGGGGCATTGCATGCATCTATACTCGATCATTGTATGTCTCCATACTGGCATATTATGTGTATCCATACTAGTGCAATATGTGCATCCATACTGGTGCAATGTGTGTATTCATATTGGTGACGGCTGTGTATCCATATTGGTGCAATATATGCGTTCATATTGGTGCAATGTGGGCATCTAAATTGGTGTAATGTGTGCATTCATATTGGTGCAATATATGCATTGGTATTGGTGCAATATGTGCATCCATAGTGGTGCAATATATGCATTCATATTGGTGTAACGTGTGCATCTAAATTGGTGCATCCATAATGATTTTGATTTTGATAGAGTTTGATCGTTCACATCAGTTCAAAAGTATGTCCCTCGCTTGAATCCCACAGTTGATACAGGATGTAAAATCGAGTAAAACCAGAACGTCATTTCTTATAAACTGATGGAAAACTGGGTAAATATGTGAATAATGTTTTATGATAAAAGGAATGATTTGTTGCAATAATTGAATCTGTATGCTCCCAGTAATGAAATGAGTATACAGTCCAGATCGCACACATATGTAAAGTGGTTAGTTGGAACACTATTTATACCCCACCCGTAGCAGCGGGTGGTATTTCATAGATGTTCGGCCATAGGTATATGATACTGAACTTTCTCCAAGCGGTTCAGTTTTTACACTTGTTACAGTAAAAGTTGATTTTTCTTATGGAACGCCCGAAAGATTTGGAACATGCTGTCACTGGAAATATTGTCTAGTGCCTTATATTCAAAGTACAAGATTCAAAATAATGATAGAATTGATACTGAACTTTATGTGTACAAAATTTTGATGAGTTCCTGTGAATATTACCATGTCTATCATATGGAAAACGTTCACTCACATTTCAGAAAAATTGAATTTAAGCATCACAAAATGAATATCACTTTTTAATGATTTAGTCTAGCCATAGGGATACAAATATCAGAAGTTACTAGTAACAATATTATACCGTGCTATACTGCTCATTGAACCCATCTAAGTTTTGGACGTTCCCCCAAAACTTGGGCCCGTGTCCAGTTTCCTATGTCCACACAGTACCACATGTATCACAGTAAATATTACATCCAAAGGCACCAAACTTGCTACATTCGTAGCAAACATGTACATGTACATGTCAGAAGTGTTTTCAACCTTCAAGAGGTACATAATTTAATTTAACGGAGCCTGTTGCGTGGTGGTAGGTGGAAATACGATGTCAAAAAACACAAGTTGAAATTTCAAAAGAGCAAAGGACTAGGTTAATTTGCTCAGAACCACCAGTGAAACCCACCAACACACTCCCCAGCATCTTTACTATATCAAACTAATGGTTTTAGATAGCTAAGGAGCAATTTTCTATAACACCTGGATGCCAACCTGAGACCTTACATTAGTGTTGGACGTTCTCCCAAAACTTGCGCCCGTGACCAGTTTCCTATGTCCACACAGAACTACATGTAACACAGTTAATATTACATCCAGAGGCACCAAAACTGCTATGTTCATAGCAAACATGTATATGTACACATAAGAAGTGCTTTCAACCTTCAAGAGGTACATCATTTGAATTAATTGAGCCTGTTTGGTGGAGGTAGGCGGAAAGATGACATAAAAAAACACAGGTTGAAATTTCAAAAGAGCAAAAGACTAGGTTAATTTGCTCAGAACCACCAGTGAAACTCACCAACCCAGTAAACACAAGATGTAATTCTATGTCTCCCGCAGGTAGATTCCCTATGTATTAAAATTTACAAATCTTAAGGTTAACTTACGTCTAATGTATGGTAATTTTAGGTAACTTCACATAAATTCACATGAGTGATATTACATTTATTGACGTAAATTTACGTTTATGTGCATGAATTCCTGTTTATGTGCATGAATTCTAGTTTTTTCCCAGCTGAGAAAAGGTTATAGGCAAGTGTTGGGGCCTATTACAAAGAAAAGGTACACAGAATTAACTATACCTGAGTATAATCCATGGTTACACCTTCAAGCTAATCATACTCACTTCTCTCCTTCATAGAGAAATCCCAAATAAACATTCCCTCCTTATTTAGATAAAGCTACCAGAGATATATATTCCTATAATTATGTAAATTTTCGTTTTTAAAATATATAAAATAACCTACCATTTACATAAGATTACAAATTTCTCTGTCGATATATTTACATAGATTCATGCAGTTAAAGTGGGATTCACATGGAGAGACTCATGTACCTTATGCAGAGTTTGTCTGAGACAATTTTCCTGAGATTATTTGCTGGTACATAGTCTCCTCGTGTGACACCCCTAAGTCTCATTTCCCTGAGACTGAGGGACAGCAGGGAAAATCGTCGGCATCAATTTTCCCTGGCAAGGTACATAGTCTCTAGCAATTTGGATTTTCAAACTGTTTAAATATTTCTGGGACTTTGCTGAGACTGGCGTACCTCTTGCTGATAATGAGGATCCCCTAGTCTCAGTGGTATGCCTTTTCACAGGTTCACATGGGAAGAAGGCCCTGTGCTACAGACTATGTACCCTGAACACAGGTACTTGAGTCTCAGGGAACGCATTCACACAGGAAAAAGCTGCAAGCTAGAGACTATGTACCTTTTAAAAAGGAGCTTGTCTAAGACTATGTACCGAGTATATCCTTCCGTATGAATCAGATCCGCCATTTTCCCCAGAGACTGGGAAAGCTCAATTTCAGGATTCTGCTCTGAGATTATTGGACAAAGGGAAAATTATCGGAGACTGGGGAAAATATGTAAAGTACATCAATCTTAAGTACATGAGTCTTCTTCTGAAATGACTTTTTTGATAAGCTTGATAAAAGAAAAAACAGCTGCAGAGACATGTCTCCGCTCGTCAGAGACGATGGCAAAAGCACACCTCCCTCTTACCTGAAGTGGAGAACCACAGGATGAACAGTTGGCTCATTTGCATAGTAGACAGACTGAGGTTTGTCGGGGTAGCCCACAACCCAGACAACTCAAGTCCATCTGCACGATACACTCCACCGCAGTCGACGGAGGGTACTGGGCGTACACTCGCCTGGTACTGGGCGTACACTCTCCTGATGTGACTCTCCATCAGGGAAAAGTTGGACTTCAGTTCACACCTGAACGTGTCACGTGGCTCTGTCTGGGTGATGATGCAGAGCTTCTTCATTGTCTTCCCTTCATTGCCATAGACAACATCCACTCTCTTCCACATCTCTACCGAAACGACAGGCGGCAACTGGTTCAGCTTGGCATCAACAGCCACCCAAGGAACTTGGAGAAAGTGACCAGGAAGAAGAGGAAGGCCGAGTCCGTGGACACCCCGCTTAAGGGGTCACCCCGCTTGAGGGGACACCCCGTTTGAGGGGACAATTTGCTAGGAACAAAAGTTTATCCCTCCATTGAGAGTTAAATTTTAACCCCGCTTAAGGGGACACCACTAAAGGGGATACCCCGCTTACGGGGACACCCTGCTTATGGGGGCACCCCGCTTCAGGGAACACCCCTCTTTAGGGGACAGTCTTTCGGTACAGAAATGCTTCACAACCTCATTTAAGGGGACAGTTTGGCAGGACATCTTATCAAATACACTCTAGATTATCTGAAAACTGTGTTCATGTGTGTGTGTGTGTGTACTGGTCAGACAGGTATTGCAACAGTGCGACACCAAACGATACCAAGACAATGGACAAAGCATTCTCGGGCAGGCTGCAGCGACGTTTCCTTCATCTATATTGGTATACTTTACTATATTAACCATTGACAGACTGAAAACCCCGCTTAGGGGGCACCTGAAGCCCGTATTCCACCAACAGGATGCTCTTTCTATGTAAAGCAGGCCAGTGTGCCAGCAAATCCGCAGGCGGCACCCCACCCAATGCTTCAGATAGAGTAGCATTAAGCGGACATTGGCACCGTCTGGTGGACATTGGCTGCACTAACTTGATAGCTGAGTTCCCCGCTCAGCCAATAGGGGGCAGGTCGAATGCACTTCCATACACTACGCCACTCAGGCTGCGCAAAAGGTGGTGATGAGCGGGAAAGTGTGCCACCACGTTGGGACTTGTACGGGAACGGTGATAGCTCATCAAATATCCGTTGATTCTGCATTAAACGGAACAATGAAGGTAAATAAAGATAAGAATTGATGTTATCAACGTGTATAGCACACTCTCATGCTAAGATTCTGCCTGGAGTATCCAAACTGTCTGAATTTTTGGTCTCCGCTCGCGGGTGAATGCATCGCCGGTGATGCACTCCATATTCACAGCGTCTTTTGCACTGTTGGCAGCGGCGGGTACCAGGAGAGCTCACGGATGCATTCCTGGATATTGCATGGGGTTCTCTGGCCGCCTTCATTGTGGTGTATATGGTGAACTTTCAACACAGGTGCCATACCCTCCTCAAAACCATTGGCCAGCCATGCAGTTCTAGCCGGCGAAAACTAATAAATCAGTTTTCGTTGGCTGTGTAGGGGTCAGGGCAGTCGAGCAGCGTTGTTTCACTCTAGAACTAGGTGGCGCGAGTGCCGATCCCTGCTGTGCGGTATGGCCGGCGGACCCGCAGTATGCAAATGCTACGGGTTCACCCGCATTACGTAACCTGGCCACTACATAAGGTCGAGTCCACAGCAGGTTGACAGGACTTCTCACGGTGCCTCTTTACGGAGTGAACATCTGGAACCTCACGAGTTGGTTAGGTTGTGTTGAAACACCTTTCAACGTTGAAGAGACCAGTATCTCTTCCCGCGCTAGTTGGTGCCCCGCAGCACCAACGGATTGTGTATACTATCCAGAAATAAAGAACGGTGAACTGAAATTGTCCGGAGTCTGGTTTTCTATTTGCGGTTAAGCGGTAGTTGGTAGATCTTGTATCTCCCTCCCTTTTCCAGTGGGTAAAGCCGAAGCCACCTGTATTGGCACGGTAAGTACAGGGTAGCGACTAATCTCGAACCTCTGGTCGACTGACGATTGCGGAGAGTGGTAATACACTTTCAGCGACTAGAGGGTAACCGCTACATTGGTGCTGTGACCAGGATCTTTGGCTGCTTGCACAGCCGAAGATCACTGGAAAAGAGGAATGGCGGATAAGCTGGGTGTAAAAACCCGGTCAAAGATCGCCGTGCAGAGTCCTGCCGCAGAAGGCGCAGCCGGCCCGGAGAAGACACAAGATGTCCGTACTCCGCTGGAAGCTGCTAGCCAGTCGCGGAAGAAGGGTGCAAGGAATGTGGCTGAGCAACTAAGCTCAACCGTACTCCACATGGGGACGCCCAGAGCGGACTCCATGGAAGAGAAGGACCTGGAAGGAGTAAGCCGAATAGGCGATTCCGAGGAGGGTCCTGAGTGTGGGGAAACCCCAGTAACCCGGCCTAAGACCGATTCTCGGATCGATCATGAAGCCGAGCAACGTCAAGCGAAGCAGCATCTACTCGAAGAGCAAGAGGCCGCTAAGTTGATGTTGCAAGATGTGTATTCTCGGGCCAAACACGCTGCTGAGTCACTGCGAGTGCAGAAAGAACAGCTTGCGTTGGTCGAGGATCAAGAAAGGGCGGTATTGGCGCGCACACAGCGCGCAGAGGCAGACGATGCTTTAAAGTATAGGACTCCACCGCCAGGCTGGCAGAGTGTGACTAAGGATCACGTATACTCCCCACAAGGGAATGCAACGGGTCCTCAGATCTATACGCCGCCACGGATAGATTAGAGACCTCCGATGGTGAACTTTGCTTCCCCAACGGATTCTCTGAGGAACTCTACGCATGCTAGTGATAGGGGAGTACCGTCTAATTCCGCGATAGCAGAATTAGGATTAAACCCTGTGCTTGCGAAGAGTAACGCTGATCGGGTGTTCAATCGAACTCTGGCACAAGCTAGAGATGTCCCGATTGTGAGACCGGCAGAAACGGCCAGACGCAACGCCATCGTTCCGAAGCCTTTTGGTAAAGGAATGGTGTGGGAGCACTGGTTTGCCGGGTTCTGTGAGGATGTCCAGTGCAATGGGTGGAGTACTACCGATGCACTGCCGTACCTCATGAGAGCGTTGCGCGATGGACCCGGAGAGGCTGCTTTACGCGCCTACCGGCGTTCAGCTACGCATGGATGGGATGCCCTTGTAGAAGTGGCGTCTTATTACTGTGGGCAGCTAGTAACGCTGAACCCTCGTTCAACTTTTCTAAGTCGGATACAGGGTAAGGATGAGTCAGCCCGTGCTTACGGGTTAGCCTTACAGCAATTGCTGATGGAGGTTTACCCTGGTACTCGACTGGACTCACCGGCACTGCATGAGGATCTACAAACTCATTTGTGAAGGGTCTCAGAGACGAGGACATCCGTACAGAGGTGGTCTCGAAATGGGAGCCTGGTATGACCCTCATACAGGTGTTGAAAATAGTGGACGCCTATGAACAAAGGTGTGCCCTGTTCGGACAGTATGGAAAACCTGCGAGTAAGACCTGGGTTGCCATGCTAATGCCATCCTGGGAACAGGATGAGTTGACGGCCGAAGAAACTAGCGACCCCAGATGGAGGATGTACTCTCCGCAGTGCGGTCAATGGTACTCGGACGCCGTGGTTTCCGCGGTAGGGGCCGTGGCCGGTTGAATCCAGGGAGACCCAGGAATGGGAATCCTCAGATGACAGAACAGGCCGTAGGTAAGGATTCCAAGGAATCACCTACTGTAACGGAGTTGTTGCTGCAGATCAACGAAAGGTTATCGCAATTGGAGAAAAAACAATTAGATACTCGACGTTGTTGGCAGTGTGGAAAGGCTGGGCACATTTCTCCGGAATGTCCCCAGAAGCTGGCTGCTGTAGAAACCACAGACAGTCCCCTAGCTTTGCCTTCCCCTCATGAGGATCCGGTAAACTAGAAATGGCTAAGGTAAGTGGAGAAACAGTAGCCCCAGCAACTGTACGCCTGAGTACACAAACCGGAGAACCAGCGAGTAAAGTGAATCTTGCTCGGACCAGAGAGGAAGAGATTTCGAGTCAGATTGCTACAATTTGTTCTCGCTATATATCTCCGAAGCATCCCTGTTTACAATGGTTACGCCAGCGTGGATGGGACCTCGGCACCCTCGATGGTATTTCCCGGTTCATTCAGCAGCCTTCTCCTCTAGGAGGGAGACGATGGTATGTACCTGTGAGAATTCGGGGGTTGAAAGTAGATTTGTTGGTTGATACTGGAGCAAGTCGCTCTGTGTTGAATCACAATCTATATAAGACTTTTGAATTTGATCCGGAATGTAAAGTTTCGGAAGCAAGTGCAAGGGCTGCTAATGGTACTCCGTTGAAGTGCTACGGCAAAGTGATTATTCCGATCTCAGTAGGTAACACTGAATTAGTGTGGAGTCCCATACTCAGTGATATCGAAGAGAATGGAATAATCGGAATAGACTTCCAAGCGTTGTATGGAGTGTCATTGGACCTTCAGCAAGGCCTGCTTCGGATTAAACACCCGGAACAGCTGGAAGTAGAATGTTCCTGTAGACGGATTTCTTCAGTGGTCTCTGTCAGACAGGATGTAAGCATTGCCCCTCAGCAGATGGTGAATGTGCTAATAGCTGGTGAAGGTGACTTGCCGTTGGCAGATGCTATGTTTGAGCCTGATCCGATGTTATTCCCAGACAAAGGATTACAGGCTTGGGATACCCTTATGGGTGGAGCTCGGATCGGATCCATACCCGTGAGTAATCATACCACGGGGAGGATAGTGTTGAAGAAAGGCGACGTTGTTGGCCGAGTAATATTGGCTAACTCCGTAGATACAGTGGAGGTCCGTCCTCTAGGTATTTCGCCTATCAACAACGACCCGAGGGAGGTGAAGATTGGGTGCGTGAACACAAACTCGGAAAAAGATCCCGGGTTTGCAGTTCTGCACAAGACCCTAGAAACTCTGATCACTGCTGCAGACGCCCTAACGGGTGCGGAGCAATGGGAGTTAAGAGGTATGCTAGGAAGGTGGAAGAAATCCCGCCAGGCTGATGAGAATTGGTAGATGGGGCGGGACACTGGGTTCAAAATCTAGCTGGTGGAGGAGCATTTCAGCTGGCAGGTGACCCAGTGCCCCAGCAAATGCTCAGCAACCATGAGGTGACGTGCCAACAAACCCCAACAGACACCAAAATCACCCGCCAACCAAGAGCTGGCCCCTGCTGAAACGTCTGGCAGGCGATTCCATCCAACAGGCCAATAGCTCCTAGAAACCATATCTGCTGGCATATGCTGTGTGGTTGGTGTACAGGCACCCGCCTGGGCTGGCGTCTAGTTGGTGGAATACCCGCTTAAACATCATGCAATAATATAGCAATTAGAATTCAGCAGAATTAGCAGTAAATATCGATATAATTGAATGCATTATTCATCTTAGATTTTATTTTTAAGTTAAAAATATATGAGGGCATGTATCAGGTAATGAATTCAGACAGGCATCATAGAAATTATAGATTTCTGGGAGTATATTTATTGACATAATAACATGAGGTCAGACTATTGAGTTATTTGAGGAGATTAAGATCGTTTCGGGTATGAACATCCTCCTTATTTCAGTGTTAGCTGCTGATTCCGGATCGTCTTATACCTCCTAGATGATATCGCCTTCAAATCAGTCTTCACAACTCATTTCATCTGAATTATCTCCACAATCGTCATCTCCATCACACACAAAACTGGAACTTACACATTTCATGCCCGTAGAACATTTGAATTGGTCACTTCCACAGGTGACATTGGAGCAATCACTTTCATCTGAACTATCCCCGCAATCGTTATCTCCATCACACACATAACTAGAGCTTATACATTGTATGCCTGTAGAACATTTGAATCGACCACTTGCACAAGTGACATGAGAGCAATCACTTTCATCTGAATTATCTTCACAATCGTTATCACCATCACAAACATAACTGGACCGTATACATTTCATGCCGCTCGAACATTTAAATTTGTCTGATGAACAGGTGACAGAACAATCGCTTTCATCTGAATTATCTCCGCAATCGTCATCACCATCACAAACATAATTGGAACTTACACATTTCATGCCGGTAGAACACTTAAATTGGTCACTTGCACAAGTGGCATGAGAACAATCACTTTCGTCTGAATTATCGCTGCAATCGTTATCACCATCACAAACCCAATCAGGATCTATACAATTTGAGCCGCTAGAACACTTAAACTGGCCAGATACACAGGTGACAGAGCAATCACTTTCATCTGAATTATCTCCGCAATCGTCATCACCATCACAAACGTAACGGGAACTTATACATTTTGTGCCAGTAGAACACTTAAATTGGTCGCTTCCACAAGTAACATGAGAACAATCACTTTCGTCTGAATTATCGCCACAATCATCATCACCATCACAAACCCAACCAGATTGTATACATCTCATGTCAGTAGAACACATGAAAAAATCAGGTGCACATGTTACAATAGTCGTGCTATTATTTGGACAATCCTGTTCATCGATGCCATCGGAACAATCATTATTACCATCACAAACCATTTGTAAGGAAATACAACTTCCATCTGTGCAAGTCAACTCACCCTCATTGTTACATGTAGTTGTTGAACAATTGTCTTCATCAGAATTATCACCACAATCATTGTCCCCATCACAAACATATCTTGATGGCATACATTTAGCATTGGCACATTGAAACTGGTCTGTTCCACATGTCCTTTGAGTGCAATTTGCTTCATCGGAATAATCGCCACAATCATTGTCCCCATCACAAACATATCTTGATGGCACACATTTCGCATTGGCACATTGAAACTGGTCTGTTCCACATGTGCTTTGAGTGCAATTTGCTTCATCAGAATAATCGCCACAATCATCGTCCCCATCACAAACCCAAGAGGATCGTATGCACTTGAAGTTTTCAACACACCTAAACCTGTTTGACGAGCATGTTGCATCTGAACAATTACGCTCATCAGAATAATCATTACAATCATTATCCCCGTCACATACAAAGCTGGGACTAATACATTTGTGATTGTCACATTCAAAGCGGCTTTCATTACATGCAGGGTAGGTGCAGTTAAACTCATCAGAATTATCGCCGCAGTTGTCATCTATGTCACATACAAAGGAAAGGTAAATGCATCTCCCATTGCCGCACTGGAACTTATCATCATCACATTCGGGATGAGTACAGTTGCGCTCATCCGAGTAATCCCCACAATCGTTGTCTGTGTCACAACGCCAGGATTTGTTAATGCATTTTCCATTATCGCATTGAAATCGCCTCTTGCACGGGTCTGGAATGGCAAGGCATACAACTGAATGAAAATTCTGTTTGAAAAAAGACAATTTTATTGATAAACCAAAAATCCCCTCAAGAGATACATGCACCCCTTAGTATAGGTGCGAAAAACATGAAAATATAGTAACATCGTGCTAAAATGATATTATATAATAAGCAATATCCTTAATATAATTGAATCTTTTCAGGGAAACTCGTTACATGATTTTAGGTTCTGTGCATTAAATCATAATTTAGGATCATACACATCTTCCAATCACTCCCTCTAAAGGGTAAGAATTAAAAAAGAATGTCAGTTGTTTATTGTCAATATCTGAACTAAGACAGTTCTTCCTGTTATGCAAACTATAAATAAAAGTACCCCTGTACCACGTGGCTTGTTGAAAACATGAAAAAATGGCATTTCTAATGATTTTCAACTATATGTAATAGGGCCCAGGGAGACATAGTGAGGTTGGCTGAATTTTATCTATCTCTGTTGTTTTGATAGAACATACGCACCTCGTTCTTCGAACTCGGTGGGTATTTCAAAACAAAACTGAACAGACTCCATTCAGCCACCTTAAACATGTGTCCTTATAATAACAGCAGCAATTTGCTGGCAGGCCATTTTAACAAAATTATGATAATTAGATTACAGCAAACACCGCTTACATACATGTAGTTTAGGACATTTTCTGACCACAGCCACCTTGACCACAGAGGTATGGGATGGGAAGCGCACGTGGGGACAATTCATTATTTATGGTTATGGGGAGCGGCACATTTTTCCAACTTTTATTCTGATTTTTCCTTTGGGGGTGCGGGCCTAATTACTTTTGTATTTGCGCGGAGGACAACTTTTTGCCGAATTATGTTGCGAAAGGTGCGCCCCCAGACATAAATAATGAACGATCCTTAAAATTGGTTTCGATGATGGCATGTAAAAGAGAACCCACGCTACTTTGAAAATGACAGATGAGTAGGGATTCCGATCTAACATGAGGAATACAAATACACCTTTATATGCAAAACGTTTTGCTCTTACAAACCCCGAGAAAAGAAAGAAATAGAGAAAACAAGGATTGCATCCATTTTTGCTAATTTAGTTTTGTTATTGAAGGTTATATCAGGGTCTCGGATGGGCCTTATTTCTGTATGACTCCAGCGGGCTGGTAATTATTTGTGCATTTCTTTCCAGAGTTAAAAAGACAGGGTTGCTTTAGACAGACTTTAATTAAATGGACCAACTGCTTGGTGGAGTGCCTATACTGAAACATTCCTAATTCTCTATTGATAAATGAGCGTGAGCCTTCATTTGACCTGACTGGCCAAGCTTTCTCCGCATAACTCTCCGCAAGGGCCATCCCTTAGTTACAATCAATACAGTCATCCCCATGTGTAAACACCAAGTAATCATGTAGCTTGGCGACTTGATGTACTAGGCAGTTTGCAGCTGGCCAGCATTGAGGAAACATCGGTAATCAAGCTTGTAATGGTAACGTGGCCTTGGCCTCGCTTCATCCAGTTACTGTTTTACCATCTTAGATAGTAATGATACTTACTGTCACAGTCTTGCTCGTCGTCGCCGTTTGGACAGTGCTCTGTACCATCACAGTCCTTACTGTCAGAGTAACAGTACCCCGAACCTTGACACTGGTGTTTTCCTGCAGAGCAGGTGTGGTTTTCTGCAATCAGAATAACTCGTGACAACGAGAGATACAATAAACTTGATAAAAATAATAATGCATAGAATTCGATAGAAATGCTGGGAATATTTTGTTTCTTCTCGTAACTAACTAACTAACTAACTAACTAACTCTCTTTTGAACCAATGCTTGTTCAATATTGGCATCAACAACGGCAACATTATCATATGTTGATTGTTGAGGTTTTATACCCTGGCAACATAGGTTTATCCAAGTTAGATTCTTCTAACAGATATAATTTTTGAAGAAAAGGATACTCCAAATTTCATTGGTTTTTTTTCAACAAAATAGGATATAACTTAGCAAAAAGGATGTAGCCTGTGAATCGTATGAAAATGAATACATGTTAACTCATTACCGGATTTGCATACATATGATAACGACGTTATTGAGACCTGAAAATAGTCTGAATATCCATAATCTGAATATCCATAAACAATCTATGTTTGAGGGTATACCTACGAAGATTCTCAGAGATATTATGTTATTGGTATCAAATGTATTTATGAATTATTTAACTGTGTATTTAGTTCAAAATATATTCCGAAGGATTGGAAGCACTCGATAATTGTCCCGATCTCAAAAGGAGGCGATACTATAATGTATCGAACTTACGCCAGATATCATTACTTCCCTGTATATCAAAGATAATGGAAACCATAGTACATAAGAGATTATATAATCATCTAATTGATAATGGTATCTTGAACAAATTCCAATATGGTTTCCGCAAGGGTTGCTCTACCATGGACCCCATATCAGGATTGGCAGACGATGTACTGCTAGAGAGAAATGTTGGTAAAGCACTGTTGCTGTTTATGTTGATTTCATAAAAGCGTCCGAGCACAGTATATTATTACAAAAACTGATGAAAATTATAAGTAATAATTTATTATGGATTAAAGATTATTTATCAGGCAGAACTCAAAAAGTAAAAGTTAATAATCAATATTCGGACGAACTTACTGCGACCTACGGTGTCCCGCAGGGGTCTGTGTTAGGCCTCCTTTTATTTCTTTTATATATTAATATAAGTGAGGTATGTTAATTAGATACTAAGAGTTGTTTTTTCTTTCATTTAGTTTATTGTATCATCTCAAAGAAGGTACATTGAGTTTTTTGGATGCAACATAGGATCAACACATTATAGTTAGGAATACCATACAACTTCACATCAAACAAAAAACAATAATAAAGTAAAAGAAAAAAAGGATGAGTTGATGAGAGTTCCAGTGTTCAAGACACCATGTTACATTTTCATGATATCCTACTCATTAATTGTTTATGTAACACGGCCTCTGATCCATTCACCGTGTACGTAGGTTTGTAATGTAATGTCGACTGAAAATGTAATCTAAAATACTCATGAAACATTAAAAAGTGAGACTTTGTAGGATATATGAATGGAAGTAAAAGTATTACTTACGGCAGACATTTATTGCTTCGTCTGATCCATCGCCACAATCATCATCAAAGTCACAAACCCACGCTGCAGAGATACATCTGTCATTTTTGCGACAACGGAACTCACCATTAGGACATGGTACGTCTGAAAACAAGCAGATGACCAATAAGGCCTGGCGTCCACCTACTACGATAGAAATTTAGAGCTACAATATCGGAGACATATCGGGAACGTGCAATATCGTAGACATATGTCTAGACATGCCAATCCACCATGGATCTCAATGGGTCTTTTTCGGTGCCTAATCGCAGAAACGTGGTCAACTGCCTCGATATTAGGTGATCTTCCGACGCGATTTTGATTTTGCATCGGGAGGTGCATCGTAGACCGTATTGGAGCCATATTGTAGTAGGTGAACGCCGGGCCTAAAGTGGGATTCACACGATGGGACAAATGGACCTGAGACTGGAGTACTTCACACCTTTGCACCAGTCGACTTCTATTTCCAGCTGGGTACAAAGTTTCACAGATTGGGGGTGTCCTACAGTCTCAGGGTAACATGGCGGACTCAATTCACATTGGAAGACTTACCAGGTACATAGTCTCACCCCTACACCCCTAAACAGGGTACACAGGGTACACAAGGTTCTTGTCGCCGACTCAGGGTACTACCCCGTGTGAATAGGTGTTATTTGACACCACTGAGACTCACAGATTGGGGGAGAACATGTGAAATATATCTGTCTCACCAAAATGACCCTCTAAATTTTAAACCTGTTTAATGTCAAAATCTCATGAGATTCTGTTCCTTGGTAGGGGTGATTGTAGCCGACAATTGCAAGAGAAAAGAATTGTCACAGCAAAAAAGGAACCCTGTCATTCACACGAGGAGATTGTGTTCCAGTACATGTACCTAATCTCAACAGGATTTGTCTCAGACAAACGGCTTGTGAGGTACGTGAATCCCACCGTGTGAATCCCACTTAACAGTAGGTAGGTATCACCTGAGGGCCTCAGTGTTCGTTCCTCACTAGAGTCGGACTTGAGGTCACAGGCAAACTCTGACACTTTCAAACACAGTCCAGGCATATCAAAGTGCATGCCAAACAATAGATACATGTCTGTATTATTTTAATTCAATCCAAAAGGTTAGATAAAAGGCTAATATTGTTCAGATTACCTATATCTCTCCCTGAATGGAGAGCAAGTCCCCAAAAACGTCTTCCGTATTGGAGTCATGCTGGTGACCCAGAGATTAGGCAACCAGCTCAATTTCTAAACTCAGACTTGGGAAAGGATTAAAAATGGTAAATAAAGAAAAGGGCAATAGCTGCTCCTCATATGATGTGAGATTCAAGATTGTGATGTAAATTGTTGAATTCAACTGTGTTTTATTTCATGTCACTTACTTCACAAACGTTATTGTGTGAACTAGTTTGGGTCGCAGGGATCTCAAAGTTTGCCTCTGTCCGTTAGTACAACATCTGTAGGGAGTGACAGCAGACACAGCGCTGTACTGCGTATAACTACTGGTCCCCAATCTAAATGTGCCATCTTCATTGGTTATTCTGGAACTCATCCAGTTCCATGCCAGTTCCTTGGTGCCACCTGGCTTCCAAAAAGGACAAGCGATCTGCTTAGAGACTGGAACTCCTAGTGAGCCCTCTAGCAGCTTATAAAAAACTACCAATACCACTGTACCAGCAAAAAGCATACCCTAGTTCGTTGACAAGCTGTTCGGGTTCTCGCTCGTTTCAGGTTCCAAACAGATCTTTTTCCTGCTTTAATAGAAATCAAGCAGCACCAAAGATCCGCCAGGAGAGTGGGTGAGTCCCTGTGCGATTCGTGAAGATGGCGCCGTTAGTCGGGGGCAGAATTTGTTTTCAGGGATCTATTGTAATCCACTGGTATACGTGCACCTGCCATCTGGGAGCTGTTTCAAAAGTCGAGTGAAGTCTCGCCAGCGGCCCGTCGCATTTTAAAGCGAGAGGCCGCAACAGCGAGCGGCACTTTGGATCAAAGCGGCAGCAAAACCGGTACCAATACCCTATAGCGAGCGGCACCTCCACCTCGACAGCGACACTTCAAGTGCCGTTGTTACCTCTCGCTTTGGCGGTGAGTACTCTCGTTTAGCACCCTCCCGACTTTTGAAACAGCTCCCTGGTTCATTGTGTAGCGTCAAGATGGTGGTCTGCATGTGGTAATCGCCGTGTGCCCTATAGAGACAACATATCGGGTTTGCTTTTTGTGATTACCTGCGCCAAAACAACAGGAAAATTAGATCACTTTGAAATAGGGATAACAGTCAAACATGGCTATAGACTGATGGATAACACATATATGCATATTTATATAACCTAGGTGAATTCTAAGAAATGGACGAAACATCGGTTCCTGTACCTAGGAACTAATGGTATGTTCATCATTTATGAATGAGCGTGGAATTGTAAGTTTGGGCTTTATCCAATTTGTGGGTTATGCTTGGTGTAACCCGCTTGCCAAACAACTACTTCTACATCTACCTTCAGAGCGACCATATATGTGAAGCACCGGTGAGTTCCTGAGCTACTTCAGTCTGAAGTGATTGGTCATGGTCACCTACACCCTACCAATGTCACAATTATGCTCCTTGTTTTTTGCTCTATAGGGCATATAACTATTGTGTTGTGGAAGCAGCCATCTTACCCTCCGACGCTAAACCAAACACCAGGTGGCAATATGTTTTATCAAAAAATTGTTTTGGGGTTTGCCATAAAAGAGTATGGGCCTCATCTCACATCGCATCATTATCTATAGATTATGACACCAGAAAATAGTGCTTGTTCCCCCACTACAGTGGCGCTATATTGCAATTTCCTGGCGGTTGATAGCGGAACTAGCAATCACTCTGTGGTCTATAGCACAAAGGAACTAGTTTCGCTATATAGTGGCTTTGAGGCCAGATATCAGGGTTTTGAATCCATATACCATTTTAAAGATCTGCAGTTGTTATTACTGGTTTTGCGTATGGAAAAGCAGCAGTATTAATTAATAATGTATATATAGGAGAAATTCTAAAGACGCCCCTAACCAAGATGGCCGCCACTGGCCTGTATTTACTCCTCCCCTAAATTTAGAACGTATTCACCCTCTCCGCGGCTTTAGACTCGGTAGTTATTTATAAACAACTTCCTCCTGGAGGGAAGGTGGGGCGCTGGGAGCAAGCCTAGCGCTAGTCCACGTATATGAATAGAAATGCTGACGTGGCCGCTTCTCCTAGGGCCACGTATCCTCCTCTCCAGGCGTCACGATCGTCTTAGCTAATGAATATGTTAATCACCTTCCTTTATAACCAGAAGCAATTCAATAAACGATGTCAGACCCTGCCCGGATTTTGTACCTACAACACCTATGCGTTGACTCAACCTTATTAACGTATATCGACCGCTAGGGACCTGATAACTATGTTTCATCAAAGCGGGTAGAGGACTGAACTTTTACACCATGATTATGGCATCTGACCGTTTTTAAACAATGGGTATGGGTTTACTGAGACCCCATAACATTCTCAATGGGGACTTTGCAAACGACGGATAACTAGGAACAAATAGAATGTTCATCATTGAAGAATGAGCGTGCAATTAAAAATGAATAATAAATATATAAAATAAGTTTGGGGTTACATTCAGTTGAATAACAAATAAATAGAATAAGTTTTGGGTTACATTCAGTATTTTCTCTAACCCACTTACACCAAGTCCACTTGCCATTTCTGCGACTGCCTGCCTGACTTTAGGATCAAAACGTTTCTTGCACTGATGGGTCTTGAGTTATTTCGGTCTAGATTGATCAGTCATGGTCAGCTGGGTATGCCTCTTAGACCCTGAGACACTGGCACCCTGCTCCTTCCCCAATATCACAGTGAATAGCACACAGATAGTGAAGGGATAGTTTTCTGGAGTCAGGCTGGAAGTTCAAAGTGAGCATTCTAACCTCTAGGTGATGTATAAAGCGCGTGCAAGCACGCTCTGGTAAAAGGGGAGATACTTTACAGCAGAGGTCGTCGTGCTCGTCGGAGCCGTCGGCGCAGTCCACGTCGCCGTCACACACCCACGAACTGTTGATGCACTTCCACCCCGTGCCGCACTTAAACTCGTCCGCCGAGCACACCAAGGCTGAAACATGATCACACACCGTACATTATAACAAGCCATGACTTGTAACCTTCACTGAATAACAGTTAATATGTGCTCAGAAATATTGCATGTCTTTACGGTTTGTTTTACAGTATGATGATATGAATTTGGCCTCGAGTTTGGTTGGATACGCATGTAAAAGTAAAATGGAATTATATCATCGTAATAGAATACTATTTTTTCACACATCAAATTGTATGCATACAATTACCATCACCTAGTTTGGACAGGAAGATCGTTATTTAAAAAAATGCTGCATGGGACCAGAGCATTAATTCTGGACAGAAAAGGTGGTATTCCCAAAGCAAATACCACCAGAAGTTACGTACGTTGTTGTTCGTTGTCCTCTTCGCAGTCACAGTCGGCCACCCCGTTCACAGACCGTGTGTCCCGCACTGCTGAACCATCCACTGACCTCCCTGAAAAAGTCATTAAGTTAAGGTTGGGAACAAAGGCCATGCAACTTTTCAATATGAGAGTTGGACAGTGATTTAACATTCTCATGGAAAAATTCTCTCACACTCTGGTTGCTCCCACACTCCGCTTCCCCTTGGGGTGTGTGAGGTGACGTTTCCAGGCGGAAACAATTCTAGTGATTTAAAATCTTATCTTAGCCTGGTGTTTATAAATGTCCATAGGCTTAACATCAGGAATTCGTACTCAACAGGCTGGAAAGTATGGTAACTCATACTCAATGGGTGATAAACAGATAAATATTTCCAGACCTAGATAAAATCAGAAACATATTTGTGCTTGGTCAGAGTCCCCTTCTCCATCTCGTTTGGAGCAGTTCGGAATATTCAGTCCGCTATCGCCTCGTTCATATTACTACGTACTCAAAACTCGATGGTGAACACAGACTAAACACTCATCGATGTCGCTCATTTTAGGATAGAGGATTTTATGCCTAAACCAAGCAAAAAATACCATGTGTATTCTAATTTACTAATAAAGAGAGCTGGGCTCATTTGCAAAAATAAATCAGTCATTTTCTGCTAATGATATTTCAGAATGACCATGTGGATGTTGTCACTGGTAGATGTATGGTCATATATGAGACGATCTCCTGTCCTCTAGGTCTGTCCTTTTCTGCCTCTGTGCACCCCTCCACCCCTCCACCCCTCCACCCCTCCACCCCTCCACCCCTCCACCCCTCCACCCCTCCACCCCTCCACCCCTCCACCCCTCCACCCCTCCACCCCTCCACCCCTCCACCCCTCCACCCCTCCACCCCTCCAAGGGGAAGCAAGGAAGGAGCTAGAGGACAGGAGATCATTTTATCTCTCCCACTTAAGATAGGTCTCAGAGCAGGAGGTACATAATCTCCAGTGCCAACATGTCCTGACAGGCTAAGTGTCCATTTCCTTGATGATGGACATCTAATCCTATAACTATGTTAACCAGTTTGCAGTAATTGCACTTAAACCATAACTAGCGGTCCATATTTCTCAAGGGCCATTATGGGACATTATGGCTAATGCCCACCTCTTTTTAGTCTGGTTTACCCAATAGAGAATGGCCAAATCTGTTATGAAAGAAGAAACATTAAATTACCTTTCATCTCTTGAATGGTTGATATTACTTTACTTTGTATTATCGTACATTATAAACAAGTATTAATAAGTTATTTAGGGAACCTCTTGAGAGAGAAAGGTTTTGCGCCATGGTATTCTTGCCACTGCAAATCAGTGGGGAACCAGCGAATGTTCAAAGTTGGTCTCGCTGGGCCTTATCTGTCCCATATTTCATTGGGGCAGGGATCCAGTCTAAAGGGCCAGATAGCTGCGTTTTTTTATTATAGAAGTTTAAAATTTGCATAGCAGAATTCACCTGTGTGATGCATACATGTGTATGTGGGAAAGAATCGATCTAAGGTTATTGCCTCGGGGAGGCGTTGTATATATATCAGGGTATTTGCCTAGGGGAGGGTGCTATATTTTAAGGTATTTGCCTTGAGGGGGGGGGGGGGGCTCTTTATTTGGCGGTATCCCCGAGGGGCGCGCTTCATTTTGGAGGATCCGCAGAGTAAATATCACACCCTCCCCCTGCTACAAGTACTGGACGCTCCCTTCACCACTGAGCTAACTGCCAACCGCTGTGGGTCGTGTGGTGTATGTGTGTGGCGCCAGGTGGGAGCAGTGAGAAGGTGTAAGATCACAAGGCCTGATGTCGAACAATATCAGCCCCATTTCTAATTAGTTGACTTATATTCCCTGCCCCGTACGTTTGGTGTGCTAATCAAATAATAAAGCTCAGTGTTTTTCGTGTGACATTTCAACCTTGTGTCAATTACTGAATAGAGGAAAGATTAATAAAGGTACAACTGGCTGCTTTGTCATTTTTCTTGTTCTTCTGTTGCAGACTAACTGCTGCCAACACTGATCGGTTGTTAGAAAGAGTTTTAGCAGTTAACATCTTGTGACATCATGATATGGGGAGATCCCATCAGTAAGATGAGGGTGACAGGCAGGCAGGAAACACAATCCCACCACCATTGGAAGAAGCTCTATCGATCTTGATGGATATGTTTGAATGGACCCGAACCCAGAACCTCACAACCTACCAGTGAGCACATAAACAATCAAGCTCCTGAATTCTGCGGTTTCATAGTATGGCGGATTTGTTACCATTTCATAGGTTTCCCCATAAATGGTAAACCATTTTCGCAAATCATAGACACGGAGAAAACAAGCCCCAATTGCAAATTGATTTATATTTTTTACCACTTGTGTCTGGTGTGTGATATCTATAAAGAGCTACCTTTCTCTGAGGAGAAAATTGATCGAGACTTTTATTTTACTATCTATAATTCATCTTAGAGTTTAGAATCTCGAGTAGAAATTAGAAATGGCTTCAGTCTCTGTAGGTCCGCAGACGATGTATGACTTGTACAAGCGAACATTTATCTAAATAACACAATAATAGATATTGCTGACTGGTAGGGTATAGAGATAGATGATGTACTGTAGATGTGTCAGTATCAGCTGGAATAGCCTGACACAGCATCATTATCACTGGACATGGCACAACACAGACATCGTTACCCTCGTTACCCACTTAGCCTACACTGCCACGCACAATACACGAAACATCCACTCAACCCGACCCAGCAACAACCTACCACTAACTTACTATGATATCTGAACCCTCATTCACCACCCTACCCCAAATCTAGCACATATACACTTAGGATGCACTATATGAATATAATGCATGTATGCCTTCTGTTCATAGTCCTCCGTTAAGGGGTACTTAAACATTGATAATGCCCCTGTACCATGTATCCGTAAGAGGAAGATTATTGTGCATTATATAGTTGTCTCATATTATCATAATGTTGTCTTGTAGAATTATCCATGTTAATTTGGGGAAGAAAGCTAACTCGTGTAGTTAATTAGATTCGGTAACCTCACACACTTACTGATGAGAGGTACAACAAGTTTAGAGAATAAAGTTAATGATGATTTGAACAATTCTTAATGTCTCAAGGTGTTGTGAATTACATGTTCCATTGAACATATCCACAGGGTGGATAATTGTCAGTCACTTGTTACATACCTTCATAAGTTCCCTCAACAATAATTTTTATTTACATAAGAATATGTCCATAACATAATTCATTCCGGTTTCACTGAGAGCCCAAAATATTCACATTGATGACAAAGTAGAACATTAATAACTCTGAAGAGAGTCCAGCTCCTCCTTTCATAATCCGTAGGTAATTGTATATCTCTAGTTCATATTACTTTCATATAACTTTCCTGTCAAAATAATAACACTTGAAGATGTTGATGCAATCCACTCAGATGTTCAGGGTACAGTTCCTATAGCACAACATTGTTGTAGTACACTTTATCTTAGCCTGGGGTAAACGTCCATAGGCTTAACATTACGAACTCGTTCTCAACAGGCTTGCGAGAACGGTAACTCGTTCTCAACAGGTGATAAAGAAATAAATATTAGATAAAATCAGAAACATATTCGTCCTTGGTCTGAGTCTCTGTTCACTATCTCGTTTGGAGTTCTTCAGAATAACATTCACTCGGCTATCGCCTCGTTCATATAACTGCACACCCCAAACTCGATGGCGAACGAGGACACAGACCAAACACTCATCAATTTCCTTCTTAGTATTCAGTGCCTAGAGAGATCGTTCAGACTGAATGTAAGAAGGAATACAGGGTCTCTGCTTTACTGTACAGTGTAAAGTCCACACAGACATACCGGGTGATCTGACGCTAGCAGTGGCGTAAGATCCCCGACGACTACAAGAGTAGAAACGTCTACCTCCTTATGTTATGTGAATTCACTCAGTAACCTCTATTTCTATCTCAGGTGTTCTATCTCTTGTGCTGCATGTAAGATGTACTTTATATATGAATCTGTTTGAACACTCAGCACTGCACACGTCCTTGCTCTGAAGTGCGTCACCTCATTCAGCCATGATACCTCAGCACTTCCCGCTGGTCTATTTATATAAATTTTACAAACCTGAGTCTGGCTGTGTTTCGATTCTCCACCTTTTACATACTGTAGTCCAGTGCAAGAGTGTATCCTGAGTGTTCAGTACTCAGGAGCAGCCTCTATACTCGTTAGTGATATTATAGGGAAACTGATCCCGGGTGTTTCGAGATGAACGTGCAAGAATATACTCCACGAGGAGAGTAATGCAAATTCCAGAACTCTCCTTGAGCTATTGTTTAGCCTTGGTTTAGCCTATGAATACTAGAAATATCACATACTGAGCAGCAATATGTTACTATAGAGTGTTTGGTTATAAGTATAATGTAGTAATGATGATAATGATAATGATGATATTAATAATGAAGATGATAATAATAAAGAGGATGATAATAATGATAATGAAGATAATAATAATGATACAGAATTCTTTTCCTGAGACAAAGTTTTGAAATACTTCCTTTTGTTTTAGCATCACCTTTTGTTATACAAGTGGTAAGGTAATTACATGCATTTGAAGGTGCTTCATATTGTCACGATCCAAAATATCGGACAAAACTAAATACACTTCCTGACAGGTTAGTTTGGAAATCTCCAAAGGAAGCTCAGAATGAAAAGCCAACGATCCATGGGCCATTGCACCATGTGGAATCTTTCCACAGAAAACCTCCTATTCTACAATGATATGGACAGAATGATATTAATTACAATGTCTTACCGTGGATAATTTGAATGCTGATCGCCATCAACAAAGCAAAACACACACATCGCGACGCTACAGTCATCTTTACTGCAATAGAAAAGTAAACGATGCAATTGCCAATTCCCATGCAATTAAAAAAAAGTTTTTAAAGTATTCATTTCATTCAGTTGAAAACAGTTCTTCCATGAAATTATTCTAATTGAAGCCTCCCCACCCTCTCCACGAAATAGATACATCAGATTAAAAAAAGAAAGATAGCCGCTTGACCATATAGTGATTTGACATCTATGAAAAGTAAAATGGGTTGTCGAGGACAAACCTGCTTCAGCAGAAGATCCTTGTACTTTTTGTGCATCAATAACAAAAGGTTCTTATCTTATCAAAATGTATGGAAAAGTACGACAGAGTGCCGCCCTGTTGCTCCTTCTGGTAATCCTCTGTAATACACAGGAATTATTCCAACCACAGAACTTTTAGACAGAGCTCTTATGAAAAACAGTGCTGGTGGATGTTCATAATTATTACACTATTGGATTAAGTATATCGCCCTGGACGATGATATTGCCATCTCTATACACTGTGAATCATACCTTGGACTTTCTATCGTGTTCAGCATTAACACCTTCCATGCTGAGACTGCAGTACTGAGCATTGTCAGTGTTAATCAGGAATGTATTTGTTTTTAGTACATGGAGAGGATTGCGTTCAGTCCATTGCGATGCAAATATGGTGTTTTACATCTCTTTGTGCTACAGAGAGTTTTCTTTTTCTTCTTTCAATTCAATTTTAAATGGTTATGGTAAGGGTTATTGTTTGGCCATAGTTAGGTTAGGGTTAGGTTACTATGGTTAGGGAAAGGTTATGGTTAGAGTTATGGTTAGGGGTTTGGTTAGTTTATGATTATGGTCAGGGTTAGTTTACTAGGGTTAGGGTGAGGTTGGGGTAAGGTTAGGGTTAGGGTAGGGTAGGGTTAGGGTTAGAGTTTTGGTTGGTTTATGGTTAGGTTGCTAGGGTAAGTGTAAGGTAAGGGTAAGGTTAGAGCTAGGTTATAGGCTTAGGGTTAGGTTATCGAGCCCACTGGTATTCCAGCCATGTATTACCCATAGTTTCCTTTCTTCCTTTCTTCGCCTGTATACGGTATATGGTATAAACGAGATTACCCAACAACTAATCTGCTTTAAGGACATTTCGGACAATTTACATCCTCATGTCATCCTCCTAGAAACTCAACATGGTGATCCAGGGACTAATGCTATAATGATATCCTAATAGACGAGATAGAAGTTCTAAAAAAGTTCGGTTGCACAAAGTAAAACCTATGTTTTTTCTTAAAACGTTCAAAGAATATAGTGAACTTAAGGTACTATACATTCCTTGTATTTGAAAGAACCGAAGAAACTACATGTTACATGTTTCGGTAAATTTCCTAAACAAATCAAATGTAAATTGACCTAATTTAGACCTACCTATTGGGTTACGTCAGACTCGACACAATGTTATAGTTCACTGATCTGGTATTGAGTTAAGTCACTGGGATAATTTGTCAATATTTGAAACTGTGGTTTATGATATGCCTTTATTTGCGGATTGGTAACACCAACGAGTATTCCTCTATACTCGTTGGTAACATAGAAAAGTGCCTAGAATCATTACCTATACTATCCTTGGGTTGTGGCAGAAACGCCGACTAGCCTTAAATGTTACAGGAACCGTAAATATTGCCTGTCATCAAACATTCCAGTAACTGTGTACAAGTTCATTTACTCATACAAATGAATCCTACACGATGTATCCAAAATACGCTTCCTTGTGAGTTCTCTATTATTAGGGCTGTATCCGGGAATTTGTTTGGGGGGGGGGGGCAGGGGGCACATTATACATATACAGCTAAGTATATGCCCCCTATACATCTAGATTAATATAGAGTGATCTATCCATGATGGTTTTGTAAGGCCCTCTTCCCATACAAACCACAATTATATTCTTTTGGTCGCTCTTTATTTTCAACAAGACACATCCCTGTTGTTGCATATCGGTCTATAAAAGCATTCCTTTTTTTACTATAAACATTAAAAACTAAATTTTAAAAAAGGTGCGTTTTTTGGAATTTCCACGCGGAACATACCACCATCCCCGGACAAATTTCATGTGTGTGTGTATGTGGGGGGGGGGGGGGGGGGTCCTCAATATGCTCCTTTCTATGTTAGTAATTCGTGATAGCTCAGCTGGTAGAGTGGAGGACTAAAGCAGGAAAGTAATTATTGAATGCATTGGATATTTATATAGAGATGCATCGAGAATCCTATAATTAGACAATAGTCTACAAGTTTGGATGCTCCGCAATCTTCAGCAATGAGAAGTCAACCGATGACTGCGGTGCATCCAAATGAGTGGAGTATTGTTTATTTTACGATTCCAGTGTTGTACTGGATTTATCTCACCCGTTCCACAGACAATAGAAAAGCATCGCAATATCAGAATAAGTCAAATTACCTTTCAAATCCTGTTAGCAATATTTAAATCTCCATGTTGATATCTTGTCTTCTCTCTAAAATCCTGGCTGCTGATTGGTCAACCGCATATATCGTTATCTCGCATTCACTCCGCCACGACTACGGAATAGTATTGTCACTTTACCAGGGTGATTGGTGAGTTATTTTTCTAGATGTTATTCCTATGGCTATACCTGTACCAGGGGTGAAATATCTAAAATATGAGATGTATTCCGGACACTGTAGAGGAATATCGGTACGTCATTTCACTTACCGTGTTCTTCTGGTGACTGGCGTTCGTCCCTGGTGTTGGCGGGAAACTGACCTTATCAAGGGGCACAGTGGCACTGCCAGCATGGCTATTAGTGGCCATAATTGTCTGTACAAGAGGCGGCAAACGTACACCCGCTAACTACCCCTCATCATCTGTCTCATCAAACCCTGCATCACCCTGAGGCACACACAAACTCACTCAGAAGAGAGGTCTAATCACCCCACACCAAATTCGATATACTGGTGAATAATGGGAGTACTGCCTGAGAAGAATGGTCAAATAGATATTTTGGGGCCAATGTGTGGAAAAGGTTTCATGTTCTGAGGAAAATATCTGAATCATTGTAGATTTTACGTGTAGATAGTAATTGTTATCAGGAAAATAAAAGTGAATTTGAGGTATGATAGTATCGCAATGTTTATCTTCATATAAGCAAGATCTCTTCATTAGTTTGAGAGCAGAAATTTAAATGAAAAACACTTAAAAATGCAGCGGGAACACTATGCAAGGAATTCTATAATTAGAAATCGCAATACTTCACGGGCAAGAAGTACCCCTTGTGCGAATGCTAATGACTGTAGATAGGCCTAAATGTTATATACACTCCATCCTAGACTGGCCTCAGTCCCTGAGTCCCACCCTCCACCTCTGCCTGCCGGTCTGCCTCCATTGCCTTCCTCACCCCTCGCCTATACCTCACCTCAGCATAAAAGTTGAATACTACTATAAAACTGGATCGAGAATCGTATAAATAGACAATACTCTATATGTTTGGATGTGCCACAATCATCTTTGAGGGGAAGCCAAGTGATGATTACGGCACATCGAAACAAGTGGAATATTGTCTATTTTACGATTCTAGTATATGGTTCTGGATCTTACCCTTTTAATAACAATAGAATAGAATCGCAATACCAGAATAATTGAAATTACTTCGCAAATCCAGTTCGAAACATAAATCTCTATGTTGCTGTCTCTTCTACTTTCACACATCCTGGCGAGCCGCTGATTGACCAGTTCTTTGTGACCCCCCCCCCCCCCCCCCCCCCCCGCCCGTGTTGGTAGAGGTATAGACGGAGGTGTGGTCTTCAATGCCTATAGTCTCAACTTCTTATGATGGTGGGCGGGGGTAAGATGCTTTTAGGAGTCTATTATATGATTGAACAGGGCCATCACACCATGGCATAGTATTGACACTTTACAGGGGTGATCGTTTTATATGTTATTCCTCTTGTTAAACTTGTGCCGGGGGGGGGGGGGGTGTAATGTATTGTATCCTGATTTTGTATATTTTTAATGACTGTTCATAATCAAAGAGTTGTGCAAGTCTAATTCCATCCTTCACTTCTGGCACTAACCTCTGTTTATCCACAATACAACGCACGATGTCCACCAATTGTCACGTCAACTGCATTACTGTAAGTGGGTTCGAGGAGGCCCGGCACCGAGAACTGTGCTCACAGTAATATAGTAGAAGTTACGTACCTCGTATGCCGCCTGAGGCTTGACTTGTCTATGGTGATAATAAATGAAACTTAACTGTATTTCGTATTCGTATTTCGTATTCGTTGTTCTGTACTACAATACATTAATCGGTCAAAGAAAAGCAACAATAGTGCCAATCACTTTCAGAACTCTAAGAACAGGGCAAACTGTCCTAGATGAAATAAATGTTTGTCATACTAATAACTTGCATGATTCATTTAAATTGTTTGATAGAAACTGATCAAATAGATTAAGATATATGATGAGAATCTTCGTGTTGGGTTGGTGGGTAAATGTTCATGTAAGTACACATTGTGTGGTTGATTGATTGGTAAAGAAGGAATTGAAAGGGGGTTGGGTGTGAGCTCGAAGATAATGCATTACAGAACAGATGTCTTTAGACAAGATGGGTTTGATTCGTGGTATATTTTATGCATCATTGACTAAGCATTGTACCAGGGAGAGCCATCTCTTGATACATTTTTTTCTTTCGGAGGTTTTTTGTTCGGCGTTGGATTGTGCACATGTAGTTAAAATGATAGTCCATTGTTCATCGTTGGAGTGAACACATGTTTAAAAATACAGTCGGTTTCATTGAATTTTGTAAATGAGAAAGTATTTTTGGACATGGAGAAAGAATTGACAACTTTGTAAATGCATTATGAGGATGATCGATTTTTTGTTTTCTCCTAATAGCCTATTTCCATTGGCCATCACCGATATACAATCAGGAACCACCGCCGGACCTTCAGCACTGCTGACGCAAAATGTGAATAGGCTATTAGGAGAACTCAAAAATGCTACACTCTTTTCGTCGGCCAATGGAAACGGGCCTTATGTCTGAAAACAGTGGAGACAGATGTGGCGGCTGATCTCGGGTGAGTGATGGAGATTGTAAGGTAGTGTGTCGGATGTCCACCAGATGGCCGGAGCACAATAGATATAGGCTTTCTACATGTTATACCTTTCTCATGTCCGAACCATTCAGCGAATGAACTGTATGTTGTATTACACAAACTAGGACCAAATGGTATGAACATCGGTAAATGAGTGTGGAATTATTTCTTTTTAAATCAAATAATTATAAGGTTTGGCTTATATTCAGTCTATGGCTCATTCTCTGTAACCCACTTGCACCCAGTCAACTTGCAAATTCTACAACTGTCCAAGTATATCAAGCACAAGTGGGTTATCATGAGGTATTCCGGTCTGTAGTGATTGCTCATTGACAGTTGGACACTGAGACACTGGCCCTCTTCACCTTTCACAAAGTCACAGAGTTGACAAGTCTAGATAACCCATCCCTAACCGAGACAGCGTATATATATGAACGTGTGGCTTACACTCAATAAAGAGAAAAGAACTGAAACATGTGTGTGTGTTCAGTGTCGTCCTCGCTATGTCAGATCCTTAATTCATGGTCGACACGGGTCTGTTTTTCGTGTCAATTAAGTGGATTATTGTTGCCTAGTTCTTATTGTGAGCTGTGTTCTTTAGTTTCCTTCATACTCTTACTTATGTATCTTAAGTCTTTATAAATATGACACATGAAATAAAGAAACTATGATCCCATACCTATATAATAAAGTAGGCACAGATATTGGTGAGTTTTGCTGGATATACAGCACATAGGAATTATCTACATTAATGCATTTTACCATATGTTAACGAATATATATATGCATGCATGGAGACATGGTGAGGATGTCAGATTGAAATCATTTACGTTGTTTAGAACGAGAGACGTTTAAACATAACTAAACAACGAATATATTTCATTTAAATAGGCACCCTCACTCTTTCTACCTTTTATCATATATTAGAATATTTGCAGTTTTTAATGACAACAAATCACGTGGTGCGGAGAGATGAGCCATCCATTCGTCATTCAGTGACGATGAAATCTGTTCAGCCTACCCTCCAGTGTGAGACAACCACTGACAGGTATAGGGAACATGGCTATTCTACTATGGAAAAGGCCATCTTGCCCCCGACGCCAAACAAAACACCAGATGGTGGGTCCAGTTATCAATGGATTTTATCACAAATATTTGTCATTGCGGGATTTTAGCTTTGTGTTATGATTATCTGTAGATTATAACAGCAGATAATAGTGGTTGTCCCCCGACTACACTGGTGCTATCTTACAATTTCCTGGTGGATGATGACAGAACTACGTTAGCAATCACTCTGTGCTCTATATGATAATAGTACATGTCTGTATTACTATCAATAATAAGTAATACTAATACCAATAACATGTCCTTGTTAGTTCCTCTCGGAGTTGAGTTGCATTCAGTGCATATACCATATTGAGGTATCCCATAATTCAGTCTGTTTACAAGATCTGATGTTAGCTGGTTCTCATTGTTATATCTATAGTCATAACCCTTGGGCCACATATCCTACAATTATTGCGTAAACGCCTCGTTCCGTACAAACTGTAAATTGTCATCTCGTTCTGTGACTTGTACAGCATGGTCAGATCGTTCTATACAAGTACGCGGCACGGTCTCTGGGGGAACTGCCTGCTGTACTCACCGAGCCTCGGCTCTTTGTTATCCATGGTTTACGAAGTCCCCATTGAAAACGTGTAGGGCGATACCACAAACCAGTATTTATCAGTGGCCACAAACCACACCTATGGTTTACGGCCTCCATTTATTATTTTTACTGGTTGATAATTCACTTTTAGTCTACAAAATTGACTTTATCCTGTTCAAACGCCATGTAAGTCCATAATCTGGACATAGGGCAATACATGGATGTTTCACACTGGAGCCACCGGAGGATAGGCATTGCATTGCCAAGCTCTTCTACTCCAGTATAAATAAAAACCTTTAAAAAAATCCATGGTTTATGGAAAATACACTCGTTTAACAGATACTTGGATGCTTTGTTTAAATCATGAACACAGAAGTAGTGTATGGAGAGCTAAACAGTCCCCGCTAGGCGCCCTTCATCGAATACTAACCGGTCGATATGGCAGATTCGGTCGATCAAAATAACTAAATTTTACTTTTAACGAATTTCTAGGGATAGAAATTATTATTGTTCACCAAGGATAAGAAATACAACAATGGATGGTTTTATGAGGGTCAGTTCTATAAACCACTCAAGGTTAATGACGCAATACACTGGATATCGCTTGTGTATCACTACGCGTCAATGCCTTGTGGTTTACGGCCGCCTGTGCACAAAGCCACCACTACTGTTTTTGCTGTACAGCACAAAAGTACTATTTTCCCATATCCAATGGCTTTGAGGCCGTACACAACGGATTTGAATCCGTATACAATGTGTTATCTGGCAGCTTTTGGAGAATGGGTAGTAGTTTACCGAGTCCAAATACATTTCAATGGGGACAATGGACAATAAAGCATAGTAAATACACGGGTATCCGAGATGCAGTATGATTTCTTTACGTATTTTTCTATAAATCACTACATATTAGCAAATTTTATTTACCCATTTCATAGCATCTTTTCAAGAACAGCATAGACAACATAAACACAATATTAGTTTTTAAGATAGTTTTCTATTTTTATTGTATTTTTTAAATCCATAATTGCCCTTACGTTTTTATAATAGTTTTAGGATATTTGAGAGAATTCGATGAGAATTGAGTGAGCGGGTCGGTGGAGTACCCAGCCTCTCCGGCGGCATATGGGTCGGCGTCACTCTCCTAGCACAGTCTCAGAGCAGGTTTAACTTCTCGTTGATGACTAGCTGCGTGCGCACCAAGTTACTCAAGTAGGTCACCATCAGCAGGTCCTGAAATGAGGTCAGTCAAACATTAACGTCAGAACAGTGAAAAAAACACAGCCATTATTTAGACCCAATAATTTCTCTTTGAAAGGGATCACGGGTGAGATTTTAAACAAGGATTATAAGTTGGCATGGCATTACCATGATTTCGGTTTCAACAAGTAATGTATACATATTTTAAGAAATAAAAAAGATTATAAAACAGGCCCCTGATTCCATCCAACGCGTCTGGTATCGGCACCCGTGGAAGCCTGTTCCAATATATATAAATACACTACTGTCGCCGGGTGCGGACCACATCTGACCAGAGCAAGTCCCACCCGCTAGTAGGTATTCATTGAACCGCAACGGGTGCCGATACCAGACGTGTTCGAGGGACGTCCCACTATTGAAACGGGTCCCTGACCTGTGGGGCCCCACCCGCTAGTACACTCTCCCCCCAGATCTTTCTCGGCGCTAGCGACCGAAGGAAGTAGAGCGCAGGCATCTCTGCTGGGAGAGTGCCGCTAGTAGGTATTCATTGAACCGCAACGGCTGCGCAATATATAATAAAAATAGACTACTGTCGCCGGGTGCGCAATATATAAAAATAGACTACTGTCCCCGGGTGCGGACCACATCTCAGCTGTGGGGCCCCACCCGCTAGTACAGTCTCCCCCCAGATCTTTCGCTGCGCTAGGGACCAAAGGAAGTAGAGCGCAGGATCTCTGCTGGGAGAGTGCTGTTAGTAGGTATTCATTGAACCGCAACGGGTGCTGACACCAGACGTGTTCGAGGGAATCAGGTCAAATAGGTCACCAGCATACAAGACATAGTTAGAGGCTCAACGTAACATAAATATAAGGATCAAACGCACCTACGACTGAGCGAGGTAGGGAGGGAGGGAGGGAGGGAGGTGGAAGCCTGTTGCAATATATATAAATACACTGAACCGCAACAGGTGCCTATACAATATATAAAAATACACTACTGTCGCCGGGTGCGGACCGGTATCGAGGCTCTAATTATTCAGAATACATTAATTTAATGTATTATAATGTAAGCCGCAAAAACCGTTCCCCGTCTCCCCTAAAATATTTTGGTCTTGACCTACAGGTCAAACCGAAATAATAAAAATAGGGTTATCAAAAATGATCTTTTCGTGGTCTTTGTTGTGTTTTCTTACTCTAAAATGATTAGACTTGATTTAGTGCTGAGTAAACCAGATTTCAGTGGAATGTGTCTTATCTCTTCAGTATTTGTTGAAGAATATCATATGAGATCTTTACATGATGAATGTACTTGCGTCATAAATCACATTAGTACCCGAAACTATCAAAAATAGATTGGGCGCTTCCACCGCCAGCTATGCTTATACGACATCCCCCCCTCCCCCCCCCCCCCCCCCTCCCGATCTCCATTTCAGTAGGTTTCGGCAAAGATTGGTCGTTTGGTGGAATCCATACTTTAGACGGGACATAGACAGAGAATGACAAGAGACTAAAGAAGAAACCAACAAGTTTTGGTCAAAGCCGTCATTCTTCACAAGTTTGATGCGGAATGATACGAACGAGGCGATAGCCGAGTGAAAATCAAATAGCATTCAAACAAGTTGGACAAAGAAGAACTTTGACCAAAACAAGTTGCTTTCTGTATTTATATCACCCCTAAACACACCTGAGTAGACGACACACAGGATATAGACCAATCAGAGCCGACTGCAATACTTTTTTTTGTCTTTTTTTCCCTGCCTCGTATCCTTAACTGCAATACTTGAAGGGGCATGGAGAACGAGTTCCTAATGTTAAGCCTATGGGAAGTACGAACCTTCATGTTGGTGTTCAGCATCTCCTCAAACTTCTCAGGCTCGATCTTGGGAACACTGTTGACTAGTTCCATCAGGCACCGCCCGGTGGCGTTGTCTGTCGGCATACGACCCGCCTAAAATACAACAACAGATTATTACGACGTGGTAATAATACCTCTATTATTCCGATACCAAAAATAAATACAAATAAAAAATACAATATCACACAGTTTCTGTTTAAGTCGATTTTGTTTGTTTTTTGTACGATATTTATATCATTGTTTTTTTTGGTGTTTTTTTGGTGTTTTTTTCCCATCACACCAGTACAGGGAAACCCCTCCCGTCACCGTGATGTCACACTGTCAACAACTGGCGTTACTATACGCCCCGTTCTGTTGTCAACGTTGCCTTGGTAGCGAGTGGTCTGACTATAAATATCGCGAGCAGACGACTGCTCCGACACTTAGATGTGGTAGCTCGACTAGTGAACACCCATAGCCACGTATTCAGATATTTATATCATTGCTATATAATGTTAATACATAGCTGACGAGGGTGAAAGAGTATTACCTCCAGCTTGATATGCTGATGTAAAATGGGGGCATTTTGAATATACCGCTGTAGACATATACCAATTTGATATTAACTGATGCAATCTTTGCGAGGAAGAACAATGGATCCCCATTGAGAGCAAATAAATAAATAAAAATAAATAAATAAAACAAGTATTTCCTTAATAAGATGTAAGCGTGCCGTCTGTGACGGTGTGACTCACGAGCACGTCCTCGACGTACTGCAGCACGGTGCTGAGGCGCTCCTTGAGCTGGAAGCACGTGGTCTGCACCTGCGTCAGGTCAGACACCATGGAGGTGGTGCGCTTCGGGTGAAGCTTGCCCTGGCTGATGAACTCCAGCCCCACGCGCTCCGGCTCGTAGCTGTGAACCTGCACCGGCACCGGCGTGAACATGGTGCCCACCGTCTTGTTCGGGATGCCCATCGACGAGCTGCGCAAAGGTAACATGACAGAGATGCTGATGAAAATGTCTCATTAAAAGTGTAATACAAGTTGTAACACTATAGAGGAAACCCTGTAAATATTTACGATCAGAGCTCATATCCCATCGAGTTTGAATAGCGTACTAATTCAAAAGGTGAACCACTGTAGTGCAGGCCTATGTAACAAATGTTCAGGAAAAGGATTGTTCTCACCATATTTAAAGTTGTATGTCAACGTTTCCATGGTCATGAATAAAATATTCTTGATTGATAATCACTATAATGCTGTTTTACATAATCTCTTAAAAATCATTTAGATCCATGTCGAATTAGCTTGGATAATATCATTCTAACATAAATAGGAAAATGATGCGTTGTGGCATCATTTGTACTACCCACAGGAGTACCTTGAGGCATAATTTGCACTATCCATGTGAGTGACTTGAGGCATTATTTCAAGGATGAAAGTCGGACTGAGAAAAAAAATCGAAAATTTAAAACACTTATATAAAAAAATTTAAAAAAAGAGTCATTTATAACATTATTTTGTAACAGAATGGTTACCAATCGATATATATATATTAAAGTTGCTGGTGTATATGAAATAACAGAATTACATCATTTGTCTGAAAACCCGCATCCCTGTTATTTGAACTAAACACAGGAGTGCTTTGAAGCATCATTTGAATTATCCATGAGAGTGCCTTGAGGCATCATTTGAACTATCCATGGGAGTGTCTTGAGTAGGGTTCGTACAAAGTCAGCCCAATAAAGTTCCAGGCTTTTCCAGACTCTTAATATCCTTTCTTCCAGGCACATCTGGTCACTGTTTTTAAAACCATGTCTAATTCATCACCAAAATTGGTTCAAATTTTCTTCAGCTTCCATAATACCTGTGAGATTTCAGTGGTTTGGGAAAGATATCTTCAAAATTATTTTTTGCCACTATTAAACATGAAGACATATAATCAAAACCTTGCTCTGTTATTTGCAATTTGCTATATATGGTCAAATAAAGGATTTTGGGAACTATTTAATCCTAGTCACTGGAATTTCATAGCAAGTCAGGTACCATAGTTAAGGAGAGCTAATAATGACCAGAATTTCATAGACTAAACAAATTATTTTAATGCAAAACTAGATTTTCCAGGCTCTCTGTGAGAATTCTAGGCTTTTCTAGGCCTGGAAAACCCAAAAGCATAATTCCAGGCTTTTCCAGGTTTTCGAGGCTCTGTGCGAACCCTGCTTGAGGCATCACTTGCATTCTCCACGGGAGTGCCTGGAGGCATCATTTGAACTATCCATGGGAGTGCCTGGAGGCATCATTTGAACTATCCACAGGAGTGCCTGGAGGCATCATTTGAACTATCCACAGGAGTGCCTGGAGGCATCATTTGAACTATCCACAGGAGTGCCTGGAGGCATCATTTGAACTATCCACAGGAGTGCCTGGAGGCATCATTTGCACTCTCCACGGGAGTGCCCTGAGGTGGGGTGAGTGAGACTGACCTGACGTAGGCCTTCATGCCCATGCGGCCCGCTTTCAGCGTGGTGTCCACGGTCAGGTGGATGGGGTTCTTACACTCGCGCGCGTAGTACTCGTGGATGAGAACTGAGTGTTCCGTCACGTCAGGTCCTGTCGAGTACCTGCAAATAGAACATGGCGTTTTCACTAGCAAGTATGCACAACCCCCTCCACGGCACTTCAATCATTTCTAATTTGTCTGTTTCACCATTTCTTAATACTCTCTACCTATTTCAAGTTTATTTCTCTGTCTTGTCTCTGCCTTCCTTGTAACATACTATTTCTAATTTGTTCAAGTTATCAAACTCGAGTCTTTACATATTAGTGAGTGCGTGTATACAAACATTCAGATTTACAACAGTAGCTACCTTGAAAAATCAAATCAAGTCTTTCAGACGTAATTATCCACAATGTATATCTTCTTTAAGTTATTCTTGCATTTTCTATCATTCTATCATTTCTATTCTTGCATATTCTATCATTTTCTTTGTCTACTGTTTAAAAAAAAAAAAATTACATTTTCTTTGTCTACGATTAAGAATTCGAGAATTCATTTCACTGCTCCAGCATGAAATAGGTATTGATTTTACAAACTGATTTTCTAGATTATATAATAAAAAGTTAAGGGCTTTCACATTGATGCAGCACTCACCATCCAACGATAACTTCTGACGGGTTAACCTTTCTGTGCGACTCGTACATGTTTCTGGCAAATTCAATGTCCACAGCCACCTGTCAAAGAGTGTTCATAATCAACATGTAAAGTATGTATTGTCAGGGTATGGTAAACATGGCACGCGCGATATGATCTAACGTATAGATGTATATTCGACGACGTCAATCTAGAGTCGTTTACAGCGCTGCCGCTTCACAGAATAAAGTTTTGTAGTATAACAGGGATAAAAGTCGGGGTTCAAATATCGGAATTTTTGTCTTCAATAAAGAAGCATTCATAGAATTACTTTGCAAGAGAATAACCATGAATCAGTATCCACTTTGATTTTTCGTGATTCTCATTGTAGAATTCTATCATTTGATTTGATTTGTTGACGATGTTTGGGGGGGGGGGGGGCGGGGGTTGGGGTTGACATTTCAACATTTTTAAGAAGGTAGTGATAATCCTCTAAACTCCTAAAGAAGAACTGTAAGACTGTAGACAGGTTTATACGGCATATAGCCTATGATCCATGGGTGCTACCATGACGCCCCCCGAGTAGGTGTTCTTCACTAATGGAGGTGAAAAAGTAGGTGTTCTTCACTAAAGAAGGTGTAAAAGAAGTGAGTGATAATTTGGGAAGTGTCACAACTCTAGCCTTCCTGACAAAGGCTTAAAAAGTGTTCCATGTGAAAAACACCATGTCCTTGGTTTAATTATTATGTCATCGGAACCACAGTAAAATGTTGAAAGGCAGTTGAATTATATAAGAACAAAGAGCCGAATGCAGGTTCTGCCCCCCCCCCCCCCCCCAAGGGGCCAACCATACTTCTGGCCACCTAGTGACTGCTTCATGAAATAACAATGGCTCTGTCCCATATAGTGCCATATGTGGACTGTCTGCATTATGATAACTGGCCGTAAACCACGAGATGGTGACATGTAGTGCTATTTAAGCGTTAGTGAGTTTGTTTGTCATTGTTTGGGTAGTTTGATATCCAATAGGTTCTATTACTTATTTAGGTTTGATGGTGATCAAATCAATGGGATGAATTGAGGTAGGAATCTCACCCCTACATATCTACCGAGGTGAATTCTTTTAGTTCCCACAACACATAGACATGGCATGATAATGAATGGCCTTTGATACTGCTGGGGTGAAGGAGAAAAGTGGCTGCAGTGGGACTGGAACCCACAAAGTGCCACGACCTTGCAAGCCCAGGTGCCTTGACCACTGACCTAACCCCCACCCTCGTTAGTGAGTGTTTTACGACTTCAACCTACAGTAGTTTACGAGCTGCCAATTCGCAAATCCATTGTGTGTTGTACTCATTATCCATCTTCATGATTTAATCAGAAACTGCTATATTATAGGGTCTATCAGAGGGACTTTGGTTTGCGTTCCATATACAAACGGACCACAAATCTGTTGGGGAGAGAATTTTCCCATTATCCATTAATTTCAATCCCTAATCAATAGTTGTGGGTTCTGATAGTTCACAAACATTAGGTATTGGTTTGTTGTGACCCCACATATTTTCAATGGTGAACTGGTCATTTTGTTTATGGATGTATAAAATAAAGACGATTACTCACCTCATCTTCTGACTCATTATGTGGGACTGTAAAGCAGTTTGTGATCTCGACTGCACCTTTGTCATAAGAACCTGCATCAGAATAATGAATGGAATAAGTTTTATATTATGACAGCAAAGTAGATCGATAAACACCATGCAGGGCTGCCAACCCCGAATATCTAGATTAGTATTTGGTCTACCCAAAATCTATTATTTGCCATCAAAATTAATAATGGCTGGGTCTGAAATCTGCAATGATGATTTAGGATAGGACATGGCTAAGTGTTGCCTGTTTGGCAGCTACTGCTTAAGTGAGCTAAACGTTTGACATCTGCTTATGTCATAGATTCACTTAGTGTAAAATTGTTGAGAAATGGTTTGCGAAGTGGTAAACAGGTAAGTCATGGGTTGTAATGGTGTGGGCATGACAACTAACAAAGGTTTCATCTGTGGGAATCTTCAGGTGGCACTCAGGGACAGGGATTGTGATGATATAGTTTAATCAACCCAATTTGCTGTCAGACCCAGCCCAGTCAACTGGTATGTGAAAAAAAATGTAATGATAATTTTTGTCATAAAATTTGTAATTAGCCTTGCTATTGATAAAATCTATTCAAAAGAATGAGCCACAGATATATTCAGTATTCCAGGTGAAGACACCCATTAAGCTGTTAACTGCGAGGCCTGTAATGAATGGACACACAGGGAGTGCAACACAGGCATTTCTAAAAGAATACATTACCAGATGATGGCAGAAGGATTCTCTTTGCAGTCCACTGCAGTCCACTGCAGTCAACACACCACCCCGGCCATGAATCTATCCACAGTATTTCATTAGAGATATGGGTACTCACCATCTTTCATGTTTTCAATTTGAATCCTGCTCCCCAAAAATTATCTACACAGATGTGTACTCATCTAAAAAAAAGGATGTAAAGAATTCCCGAAATTTGGGAAAATCCCATGCCTGATATAAAAAAAATTTCATGCAGTCATGCATGGATCAGTTATTCTCACTAGTTCCATGCCATTAGTCCGAGAAACTTTGACTGCCTAGCGGACAGTCAGAGAGCACAACCACTTATTCCCATATTACAGAAAATCACTTCCTTGGTTCTGAGAATTCCTGTCAATGTCAATGCATGTTTATACTCCCTTACCTTCAGAAATGCATAATAATTCCTTTTTGATGACAAAACTTCTGTTTTGTTCCTTTGTCTTACTTTGGGAGCCTTTTTCTACAACTCATTTAACCACATTTCACCAATTCCAACTCATGTCGGCCATATTTGATAAGCTGGTTCCTGGCAATCCCCTGTGTAGGATTTCCTGCACTTTTGAAACCAGTTTTTTTGGTTATTTTTGGCCCCTGCAGAATGCATTGACATGGATTTTACAAACAATGGCTGTTCTATTACTTAGAACTAATGCAAAGGTAGGAAATAACTATCATTTTACTGCATTTTGCCTTAGAAAACTGTCTACCACAAAATCAGAAAGCTTCAACCTATATCTATCTATAAGGAAAACGGCTGCTGAGCTGAGATGTACATTTTTGGTCGACCAGTTAGCCTAGGACTCTATGGGACTGCTCTCTGACTGTCTGCACCGCTAGACAGTCAGAGCCTCTCGGACTACATCATCAGTACATGCCAAAAGAGCAATCAACAAATCTATAAGATTAGTTTATGTACTTAAAAAGGTTAACAGCAGAAAATAAAGGCTTCCGAAATAACTATTTCAAAAGCTCAATTCGAAAAATGAAGGTCCTGAAATAACCCTTGGAATATCAATATTAATTATGTCACAATGACCAGTAGATCATCACTGAATGTCTGTTTATATAGACAGTAGAGTGAATGTTTTAAATCTGCACAAAACGGTGTTGTGGTGATTGGAGATTGAGGGCTTCTGCTGAGCTAATCTGGTGTGTTGAAAGTTGCGGTCATATGTTACGATCTGTCATATGGGTGATTCCATCTGGGAATGTGATTGACGGTCGCAATCTGAAGTCTCCGATATCAAATTCGATGGTATGGGTTAGTCGCTGTGTCGACAATCAATATTATAGTATTATTTAACAATACATCTGAGAAGGTGCGTATTCTTTCTGGTGGTCAGAAGTGGTTCTCCTTTATACAACCGCGAAGTTCCTCCAGATTATTTGCAGAATGACATGAATCCACAAAGAAATCATTAATGACTCAATGAGTCAAGCATGTCACCCAAGTCACTCAACGACAGCCATACTAGTAAACACAAACATGTGCTACCAATGTTCGTATCAATTAAGGCACCAAATAGGACAAAATCACAATCAAGATGTAACCCACCAAGTAAAGTTCCTATTACTCTCTTTGCATCTTCATTTCTGCGTTCGTATGAGTCGACAATGCTGAATAAAACAACCGGGTGAACCCGAGCCACGATGGAGACCGCCATTTTGGAGAGAATGACCGATTGGTGCGCGATTGGTCGAAAATTAGGTAATTGTTACTTGGGTCATTATGCATGGGTCGATATATGTCATTTTTGTAGAGTCATTATTATACATAGTTCTTAGTATTATTTTTGGAACAATTGTTCAAAACTAAAATTTAAAATATGTTTAATTCAGATGCATCGGCTAGGAGAGTGAGCGGAAGCTGTGCCTACGCATGCGCCCCGTGCATTTACACAACTTCCGGTGCCGACGGCAGTGTCCCCGGATTCGCAACTTGGAGACTACCTTTCAGACCATATTATTTGCAGTTTCTTCAACTTAACTGCCAATATTCGCGATACAATGAACCCGGCTGCTACAGCAGAGCCCGTTGAGGATGTGCATGGAGATGACCGATGGATGAGCTTGGTATGAGGCCTTGTGCAGAGTGTATTCTTATATCCTGTAGACAGCTGTCAAGTGTCACGTATGAAGTTGACACCTCATCTCGCTTACTTTACAGGGTTCCGCCCAGTGTCAAAATAGGATTGTTTACTTTCTCAGTGGCCCATTGACTGGCCATTATGTTGAATGACATATGTAACTTAAACTCATATATTATATTTCCACCCTTATAATACACGTTTACCCTATCATTCTTTAATGATAAACTTCTTACCATGATTTAATTTAATGTCAATACTAGTATTATGCCATGGCATTTCTCATTTTCTTGGGCCAAGTTATGTCAAGTAAAGTGACAGTTGACTAAACCTGCACCACCGATATTGTTAAGCAGAATATTTAATAGCAAGATGACCACAAATTGACTTGTCATATTTATGATCGAGTCCGACGAGTGGTTCATTGGTAGGTCTACACTAGATCTGAAACTAAAATCACATATGGAAACGTTTTGTGAAACATTAGTACAACAATCAACATTTATTTATCAACACACTATTGACTTTCTTGTGTCTGGTAAATGGCCGAAAATGTATGCATGTCATCAGCTATTATTTAGTTCTTATTTCCAATATATGTTTTTCTTGCGGTCGTACTTTTCTTAGTTATTTTACCGTTATTTTCCATAATTGCCACATAAATACATTGAATACATTTTTTTTTTCTAGCATCGACGATTTATAGCCGAGGCTAAAGAACGGGAGCCAGAAGTGTTATTCATTGGCGACTCGTTAATCCAGAATCTCCAATACCACGACGTAAGTGTCCTTCAATTTGGGCAACAATAAACACTTTTAGATTCATGTATTACGAATTATAAAGCGCAAGCAACCAACAAAACTGCGCTCAGTGTATCACCTGTTGGAGCGGTGTGGGGAGGCGGGTCGATGGGAGACTGTTCTGTATGTACAGCTGTGTATTTACGTATCGAACCGCCAGAGGGCACCTGTCATCGTTCCACAGTAGTAAAGGAACTGTTTCATTTGGCTGGCCTTGAATCCGATCACATTTTCAATTTATGGCGGGTTTTTTTCTGGGGAAGGGGGGGGGGGCTTATATGAAACAAAGAGAGAATAAATTGGGCCTCATTTACACCTAAAAGTGGGACAAACCTTCACACTCACACTCTAGCCGCATTCCATGTCAAATAACAATGTGTTTCAGCTATCTTTTCAGTCTGTTTAAGGCAGTAAATTTCACATGAAAAATATACTCTTGTTTTCACGACTCCAACTGACCTCCCTATATAATGTACAAACCCACAGGCCAATTCAGTAGCCTTTCTTACACGGCAACCGGATTTCAAGGTTATTTGACACCCCAAGGGTTATTCTTAAAGTCATAACATTTTCTAAGGGTTCGGATTTCAAAATAAAAACCTGAGAGATGGTGAGCAACAGTTGCACAACTTTCGACATTCAACTTTCAGCTGAGGCCAAGAATTGACTTAAAGTAAATAAAAATGGATATTGGTTGAGCCTCATTCACGCCAATACAACAAAGGTTTTATCTTCCCAACAGACCCCCAGCCCCATGCCATGGCTGGCACCGATGTGTCTTCCACACAACATTATCTTTGTCTCTCTGAAGCAGTAGATTCCACATAGACAATACTTCCACATTCCTTCTGACCCCAACTGACATCCCTGACAAGAATGAACAAACTGTGTTATTCATGTTTCAGTTATGGGAGAACATGTTCGTGCCGCTTCACTGTCTGAACTTCGGGATTGGTGCAGACCGGACAGAACACATACTATGGAGACTGCAAAATGGAGAGTTGGAAAACCTCACACCAAAGGTTTGTCAAGTCTGCTTCCTTTCCTTTTCCTGATAAAGCAATGAACTCTCGATTCAAGAAATGTAACTAGACCTTAACTAGGTTTTATCTTAGCAAATATACACCTTACACTTAATATTAACAGTGCTGGGATCGGATGAAATCTATATTGTCTGGTACCCTGCCTGGAACTAGCTAGTTCCCTAGTCATCTGTTGGGTGCTTGTTGGCTTTCAACTTTTTTGTCCTACCTCAGCTGTATACCCTGGCAATTATTCAATACAGTGATTCTAGTGGTCTGTTTTGAAATTATCTGTAGCAATGTTAGATACGTCCTTCATGTGACGATTTCTGTGACTGCTGCATTTCCAAAGTTCTTAATAATAACATTTGAAATTCTAGACCGCCAGACTTTGATAGTTTTATGTTTTATATCTTATCTCACATTCCTCATATTGACTGTCTAAAAGAGATGAATATATGACGATGTTGGAAAAGGTAGTACCTCCGACCAGATGCAAAAACCAGAGATGGCATTTTTCCATTTTCCAACTTAATTCACGTTTCCAAATCCAGTTTTAAAAACTCTCTAGTGTAAAACAAAGATAGAGTAAAGTAGGTCCCATTCACACCAATCAACATTAGTTAAATCCTCCCCACACACTCCAGCCCTTTTCCATGGCCAACAGTGATGTGCTTTTCGTGTTTTCCCTGTCTCTCTGAGGCAGTAAATACCCTGTGAAAAATATTTCGACTATTTTTCGGTCTCGAACTGACATCCTTGTTAAACAATGAATGTTTTCAGATTGTGGTGGTGCTGGCGGGTACGAACAATCATGAACACTCAGCAGAGCAAATATCTGAAGGCCTTCTGGAGATTGTGAGAGCTATACACGAGAGGCAACCACAGGCCTTCGTTATCATTATGGTATGTCAACCCATCCTGCATGGAAAACTAGTCTTCTTCTATGTGTAAAATTATCTTTGAAAAAATAAGAAATAATGATAATAATTTCAATTTTCAATAATCACTAATTCAATATTCCATTATCACTAATTCAATGTTCCATACTCAATAATCCATAATTCAGTATTCAAAATTAAATTATTTAATTATTCAATATTCAAAATTCAATATTCAAATTAATTAAGATGAAGTCTTTCAGTACTGTAGATGAGGGACTAAAGGCCGGAGGCATTGTCTTGTAGGACTGAAGATGTCTCCAGGCATCTTTTTATATGTTATTTGAAATAAATGCAAATTTCAATCAGAAATAATCAATTTCTTGATTTTTTAATATAACTAGAAAACAATTCTATCATTCTAATTCACTGTAGGTTGGAATATTGTTCAAGGAAACCCTGGGTTCCATGGTTATACTTGTAAAATGTGTGGCAGCAATACACATAGATCCATGACTCTAGGCGTCGCTTCAGAATCATGCTCAGGACGAGTGTGTGATGCAACTGCTAAGAAGCAGGACTAAGGAAAGCACCTACTGATGATGTCGTACTGTGTTGTAGGGATTCCCAGCTGACATCCCTGAATAACAAAAACAAGATGAATTTATTATTATTGTGCTTATTTTCTTCTTATGTATGCCTCATTGCCTTTGGGATTTGTTTGGATTGTCCTGGGTTACAGGTTTAGAGCCCGATTTCTGGGATAACAAACTGAACGGGATCGGTTCAGAGGCTTTCCCGCCCGTCTTTGTCTGAAAAGGGAACAAATGAGGAGTGAGAAAAATATGGTCAGCTGACCAAATGAACTAATGAGGGTCAAACTCTGTGAAGGGCATTAACATAAACCGGCCGAGAAGCCGGGAACCTGGATTGAATTAAGTCACTTGCCCGATACTCGCGAGGCTGCCGCGTCCTTCAACATATAATATAACAGGGAAATACTTCAATGGTACTACACTCATTCACATAAAGCAAAAAATACTATCTTTACCATATGCTATGGTTAAACTGTGGTATATCATATATTTTGGAATAGCCAAGAAAACCAGTTGCGTAGCAACTGAGGCTAGTTGCCATCTTGTTGAACCCATATCTACTTAACAACTAAATGAACGAAAAATAGATAAATGATAATCAGCTTGTCTGTACTTTTTCTTTTTGTGGATTATAAAATCAACTTACCTAATTATTATGTTACAGGGGATCCCACCTCGAGGTCGCTACCCAAACCCAGTTCGCGACAAGTTGGCTGCGGTGAACGAACAACTCGCGGACCAGATGGACAACATGCACAACTGTCGCTTCCTCAACATCGACTGGAGTCTGTTCGTGAACGCAGAGGACGGCACAACGAGCCACAAGGACATGCTTGACTACCTGCACTTCACCAAGAAAGGCTATCAGAAGCTGTGCGAACCCCTCCTCGACGAGATCCAAACGTACCTTAAAAACTTCATCAAAGCCGACAGCGCCTCTTGCGGCGACCCCGATCAATGAGGGACTCTGGACGGACGCAGCAGGGACGCTGGGGAACGGAAGGAGGGTTGTATAAATATGTGTAGATAAAAGAAAGGAGAAGGTTCGTCAGTCGTTTACACACACCCTGTCGTCTGCTTTCTGTGGATTTTGGCGGGAAAGTCGGGTGGGGAGGGTTTTGGGGGTGTATCTGTGTATCTATATGTATCCTGATCAAATGTGCTGCTGCCAACCAGACCATCACCAGTGGACCAGTCTATCTCTTCTTAAACGTGCTATAGAGCCCTGGTGGCGACTTCGTTAACTAACGGATGTGATGCCCGCTCTCAGAGTGTTGACCTATTTTTGTGACGTCATTGTGTGGCAGACGGAATTGGTGGCGCGTAGACTTCATTTCATGCTGATAAGCTGCAATCTGTGGTGAGTGCCTGAGCTCGCGTCGTCATGGCACTGTTTGTAGCAGTAATGCGCATAGATACTAAGAGATCCGTAGCCACTGAAAATATACCACGTGTTTTGGTTTACAGAGTAATCTCACGAGGCAAAGGCAAGTGAGATTACATAGCAAACCCTAATGGCATAATTTCAGCAGCTGTGGATTGAGTGCGGTTCAAATTTTATCTCACCCCAATAACTGACTAGTTGGCTAACGTTTGTGACATCCTCACCCATTGAGTATTTTTTACAATACTCCATGGGCATTAAGTACAATTTCCCAATGTTAAGTCTATAGGAGAAAAAATCTAGGGGTGAGATAGACACCTTATATCGTTTTAGTTGTGTGGTTTCCAAGTCAGAATACAGGGAGTCTAAAAACCCGGAACTGCTTCATAAATCAGTAAGAGACCGCTGTTTTCCCTTAAACATACACGATGTTTTGACGGCTGGAAAGCCCATATTTCTGAACTGTCCTTTACGCCACGAATATAGCCTCTGTTGGTAACATGGCATAAAATCACCCTTACTTGTAATCACCTTTCCAATCTCGTTGAGAAAAAATGGCTACCCCTACCGCCCTCTAGCGGGCTTCAGCAGAGGGAGGTGATGTTTTTGTGCGTTTCACCGCCTCACACCACTCCATGTATGCGTGTGAATGTTACTGTGGGTGTCTTATAATCATATCCATACGGCAGATAGCTATTGTCTTATGGGGGCAGCCATCTTGCCCCTGATGCCAAGCGAAACACCAGGTGGTCGTGCTGTTATCAATGGATTATAACAGCGGATAACAGCAATTGTCCCCCGCATACAGTCACGCCATCTTCATGGGTCGCACTTGAAATCGTCTAATTTCCTGCTTCCCTGTGTTATCCACTTGTAGGCTCATGGGGTGGGCCACTACAGCCCATCAGATAGTGCTACCATTCAGGGGCCGACCTCCGGATTATTATGAAATCTCCTTACTGTGGACGAAACGGTTCCTGTTCAGAGTCAGTCATCGATTTTATACTGTCTGATGACATAGGCGGAAGGCAGTATGAATCAATGACTGACCGAGAATGAGAACCATTTTGTCCACAGTAATAACGTTTGCTTATTATCATATACATTATTGTACCTCAAATCGGTGAAAAAAAACGCCATTTGAATGACTTACAAAGTCACAGTCACAGCAGGCATGAACATTATTATTACTGCACCCTTAGCAGTGGGCAGGATTTGATAGATTTTCGCACACATGTATATGATGATATTACTGTCATTGCCTCATGGCCTGGTGTTTAATTTGTCACCTGGTGTTTTGTTTGGCACTGGGGAAAAGGTGGCGGCGCTCATACTAGAAGGGCTATGTGCCGCACATGTCTGTATGGAAGGCGGACTTTGCCCATGCCTGTTCACCTTGTACCATGTAGTCACCAATGTGTAAATCTATTCACTCTATCATTCATTATACCGGCCTGTTATGAATTAAGGGTCAGTGGCTTAAGAGTGTGGCATGCACAGCTGCAGTAGACGTATAGATTAGATAAGAATCTTAAGGCAAATAAAACACTAATGCAGGGAGGAAATAGGGGAGACATAAAACATGTTTCCCAGACTCTTTCTGTACGCTAGGTGCCAGTATGCGTCAAAGGATTTGCGTTGAAATAGCGTTGTTTAATAATTGTAGTTGTGTCATACAAGGAAACGTTGTTACTGATCCCGTAGTGATGGCCGTTCAAGGTCTTCCGTCCCATGACTGCGGCCCGATGCCATAGGTGAAGGGTCCTAGTTACGGGAAGAAAGAACAACCATCACTTAGGGCTCTGTAAATATGTTTTCTTATTATTGTATACCTGAAAATCAATGACAAAAAAGCCACCATTTTATGCACAGCCTTACAGTGGGCCCGAAGTATTTCATGCGCAGGTATTCAATAATACGTTTACTGGTGATTCATGTAATTGAAATATACAACAACTATCGTGTACTGGTCTAACCAGAAATATTCTGCTCTTGTTTGTTAGAAAAAAAGGGTGACGGGGGCGGGGGGGGACTGAAATTATTTACTTTTCATTGGCCGTGCAATATTTTTCAGACCAATTTGTCAATATTGTTTTCAAGAATTGGGATTTTCTCGTTTCTGTGTTGATTATTAGAAGCAAACTAGGACGAGAAATTGTGTGTCATCATTTTTCTACTATATACGGACATGGACCTGCTGTGGAACAATAATTGTGTTAAGCTCGTGTATTGCCCAAATAACCGGTCAGTCACTGCTAGTCTGAATTCAACCATAACGGGTGGTGGCCAACTACAAGGCATAATAATTCCTTTTGAGGATCCTATTTACAATTACGTTTCACTTGGTCAGAAATTTGAATTTGGTGAAATAAATATCAAGCCTACCTGGCATAGCGCTAAAGGTTAAGACAAACAGAAATACTATGAAAGTTAGGGTCAGAGCTTGTATCCCATCGAGTTTGAATCACGTAGTAATTCACAGGGCAAATTTGCGTGGATTACGTAGCAATTCAAACAAGATGGGATCAAGCTCTGATCTTAAACTCTCATAGGTTTCTGAATTTATCTCGCCCTTCACATTGACTAATGGGCTAACATTTGTGACAATCCCCCATTTGATTTTTTCCTAAATATCTCATGGGCTTTGGATACGAGTTCCAATGTTGAGTCTATGGAGAAAAAATACCAGGGGTGAGATAATTCTTTATAAAGATATCAGTTATGTATATTTCAGATATTGTGTTAGATACAAAATGAACTGGTAGAACTGAGGTTAGAGACGATTTCTGTTTCTCTTAGAAAAAGAACTGTTAGATACGGTTGTGTATCCCCGAACTAGATTGGTCTTTGAGAATTCGAGATATTTTCCTTAAGTGGCACACAAATGTTGAATCCATACTTAGATTTAAAAGGAGTGTGGTGATTTTAGTGTGGAAATGACAAAAAATTATTTATTTCAATACCATAGAAATGTATTTATGTGTTCATCAGAAATATTGAGTGATTTGTTACAACTCATATTTTCCCGGGAAGGTATCCTGTACTTTCATCTTTACCTTGTCTTTTGAATCGAACATGTTATTATCTTATCATCAGAATTCTTTATTTGTTGACCTTCGATACTTCTTACCTATCTGAATGAAGAACAAACTTGGGGACAATCTAATAAGAAATATTCCGGAGAAATATTGCAATATTGAAGATAATCTCTGGCCATGGTTAACCTGTACATTCCATGGTTTATTTCTTACCTAAATCGGTAATATTTTGAGAGGGTCGTGTGGGAAAACAAAGACATATCAATAACCACACTTAGTTCTGTACTAGGACATTTATACCTGTTAAATAGCAGGGCAAGCGGCTGTTCTACGTTGTTTATTATCCAGTCTCCATACTTCACCTATAGGGACTGTAATTCACCGGGCAGAGACTACGGAAAAAATAGTCCCTCGAGTACAAAATAGTGCCTGAGATGTTCGGCGGTGATTTTGTCTTTTCTTTGACAACTTAAGTTTGCAATGCTGAATAATTAATATAATACTATCTGGTTTCAGATAAAAGCGGTTGTAATCTCCTCGAACTAGACTCTATGCGTCTAGTCCTCGGGAGACTGGCCGCTTGTATCTGAAACCAGTTAGTATTGTGTATGTAAATGGTTGTGACTGCCAACAATAAAACGCCTGTTCTTAGCCAAGCCCTGTATTGTAAGCCATTCCCATTCCTAGTTCCATGCTGACCCTGTGACCTTTGAGACAGGAATGTGGAAGGTAAACAAAACCCCAATGAACCTGTCACAAAAATACTTCATGGGATTTTCCCAGGTCTTTTTTTTACATCCCTTAGGGTCATTCTTGAGATCAATCAAAATCAGTGAAGAATTTTCTAGGATGGGGGTTTAAAATGAAAACCTGAAAGATGCTGATCTTTACTTGCGCAGTTCTGGCCATTTTAGCTCACAGCTGAGGCCAAGAATTCAGTTAGAATAACTCAAAATGCTTGGGGGGGGGGGGGGGGGGGGGTATCCCCACTCCCCTACCCAGGACAGTCCCTCTGCTATGGGGGCGTGGCCAGCTCCCAAACCCCCCTACTGATTTTTCCGGATTCTTTTTTCCATTTCCCAGCCCCGCCATTCGTTGTGTCAGTCCCCCAGCGAGTAAGAAACAAAATGAACGGTATCTTGATGATTTCTCAACAAGTAACCTGCTCCTCATCAGATGTGATAAAAGAAAACGTGGTTACTGAGCCCGTAGGGAAGGACGTTCGAGGTCTTTTATCCCATAAAATATGCTTTGCTACAGGAGCACACAAGTGTTGTCATTAGAAGTCCTTGTAGAAGTCTAAAACCCAATGACGGAGCAATGACGACGAATACTTTGGGTGCTTGTTTCCAGGATGTCACACTTTTTATCCTACCCCTAATAAAAAAGCGCCATAGGCCTGGCATAAAATGGGATTGATGCAACTATTCATTCTAGCTAAATTTCATGGAGACGGGGTAGGATAAATACTAAACAACCTTGGTGAGAATCAATTTGGATTTAAACAACTCTGCCCATATTGCTACTGATTTTATTTGGCTATCAAAGATCACTACACGCATGGGCCTTATTGCGTACATTTTATATCCAAACTGATTGTCACCGTAAGTCTTTATGGGAATAAGAATGCTTTGTGAAGCTATCGTGTGATGTTCCTTCACCATTGTTCACTTTTGTCACCATTACTGTGATCCCATGTTGAATGTTCAAAGTGTGATTCATTGTAATCCAGATAAGAACAATGCCGCTAACTCCGTACTCTTTTAATGAAAGCTGAGGTCGAAATGTAATCTATAGTAAAAATCATGTAAGTGTAAATTAAGAAGTACCTGTGGTAGAGTGTGGTGTGATGCATTTTGAACAAAAAATATGATGAAAATAGTCTGCGATTAATGAATGTGTAATTAAAGGTTAACTTTGCTACATTCAGACATTATACCATGCACAGATTAGAGCATTATTAGGAAATGTAGTTACTGAGCGGGTAGTGGTGATCGTTCAATGTCATTCACCCTGTAACTACGGCTCAACGCTATAAGCAAAGGGTCGTAGCATCAGGAAAAAAAAGACAATCAATACAGGCTCAGTAACTACATTCCTTTATTATCATATACCTGAAAATCACGGGGGAAAACCCCACCATTTAATGCACAGCCTGAGAGTGCACCCTGAACATTATTTATGTCATGCCCAGCGACGGGTAGTATTCCATAGAACTGCGTGCACAGGTATGTAACGGCCACTTTCAAGATGCCAAATTCATTTGTTTCATGCATTGACATGCCTGCAATTTAATCTGTTCTAAAATCACTGACCAGAAATTCACCCGTTACAGTTTCATCCAAAGTTGTTATATCTGTTCTGAAGAGCGAAAACATGAATGAACAAGTCTTATTTTAGGTATGGGGATATCTATTTATTTCCGCATGTTATTTCTTTTAAAACCTGACTTTGAGACTTTGATCCCACATAGAGTGATTTAATTAGTAAAAATATGTGATTTTTTTTCTCTTCTGTTTATCTACAAAACGAAGTTACTGGTTTGGAGAATGTGACACGTAGCAATGTTACGGAATCCTTAGCAGAGAATTGCATTTGTTCCTATAGTTTTGCAATTGTTTCATTCTAGCGAATAGACATGTTGACATTGTTATTTTGTCCAGAGAGTGATACTTCATGTCGACGAGACATTTATGTATCCTGGTGCTTATATTTTTGTTTGGTATTTTGGGGGGCAATTTTGTAGTTGAATAATAGTGATCATAGTGGAGCTGGATTGATTGATTTGTTCCATGGTTCTATCTACTTTATGTCTTTAGTTCATCATGACCAACACTGACAGTGACGCCACAAATGTGAATATTGTATATTCTGCCATTATTCCTTTCTTTTCACAATGTTTGTTTGAATATGTCACAAGGTAGGCTCTATTTTCAGAATTGGTATTTAAGATATGCCACGCTTTACTCATGCAGTATTCTTTTGAATATGTATAAAGTGTAAATGTATAAAGTGTATAAAAAAACGAAAAAAAGCTTTTGTGTATTACTTTAATTACATGCGACATTTACGCACTATAGGCATATATCAATATATGAAGATGGGATTATGTTTTTGGTTAACATACTTTATTGTCCTTTCTCCATAAAGAAGTTTTTCTGGGCGAGACTACTTAACATGCTCTGGATACAAACACTTTCCGCGCTATGGGTTAGTATGAAGGGGATAAGTGATGTTAGCTGAATGGATTCCGTTACACATTGTCTCGGGGTGCGCCGAGTTCAAAGTGGACCAGCCATTCATATATGAGCCATCCATACAGAACTTATATAGAACTGCATCGAGCATCGTTTAAATACACAATACTCTACGAGTTTGGATGGGCTGCAATTGTCATCAAGGCGTAGCAGAGTGACAATTACGGCCCATCCAAACGAGAAATATTTGTTCATTATATGATTCGAGTGCGATTCTGGATTTATCTCACACCTTTCACTGTTACGAATGTTTAAATCTCTTGTCTTGTCTTTTACTATATACCCATGCCGTATATACTGTAAATACCGTTTCGCCATAAAACGCAAAAATACTGTACGGAACAGTGTTCCGTACAGGAAAATATGGAACACTTCCGTAAACGTTTGTTAAAATATTTGTTGTTAAGCGAAATAGCCTAATTTATGACATATAGTAAATATAGAATGACCTACCATGCATGTACAAGCCACAAAACTCGATAATAATTTACAGTTTGTCTGGAACTAGGCGTAAATGCCTCGTTCCATATTAACCATAAATTATCATCTCGTTTCGTAGCTTGCACAGCATGGTCAGGAGATTCTATAGAAGTCTTCTCTCTGAAATCCAGGCCGCTGATTGGTCAATCGCCAATGACATCATCTAGTATTGACTACCGGTATGCCACGACCATGGCGTATTATTGTCGTTTACCAGGGTAATCATTGAGTAATTTTTTTCTAACATTATTCATATGGCTAAACTCACAGAGTGAGGGTGTGGGGGTATTAAATTTTAGAAATTATCCGTACTCTCCAATTTAATCTTTTGCATATACTTGGAGGGGGGTAGGGGCAATTTTTTTTCTGAAACTGCCTTGCTACATAAATATGAGTGTAAATGATAAAGATAACCCCATACCTGGGATGATTGGCTTTACCCCAGGAAGTGTATTGTCTCCACTTCTTTGGCTTTACATCGCAGTGCCAGACCACCACCACCAAACAGCAATAGATCGAGATAAAAGTACTGTACCATACGTAGAGAGACGGTGTGGGTGGGAAGGGATTTTTTTTTTCTCTTTACGATTTTGCTTATTTTTTCTTTAATCTAATGCATACGGATGGAGAAGGGTGGTGGGGGTTCATTGTGACCAAAATATTGCATATGTAGGGGCCAGTGGTCAGTCTACTAAGCCTTTCCATGTGCGCCGGGTGGTGCATGGTGGGTCTGTAGTAACCTACTGCCAGCCACCTGTGAGGTCACAAGCCGCTTGCTATTTCTGACACCGTGTTGGGACCAGTCCAATCGGGTTGTCTGGCCACCAGGCTGGTACCCATCAGAGAGGGCTGACCCTGTAGAGTAATGAAGGCACCAGTGGGACCAACTGCAGCTGGGTACCAGATTTACATAGATGCACCAGTGGGGACCCAGCTAGGGTTCTGCACATGCTCAGTGGAGACAGTGGGTGTAAGAAGCCTGCTGAAGCTTAGCTGAACACACTGGGGTGTGGAGGGACTACGTACAGTCCCTCTACAGGGCTCTGTCTCTGTTTTCTGAAAAGGGAGCTAGATCTCTAGACTAGGTTTGACCTTTGGCTCCCCTCATGGTAGAGTCAGTGAGTCCTGGTTCTCTAGGAGGAGAAGGTTGACTGTCGGGTCTCCCTTCCAGCTAGAGTTCTGGGGTCCCGAGATGAGATCAGGGTGTTCCTTCTCCCGCCCTGTGATCCTCGAAGGCAAAGCCACGGTGCTGGGTGATTGTGGAAAACACAGCTGTGGGTTCGCAGGTGGGACCAGCACCAGGATGGCATTCTGGACCGAGACTGTGGTGTTGCTCGGGAGGAGCTTCGGCTGTACCCGACACCCAGCTACATGTATGTAGCCTAGGCCTACGGTACTTAATGGACGTTCCCACACAATTTCTAAATTAAATGATCAACATGAAACAGGGATTTAAACTTAAAGGAGAGCGCATTTATCCTACCCCTAATAAAAAACGCCATAGGCTTAACATGGGATTTGTTTATGTCACGGGTGTGATATAAAGTGGTGTTTATGCCACTACTTTCTGTTATTGAAAAAGTATGGAAACGGGGTAGGATAAATGTCACTCGTCTTCGACTCGTGAAATTAGGGAGCCAACAAAATGCGTGGCATAAATAAACTCAGACTCAAACTTGTGACGTCTCTTGATATTATTCTTTTACTATTGACTTAAAAGTGCCTATAACTTATAAGTGTATAAGTATAACCAATTATAAATAGGCGTACCGATACACTATACATCCATGACCTTTTTACATTACTCATAATACTATGGTACTATAATGAGTACAGTATTACTACTACTGAGTAAAAGAATGACCGATATGGTCCCCCCCCCCCCCCCCCGCCCCCAATACACACACAATGTGACACATTTTGTATCCTTTTGCTTTGCCTTTGATCACAACAACACCTCCCCCCCCCCCCCCCACCCCCACCCCCTGCAGTCAACTTCACTTTCCGAGTAAAGGAAAATGTACGATAATGTCAGAAATAACCTCAGCCTGGGATAATATAATAACGTGTGCGTAAAACGTAATACCAGGAAGAGAGTCACAAAACCAGTTGAACATAAGCCTTTGTTTATGTTTCTGTCTCTGTCCGGGCATTTCCCGCGAAAATGACGTCAGCTTCCCTGATTCATAGCAACGCATGTTGTAGTTACAGATGTCAGGTCAGCTCTGATTGGTTCACCAACTGTAAACTAGGCGATGATTGGCGAAGAGAAATGTGACGTCACCCGCCCTCCACATTTTCTAGCAGAGGTCAGTCGAAAGGAAAACAAGGCGAGGGTTGGTGGAAATCAGGGAAATATACGGAAAAGGTATGTACATTCTTTGTTCGTACACTTAATTTACTTTTCATAGGAGTAAGACATCTTAATCTTATCCACCAGTAACTAGCGCAAAGGGTTGCTTTCGCCCCAGATCCCTTGACCTAGATTTGAGGAAACAAAGAGTGGATCACGTTCGAGTTTGGAGTCTTGTGTTGGGTGCAAAACGAAGCGTGTTCGGACTCGTGACTCATGGTTCCAATGATACATTCGCCCACTAAACATCCGGATATCGCAAGAATTCCAACCCTTGCGTGAGGCACATTATTCTAAGATCTGTTTATCTTTGTGTTACAGTGGATCCCATCACGGTAAAACGTAGACACAGCGAATGTTTTGGCGCCACGGTTTGTCAACATTCACCACCGCTTCACGAAGCCACATTGGCCGGGAACGTCAAATTATTATTCTCAGACCACGCGGCAAATCAAAGTCAGCAAATATTCAACACACATCGAAGCGACATTCAGAATAGCCAACACGAAAAGCTGGCCGATCCCCCACCACACAGATAGCGGTAACACGGAAGAAAACAAAAATGAGGGAAGAGATTGCAGCAGCGGTGATCTTCTTGACACGACTGGTGAAAAAGAATGAGAGCCTTTCGCAAGAACAAGTAGATGACTTTTCTACGCGTCTCTCTAGTATATTGGGGGATCGCTTTAAAGATCATTGGTACCAAGATGACCCACAAAAAGGCCAGGCTTATAGATGTATCCGGATGAACGAAACTGTGTCCCGCGATCCAGTAATTGAACAAGCTGCTGTTGATTGCGGACTCGTTTATGGAGACCTCAAAATGCCACCAGAGTTGACCATCTGGGTTGATCCTAAAGAAGTTTGTTGCAGGTAAGAAAATATGAATATTAAATTAGTTTTTATCTAGATGTAGAACTCTGAAACTAAATTTTTATCCAGGTTGTGCACATCCAGACTAAAACGCATAGATCTCGACTGTCAAATAAGGGCATAAATACAGATCCGGTTTCCGTGAACCCGATTGAGCAATACTTGTTGATTCTTGCGCTAAGTTGTGGTGCTACCTCCTTGGACCTACACTACAGGATCCATTTAATATATTGGGCAAAGATGTTTTTTTTACCCCAATGCCATTGATATCCCTTAATTATGGTGCAAGTGTTTATGTAAAACCCGGAATTCTTTATCTGGTAAATCCTAATGAGCATCCTACGCTAACCACAAGCTTTTCCTCTTAGCACTTTCCCATAAACCACTGACTTGTCAAGACCCATTACAAGATCCATTTCAATTAGGAGTGTTTTCCTAGTGAGATCATCTACAGTGAATGAAATTCTGATTCGTTTGATTTCACTAATTAAAATTAAAATGGTGTCAAATCCTTATTTAATAGGTGCCCTAGATCGTAAAAAGTTTTCAGAAAAGGGAAATGCGTGGGCTCTGAACGGTAGTGTTACAGGTTGTACAAGACTCAGTACATGATTCATGGCTTATGACTGAACCTACATTCTTTTGTATGAACGGATGTGTGAGTACCACAGGCGTGCATTGAAACTAGCGTATCTAGTATCAATTTTACTTTACGTAAATCATAGAATCTCATAGATGGCACTTTTCCTATTTTCCAAAGAAAACCTTGTTTTTCATTTTTAGTTAATACATTTTTATTTAATGTGTAAAAACTAAATTAATTAAGCCTCATTCACATAAATTAATTGAGGTTCAAACCTACCCACAGACCCGAGCCCTATTTCACTGAGGCAGAAAGTCCACGTGGAACATATTTCCCCTTTTTTCATGAACCAAACTGACATGTCTAGATGCTGGTTGTCTAGTCAGTTCCTACTCATCGTTTCATGTCAAGGATATCTATTTGGTATGGCCCTTACTTTTCATCGTATTAGACTCCGGAGGAAAAAGTAACCCAAAATATACAAACCTTAAGCCCCAAGCTGTGGTTACAACCAATGTGTTTTTCATGTTTTCTCAGTCTCTGAGGCAACAAATTCCACATGAAAAATATTTCCTTTTTCTTTTAAATACCAACTAACATCTCTTTATCTTATTGCAATATCAACATTTTCATAAACAGGAAAAGTAAAGGCTGGGTTGTAACATGTATTCACTAGATGTGTTATTGAACACTAGGTTTACAGTTTTGGCATATTCGGATAGGATGTGATGTTCAAAGAAGACTTTCTCGCATTAATACAGCCATGGTAGCTTTGCACTTTTCCATGGATATCCATGTTTTCATGAAATTCTTTTTCCTTTTTTTTAAACCATGGACTTTTATATGAATTCTCTTCAGACACTTAGCCCCATGCTGCGGCAAACAATGAGGTTTCCATCTTGTCTCAGTCTCTTGGAGGCAACAAATTCCACAGTATTTCCCTTTTCCATACGTATGTACTAGCATTAATACATATGCCAACATCAGAGATGGTAATTTTCACTTTTCCATGGAAATCCTTGTTTTTATGTTTAAAACAAAGGTAGTATGATTTAACTCATTCACTCCAGTAAAACGTTGGTTTGTACTTCCGGACACACCCACAGCCCCATTCCATGGCCAACACTATTGTGTTTTTTATGGGTTGATTCTTTTTTCTATCGGGCAGTGACTTCCACATGAAATTACGTTTTTTCCTTACGGATGTTATAGCATTACTATACATGTATCAATAATATAATTATATATATGATGTAATAAGAAGGAACTGCATATAGATCCGTAGCTGCTGAATATACCCCATGAGTTTTGATTGAGGCGGGATCTCAGAAGGCCTTGTGAGATTGCGTAGCAGACCAAAATGGATGGCATAATTTTAGCAGGTATGGATTGAGTGCGGTTCAGATTTTATTTCACCCCAACACTGACTAATTAGTTAACATTTGTAACATCGTCCATTGAGTAAAATTTTTTAACTATACTCCATGTGCTTTGAGTACGGTTCACAACGTTAGGTCTGTGGTGGACACTATAGAGGAAACCTATGAAAGTTTAGGGTCAGACCTAGACTTGCTCAAGTCTTTGGCTCCGTAATCTCACTCATCTTCGACTTGTGAGATTGGGGAGCCAACAAGATGTGTGACATTAATAAACTCAAACTTAAACTTGTGACGTCTCTGAAATAATATGTAGCATCAATAAACATGCTAACAGAAACTGCTATCGCTATTTGATGAACAGGTTCGGTGAGAACAAGGGATCTTGGTGCACGCTTTTCAAGGATGGCGAGGAGGGGCGGCGAGTGGAGAGTCCCGTCATAGAGAAGGCGCTCTCCCAGTCTCAGCACCTGAGTAACCGGCCTTACGAGGTGACCCGCATCAACCAGCGACCGGGCTCCGTCTCCCCGCCCTCCGCCTACCTCAGCCGGGGCTACCCCCACCACCACCCGGCCAACACCAACAACAGCAACGTGAACAACCGGCGCAACCACAACCACAACCACAACAACAACCTCATCAAGTTCAAGCACTTCGCGGCCAAGATGCGCCAGCCCCCGCCGCCGCCCGGCCCCCCAGGCCCGCCCGGCCCCCCAGGCCCGCCCGGCCCCCCAGGCCCGCCCGGCCGACACCAAGTCTCCCCGACCTTCCCGTCTTACCCAATCAAGATGGGTGGTCACTCGCCGAGCAAACTCCCCAAAGGCCAGCCACAGTTCCAGCAGCGGATTTCCTCCACGAGGAACGACCGCTTCCACTGGGTGCGAGGGGCCGATCTTATCAAAGCATAATTTACGACATTGTTGTGTGACGTCACGGCCGGAACGACGCACGGCAGCTGCACGACACGAGCCGAGCCTCTTTTTGGCGCCGCCCTTTTGTGACGTCACGGCTCGGGTTCTGTGATGTCACCGCTTTGTTGTGACGTCGTGGCGTTTCTTTCAGGGGTGAATTGGTTATAAAATATAAAAAGAAGTTAGGCAGCAGTACAGCATTATGTGTATACCAATGTAAGAAACATAACAAAGAAAAAGAAAGAAAGAAGATATAAAAGAAAGAAATTATTTGCCCGTTATGTACAAATGTACTCTGAATATTATATACTCTGAAAGGTGCAAAGTGTAAAGATATATTATCATGTTGACCATTGGCATTGTTTATGCTGCTTACACAAGAGGACTAGTTATGAGAAACAGAGCTTATTTTATGTATAAATACTTGTACAGAGAGAAAACATTCTATTTATAAACAAATTATTGCTCTGATTGTCAATAATCGAATGAATATGAGAGGGAATGTTGGTGATGATATATTTATTGCTATATGCTTTGACTTGCAATCTGCTTTTTAGATTTTTGTTACCTAATTATTGCACATAGAAAATAATATAATCACGTGACAGCTTTTCTGAGCAATTACTAGAATTTGAACGTTTGAAGTGCTTGTTTTATTTTTTTATGTTTATATATTTTACATCATTCTTATTGATTACTTACTGTAGCTCACGTGGTGACGAGATGATCTTAATCTAACGTACAATCGTGAGCCTGGTAGATTCAGGGGATTACGGAATTATCATGAGACTAATTACAGAAATACACAAGTGCTATATATATCTATATATAATGAATGAAACTAAAGTATGCTTTTCAAATCTGGTACAGGACAAAAATATAGGTACAGAACATGGTAAACGACATGGTGAATGTAAAACAAAATGTCTCTTGCTAAATGAAACCAGAGCAAAAAGCATTAACAAATTTATCATTTCTTACTGCACACCAGGCATGGGATTTCTCCAGATTGTTTATTTCCCAAGGATCATTCTTGAGATCAATGTAAATCCGAGGAGAAGATAGTAATAAGGCCATGTCAGCTCTCAGCTGGGACCAGAAATTCAATAAGAATAGCTTTGAAAATAAATCCCACCAAAAAACAGGCCCCAGAAATCCCTTTTTGTGAATTTTTTGTTATTGTCAAATCCCATGCCTGTACATAAACAATGTTCAAGCAAAATGGCTTCATGGCTTAGTGTGACATTGTTTCATCATGTGTTATTATCCAATCGTATCTCGTGATCCATTCTCTGATCTATTTCTACTGAAGACAAGAACTGCTATATACTTGCCAGTATCTCAGCCACTGCCAGTCTATATGATTGTATTTATCTAGTATTGTGGATAATTTTACCCGAAAATTATTTCTCTAGCATTACCACTTCTGCAGATGTGTTACATCTGATGTGGTTCAATTGAAAACCAGAATAAACAGTCAATGGAATGGGGGGAAATATGAAAAGTAAATTCAGAATCAAAATAATGCTGGATGGAATGTGCGACAATTTACAATTTTATCATATTTTGATAAATGTATTTATTTGTACTCTTTATGATTGGATGGTTTCAATCCACCTGGATTTTGTATGGTTAGTAATTATTGGCTCAGTTTCCACTCTACCAAATCATGTTATTTTAACTGTTTCCGGTAAGTGATGTCCAGTTTGTGCCACAATTTCTTGGAGATCAGACGTCAAGGGTATGAAGTATCATAATTTGTAGCACTTAACTCATTTCCTGCGTTGAATCTACAGTGCACAACATGGAGACGTGTTAATGGCTGTTGATGTCAGTTACCGGAAGTAGTACATTGGCAAAGTGGAAACTTACCCCATTATGGTGTGAAGTGGATTGGTCTAGATGTGCATGTAGAGATTGTGGGCTGCGGTTCTTTTTAGTGGTGCAAGTCTGTTTTTCCTGATGTGGATTTATTTCATGCAGTGTTATTTGCTCATTGGTGTGTATTTTGTTTGGGACTGGTGTAAGCATGTGCGATGTGAAATGAAAGTTTTACTTTTGTTAAGTGGTTTAAAATCTGTCCTTCCATTACTTTTCAATTATTAACCTATCAAAAGCAAAACGAGATGCTTACTCAAAAATCATATGAAATCCGGGTAGGAGGTATTACTAACCATTAGAAGGGGAATGTAACCTTTAGAAATCCTTGATTAATTGTCGGTTCATACTTTACGCTTATCCCACCGCATCCTCCACTCGTGATGTTGAGATATTGTCAAATGGCTGTTGTTCAGTTCATGTACGCAGTACACACCAGAGTTTCTTCTCTTGGCATTAGAACAAGCTGTTGTCAAGGCCTAACTAGTGAAGTCTATGTCGTTACCGTACCTTGTCAGTTATCATGATAATGATGAGCACGCTTAATATGGGTAGTCTCGTTTGGTTCGACTGGTATTTTATTGTTTTACTCGTCTTGACTGTTTAGTAAGACGTTGTTACACCAAAGACTCCTGCTCAAGTGAGACCATTGTGTGAAGTTTATTGGAGGCAAAACTAAAAATAACATCTTACTTGTGTTATACCTGCTACGAGAGGCGAGAAAAAGAGGTGGGAAAATTGGAGGAGAATGTGAGCCGACGTAGCCGCTGGACGGTTACTGAGGACGTGGGTCGAGCTTCAAGCAGCTCCGTAATGTCTCGTGACAAATGATCTCTCTGGACTTGGACATTTCCCATTGGCATCCCTAACCTGCTGTACTAAAAGAAAATTAATTTGTGTACCACTTAATCAAGACGGATTCCTCCAAAAATAATACGCATAGCACTTAATCAAGACAGATTCTTCCGAAAATAACTTGTGTAACACTTAATCAAGACAGATTCCCCTGAACAATGTTACACAACATGAGAGCCTCTTAGTCATGGCCCCTGCCCAAGCTGTTTAGTTAACACCCCCTGTCTCCACCCAGTGTACAGTATTTGTAATATTTGTAAAGCAGTGAGTACTAGTAATATATTCTAATGATTCAAGCGGTGCCACTTGTGGAGCAAGACTCAGTGGCTGGTCCTTGTGGCCGACCTTGATGTTATCTACTGGCTGGACTGGTCGGTCTTCTTGTCATAGGGAAGATAAACGCAGAGAGAGAGAAAAAAAAACTAAGGGTTTATGCGTCACCGACACTGCCTCGTTGTTTTGTATAGAGTGAGAAGAACAATGTTACTCGACCTATCCTTCCCACAGGGAATAGAGAATCATCCGTATATTATTACAGTCTTGTGTTTGTTCTTGTTTTGGACTTTTTTTTTAAAAGAGAGACAGAATGTTCAATATTTATAGGTACATTATTTAGTTTGTAATTTTTTATTTGTATTTCAACTGATACATATACACAATTTTTTATTCGTTTTTCTGCTGGACAAGGTTTATGTCAAATTATATTTATCCATGTCCAAGTGAGACGTACTTTTATTGTCGTTGTGTTCGTTGGTCTTGGAAGTGTAATATTTGTATAAACTCACCTACACAGAAATGCAATGTAGGCACGACGTCCATCCAAACAAAAACCGATATGGTTTGTATACCTATACAATATATACATCAAATGAGAAGTATTTATGGTCTCTATTGGAGAAGATATATTTTTAGTTGAATATGCATATTTATGGATATGCACTGTACTGACCGACCAGTCCGATCCGACCGTGAAAATGTAGAAGTAAACGTGTACAGATTTTACTAGACATGCCGTGTTTTGTCTTTCTTTCTTTAGAGATTATTCATCTCAGGTTTGTATCGTAGTGACATTTTTCATTATGTATTTTTTTTTTCCACTTCTGAAGTGTTTTCGCCTCGTTTTTCAAATCACATTTCATTATGTAGCCAAGCATTTTTCCGGTTATAAGTCTTGATCATTTTAGAGATGAAAAGTGATATTTTTTATATGGATTTAAATATCAAAACATTTTACTCCAAGTTAGAGATGGTATCTATTAACTTAAGAATGGAAACCTGTTCCCAATTTGAGTATATAAATTATTTTCCCTAGTGAAAAACGAAGATGGTATCAATCGAGACTATCACGCCAATAAAACAGGTTTGCCTGACTCAGTTTTCTCAGTATCTTTGAGGCAGCAAACTCCACATGAAAGATATATATGTTTTGATCGACAGCCTGAGATGTGAAGGGGTAGAAGTGATAATATATTTGAAATCCGTTTTCTGGTATCTTAGTTAGATATAGAAAAAAATATCTTTTAATTATACTCTATGGAGAAATTATTTTTGGAAGGGTGCTCCAGACTGCCTCCAGTAGGTCGATGTTGATGCCCTCTGGTGGAAAAATTGAAAACAGGGATGCCAGTTTTTCAGGGTTTCTGGGATTTTCCTCACCTCTATATATATTTGAACCTTGCACTGAGCTGTGGTGTAGAGGCGGCCGGTAGCGAGGTCCCGGAGACCGACGCCGGGAGGCCCGACACTCGGCGCCCGGCGACAGTCACCTCGTGGTACTCTGTGTGCCCCAGGGGAGGGGAGGGGTATCGGCAATGACTTCAGGGAATTTCTCCAAGGGATGCTGACATCCCTGTGAAAAGCTCTTGTTGAAATCAATGTATAGTTTGTTACTATCTATGCTCCAGTTAGTATAAGCAGTATTCTTTTTTGTCAAGACATGTTTATTTGCCATAAAAAAGTAAGCATACTCGTCTCACATTAGACGATCTTCCGCACAGGTACCAGGCAGATATACAGGACAGACAGGTGTGGGATTTTATAAAATAGAGGAAACCTATGAAAGTCTAGGGTCAGAGTTCGAGTCAATTCACAGGGCGAAGCCACGTGAATTATGTAGTGATTCAAATGAGATGGGATCGAGCTCTAAACTTGAATAGATTTCTGAATTTATCTCTCCCTTCACATCAAATAATAGGCCCCTGATAATTATTTCCCATAGACTTAACATTGGGAACTCGTATCCAATGCCTATGGAGTATCTAAATATTAAAAATATCCAATGAGGGATTATGTCACAAATGTTAGCCCATTAGCCAATGTAAAGGGTCAGAGCTTAATCCAATCTCATTTGAATTGTCACATAATTCATGCGGCTTCGCCTTGTGAATTATACACAATTCAAACTCGATTGGATAGAAGCTCTGACCCTAAACTTTCACAGGTTTCCTATATAGTACAAGACTAGACAGGTGTAGACAATACAAGATGGATCCATTTCCTAATTTACACAGTAATTACATTCCAAAGTCTTGTTATGAGAAAATGCTTTGCATTAGATTTAAAACTGTCTCCATGTCCTTTTTTGCTGAATAGATAGAGGTAACTAATCCCATAGTTTGATGCCTTGCAGCGAAGTTGATTTTTTTAATACTTTTCATTATCAGGTTCCTTTTGTATAATACAAGTTTTCTCGGTTATTCTGTTTCTTTCAGACAGTGATCGGGATTCTCATCTCACCCCGGTATTTTTCTCCAGAGGCTCAACATTAGGAACTCGTACCGCGTACTCCACGGCTGTGAAGTTCGTGTACCCAATACTCAATGGCTAATTGGGTGATTCTGTTTCTTTCAGGGGTATCTTTTCACAGTGATCGGGATTCATACTCCACCATTCCTTCAGTTTTCTTTTTGAATTTGAATTAAGAACAGAAGGATGTAATTCCCTCAACACATTTAATGGCCGATCGTCTGACAGCTGCGGACTTACTGGTTATAAGGCACATAGCTAATGTGTTACCCGGGCGGCCATCTCTCTCCCCCCCCCCCCCCCCCCCCGACGGATTTTATTAAAAACATGTTTTGGCTTGCCACTGAGGGGTTTCAGCCTTGTCTCACGATTATCCATAGATTATGACAGCAGGAAATAGTGCTTTTCCCCCGACTACAGTGGTGCTATCTTACAATTTCCGGGCGGATGATGGCCGAACTAGGAATCACTCTGTGCCATATACATTAAGATGCCTCGCTATGTAATACTCGATTGAGGGGGAGGGGAGACCTTTCTTGTTAGGATCTCCTTCCCACTGGAGGATCAGTATGGAGCGAGCCGGTCAGTTAGACGGGGAGGGTGCACACCCACCAGTTGAAAGTGTGACAAGTTTAAGTTACTGATAGATCGGCCGCCCATCTCTGCTCTGCTTAAACTCAAGCAAAGTAAGCTTACGATCATATACTAGGAATTCAATTTTTGCCCCCCCCCCCCCCCCCCCACGGTTCCGATGTCATGTTTTGTCATGCAAAACTGTCATGCTTGGTAATGGAGATTGGAACCCCTGCTGCATGACATCAATTATAGACAGTCCCTTTAGAAGTCAGAATCTCAGATGGGAAAGTGGCTCAATGTGGCCATGGATAGGCGCCAGAGTTAGGGGGCCGGCCATAACCACGACAAGGGTTGTATGACGAAACATAATAAGGGGGACGGGGGCAAAATTGGTCAAACATAGCATGACATTATTTATGGACAACCCACAACGTGGTGTAGCGGGCGTTCGCTGTGGTGGCCAGTGTAGAGTACATAATGTATCATCCTTTGTGTGATAACCAGGGTCATGTCCTTCAGTCTGCTACCGCCCTCCCACCTCCTGTGAACTCAGTGGGCCTTTCTGGGTTATTCTCGAAATACGTTTGCACCAGAGTAGGCTTGATGCCAACAAGATGTCTCATTACAGGCTTACCTGCGGTGTCGTCATTTGTCTTACACTGACTCATGGAACATAGATCTTTCTAGGACTCTCAAATGGCACTACCAATATCAAACTGCAATACCTAACTTTTTCAACGGATTCCATCCAATGAGGGATTATAACATGCTCAGATCCTGTCATAAAAAATATGGTGACCAGAGCAGTGTTACACACCTCTGACCTGTAGCCTTGGAACCACTTCCTGGAGAAATATGTTAATAAATTGCCAATCAGCACATTTCATCTTTCACACAATGAATCATCTGTTTGATGAAAGGAGGATGGAAAAATAGTAACAAGATTGACCAGAAAGATACACGTAGGTGTAAAAGCAGAGACTCATGGAAAACAGGTGTTCCACTTCTTGGACAAGTTACTTCAACTGACATAGGTGTATTGAGAATAGATGAAAATGTAAATTTTGCGAATGTCGGTACATCAAACCAATTGGTACAATCGGTTGCTGAAATGAAAGCGAGAGTAAATACAAAGATGTTCTAAAAGGTGTTGGTAAATTAGTGGATCAACAAGTAAAACTGAAAACTGATCCCACGGTACAACCAGTAGCGCCACCAGTGCGTAGAACTCCATTTGGGTTAAGAGAAAAAATAGAGAAAAAAGTCAGTGAGTTAGTAGATGCAGATATTATCGACCCGGTAGAGGAACCTATTGAATGGGTTAGTCCAATTGTCATTGTTCCAAAAGTGAATCTGTATTGACATGAGGCGAGTAAATCAAGTTATTGTCAGAGAAACACATCCTATACCCACTACAGACGAGATGTTACCGGACATGAGTTTGATTAAGGTATTCTCAAAATTTAATCTAAAATGGGGATATCATCAGTTTGAGCAAGATACTTCCTTGAGGGACTGCAGATAGCACTGCTTCCCGGGTAGTCCCGTCTTTGGTGTGGCCATCAAGCCGTCAAAACAGTCTGGTGCCAGTAAGTATTAAAGGTCGGAATTCTGTCAATTGATGGAGAACTTGCATCCCTGCATAGAGGTGGGAGGTCTACAGTTCCACAATGAGGAAGATGTTGATTTCAATAGTTTTATAGTGCTTAACTAGAACACAAGACCTGACGAGCAAATAAGTGGCACAAGCGTTAATCAGGGTTTTATTTCTTCCAATAAAGTTACACTTCAGCAATCCGATGGCAATGTTCTCCCTACTTTATCTAAAGCTTCTGGGGGCAACAAAGTGTACGACTCTATTAAGGGATTAAGGCTCTAAGCCATGCGAGGCGTCCTCACTCCATGAGCTGGATCGCCAGACTGATGACCAACGCCACGGCACTCCTTATATAGGGCGTACATGACGTCAGACCTGGGCTCTCGCGAGATCAGGCAGACGGTGTGACTTACGGGCTCGCACCCTCCTCCGTTGGATGTTCCGATACTTAACGCTTGTTGTAGGCCTCTGAAACCCGTCATCGCTACATTTTGTTTGTTTGGGTAGTTTAAAATCCAATTTGTTCAATTAGACTGATTTTGGGTTTGACCGAATCTATGAGATGAATGTAGGTAGTAATCTGGCTCCTACACATTTACTGAGGTGAAAGTTCTATACTTCCCACACCACATAGACATGGTATGAGAAGGATTGGCCTTTGATGTTGCAGTAAATCTACCACTGCTGGGGTTGAAGGAGAAAAGTGGCTGCAGTGGGACTCAAATCAACAAAGTCTGATAGCCTTGGGATTACAAGTCCAGTGTTCTTTACCACTGAGCTAATTCCCCACCCAGGTCGCTTTAGTTATGCTTGCATGCAAGCATATCTGGTCTGCACCACGAGGAGGCGAGGAGACCAAGAGGGTAAACAGGTTGGTAATTGCTGTCCACCCCAGCAGACCATATCTGTATAGTTTTGGAATGGAATTTTGTACAGGCAAGGCCAAAAACAGAATTTTTATCTTTTTGATTGAGTTATGAACCTAGGTATCAGTAGTTTCTTCTCGCCAATTCTTAGCAAATAAGCAAGTTTGGCCTGCTACAAAGGTCTCTGGCAATTTCTTTACTCCCCAGTTAGTCAAAGTTTCGAGAACCTTTACTTCTTTTGTTGTTGTTTCTGATGTTGTTATTGTTTGGGTCGGGTGTTAAGGTACCCATAGCCATACTGGGGTTCATACTAAATCCCTAAAAAACGGTAGAAAATTGATATTTCCCTGGTCTCTAGCGTCAACGCATCTGTTCACTCCGGGTATGCGCACGGTACTATCTCCCTGCTGTCCTGGGGCTACGAAGAAAGTAGTCCCTATGGTGAGTAAGAATATATTGTAGAAGTGAGAAACTTTAGCCCCATGTTTTCCCATGATGTACCACGGTCAGACCACCCTGTTTGTTGGGCTTTATAGTCACATTACCATCTATATATTACACTTGGCTGGTATAAAATACATTAGCATGAATTTGATGGAAAAGTAATGATTACAGTGTGATCTATCAATTTTAAATGGAATGGTAATGTCCTGGAAGTAAAGGCAGTGACATAAAGTATAAATAGATGTTCCTTAAGGCATTACGGTTTAGCACTGCATATAAATTGTACCGTAGTCAAATATGGCATGGGAGTGGAGTATTATTAAAAGTGAAAGGTTTTTAGGAAATTAATTGTATCTATATCTCAGGGTTTATTGTATTATTATAATAGAATGTTTTATGTTAATGAGTATTCATGAGTATAATCAATGTATCAAAAGGTTCCTGTTATAAGGGTTTATATGTATATTTACTATTGAGAGTACTTTGAGTTTAGGTAAATATTGGAGCACACAGCAGAGAGTATACGGTAACGACTCAGGTATAAGGTCCGCACCCAGGAGCACACGTGAGCAAAACGTCATCGGTGACTCACACACACCACGTCAGTGGAATGTGGAGCCTCCTGCTGCGTGGGCGATGGAGAGAATGAGGTCTGAACCATGCTGTGAGGTGCGGTAGTCTCCGTGAAAATCTCCTGCAGAAAAGACCACTACACGCTCTCTCTCCGAGCACAGAGCATGCAGTGTCAGCACAATTCATCTGTATAGGCAAAGCTACTCCAACTTTTCCAGTGTGGTGTCAGTGTAGTGTGACTTTGAAAAGAGACTCATCCAAGCTCACAGGAACATCCACAGGCGCAACATCTCCTGAAGTCAACACCAGACCACATCTCAACTCTACATCTCATCTGGAGTTGAGGAACACTGGACATGAGAACACGGAAATAAGTATACAACCCCCCATACACCTCCAGAACAACATATTTATTACAGCTGGTATGGATGGTTACATGGACCTTTAAGTTTGAGGACTTTGTGAACACTTTCCATACTATACTTCAGAACTAGATTTACTGTGCATCTTTTTTTTTTAAAAGACTTTTATTTAACCTGGGATGGCCCTCAGTCTTTGCAGACTGGTCTTAACGTGGCCCCAGGATAATGACTTTCATTACATTTCAATTGTTTCATTTTCTTTGGGCGTGTAATCATGTAACGTATATACAAAATATTTGATGGTACAAAGTTTCTCTTGGATGAATATTCTATGTTTAGGTAATAACTTTGTATAATACAGTATTACTGGGCCTTGGGGCCTTTTTCACTTAATAGTCCGGCAGCCAAAGCCCAAATTTAGGCCTAACCCCGACTTCTCCGATATAGTTTTTTTCTCTGCTGATTATTCATCTCTGGGATGTATATAATGAGATCTAGGGTGGTGTGGAGCTCTCACCCTTGAGCAATTTTAGATATTCAAGATGGCGTCCTCGATGCCTGCCTTGATGGACTTTATTTCTAAAACTCACATTTTTCCATTATTTATTACTTCAGATCTATGATATTTTGGTCAAGATATATGTTTTGGGGTCTAGCAATTTTGATGGAAAGGGTTTCAGAAGAATTGGATTTACCGTTTCCATGGTAACAAGCTATATTGCTATGATTAATCTGATAAAAAAAGAATAAAAACTGTCATAACTTCCAAGAAAAATGTAAATTAGTGCACTGTTTTTTCATCCTAGCTGTATGTTCATGACCCTAATATATCAGATAAATGTGTTTGATGAGTCACATTTCCTGTTGCCATGGCTACCAGCCATACTCATGTTTGGAAATAGAGGTAATGATACACAGCTAAAAGAATACAGATTAGGTTAGTTGAGTGCCTCCTAAGATCATGCTAGGATATTTTTTGTAAATACCCTCTTAGTTGTTGTCATGGTAACCACAAAGATACTACCATGACTGAATCCTGTAATGTTCTGAAAAACATGGATCTCTTTACTGATTTCCCGTTGATTGATTTTCAGATAATTTGATGGAAATAGTCTAGGATTGAAATAGCATGATGGAATGTACCTTTCTCTCCTTAAATTTCCAAGAATAACACTTAATCCATATTCATTTCTTTGTTTCAATCTAGAGCTAAACTATGGAGAGCAGCTGTATCTTTAAGTTCTGAAATGGTGCTGAATGTAATGAGAAGAAAACACTCTCAGAGGCTACAGGTGTAGCACGAATAGAAACAATTTGTTAATGCAAGCAAAGTTTATGGTGATACCTTGCATATAGAACTTGAAAGACAGCTTGCTGAAAATGATCAGTTAAAAAATTCCCTACCACGGTCTTGGTATAAATAAAAAACCAATCTCACTAAGTATAAAAATTATGAAGTTTTCCCACCAGCCAAAAGATTATGTTGATCACTGTCAGTATTTGACTTCAAACTTCATTACCTGTACTGTGGCAAAGACTGTGATGTAAACAAGGATCCAAAGAATCATAGAAGCTGGAGACCAGATTTTATGTGTCGTTCAACACACACTGATCAAATCTTCTTGAAAGATGCTATTGTCATAATAACCACTGTGCAAATGAAGTCCAAAGTCGCATTGAAGGTGACTTGCATGAAGTTGACGCTCATTATCACAAAGGCTGTATAAGCTTATTTTTTTAGTAACTGGTGCCTTTCAGATGGTCCAAAAGGCACATCCAAACAGTTTGAGTCAGATGAAACCTAGCAGCATGTAATAGAAATTTTACAGGCTGACAGAAATCGGATTTGGAACTCAATTGAAATATTAAAGGAGTACTAGGATAATCATGGCTCACTCATTCATTCATACCTCTTAGAGGAGTTGCAACAGTGCTTTGGTGATGACCATGTCATCCTTAAAACTCCTGGGTATGCCAGTATGATTGCATTCTACAAGAATGCTGATTTACCACTGAAGATGGTTAAGGGTTTTAATGAGAATGTTGACATTGAGAGGAGCATTAGTATTTTGTGAATGAGTGTATTACCTGTGAGAAATCTTCATATCAAGTGCACATTGATGAGAACATTGCTGCTGAGTATGCATTTGCTATACTGATGAGGTTACTGGCTGCCCTGTCTATGAAACTGGACCAAACTTGACCAACATGGCTGATTGCCAATATCATCACTGATGTAATAACAATCAATCCACCTCCTCTACAAGTGGTACTTGGAATACCTTTTAGGGACTCAAAAGCAATCATTGCTCACATGTATGACTATCACATCACATGGAGCTATGATGAGTTACTGTGCTTTAAAATATCAACTGCTGTTGCTGCATCTTTTGATCCTATGAAATAGGGAATATCTGATGCCAAGGATGGTCTAATCCAGGTTGTGACTGACAATTTTAAAACTGACATAAGCTTTTCACAAACTAGTTGGCAATGATCATCATGCAGCAAACCAACAAAGATGACACCCCACTAATTGAAACATTCTTCGCCTCAAGAAGAGGGAACTGGCTGAGCCATTTGCAGAAGGACAGGAGAATGATTCTAAAAATCTCACATGTCAAAAGAATCAACAATGGCAGAGCTCTATATATCTTCTCTCTCATCAGATACCCAATATCATCAGGATGTGTCAAGGAAAAAAGCTACTGATATGATTTTGCATTTATTGAGGATGTTATATCCAATGACAAATATCCAGAATTCAATGGCTACAACACAATAATGTATCGGGAACATGGTCATTCATTGGCACCCAAGACTAAAGTTATTCATCTTCCACCAATTGATAAGCACCCTGCAGCTGTTGCAACAATGATGACAACAATGATGAGGGCAAAACAGATATCAGAGGCTGCTGGGCAGAAATACATAATCCTTACACTAGACCAGTAACTATACCATGTTGCATTGCATATTCTCTTGGAGAATGATACCAGGTTCCAGAACTGTGTATGTTGAATTTTTTTCATTCCATCAGCAGTCCATACTGTAGAGTATAGGGCCCTGGTTGACAAAATTTATAGATAGAAGTGTTGATATGCCTTGCCATACAACTATTCAGGTCCAAGAACTTCTATCTTAGATTGGGTGGTATGCACCTATTAATGAATAACTGTGGTTGCATTGGTACACTGATGAATGACACTGGCATGGTAGAAATACTGAGTGCTGAATATTTGCTTTTTACTGAAACTCATCAGATATTTCTGCAGTAGTGAGATCCCCTGCAAGACACAGAGATGTGGTTGCAACAGTGCAAACATTGCCTGCTCATTTTTCTGTGCCTGTCAGGGTATCCAGGGGTGTTTCAAACAAAAGACAAAGCATGCTCTACACTCAGATGATGATGAAGCTGTATACATACATTGACTTGCAATTGCCCAAGGATATTCTGGCATTCTTTTAATCCCTGAGGTTTATTTCTTGATATTTCCTGTGTCCATCTTATTAATCCTTAAGTGATACAGGGTTCGTACATAGACATCCCAATAAAATTCCAGGCTTTTTCCAGCTCTAATATTTCTTTTCCAGGCACATAACAATGTTAATCAATACAATCTTGCTAGTGAAACAAATATGAAGACAAATAATCAAAACAGCTATATTATTAGCAAAAAAGGATTTTGGAAGTATCTAATCCAAGTCACTGAAATTTCACATGCAGTCAGGTACCGTAGCTAAGGAAAGCTAATAATGTTTTTCCAGGCTTTCTGTAAGAATTCCAGGCTTTTCCAGGCCTGGAAAACCCAAAAGCATAATTCCAGGCTTTTCCAGGCCCTGTACAAACCCTGGTGATAGTATCCAAGACACCCTTGTCGTTTTATGTTTTTTCTCTTTGTTGTAATGACAGTTTGCTTACTTCAGGCTACAGAAGCCATTATTTTCGGAGCTCTTCCAGTTGGTTAACATGGCAACAGATACTCTCAATTTCATTATCCATATATTGAAATTATTGTGGTTCATTTTATATGCCTTGGAATTATAAACAATGTTCTTTTCACATTATCTTCAATGATATGTCATTTTTATCACTTTTTACCCACTTTTATTGCCTTAATCATAGAAAAATAGCTTGTTACCATGGAAACAGTAAATCCAATTCTTCTAAAACCCTTTTCATCGAAATTACTGGACCCCAAAACATATACCTTGACCAAAATATCATAGATCTGAAGTAATAAATAATGAGGAAATGTGAGTTTTAAAATACAGGTCCTTCAGGGCACGGATCAAGGACGCCATCTTAAATATTTAAAATTGCTCAAGGGTGAGAGCTCCACACCACCCTAGATCTCATTATATACATCCCAGAGATATTTATGGGTCCTTTTACTGATGGTCTCTTTGTCTGAGGTTGTTTCCTTTTAAGTTTCTATAGTTGTACTCAAGTACATTCTTTGTTCCTTCTTAAAGTCTGATAAAGAGTCTATGTTTCTTGTCTCTGGAGGTAATGAATTCCTTGAAATTGCACCATGATATTGTAGACTTTTTTAATACATGTTGTTTCTCAGTTGTGATACCTTAAACAAAGGTGCACTCTGAGCTCTGGTGTTCAATGTATTGACTTGTAATAGTTAATTATTTTTACTTAGTTTATATATCTGCATATTTATATGACATTTCCTAATTTCTTTTAAATAAGGCATTTGTGTTAATCTATGAAGAAGACTTACACTGGTTCTCGGTCTACTGTTTGTTATAATACGTAGGGCATTGTTTTGCAAAACTTGTACCTTCTGTAAGTCTTGTCCATTACAAGTATCATATAATACATCGATTTAGTTTATAATCGGCAGGATCATAGTTTTATAAATAATTGTACAAGCATGATCGGTCAGGTAAGGCCGTCCTTTTGCGAGGAGATTTAATTTGCGAGTGACTTGTTTTACAATTTGATTAATGTGTGCTTTGTATAATAAGTTACAGTTTAATGTTATGCCAAGATAATCATATGAGTGGACTTTCTGGAGCGGTTCCTGGTTTAAGTAGAGAGCTACATTATCTAGATGATGTCTTTTTAACCCTTTTGTACTTCCAAACATTACAAATTTTGTCTTTTTCACATTTATGGTTAGTTTATTTCTTATACACCATCTTTCTATACTTTCCAGGCTACCTTGGAGTTGTGTTATTATATCATTTAATTTTAACCCTGATTGGTATTTATATAAAACAGGGATGTCAGTTGGGGTAAGAAAAAAACAAGGAAATATTTTCCATGACGATTCAGGGTTTAAACATGATATATATATACACAAAAAACACTGGAAATGTATTAAATACAGGTAATATCATTTTAACTAAATGTCCGAAATTGAAAATATTTTTTTTCCCTTACTTATAAAACAAAAACAATAAAAAAGACATTGGCTTTATACATTTTGTTCATGTCAATTACATTTGTAATGCCTCATTACTTGTGCCCATCCACTGCGCTGTGACTAGCAAGCATATGCTATGGTGGCCAGTGTATTATATGACACAGAGTGCTGCCCTCTATGTTAGATATAGACAATAATCGATGGTTTTGTGGACAGGTTAACTCAAAAGAACTGGGCCCTTAGTAAAAACTGGCCATTGCAAAACCAATAGCCAGGGCGGACTACCTGTACTTAAGCCTACTCCATCAAATATACTCTTAACTCTGTGCTTGCTTACCTCAAATTTGAAGTTACTCAAAACTTGAACTGAACAAAATGTGGCCTTTCTAAGTTAAACTTAAATCTGCATTAGACTACCATCTGGCTTATGGGTTAATCTCAGATAATTGTATTATGTAGCGGAATGCCAGATTGTATTTTTGCGTTATGATAAAACCAATGTTGATTACGTTATAGAAATCAAAAGATCGATGTATGATTTGTACAGGTGACTGACAGTTACCTACTGTTCCGAAAATTATTCAAACACAACTAATATGTCTAGTTAAGTTAAAAGAAAAAACACATATACAAGGTGAAATTATGTAAAACTTCCAAACTGGAAGTACACTCGAAACGGCTGTAAAGCCGATGTACCTTCCAGTATAAATAAAGTCTTAAAAAAAAAAGAAAAAAGGTGGCCGTAAACCACGAGAGGTTGACGAGTGTATTACAAGGTCAACCGTGAGTGGTTTACAGAGCTGCCTGTCCACAAAATCATCGTTTGTTGTATTCATTATCCATATTTTTTCGAATAAATTAAACCCAGTAATTGCCATATTAACAGGTATAACAATAGGAACTATTTCTTTGCTTTATAGCAAAAGGGACTATTTTCCCCGTATACCATGGTTTTGAGACCGTATACCACAGGTTTGAATCCATATACCACAGTTATGGTATATGACAGGTTTTATACAATGGGTAGTGGTTTACTGAGTCCCCATACATTTTCAATGGGGGCTTTGTATACAATGGATAATAAAACTGTAACTACATTTGAATCGACATTTTGCACTCATTTTCGCTCACATGAGTGGGCCTGCATCTTACATTGAAATTACCTAAAATATAGCATTATGAAAGATCATAATGGTTCAAATACAACTTGCTTTAGAAAATATGATCACTAAAAGCACACAGTGGTGAAAATTCACCCCACAGAGTGTTAAGATTGACAGGCATGTTGAGTGCCCTCCTCACTTATTCATTTGGGCAGGGAACCAGTCTACTGGATATCACACTCCCCGAGCATAAAGCTAGTGCCTTGCTTCCTGCACTGGTTGTAAGCGCAAACACCACAAAAGATCTGCTGGGAAAGTGTGCTTATTGTTCTCTCTACTCACAGTCGGGCACCAGCGAATATTAACCAATGGCATTGAGAGCCTGGTATCCTTCTGTGGTTCTTCTGTGGTTTCTGCTGAGAGGGTTTACACTGAGAGTACCCCGGTAATCGTGTCGGAGTCGGTGACGGAAAGGGGCTGAGGGGCTGTGGGCAAGGTCCAGGAGGTGGGGATACAAGGAGTTGAGGTAAAGATTTGTAACCTAACACGACTCTGTGGCCAGGTTCAATGGGGAATGGCGGTTTATGGCTGATTTGAATATTTATTAGTTGCTATTTTCATTTTACACAAAGAAAAGGGATTTCACATTTCAAAAATGAAAACACTGATTTCCTCTGAAACAAGGAAAACTGACATCCCTGATATTAAAACCGTATCGTCCGCATATAATAAACATTTCACCCCTTGATTCCGTATTATATCTTCTCGCAGGATATTCGCCATATTATTAACAAAGGCAATAAACAACAATGGCCCCAGAATTGAGCCCTGGGGCACTCTATAGGCAATATTTGCAGAACCAGATTTTATCCCATTCGCCAACGTTTGCCAGTTGAATGAACTATTGATGTTGTGAAGATTTTCTCCTCCATGCATTTACACTTTGCTTTCATTGTCACAGAATCCATTACAATTGGTTTGTTGGTTTGATTTAACGTCCAGTATATCCATTACAAAGGTCTTTTTTCTTCTGTATGGGAAACCATGTGTTTCTTTCGATGTGCTATCTGGCTGAATCCCTTGCCACATACAGGACATTTGTGAGGTTTTTCTCCTGTATGGGTCAACATGTGTGACCTTACATTAGATAAACGACTAAATCCCTTGCCACACACAGAACATTGATGGGGTTTTTCACCTGTATGGGTCATCATGTGTGACCTTACATGAGATAACCGACTAAATCCCTTACCACACACAGAACATTGATGAGGTTTTTCTACTGTATGGGTTAATATGTGTGACTTTACATGAGATAACCTACTAAATCCCTTGCCACACACAGAACATTTATGAGATTTGTCTACTGTATGGGTCAACAAATGTTTATTTAAATGAGCTACTTGACTGAATCCCTTCACACACATGGAACATTTGTGAAGATTTTCTCCTATATGAGTCAACATGTGATCCTTTAGGTTGGATTTGGTTCTCACTCTCATACCACATACAGAACATTTATGAGGTTTTTCACTAGTGTGGGTCAACATGTGTATCCTTACATCAGATAACCGACTAAATCCCTTACTACACACAGAACATTTGTGAGCTTTTTCTCCTATATGGCTCAACAAATGTTCCTTTAGACGAGACACCAGCGTGAATTCCTTACTGCACACAGAACATATGTAAAGTTTTTCTCTTGTATGGGTCAACAAATGTTCCCTGAGATGAGACACCTGAAGGAATCCCTTACTGCACACAGTACATTCATAAGGTTTTTTTTCTGTATGGGTGAACATATGCTCCTTTAGATGAGAGAGCTGAAGGAATCCCTTACCACACACAGAACATTTGTGCAGGTTTTCTTCTGTATGGGTCAAAATATGCTCCTTTAGATGAGAGAGCTGAATGAATCCCTCACTGCACATAGAACATTTGTGAAGGTTTTCTCCGGTATGGGTCAACATATGCTCCTTTAGATTAGACAGTTGAATGAATCCCATACCACACACAGAACATATGTGAGGTTTTACACCTGTATGGGTCGACATGTGTGACCTTACATGAGATAACCGACTAAATCCCATACCACACACAGAGCATTTATGAGGTTTTTCTCCTGTATGGGTCGACATGTGTGACTTAACATGAGATAAACGACTAAATCCCATACCACACACAGAGCATTTATGAGGTTTTTCTCCTGTATGAACCAACATATGTTCCTTTAGACTATGCAGTTGAATGAATCCCTTACCACACACAGAACATTTGTGAGGTTTTTCTCCTGTATGGTTCAACATGTGTGACCTTACATCAGATAACCGATTAAATCCCTTGCCACACACAGGACATTTGTGAGGCTTTTCACCTGTATGGGTCAATATGTGTGACCTTACATGAGATAACCGACTAAATCCCTTGCCACACACAGAACATTTATGAGGTTTTTCACCTGTATGGGTCAATCTGTGTGACCTTAAATCAGATAACCGTCTAAATCCCTTACCACACACAGAACAATTATGAGGTTTTTCTCTTGTATGGGTCAACAAATGTTGCTTTAGATGTGACAGCTGAACGCATCCCTTACCACACACAGAACATTTGAAAGGTTTTTCTCCTGAATGAGTCATCATGTGATTCTTAAGGATGGAAGAGGTTCTGAATCTCTTACCACATACAGAACATTTGTGAGGTTTTTCTCCTGTATGGGTCAACATATGCTCCTTTAGATGAAACCGCTGATTGAATCCGCTACCACACACAGAACATTTGTGAGGTTTTTCTCCTGTATGGGTCAACATGTGATCCTTTAGGTTGGATAAGGTTCTGGATCCCTTACCACACACAGAACATTTGTGAGGTTTTTCATCGGTATGGGTCAACATGTGTATCCTTACATCAGGTAACCGACCAAATCCCTTACCACACACAGAACATTTGTGAGGATTTTCTCCTGTATGGGTCAATATGTGTTCTGTAATATGAGATAACCGACTGAATCCCTTACCACAAACATTACATTTGTGAGGTTTATTTTCTGTATGTATCAACATGTGAATCCTTTTGCCAGATAACTGACTGAATCCCTCACCACAAACAGAACATTTGTGAGGTTTTTCTACTGTATGGGTCAACATGTGAGTCTCTAGGTTGGTTAAGGTTGTGGATCCCTTACCACACACAGAACATTTGTGAGGTTTTTCTGTATGGGTCAACATGTGTATCCTTAGAGCAAGAAATAGACGAAATTCCTTATGACATGCATGACATTTGTGAGAATTGCATTTTGTATGAGTTAACATGTGTCTCCGCAGATGAAATATCTGACTGAATCCTTTCACACAAACAGAACATTTGTGAAGTTCTTCTGTATGTGTCATCATGTGTTTTCTTAGATCAGGTAATACATTAAATCCATGTACACATACATCACATTTGTGAGGTTCTTCTCTTGTATGGGCCAACATGTCTTTCCTTACACTAAATTCCATTTGGTTGTCCCACAGGTTCTTCAAGACTCTCCTCTGACCACACAAGGGATGCCGAGAATCTGGTTTGAAATATAAACAAAAAAGGAAGGATGAATGTTAACAGTGCTTCTATGGATATCTGTGGTAACAAAACCTCAATCTGCAAACAAAATACTGCATGCTATATCACAATATCATTTTAGGAACCGCTACCACTGTAGACCTATATTAGCAATTATGTATGCTAAAGTCACACAATTATACCTAAACAAGTTAAAACTGGGGTTTCTTTATGAAAGGAAAACACCTAGTAAACTGACCCTAGTTTTCTACGTTTACATCTCTTTATATCTAAGTAAAGAATATGGAACCCGGCTTTTGGAAGCTCAACCATACGTTTTCATTTGATAAGACTTTTAATGACAGATTTAATTCAAGAAATCAAGAAAAATGCTTCTTAATTAAATTGTGTGTACTGGGATTTTCTCAAGTTTAGAATTAAAATGTTTGCCGATCTTAGATTACCTGATCTAAGAAATATCAGTTAGAAAAGATCTTGAGGGGCACTACAGGAGAAGGGCTATCGCTACACTCCTCCACTACAAAGCCTTGTGGGCTCAAGCAAGAGAAAATCCTCAATATTTTCTCAATCTAGAAAAGATATTAGGGGACGAGGCTTAAACACCTCCACTGCGGCCGACGCTACCTTGAATTTGACCAGAATTCGATCTGATACCAGCCTGTTGCCATGTAATAACATAGCAACCATTGTGAAAAGAGTCAACAACGTTGGGGGAGCCCTGGAAACCGTTTTTACTGTCTCCACGTCCTCCAAACGGATGTTTCGTTCGGAGGGAGAGTGTAGGAACTCTGCCATGCCCAAAATAAGGGTATGGGAAGTAGAAAAATGTATTTTCTAAGGGCTCAAACTCAAAGTTTCGTCCGAATCAGACTATTCAGGCGTCTCAGGGGGCTAACAAGGTCTTGACTGTGTCTAGTTTTTGATGGAATACCATGGTAAATGATTTAAAAGATGTAAAAATCCTCTTGTCAGTGCAAGTTTGATGTGTGTTTGAGTCAATAAACTGTTGTTCATGAGAGTCAAAATGGATTTTTAGAATGTCATACCTGGTTGGGAAATACGATGGCGTACCATGTTAAGTTTATTCTGCAATCACCAAGATTGTGTTGCTAACATGGATTTGAGGGAAAAAGATGAATCTGCATGAGGTTAAGTTTACCGGCATGGCCCAATATGACAATATTTTATGGAAAATAGTGGGCCGGGACCTGTAACTTGAAAATTTAAAAAAAAAAAAATTAATATAGAAAAGAGAAACTTTACAAATAAACTGATTACTGACCTAAAGATGGATGATCAATTGGTAAATGACCACAACAAATAAGGACTCTAATTCATAATTTTTTCCATCAGGCATATTGTTCTGAATCTGAAACTAGAAGTGTTTTTATTTGTTTTTTGAGAAGTGTCTCAGCCACGTATTCTCAACTGAAACTCGAAGTGATCACAAGGCTCTATCAGATCTGTTGGGGAAAATGCCTTCTTCCTTTCAAATTCCTAAAAAAACGGATGAGGACAGAGATGTGATAGATAGAGTATTAACACAAGGTGATTTATGGCTCTTCAGAAAATTGAAGAAAAAAAGAGGAAATGTCCAGGAAGAGATGGATTGTCAGTTAATTTCTATCTCATATTTTGGAAATACTTGAAAGACCCCCTATAAGAATGTTTGAAATTAGAATTTGAAAGAGAATTACAAAGTAATGAACAAAGAAGAGGAATGATACCTTTGATACCTAAGGAAAACGCAGACAGGGCTACCACCGACAACGGGCGACCCATCTCTCTATTAAATCTTTTTTTTTTTTTTGGTTGGTGACAGAAGTGCTTTTGCCACGTTCTCTAAATCTCTCTTAAATGTACATCATAAGTTGCTCACTTAAGCTTGGCACTTAGGATCCGGGACCCGTTTCACTAGCTGAGAATCCGTTCACTGTTGGTCTCAGCGGGACCACAGTGGCAGCTCCCGTTTCTTTGCGGGACTTTGGACACTGGCGACACCAACATTGGCAATAACCGTCTCACTAATTGACTACCGTTCGCTGTTACTGCAGGCATGTCAGTTGAGGCCAGGGAAAAAAGTGGAAATATTTTCATGTGAATTTTTCTGCCTCAGAGAGATTAGGATAATATATCCTTGACGGCCATGGCATTAGGCAGAGGGTCTGTGGGGAGGTTCAAACCATTGTTTTATGGGCGTAAATGACGTTAAATCAATATTATCTTTGTTTGACACAAGGGAAAGCAATTGCATATATTGAATATGAAAAAGTGGATTTCCACGGAAAAATGGAAAACTGACATCTCTGGCTCACTGTTACTGTCACTGTTCACGAATCATAACAACAATTTTAAACACATTTTATCAGATATTATAACACATCTATGTAAAGAAAAACACGCTCCAAACAATTCTCACATACAACCTACTGCAAAACTAAATATAGGGGCAAGACAAATCTACATAGGAAAATTACATACCTAGCTTTGCTGCCTTTCCCTTTTCTGCCCGATTATTCCTCGCCCAGCGCAACTTTTGTGCTCGTCGTGATTCAACCTTATCAGGCGGGAGGTCCCTAACATGGGACCTTTTCGGTGCATATTTCTGGTAAATATAATTACAGGGGAAATTGAATCAATCAAAAAACGCTCTGTCTCTTATTTTTGTGCCCTACAAGACTAAATAATTTGCTATATGAATAAATGATCCATGATTTTTGAAGCAGTGGTCATGTTTGTTTGTTTGTTTAGTTTAACGTCCAATTTGTTCAATTAGACTTACATTGGGTTTGACAGAATCTAAGAGATGAATGTAGTAGCAACCTCACCCATACACATTTACCGAGGTGAGAGTTCTTTTACTTCCCACACCACACAAACATGCTATGAAAAGGTTTGGCCTTTGATATAGCAGTAAATCTAACACTGCTGGGGGTGAAGGAAAAAAGTGGCTGTAGTGGGACTCGAATCAACATAGTTCAACAACCTTGGGATTACAAGTCCAGTGCTCTTCACCACTGAGCTAACTCCCCACCCTGGTCACTTTTGTTATGCTTGCGTGCAAGCATATCCAGTCTGCATCACGAGGAGGCGAGGCGACCAAGAGGATGAACAGATTGGTAATTGCTGTCCACCCCAGCAGACCAGTGGTCATATTTTTACTATCGGGAGTGGAGGGGGGTTAAAACGAACCAAACAAAACAAGGAAGAATGAGATGGCCTGTTACTTACATCTTGCGACTTTCTTCGGCTCTCCTTGAAGGCAGGGGTCTCCTTTTTGGCTGCATAATGTTTCCTGGCATTCTCTGCCTTCATCAGTCTGGCATGCTCAGAGTGAGGGTCCTTGTATGGCATGTCTATACTGAATATAGATATAAAACAAGGCTAAGTCTGTACCCTAGCTTGACGCTACCTTGAATAACAGTTTAGAACTTTAAAGGGACAGTCAAGTAGCGACCGTTTCTCTGCTAATCTCGCCGAGCTTAAATCACTCTCCTGGCTTAGGAGCTTTAGCCTACTTTTAGTGGGTAGGGTGAGTAAGGAAATCAGGTTGGAGAGTGGGGTGACCTAGATACTATCAGTGACTCACCACACACTCCCGGGAGCAGAGTGAGCACAGTGAGGGGTTTCAAACCAAAACAACAGACACTGCAAACTCCTGGTTTTGAATGAAAGTAGCTGGCAACAAATACGTTTTCCACAGCTTTTGAAGTGAATTAAGATAAGAAGTAAAGTGCTATCATATTCCTAATGTTTTATTGTGTAAAAGTATTGTTTGTATTATGAATGTCATTGCCTGGAAATTATGTAAACTACCAGTATTTCATTTGACAGTTCAGTAATGTGAGGTGGTGTAATATCATATGGTGCATGGTATAATGTGAGGTGGTGCAGTGTGGTATAGAATGACATGGTATAGTGTGGTGTAGCATGACATGTTTTAGTGTAATATATATTGACAGGGGTAATGTGGTTTAGAGTGACAGGGTGCAGTGTGGTGTAGTGTCACATGGTGTAATGTGAGGTGGTGATATAGTATGAGATGGTGTAGTGTGGTGTATTATGAAGTGGTGTTGTGTAGTGTATTATAGGATGGTAGAGGGACTAGTGCAATGTAGTGTGACATGATTAGTGTTATATGGTGTAGTGTGACCTGGTGTAGCATGGTGTAATGTGAGATGTTGTAATATTTAGTATGAGGTGGTGTAATGAGATGGGGGGGGGGTGCATTATGTGTAGTACAGTATGATATGAGACAGTGTAGTGCATGTGTGGTCTATTATGAGATGGTGTAGTGTGGTATAGTGTGAGATGGTGTAGTGTGCTGTAAAATGAGGTATTGCAGTGCGGCATAGTATAAGATGGTGTGGTGTATTATAAGGTGGTGTAATGTATAGTGTGAGGTGGTGTAATGAGATGATGGTGTGTGGTGTAATGAGAGCTGGTGTAGTGTGGTATAGTATGAGGTGGTTAAGTATGAGATAGTGTAATGTGTTGTAATATGAAATGGTGTAGTGTGGTGTAGTATAACATCATGTAATGTGAAGTGGCACCTGTAGTATGAGATGGTGTAATAAGAGGTGGTGTTGTGCGGTGCAGTATGATATGGTTAACTACCATATAAAAACAAGGAACAGATAGAATATCAACATTTAACCATACTGCCCCATAATCATATTGTCCCTCCACCATATACCATAGCCCCTCACCCATACTGTCCCTCACCCATACTGCCCCTTAACCATACCTCCTTTCAACTGTACTGCCCCTCAATCATATTGCCTCTCACCCATACTGCCCCTGAACCATACTGCCCCACACCCGTACTGCCAGTCAACCTTACTGCCCTCACCATACTGGGCCTAAACCATACTTTCCTTCACCTTACTGCCCTTCACTATACACTGCCCCCTAACCATACTCTAAATCATATTGCCCGCTAATCATACTGCCTAGATCATATTGCCCTGCCATCGCGCAGCCTCTTCACCATACTACCCCAAACCATACTGCTCCTCAACCATAGTGCCCCTTACCTGTACAGCCCCTCAACCATACTGTCCGTAAGCCATACTGGCCATCAAACACACTGACCTTCAACCAACTGCCCCCTAATCATACTACCTCTCAACCATACTGCCCCACACCCGTACTGCCAGTCAACCTTACTGCCCTCACCATACTGGGCCTAAACCATACTTTCCCTCACCTTACTGCCCTTCACTATACACTGCCCCCTAACCATACTGCCTCCAAATCATATTGCCCCCTAATCATACTGCCTAGATCATAATGCCCTGCCATCGCGCAGCCTCTTCACCATACTACCCCAAACCATACTGCTCCTCAACCATAGTGCCCCTCACCTGTACAGCCCCTCAACCATACTGTCCTTAAACCATACTGGCCATCAAACACACTGACCTTCAACCAACTGCCCCCTAATCATACTACCTCTCAACCATACTGCCCCACACCCGTACTGCCAGTCAACCTTACTGCCCTCACCATACTGGGCCTAAACCATACTTTCCCTCACCTTACTGCCCTTCACTATACACTGCCCCCTAACCATACTGCCTCCAAATCATATTGCCCCCTAATCATACTGCCTAGATCATAATGCCCTGCCATCGCGCAGCCTCTTCACCATACTACCCCAAACCATACTGCTCCTCAACCATAGTGCCCCTCACCTGTACAGCCCCTCAACCATACTGTCCTTAAACCATACTGGCCATCAAACACACTGACCTTCAACCAACTGCCCCCTAATCATACTACCTCTCAACCATACCTCCCCTTAACCATACTGCCCCTCAACTATACTGCCCCTCAACCATACTGTTGCAAAACCCAGTTGTTGAAAATTATACAAGCTATTTAATTTGATTTAAAAGGGGTGGGAGTATCACACAACTAAAGCTATGGGGTGTGGATGTAGGGCAGAATGGGATGTGGGTATAGGACAGTCGGGTCTGGGGTATATAGAACTGCATCGAGAATCATATAAATAGACAATACTCCACAAGTTTGGATGGGCCGCAATTGTCATCGATGCAAAGCCGAGTGACGATTACGGCCCATTCAAACGAGTGGAGTTTTGTGTATTTTATGATTCGAGTGCAGTTCTAGATTTATCTCACCCCTTTTTATTAAATTAAATATCATCAAACTTTCACAATAATTAGAATAGACTTGGCAAATCCATTTGACGTCATTCACTACGCCACGGCTGTGGCGTAGTATTGTCACTATATCGGGATGATGTTGAGGGTTTTTTTCTAGTGTTATTCCTATAGTTAAACTTGTACCGGGGGTGAGATAAAGGACAGAGAGGGGTGTAGGTGTAGGACAACAGTCTTGTATTAGTCTTACAAGTCTTTCAACAGTCTTACAACAGCCTTACAGGGCTGGTGAGTGAGTACTGGTGAGTGAGTACTGGTGAGTGAGTACTGGCGAGTGAGGACTGGTGAGTGAGGACTGGTGGGTACTGGTGAGTGAGGACTGGTGAGTGAGGACTGGTGAGTGAGGACTGGTGAGTGTGGACTGGTGAGTGAAGGCTAGTGAGGGAGGACTGGTGAGTGAGGACTGGTGAGTGAAGGCTGGTGAGGGAGGACTGCTGAGTGAGGACTGCTGAGTGAGGACTGCTGAATGTGCACTGTTGAGTGAAGACCAGTGTGTGAGGACTGGTGTGTGAGGACTGGTGTGTGAGGACTGGTGAAAAAGGACTGGTGAGTGAGGACTGCTGAGTGTGCACTGTTGAGTGAAGACCAGTGTGTGAGGACTGGTGTGTGAGGACTGGTGAAAAAGGACTGGTGAGTGAGGACTGTCGAATTAGGACTGGCGAGTGAGTTCTTTTGAGTGAGGACTGGTGAGGGAGGACTGGTGAGTGAGGACTGGTGAATGAGGACTGGTGAGTGAGGACTGGTGAGTGAGGACTGGTGAGCGAAGGCTGGTGAGTTAGGACTGGTGAGGGAGAACTGGTGGGTACTGGTGAGTGAGAACTGGTGAGTGAGGACTGGTGAGTGAGGACTGGTGAGTGAGGACTGGTGAGTGAGGACTGGTGTGTGAGGACTGGTGAGTGAGGACTGGTGAGTGAGGACCGTTGAGTGAGGAGTGGTGAGTGAGGACTGGCAAGTGAGTACTGTTGAGTGAATACTGATGAGTGAGGACTGGTGAGCGAAGGCTGGTGAGTGAGGACTGGTGAGCGAGAACTGGTGGGTACTGGTGAGTGAGGAATGATGTGTGAGGACTGGTGAGGGAGAACTGTGTGTACTGTTGAGTTAAAGGATCACTCAAGTAGTGATTGTTTCTCTGCTAATCTCGCCGAACGTAAGTCACTCTCCTGCCATAGATGTTGAGTGGGGATCTGGCGAGTGATGAGTGGTGAGTGAGGACTGGTGAGTGAGTACTATTGAGTGAATACTGATGAGTGAGGACTGGTGAGTTAATACTGGTGAGTGAGGACTGGTGAGGGAGGACTGGTGAGTGAGGACTGGTGTGTGAGGACTGGTGAGTGAGGACTGGTGAGTGAGGACCGTTGAGTGAGGAGTGGTGAGTGAGGACTGGCAAGTGAGTACTGTTGAGTGAATACTGATGAGTGAGGACTGGTGAGCGAAGGCTGGTGAGTGAGGACTGGTGAGCGAGAACTGGTGGGTACTGGTGAGTGAGGAATGATGTGTGAGGACTGGTGAGTGAGGACTGGTGAGTGAATACTGGTGAGTGAGGACTGGTGAGTTAATACTGATGAGTGACTACGGTACCGGTACTGGTAAGTGAGTAGGCCTACTGTTGAGTGAGGAATGGTGAGTGAGGACTGTTGAGTGAGGACTGGTGAGCGGAGGCTGGTGAGTGAGGACTGGTGAGCGAGAACTGGTGGGTACTGGTGAGTGAGGAATGATGTGTGAGGACTGGTGAGGGAGAACTGGTGGGTACTGGTGAGTGAGGACTGGTGAGTGAGGACTGGTGAGTGAGGACTGGTGTGTGAGGACTGGTGAGTGAGGACTATTGAGTGAGGGCTGGTGATTGAGGACTGTTGAGTGAGGGCTGGTGAGTGAGAACTGGTGAGTGAGTACTGCTGAGTGAGGACTGGTAAGTGAGGACTGTTGATTAGTACTGTTGAGTGAGGACTGGTGAGTGAGGATCATTGAATGAGGAGTGGTGAGTGAGGACATTGGCATCTGCTCTCTGTTGTTGTTTTGACAGCTCAAGTTTAACCCTCCGACTTGGCTGTAAAATTCCACTGATGAAATAACTTATATGACTAGGTACACTGATTCAATACTGGAGAACACGATTCTGACATTTATTTTGACCTATGATTAACCAATAAGCTGTATTTTACTTCGTCAAATATCGCCAATCTTGACCTATTTCCGCGCTAATGTGACCCAGAAACGGCCGTTGGGCAAGCTGGGCAAGTCCCCCCTGCCCTGACCCAGATACATATGCAATAGGTCATGTGACTTTAGTTACAACTTTTTCCACAAGGTAGCAGTGCAGGCCATTGTGGCCGTTTTACCACAAGTTGACTGTCCCTTTAAGTAACCACTGTAATTATGTATACTGGTGGGCGTAACCTCATCAGAAAAAAAAATCTATAATGAATATAAGTAAGATAATAAACAAGAGCTAAGTGTGCATTATCAAATAGAAATATTGGCCTTTAAAGACCAAATGAGCAGGTGGACACCTTTGAAACTCAATACAGTTCAAAGGTCAAAGTTAATTACTATGATAAAAAGGAAGTACCAGGGGATGGATGGATGGATGGATGGATGGAGGGAGGGAGGGAGGGAGGGAGGCAGGGAGGGAGGGAGGGAGGGAGGGAGGGAGGGAGGGAGGGAGGGAGGGAGGGAGGGAGGGAGGGAGGGAGGGAGGGAGGGATGGAGGGATGGAGGGAGGGAGGGCATCCATGAATAGCGAAGGGCCTGCATGGATATTTAAAGCCCTACTCTCCTGTGAACTCAGCAGGTCATGGCTCAATGCACACATATATTTAGCTACCTGAGGGCATAGGAAACGTTTTCAGATAGCTTCATGGTGATAGCTTCATGGATGAGTGCACACAGACCTGTCTGCATGCTCCCTAGCCATGTGGGGGACAAAACTTTGTTTCTATGTACACCAATAAAGTAGGTCAAGCCAATATCTGGTGATAAATGATATAGCAAATAATTTTAGAAACCAATATCATTTGACTGGGTCTTGAATGATTCCTAGAACAAAGTAATGAACCATTATGACTTCTATTTGTGTGTAAATATCCTGAATAAACCATCTACTCATACACCTGCTGCCTCCCTGAACATCACTGAATCCCTTACCACAAACAACATTTGTGAGGTGTTTCTCTTGTATTGGTCATCATCTGTGTCCTTAAACAAGATAATCGATTGAATCCCTTACCACTAGTAGTACACGTGAGGTTTGTCTCCACTATGGCTCATCAAGTGTTTCTTCAGCCAGCCAACTGAATCCCTTTACAGAACTAGAACAGTTTCGCGGTTTTCTTTCTGTATTAGACAAGATGGCTGACTGAATCTAATATAAAAGAGAACATTTACATAGCTTTTCTCCTGTATAGGTCAACACGTATGTTTTTAGAATGAATAACTTACTGAATCCCTCATGATCTAATGGACATCTGTGAGGTCCTCCTATGGTATGGGTCAACAAGTCTTCTTAAGTGGCTCAATGACTGAATTTCATCTTGTAGTCCCAAAAGTTCTTCAAACCACACATCGGATGCCTGGAATCTGGTTAAAAGACAAAGAAAAAGGAAGTGTGAATGCAGAATGTAACCGACGTGTTTCTATAGTTATCTGAGGAAGCACATGCAATGGATATATATGTATATATACCAAACATTATTTCATAATTCTGATTAGAAACACCCTCAGGGGTCACAACAAGTTTAGAGGGTTTTTACTGGGTCTGCTGTTTTGAATAAAAGGACAGACGTCTGAATGTAATGTTTGTTTGTGTTGTTTGTTTCAGTAGTTTAACATCCAATATATTGTTCTGCAAGACTTACTTTGGGTTTGACCGAGTCTATGAGGTGAATTTAGGTAGAAATCTTACCCCTACACATTTACCGAGGTGAGAGTTCTTTTACTTCCCACACCACATAGACATTGTACTCTCCACCCTGCTCGATTTAGTTATGCTTGCATGCAAGCATACCTACCCTGCACCACACTTGGTTTTTTGGTTTCTTGATTTGATTTAAGGTCCAGTTAACCATTGCAGGTTCTCACCAGACTTTCTCAAACCCACTTTTGCAATATTTGCACAAAATACTTTGCTAAGTAACCAAACAACTACTGGACCAATTTTAATGGTTTAACCAGAAAAATGATGCTTGATGTGTATTCATAACAAATCGTAATGAGTCTTGTTGTTATTATTCCACTAAAAATGACAGTAGGAATCAACCCTTCTTTTTACCATAGTCGCACACTTTCCACCTTGACTATATCCTCATTGAATTTTTCTTTTTCATGCACTAAACTCTTCCAGATATCAGAATATTTACAGCGAAAAATCATGTACATGCGTTATATCTATATCCAAAGTTTCATAATTTTCCCCATGATTATCTCATCCATGACACACATTTTATGAAAGCTATGTTGAAGGAAACTTGCCTGAAACCACCTTTCAGCCCTCTGTTTTGCAATCTATGTTTAAACTACACATTTAAGCACTTCAAACATCTCACATCATATGAAATTATATGACTTTTTGAACAAAATATTGTAGTATTTTAATTGAATCTGAAATTTCGGACATTTTGACAAATCGTAGGTTTGACAAGGACAGTAAATTCCGTTCTAAAACTGTAGCCACTGACATTGACAAGACCAAAAATATAAATGATATGTTTGTTAACTGACAAATATCTAACGTAAATATGCAATGTAAAGACCAAAATAAAGGCTGACTTATACCAAACAATATGATAATGACACGTAGAATGTATGTTTCATCATTCTACGCTTTTAAAAAAAAAGATTTATGTCAGAACTTTGTCAATAATTAACATAGGAACTTCGAATAAACATCAATAGATAGCTAAAGCTGTGAGAAAACCGTGGGTTTATATCAAAATTGATTCACGATAGGCAATATATGATAATTTGTCATTATTTGTTACGTTGTTTGCCGCGAGTGCGAGAGTTTTACCTCCCGAAAACCAAGCGTAGCGTCCAAAGTGTGCTGGCTACCAAGCGTAGCGTCCAGTATTCACATGGCCGATGCTTCATGGCAGTTTTACCAGCTGTCTGTGTCACAAAACACTCTCCTGTAAAGAATAATCATCCCAAAATAATGAAATTCTGGAATTAGATGGACCAGATAAATAGAATACTTCATTGCAAATATATTTTAATTTGAATAAGTATTAGTTGGTGAAACCATGCCGTTCTAAAACCGGTGATTTGTGAAAAAAATCAACACAATTCAGATTCAAGGATTTCGACACTTTGTACACTTCACATTATATCTCCTAGTCAGACGAGTCAGACCCTATACACTAGTAGGGTCGCCCACGACTATATATCTCCGTGAATATTTAATATAAAACACACAAAACAAAAACTAGCATGGAGCTGAATCAGTGAATGCACGAGAGAGATGATAGGTAGGGTTGTATTTCAATTATTTTTGTTTTCTTAAAGGTTTTATCAGTGCAAGGCACCACTAGCGCAGATCACATTCACAGGCTATCACCTGTGACTTGTTTCAAATTTGCAAAAAAACTTGATTTAAAATGCATAATATGACTTTCTGGCTTCTATGATTGGAAGTTTACTTATTTAACTTCTTACAACCACACTGACATACCTCTATTAAACTAAAATACCATTAAGACAAATGGTAGCCACTTCAGTTGAACCAGGTAGGGAATTGGACGCCTTGAGCCTTTTACCGTTTGAGCCTCCTGTCAGCGCGAAAACGTGGACGCCTTGAGCCTACCCCGTGGACGCCTTGAGCCTACCTCATTTTAGTTCCGATTAGCGGGTTAGGGTTAGAAAAGGGTTGGGTAAGGGTTAGGGTTGAGTATATATAGGACTATAAACCAGTATAAGTACACTTTTCAAAGTTTTTTTGCATCTAAATGCTCAAGGAAACCAAAATGGGGTAGGCTCAAGGCGTCCACAGAAAGGCTCAAGGCGTCCAGGGCTCGAATCGTCCCGGGCTCAAGGCGTCCATGAACCCACCAGGTACACAGACACTTATTAGAATGTCACAGGGTGTTAATAACATTGGCTGCACCACCGCAGAGAGGTGTGAAACTGAAAGGGGCTGCGAGCGAGGGTGGTACTTTGACTTCTCACTTGAGTGGTACTTTGACTGAGGGTGGTACTTTGACTGGTCCCCAGGAGGACCTGTCCAGCTAGCCTCTCCCGAGCTGCTTCATGTCGTTTTGCGGGAAAGGCGGATGATGACGGAACTAGCACTCACTTTGATTCGTACTTGCCTTGCCATGTTCAAGTTGCAGGCTCACTGGCGTTGATCTCGAACTAGCCCATGAGTTAAACTTAAAGTGATACCAAGGTAAATATGCTGGTGTTCTCTCCAAATGTAACAGCAACTCCGATTATCTAAACCATAGACGTTGAGTAGAGGTCTATGTCTAAACTACCGACTGTCTGCCTCAGAGTAACGAGATGCCATCTATTTTTACTCTGTGTGTGTGGTGTCACAGAGTAAGGATACTCTGTGTGTGTGGTGGTGTCTGCTTCGCCTTCTCCACAGGAAGTACAGCCCAGCAAAGTTCCCGCTGCACACCCTGTACCCATTACAACGCGCAGGTCACCATCCCATCTCCGTGTAGACTAATCTCCGTGTCGATTTTATCAGAGTAGAGAGTATATATGCACTGTCTCTGGTTATATCTCCTCACGGAGAGGGTCAGGTCTCCAGTGAACATTAGTAATCATTATAAATATTGACCACCAACCCCTGTTTGCTGCCCAGTCTGAACCGTTTCTAGCTTTGTGGTAAGCCTACGGCTACGGTACGGTTGAGCTGTAACTGTAAGTGTAACTTATGTAAGTAACTATTGAACCAAGACTTAGTAACGTGACCTCAAAATCTGAAGGAACTACTGGTATATGTGAGGCAAATTCCAGGCGTTCTTTGCATTTCCTATGGAGACTTTGTATTAGGTGGGTAATAGATATATGTTGCAAGATAACGATACTTAAAATTTCGCTCACAAGTAGCATCCCTCAAATATGGTGCTGCCTTCTATCGTTTAATTTGTGAACCAAAGTATGGGCTCACTCTTCAAGCATAGATCCTGTGGCCTGCCACTATGTGAAGCCTGTGAAAGATATACTAGGAGAGTGAGTCTTCGCTGGTTCACACTGCGCCGCTCCGGTTTATTGTAACGAGTTTCTGTAGGTTGCTCTAGCGGTGCAGTGTGTCGCTGGTTTAATGAAGGCTCCGGAGTACCCCAACGGTACCAGCGTCAGGTGTTTATATTGACGACAAGATGGCGACGACCGTGGTCGAAATACCACCGAGTGTGGAGAAAACTACCTTCTCCGACTCGTCGGATGAAGATATCGCTTATGCCAAAACGTTCTGGCAATCGGTACAGTTACTGCCACCGATGGAATCAAGACTTGTGTCCAGTGATATCAAACAAAGACTGAAAGTTGCCCCACCAGGCAGCCAACGTAAGGACTTTTTCTTTCCCTACTACTAGTACTAGTACTAGTACTAGATCTAGATCTACTAGATCTAGAGATCTAGTACTACTAGATCTAGTACTACTTGATCTAGTAGTAGTACTAGTACTAGAGTAGTAGAACTACTCGATTCAGATCTAGTTTCCAGTAATACTAATATTATCCTACCCCTAATTTAAAATCCCATAGGCTTAACATTGACTTTCCGTATGCGCCCGTATGTCGCATACTGATAAAATATCGCTCCTAGGAGCGTACAAAAAATGGACCAATCAGAGATCAGCAGCTGACAGTAGTTCCAAGCGCCTTCAGAGCAGCAAGGAGAGCTATATGGAGGACTTCAGAAAGTTTTTATCGTGTTTTTTTTTATTATCCTCACATAAAAATATCGTTCACAGGAGGTAGGGTAAAATCAAAACCTTATTCATTTTAATCTGGGATATCACTCCGTATATCGCCAAACTCCAGTCGTCGCATGCAGGAGCCCAGATTAAAACTCATTCGGTTTTACAATAGTACATAGCACTCGACTAGCAAGGCGTTGTACTTAAAGGTATAGGCAAACTTTGATATTCTTTGCGAACCAAACTGGTTCGCACAATCACGTCTCTAAAGGAAGTGTCATGAAATAAAAAAGAAAATGAAACAAAACAGTTGAATTCAACAACTTACCAGGTACATCAATAATCTTCAGTTTCACATAATACGGAGCCAAAGTGAACCTGTTACAACCACAGATAGCCGGTCACAAAATACCATTTCCGGATATAGGCGCTCAGTACTTTGACTATGTAGGTTCGAGATTATATGTCTCATTCTCCAATCTTTTAGATCCATATTTTTGCTAAACTGAACAACTGTCATTGTAGCTTAGAGACAGAGTTATTCAGAGATGATAGTAATAAACTACACTCCAAAAGTAACAAAAGAGACCAAAAACAAAAGTCTAGCCTCAAACTCCCATAGGTTTAGCACTAAGCCCCGTTCTTACTGGCCACCGGAAATGGGGTTTTGTAAACGGGTATCTGTGGTTTCAGTGGGTTCACTTTGGCTCCCTATATGAGCAGCAGATGTTATCTTTTTCATTTTCAGTATCAAATCTTCCTCTAAATCTTTGAATGGAGGAGCTCCTCAATCAACCATCCACCGTTTTTCAAAAATATTATGTCACACTTTCCCGAACACACACTGGTCTAGTCTGCTCTGGTGAATTACTACCAAAATCATCATCTTCCTCATTGTGGTACTCCACATCTTCCTCCTCCATGAATATGATGAAACACATTTATGGGTTCAACCTGCCCAGGTGGTGCATTTGGGTGAGGAACGAACAGAGTCACACTACGTCTGACTGTACCCAACAAATACTGGACACTACGCTTGGTAGCTAGCACACTTTGGACGCTATGTTTCATAAATTGGACGCTACACTTCATTTTTGGGAGGCATCATTCTTGCACTTGCGGCAAACAGCAAAACAAACCATGGCAAATAATCTTATGTTGCTTATTGTGAATCAAAATATAAACTTACCAACTGTCATGTCTATAGCTATCTACTGATCTTTATTTGAAGTTTCAATGTCGAGTCTTGACAGAGTTTTGACATAAATTTGAAAGAAAAAGTGTAGTGTCTGTCAGTCACCCGCTGAAAACTGAAGCGTGCTGGCTATAAACTGTAGCATCCAGATACTGTCAACCAAAAAAGTCTGGGTTCCTCACCCTAGAGCCCTCCACCAGGTTGTCATTTCATACTGGTCGCACTCTGACATGTATGAAAACAAATTTAATTGGTAAATATATACCCACTTGTCTTTGCATACCTTCAAAATAGTTGTCTCTTACTTCATTTCTGTGTATTTAGAGGTAGTTTTCCAGTGGAACTTCCCTGCTTCCCAAGTCCAGGCATCTTTGTTACTGGTATATTAACTGGACAGTATAAATCACCAGTTACCAGCAGTGATCAGAAGTAGGAACAGTTCAATCAAAATGGCTGAAGCATTGTGTGTGGCCTCACATGAGAGGAAAATAACGGGGAATATACCTTTATATTGGAATAGCATTACTTGCAGACAACAGATTTACTCATAATTATCAGTGCTTCAATTTAAGAGGCCACAATTGTCCTAAACTGCCTTAAACTAAGGTAAGTTTGAGGAACTTGTGAAACCCCCGCCTATTCACATAGGACAGCTATTCACCCCTGAATGGAGATCAGGGGTGAATACTTTACCTAGCACTCGACTAGACTAGAGCCTGGTCGAGGTTCCTATGCTAGGCTATATTTCTAGTTTTAGTAAGTAAAGTATTGTAAGAGAAAGACCTTAGCCACATACATCTACTTACAAAACTATCATTAAGGGAAATCACGGACCACCTAAGTCTGTAATGATATATCGATAACAATTTTAAGTCTATCAAACGTTTAAAGTTCATTCTCAGTGTTGTCATGTTTTTTTTTAATTTGCAGCTGTGATCCACACCTACCCTGAACACTCTGAGCCGGAAAGTGAGTATACAATCTGTTTATAAGTAGAAATGAAGATCCACAACGAAACAATATGGAATTAACGATAAAAAATGCGAATTGAAGACATTTGCCTTCTTATAGACAATGTCTATTATTAATCATGGCGACATAGGGGTGATACCATAGCTATGTTGGCTCTCTAAGTAAATAGGGGACATGATAGAAAATCGAGCATGATAATCCCCATAAATTGAAGGAGGAACAATAATGACTGATATCGGGAATAGAAGGAAGCTGAATCTCGAGGATGTAATTTGATATTTACGAGGTACCACCTCGGTAAGTAACTTAAAGCATCCTCATGGCCTCCATCTGCTCCTTACTGTGTACTAGCTGTGGATTCACTGCCTCACCATCTATCGTTAACTGCACTTGGAGGGAAGGCATGTCTAAAGTGTGATTTATTGGATTTAGAGCTGAAGGCTTTCCTGAACCGAGCGCATGAACTGCAGCGAGCAGAGGAGGCAGCGCGGATGGAGCGTCTCGCTCAGCGTCGAGAGGAGGACATGGTTCTCCTCCACAAACACCGAGTACAAAGAGTCGAGGTGAGACAATGCAGCTTTAAACAGGTTCATTTGATTACAAACACCGAGCATAGAGAGTCCAGGTTAGACAATGCAGCTTTAAACAGATTACTTTAATTACAAATATTGTCACACACAGTCAAGGTTAGACAGTGCAGCTTTAACCCTTTCGCGACTGCTGCTGCCATTTGCCAGCACCGTGGTAATACTGATGCTGCCAAATGGCAGCATCGTGGGAGAACTGCCGCTGCCAAATGGCTGCACCACAGAAAAAGTGGTGTTGCCCAAAATACAAAGAAATAATAGAGCAATATTCATGAAATCTTCACAAAATGTAGATACGACATCACCTTTAGTATTTCTATTCAAAAGAAACAAAATACTTATGATTTAAATAATTGTATTACGTAATTACAAACCTAAATTATGAGTTTTAACATTTATGTGCCGGTTGTCTAGGGGGACAAACTGCCACCAGCAACAGTCCTTAAGGGAGTAGCTCATTCCCAGGCACCGATATAGAAAGGGTTAATTAAATTAGAGAGTTGGGGTAAAAGAGTGCAGCATTTAATGGGTTCTTTAGATTAAAAATACTGATCAAAGACAGTTGGTGTAAAAACGGTGCAGCTTTAAACAGGTTCCTTTAATTATAAATACTGAACACAGAGAGTCAGGGTGAGACAGTGCAGCTTTAAATATGTTCCTATAATATATGATCATAAATACTGAACATTGAGTATTGAGGTAAGACTGTAGCTTTAAACATGTTCCTTTATTTCCAAGTATCAAGCACTGATAGTCATGGTGAGATGGTGCAGCTTTAAAAGGGCTACTTTAATTACAAATATTGAACACAAAGAGTCGCGATGAGAGAGTGCAGCTTTAAACGGGTTCCTTTTATTACAAACACTGGGCACAGATAGATCTAGTAGAGATGTGACAGTGCAGCTTTAAACATTTCATTAAGTTGTTCGGCAGTTTGATAATTTGTCCATTTTATTTTTGTAGCTAATGAAACAAATTAATTTCAATGAAATGGTTTTTAGAGGAATCATACTTATTTTCTATAAATTCCAATCTTAGAAATATATTTGTAAATTTAACACTCAAGTGTCTCTACAATGATATTGGTCATTCCTGATCAGACCACTATTTTCAAATCTATTTCAGTCTCAAGCTTTACTTTATTTAAGTACATATAATTTATGTCATTCATCCTGTGGGTCTGTTTCTATCTTCAGGTTCCCCACATTTTGGTATATTTGAAAGATTATAAATATCTATATGTCATGCTGTATTATGCCTCAATTCGTCCCTCGCTTGGTAGTTCCCTGCAATTGTCATCTGCTAGGGGCATAGCTTATTTAACAAGTTCCTGCTTCATAGCCAATAAAGCGTACCTTCCCTATTATGTAGAGACTGTTAATTTTATTCTTAATACATCCAGGACTGTTGTACGTTTCCGCCTTAATCATAATCTAAGAATCAATTTATTTTTAATCTTAAAAAAAGGTAAATACCATACTCTAATTATTCACACCTGAAGTCGTCAGGATGGATGTCATTAAAGCACAAGGAATACTGGATAAAGATACAAAATGGGACGAGAATAATATTCATCATCTCATGTTTTGTGTATATCATTTGAAACAGATGTCCAAACGATGTGGAAGAGTAAGTCTCAATTCTTACCGATGCTGAAATAAGAGTAAATTAAGTCCTGTATGCTCACCATAGTGACTCGACTTATCAGCTTCTGATATCTAAACACAATGAGAAAATATCATCTGAAAAAAAAAGAGAAAGAATTGGGTGGTTAGGTTTGACTAACATGCCATGCGTTTGATCATGGCAGCACTCTAGGGTAGTAATTCCACGAGGTGGAGCCGATTAAAACTATTTGGGGATCAAACAAATGAAATATTAGTCAGATCTAGCCACTCGAATTGGTTTCAGATTTTATCGTTCCCCTGAATTCCAGTAATGTAAGTCATTAGAATAATAATAAAAGAGAATGTCATCGTACTCAATGCTGGTTGGACATTCTTTATGCTACATGAAAGAGTGTTGGGTACGAGTTTCTAATGTTAAGTCTCAGGAGAAATATGCCAGGGATCGGATAAAAAAAAGGCAATCTCCCATTCACTTGATCCAAGTTGTGGCAGTTGCGCCTTCTTTAGTTGAAATAAGTGAATTGAGTCACAGAGGTGAGGATACAAATTCTGAGCTTTGCTAAATTTCACACAAAGATCTGTAATGATCGCATGAGTGTCCATTCAGATTCCACTAATGGTCAGCACCACTTTGCATGCACACACACATAACCAGGTATCAGCTACGTTACATACATGTATCATGAAGGCTGGCCTAAAGGTACATGTCATGGGAATCTCACCTGCATAGGGCATGAACTATCTAGTGAACTATGGTCTTTTAGTGAAAAGTATTTACCTTAAATCCCAAGTTTCTTTGGATAAAAATATTCAATGAGCTCATAGAATGGGTTAATTATTTGTATCCAAATAAATGAGGGACGTAAGGATGTCCCAACAAGATAAATCGTTTCTCTTGCATTATAAAACTACAAATGTCGATGATTAATCAAATATCTACCAACACATGAGCATGTCCATTAAGTATAGGCCAAATGAGAGTTTGTTGGGATTTTCCATCCTGGCACAGTATTCTGGGGTGGAAAAAGATACCAAATCTGTTAGATTTCCCAACGTAGGTACCGTATATAATACAATAACAGCACCACTTTGCATGCGCACATATAAATAAAATCAGCTGCATTACATACATGTATCATGATGTCTGGATTAAAAGTACCTGTCATGGAAATCTCACCCGCACAGTGCATGAACTATCACTGATCAAACTTCTCTAGTGAACTGTGGCCAGTTAATGCATGTATCTGTTAAACGTTATCTGATATGCTCTACATTTAAAAGGGGTATTCAACCAACTGGGCGTTCTTTCGGTGCTAGCCTGGCCTCTCAGCCGAGCTCCTATCCTATCAAGGCATGATTAATGAGACATGGCAAAAACACCTAAATAAGCCAGAAAATAAATATCAAAATTGCATTTAAAGCATGGGTATGATCCACCCATGCTCAGTTAATGCATTATCTGTAAAGCCTATAAGACATGTGGCCCCATTACACCTTTTCCCGGAAAATCCGTCGGTTGAGTGAAAATCGGTGATATAGATGGCATTGTCTACAGGCTTTAGATTTCCTTTGATCTGTTCAGCAGTTAAGGCATCTCCAAAGCTTCAGCTCTAGCATTCTCCATCAAGTGTGATAATGAACTTTCTCAGGACGAAGCGTTGAGCTTATTCATGTATCCATCTTGGAGGATCTACTACTATTGGTCACATTCTTTTCTTATACATATTCATCTTTTCTTATACATATGCCCATATTGGCTACCCGCGTATATGACGTAATGTACCTTTAAACGGGATGTCCCTTAAGTAGTATCAATGACGACCAATACGTTGGATGATGTATTTATGCTTGTGGTGCTATGAAAACGCCGAAGTTGTGTATCAGGAAACTCGAAGCTTCGTCCTGTCTTTGTACCATTCATGATACATGTAAATAGTTATTCTCCAGAAGAGACGAATGTAGAGTACTTGGTTCAGATATCTGACTGATTGAAATAGTCCGTTATCCTCTTCACCCAAAAGCTATCATCAGCTTTGCTGCTTGTATTGAAATGTAGGATGCTATTGATAGAATGTTAAACAAATAATAAAAATATTATTTGATTGGAACAAGGATGTATTTGCCACATATTCCGAAAATCTAATCAATACCTAAAAACAGATGTGATTTCTCTAGAATTCCGGACTTTTTTTTATGTCGCAAGGGGAATCTTTTTTTCTCAAGGAAAAATAAGATAACAATATGAAATGACCATTTTAGGTCTAAGCTGAGGCCAAAAATTCATGTAGAATGGCTGAAAATGCAGGCTCCAAACTCCAAACTACCTTCTCCCGGATCGTTTATTTTTAATCCCTGTAAAAATGCATTTTTATAATAGACATAGACCTTTTTTGAAAGTAACAAAAAACGGAATTATATGTTTTATATCGATGTTGGACACAATGATCACCTCCAGCAAAAACGAATAAATAAAAGATTTTTCATACGGATTTTATGAAACTTCATTTCTCATGGATTTGAGTTTGCTGCCATTTTATCAAAAATATTTATGATGCAGCTTAAACGGCCAAAACTTCACCATCGTAAAATCGCCATTGTCTTGCAGAAGGAAAGAATTTCCACTGGGCATGGAGTGGAGCCGCCCCGACCGGAGCCACAAGCAGTGCCAGACCACGAGCTGGATGAGGCTTTCGACGAAGACCCCGAAGACACTCTCGCAGCCATCAGCCAGTTCGAGAAAGAGAGGAATTTACTGCAAGACTCTGACTCAGATTAAATCGCCCGCATTTTGAAGTTCTTCCTCCTACAAACTTTATAAAGCACTATTTATTGCAATGACAAATCTTTTCATATTTTTGAATAGGGGAATTTCTTGTACAGCTGTCAGATAATGGTCATATAGAGAAATAAAGACTGAGTAGATTTTAATTGTGTGTTTTTGTTGTAGTAGACATTGGTCTTGAGGCCAGTGAATATATCATTCAGATATGTTAACAATGTTTTTCAAGCATCTGTTCTGTTATACTTGGTAGTCTTTATACAATGCTATTTGAAGCAGTGGAGAACAGAACATCCACGTAGTCCATGTATGATATTAGCATCGTTTTATAGAACATTGTGCAGATTTTGGTATTCAGAAATTTGTGACTTAGCTCCCATCGGAAATGGCTGCAGATCTAACATAATATTTTGATTTTTTGTCAGTAGTCTTCAAACAATATTTTGAATTAGATCTCAAATATATTACCTTTCTGGTTAAACCTATTAAATGTGTTATATGTTATAGCCCCATCATCTTACATATTTGATACCCAAGTGTTCTTTTGACCCGATTTCTCCTTATAGTAGTTGGAATAAACTACAGTAGAACCCGGCTTAAGTGGACACCCTCTGTTCTTAGCAAATGTGCCCCCTACACGAGGTGAAATTAAATATCTAATAGGGGGAATATTTCCGAGGAAAGGTACGCCCTTACACAGGGTGTCCCTTAAGCGGGGTTCTACGGTATGGGTTGTTGAATAATGTGGATTTAACATCGAATATAACTGTTGTTACACTCAGTTCTATGCGAATTCCCCAATCTAGACATTAGAGATGCAAACGGGGACTAGATAAAAACCCCGGAAAAATAACCAAATCTTGTATACATCCACTATTTATCTCTAACATGATCAAGACTTAACACACTAGTAAAACAAGGAAATCCGGAAATAACCGGACAAATGACATCCCTGAATTACATGAACAACAAAGTCTTGTATATTTTCTATAATTATGACATTTTATTTCTCCTAAATAGCACATTCCATTTTGGCTCATCAAGCCAGTGTGTTCAACTACCGAATCGCCTACGGATAATGCCTACTCTACAGTTCACGCAAGGTCTATGTATAGTCGAAGCTACAATACAAGCTAGTATATACAATAATTCATCCGAGCCTCCAAAACTGGTTCTCAATGCTACCACTCTCCTGCAGCGGAGGTACAAATGTATATGTAGTTGGGTTTTGTCTTTTTATTTTTTTGCATACATAGAAGTGATTTGAAAATGTCCTAGGAAACAGCGGATGTGTGGCATTGTTACATCTAAATGGAGACACAAATTTAGCGGATTTCTTCGATAATAATATCTTAGTCGTGGTCACACTGCATGGAGGGGTTTCATAAAAATAAGAAACCAGACACATACTCAATGTGTCTAAGTTATGAGAATAATTCTACCTGATGAACTAACGCAAGGTAGATTTTCAGATTTGAACAGCTACACTTTTTCATTGCTATATATAGTTTGCCATTTGGTTCATCATAAAAAAAAACCCCAAAAAACAGCGAGGGACACATTTCATTGATAGTGTCATTGAATTAAAACACAACATAATTGAAGTGGGTCCATACCAATACTGCAGCATGAGGAAACGTAGTTACTGAGTCGGTAGGGAGGACTGTTCGACGTCATTTATCCTGTAACTACAACCCAACGCCGTAGGCTTTCCTGAATTCAAGACTTTCGTACATCCCAAGGGTCGGAGATGGGGGAAGATAGAAAGCTCATGGCTTTGTCATATGCTGTAAAATTAGTAATTTAGTTATTCTAGCTCTTAGCTAAGGCCAGGGATTCACTAATAAGAGGTGCAATTTATTCTCTTTGTTTTACACAAGAAAAAATAATTTCGTAAACTGAAAATGAAAAGAATGATTTCATTGGAAAAGAGAAAAACTGGCATCTCTGAACCCCAGGCACTCTTTCTGGGATTTATGTTATATTTGAATCCCATGCCTGATTCTGACGCACACAGAAAGTAGGTTCAGTCTCTCGGTACAGGATTCATTAGGAAAATCCGGAAATAGAGTGCCGTGGGTTTTGGGGATTCTGCACGTCTCATATAAGTAAATTCTCAGATTTACACTGATCTAAAGAATGACCCATGGGACGTCAAAAAAAATCCTGGGAAATCCCTGCTTAACACTTCCTGAAATGTTCCCGGTTAAAATGAAACGTCCTTATGCCTGTTGGTCAGTGGTAAAGCTAAGAGTCTGATATCATGTATTCCCAACAAGGTATAACATAGATAATTTAGACAGCAAATATCCATTTTTAAAAGAAGGTAATAGAAAGACGGTGTTCTTGTGGTATTTTACATTTTAAAGTATTGTAAGTTTGTTCTTGCTGGGCCATTTGTTTATATAATCCTGCAGGATATTTTACAGGCTCTACACTAAGCAACTATATTTCAACAAAAAGCTTTGGGATAGAAACTGAAATGTCTTTGGTCATAAATTCACATCCGTCAAATTGCTAAATGGATTATGGGGGGAAAAAACGTGAAAACTAGTCTGGCAACAAATGATCGAATTATGATAAAAAATACAAAACAATGGGGCGTAGGAAAAAAGGGAATAACAGGCTTGGAAAGTATAAGCAGGAGTATTCCATGCTGTGTTGGTGGCACAAATCATCAAACCATGAACATAAGATAATAGAATGCGATATGAAATGGTACAGAATAAGTTTCAGTATTCCACCTTTTTGATAAAAGTTTGTTGAATACAATATAGATATAATGTGTATCCCCACTGCCAATCAGATATAAAATTTAGAAATCAGAAAAAGTGTCAAAATTAATGAACAATATCCTGGTTTGACGCAAAATAGTCAACAGCAGTATCCCCAATATATGCACAGTATTAACTGATCTTTGATACGAGTGAGTGTAATCCCACACGTAGTTCACCCATAGTAACACGCGAGCGAACGCGAGGGTATTGTGTTCAGTCCATTACAAGAAAGACACGCCCACTTGTCTAAAGAAAACCAGTCAATTCTGTATTCATTATCCACCTAAATTTAAACACACTTGATAGACTTATTGTGAATCACCACTGCTGTGATATAGAAACCCAGTGCAGTGTTCATTTAGTTCTCCGAATGCCCGTGAGGTGGCGTCTGTGTGTGATGCCGTTTTCTCCGCTGGGCATTCTCTATTCTCTGCTTTTAGTAATACACACTCCCTGTGTGTTTTCTATGGAGAGTTTGTATTAGGTGGATAATAAAACTCCATGATTAAACACTACAGACGTCTTAGCCAATGATAACGTGTGCAGATGAGCCTGAAGACAAAATACTGCATGTCAATTTTACTAAGGACACAGTGAACAAGTGAATGGCGTATTGTCTCGTGTTTCAACCTGGCATTTTCAACCCGACAAACTGGCTAGAATTCTTCCGTCTGTAATAAATGCTGTGATAAATGCTGCGGTCTCATCGCTTCAAAACACATATGTAACCAGCGGGGAGCCAAAGTGAGCCCACTGAAACGGTAGGTACCCGTGCTCAACACAACATATCCGGATCCTGGCGCTCGGTTCTTTGACTGAAGTAGAACCCCGCTTAAGGGACACCCCGTGTAAGGACTCACCCCGTGTAAGGGCTCACCCCGTGTAAGGGTTCACTCCGTTTAAAGGAGCACCCCGTGTAGGGGGGGGGGACCTCGATTTTGTAGTCTCAAACCCTAATAGCTTAAGCCTCATTCTTACTAGCATCCGGAGAAGCTGTTTCGAGCACAGGTAGCTGCCATTTCAGTGCGTTCAATTTGTCTACCTATTGAGGAACTTATTAAACCACATTATACTGGAAACAATTTTGGTTTGATTACTCTTCCTGTCTCAGGAACAGTAGTTTTTGTTCACACACAAAAAAAGAATAATGTCAACAATAAAAAATATAACCTACTTTACAAAGCTTCTACGTTAGATAATCTAAACCCACACAAATTTAACTCAGAAATTAACAAAAAAAACCAACTGTTTTTTAGCGATGGGTGGTAGTTTCTAGGTAACTTGTTCAGTTTCTGCATGTGATGCACTGTATGCACCCGGTGGAGAATACGGGCATTATGGCGCATACACAGGCACATAATATGGGCGTATCTATAAGAAGAAAACGCGGCCAATAGTGGTAGATACGCCAAAATGGATACATGAATAAACTCAAAGTTTCAATCTGTGTTACACACAGGTATTCAAATCACTCTGGGTCAAAAAACGTATCAGGTCAACAGTGAAACCATCCCAACGATATACAAACAATGCACAGGCTTTAAAAACAAAACTGAAAAAAACCCCACTCAATTCAAACATAAATTCGAAATAATAAACAGAAATGAGAAAGGTATTTTGATCATGTTTGCAGGATATGTTCGATTGGAGCAGTGATGGAGGGAGTTGTGTCAATGAAGGGTTTGGGTTTGGCTTAATTTGAAGGGTTGGCAGTGAAAAACAATTTATAACACTCGTCGATAAACACACTAAAACATGCAACAGCTATCATTTAGTACAGACGCACCTTGCAGTGCTGTAATAAAAAAAGCACTGACTAATTATTTTTACAACAGGCATGAGATTTCCACAAGATTCTCAGGAATTCCAGACTTTTCCACGTCCCAAGGGTCATTCTTGCGTTCAAATGTAAATCCGAGGTGAACATTTGGGTCAAAAGCTCATGGCTTGTTATATGCTGTAAAATCAATAAATCGATAAAAAATTACAATTTTAAACCTCAGCCGAGGCCGGAAATTCGCTTAAAATAGCTGAAAATGTTTGGGGATTTCGGGGGACACTGGGTTTCTGCCAATGGACCAGGTTAGCGGCCTATGTGGCACCGAACCCCTGAAACCTTAGTTTTTTTTTAAGTTTTCCAAATCCCATGCCTGGTAAAATAACCTAATCAGACCACTCTAAACTGAGATATAAACAGGTGTGTGCTACCATCCAGTTAATCTGGGGAATATAACAAAACCCCATTTTCCAACATCATGGAATAATCTTGCTAATCATTATACAAATGCAACTCTAATTTAGGTGATGATAATCTCAAAACGCCACATCCGCTACATTAGTCTTCTATACATTTATCGCATTTACATGGTTATTTTCTGCATGGTGACAGACCGAGACTAAATAAAAACCTGGAGAAAAGATCACATTTTAAACATATTCTATGAACGATCTTCAGGGCTTCTTTCTCTGATTTTTTGGGAGGAGCTTTTGTGACAGCAAACTTGAGTGTTTTTTACAAACGATATTATGTTGCCATCACATATTCAGCAAAAATGAATAATAAGCTCGATGCATCAGGTATGAAACATAGGCCACAGTATCTGCAATATCATACCATCGAAGAAACCAATGGGAGTGGCTAGAGGTGACTAATATGGCATGAGTTGGATCGCGTAGTCATTTCACGAGGCAAAGCTGACTGAAATTATGTAGCGATTAAACAAATGGCATATTAGTCAACCCTAACCCCAACCCTAAGAAAGTGGTTTCAGATTTTATCCCATCTCTGACTTCTAATAAAGAACCTTATTAGAATGTATCACAAAGGAGAATGTCTTCGAACTGAAGGCCGGTCGGGTATTTTTGATGGTACTTGAATGAATATTGGTCACGAGTTTCCCATGTAAGGAACTGTATTACCAAGGATAGGATAAATACAAGTATAGAGAGGACCCAGCTTAAACAATATAATACACCACATGTAAAACCAAACTGCTTCTTCAATACCTAACAGAAACATCTGCCCTGCCTCGCTTAGTGCAGGCGGTCTCCACGAGTATATCTACTGTGGTTTAACAGTTACCGTTGTGAGGAAAAGCAAAGAATTGTTTGTTGTTTCAAGTGTTCACTTCAAGCTCATGTGATCATCTGTGGTTTACAAAATGACAACATTTGACGTTCACTCCGTGCTACCAGAGAGTGCCGCTATATGCAGATGGACAGGAATATGATAAAATGTAGCCTGAAGTGATGGCCGTAGGGTGTATTTCGTCCCGTAATCACAGCCTGACACCATAGGCGAAGGACCGTAGTTACAGGGTGAACGACTGAGAACGGCATCAATACGGGTTCAGTTACTACGTTTCCATATCATATACCTCAAAATTATGAATAACCGGCATTTATGTACTTACTTACAAAGGTATCCTTACAATGAGCGCGAACATGATTCATACGTCACACCCAGTAGCGGTCAGTATTTCATAGAAGTTCGTGCACAGGTATATAATAATATGCCTCACATTTGCAAAAGTCTCATCTCCTTGAATAGCAATTTTTAGAGGTTGTAAAACACCTGACACACGTACAATGACGTACACAGCTAGAGGGAGCCAAGTCTCACGCATTTACGACTTATGATGTCAACATCAGGAGTCAACTATTTATCGCCCATTCAGAAGTAGCATTGGAGTCACGAAATAATTAGGGAAAACTACGAACATGAAAGAAAAATGTGACTTTTTGAGATAATCAAAAGGGGAAATTAAACATATTCAATATCTAATTTGGACAATATTGATGGATATCAGAATATTGTTAACTTCTCGTTTGAATAGAATTTTTTGTAAGTTTACCTATTAGGGGGGCAGCCTAAAACCACAGAGGGACCTGCTAGGACGTTTCCCTTTCACATTGTGCCAATGCATTTGGGAACAAAATAACATAGATCTCAGCTGTTTCTCAGAATACGGTCCGAGGATGTATCATAGCGAGGCATACCAAGACTATGAAAAAACTGCATCGAGATCCGTAGCTGATGAGAATATGCCATGAGTTTTGGTTGCAGAGTATCTCATGAGGCTAAGCCAAGTGAGATTATATTGCCCCTAATATATCCCCGGGTAAGTAAGGGATTCGCTCTAGACTGACTGACCGTACCCCCGCCACCTGTCCCCCGATGAACAACTGTTTTACAATTTCTTACTGGAGAAACCAAATATCATTAGAAATGTATATGTAGATATAACTGAAATTTTCATTTCTGCCTTTGGATTTCCAATTTGAAGATTTATAAAAACCGTTAAACTGCAACAACTGTGGGAAATGGGTCAAGGGTTTAACACCATACAATGACGGAAACCAGCCAACACCGGATTCTGTAAACAGACTAAATTATGGGACACCCCAATAGGGGTATAGTGAGCAACGCCACCTGGTGGAGTGGGCGATAATAAGGTGACACCGGAAGACTATCAAAGCCAATCTTACGACAGTTACTTTGGCCCTCTCACATATTTTCATAAGATAAGATTGCTCCATCTCGACCATATTTGACTTTAACCAGAATCTCCTTTTACTCAAGAAAAAAACCTGAAATGCATGGAAACTAGCAACAATTTCCTAAATGGGGAAAGTATATAGTAGCTAACCCTGTCATCAGTACATGTACATTATGATACAGAAATAAGCATGCTTTTTGTGAGGTAAGTTTTGCTAAGTCATTTTGCTTATTATTAACAACATACGTTATATAGATTGACAAGATTAGGACGAATTACTGCAGTGCAGCATTTGTTTCATAGCAAGGTGGACACGTAGGAGGTAATATGAGTAAACGTAGTTACTGAGCCTGTACTGATAGATTTTCGAGGTCTTTCGTCTCATAACTACTCCCCGACGCTGAAGGCTCAGTAACTATATTTCCTAATTACTATGTAGCTCAAAATCACGGGGAAAAAAACGCAATATTATTTACTTATTAACGCAGGGCCCGAAGAACATTTATACATAATGACCAGCAGTGGGTAGTATTTCATAGAAGTTCGTGCATAGGTATATAATAATATTGTGTATGCTAAATAGTCTGAACGATCATATAAATACAGGGGTATAACGCCACTCAAAATACCAGCTTTGTAAATATTTAAATATCTGACTTGGTAGTCAAATAAATTTAAGAATTTTCATTTCCTTACTTTAGATTTAAAAACAATTTAGTTTATGAGCTACCCATTAATAGCTAGTTGGTCCTTGTTGCAATTATATTTACATATTAAGTACTAAAGAGGTAACCAATAAGTTTGGGTCAAAGTTGTTGTTCTCCAAGAGTTTGTTGAGGAGTGAATATCACGTAGCGTTAAAAAAAAATCGAGAAAAACGACTTTGACGAAAACATGTTGCTTTCTGAATTTATCTCATCCATGGACACACTAAACGAATGGACGATGCACAGGATATAGCCCATGGAGAATGGACAGCAATATTCGTAGGGGCATGGAGAACGAGTCCCCAATGTTAAGCCTATGGAACAAAAATATCAGGGGTGATATAAAATTTAGGGCCAACATGAGTATAGATTATATCGACATTCATAGAGAGAAAGGGTTAATACAATAAATAGTGACTTCATAAAAAATGAGGACTATTTTCAATTAACTAAATAGAAGTTAACTCACACGAAAATGGTAACTTTCTTGAGCTGGAAAAGCACGTAATATAAGCATAGATGAGTGGAGTACTGACGCAATCTGAGCACCTAAAGCATAAAAGTCAAGGTCTACATGTAATAAGTACAACAGTATAACACTGGGGCCTGTTACTTGCCAAGGGCATTCCAAAATGAGTTGAAAACAGGTCAGGTTTGCACAGACTGAAGATTCGATTTCATACGCCACATCGCAGATGCCTCGTATAGTCCTTTTGTTCCGTGTATATCGAAAGTGTGTACATTGATGTGCATTCGGCAGTGTCTCTGCATTGAGGATTCTTAATCATGGATCACCTTTCCCTCTATAAAACTGACGAAGAGTAATCCCTTAATAGTGTACATCATATGGTTTGATGGTTGATATTATAAACAAAAAACATACTGCCAATGTTGTCCCGAGGCTCAAGTTATGCATAGGCCTCAATTAACATGATCTACGTACACCGCTCAGTGCACATAGTTCTGAGTGTAGCCGGTCTGCATCATGTTCGAGAAGGACTGAACCGTCTCTTCGTGTTGTCCTTGGTTGTCAATGGACATGGCCGAAGCCGAAGTCATATCCATGGGCTGAATGCCGACTGAGGAAGGGATGGTTGCATGTTGGATCTGTGTAAGGTCCTGTGGGAGCGCGCCCAGTTGTAGGAGGTGTCGGCTTGCCTGGTGCACCTGATGGCTCTGGATGGTCCCTCCCTGGAAGATGGGGCTGCTGATGCTGGCTGTGGTCTCTGGCAGAGTGACGCGTGACAGGTGTGGTACAGGTGGACCGACCAAGCTCGGGTGTGTTGGGAGGCGCATGTGGTTTTGGTCAGCGGTTAAGATGCTCATATTTTCATCAGGTTGCATATAACCAGTTGGCCGGCTGAGTTGTGCCAGGATGTCCGCAGCTGGAGTGGCCATCTGACCCACAGAGCCAGGTAGACCCTGAGTTAGTGAAGCTGGGTTCAACTTGCGTATCTTCGCTCGAACTTCCTTCTTCCCCTCAGTACCCCCTGTGACAGGGCAGCTACGTTTGTGCTGGTTATAGCTGGACAAATGGCGGTAGGAGACGTCGCAATGTACACAGCGGTATGGTTTCTCCCCTGTATGAATGCGGTAATGTGTCTTCAGATGTTGCGGCTGTGTGAAACTTTTTCCACATATAGCACAAAGGTGCGGCTTTTCACCTGTGTGGGTTTTTATATGGTCCTTGAGCACCCAGTCAAACTGGAAGCCCTTGTTGCATATCGAGCACTTATATGGCCGCTCCCCAGTATGGGTCATGCCATGGCGACGGAAGGTTGTACGGTGTGCGAATTGCATGCCACATATGGTACAGAGGAATCGCTTGTTGGTCTTATGTGTATATTGGTGGGATTTCAGTCCAGCGGCCTGCGTGAAGGCAGCACCGCACTCTTCACACTTATACGGCTTCTCGCCAGTGTGGATTCGCATGTGTTCCTTGAGTTTGTAGGAACCTGCGCATGGTTTGTTGCATGTTGGACAGCAGAACTTACCTGAATGCAGGGTCATATGTTTCGCCAAGTCCCCTGCATGGCTGTACCCATGGCCACATACCTCACACTTGAAAGCTTTCATCCGTCGTTCTCCACGATGCACAGCTGCCACATGGTCTGTCAAACTCTTCTTATAGAGGAACTTGGATTCACACAGTCGACACTGGTGTGGCTTTTCATCTTTGTGTGTGTAATGATGTTGTTTAAAAGCACTCTTGTTTTTGTACGAGGCATTGCAGATCTTGCAGATGTATGAGCGTTCAGCTTTCATGTCGCGTACCAGATTGAGTTTCTCCATGTCTTTTTCACACTTGGCTTCATGGTTGGCCTTACGCTCCCTGTCGAGGAATGGGCGTTGACAGATGCTACAGTTGTGAACCTCCCTCTCCGTCTCGTGCTGGTTTCGTGTGTGCAGCTGCAGCGACTGGATGCAGGAGAATCTCTTGGTGCATGTGGTGCACGGGAACTTTCCCATGCGTTTCCTCAGTTGAGGGTGCTTGTTTCTGATATGTAGATTGAGTGCGGCTACACTGCCATACGATTTGCCACATGTGTCACATGACCGGCTTCCCTCTTGGCTGTGGAGTTTCGCATGCAGTCGCACACCTGATGGAGATTCGAACGTCTCCCCACACTTTAAACACTTATACGGTTCATCAATCGTTTGGTTCCTGTGCTTCTTGTTCAAGTGGAATTTCAATACTGTAACTCCAGCGAATGATTTGCTACACAACACACATTGGTACATTTTACTCTTCGGACTGCGAATCACTGGTACAGGATCATCTTCTGCACCCTCTGCTTCATTATCTTCTTCTTCTTCTTCCTCTTCCTCCTCCTCCTCTTCTCCCTCTTCTTTCGTGTTCTCTTCTTTCTTTATTGATGGCTGTGTCACGATAGACTCTAACACCTTGATGACATTATTTGGCTTCCACTCATCATCTGATGGATCGTCATCGATGATGTTTTCCTGTTAGACAGAGCAAACAAAATAATTACACATAAAATGCATAAAGATAACACTTATAATCAGAGATAACAGTCGAGACTGATGAAAACATCGGACATTTTAAACACCCATAAAAAGTACAAATTCATAACAATCTGAGAACCAAAAAGCATCATATCTTAGAACTCAAGAGGGTGCTCCACCAAGCCAATCGTACTGGCCGATCGTACCAGGCCCATGTCATTTTTTCTTAAAGTTGAATATGATAACTTCAAAGTGTTGTAGTACACAGATTAAAACGGTATTCTTGTTATTCATTCTATTGCCAACTATGTAAATCTAAAGCTCTGTCCAGTTTATTCAAACCCAATGGGTAAATAAACCACATTTAAATTTACTTGATTTATTCATGAAATATACGGAAGAATATGAAGCAGAATTCATTTACTATATGTGACCCGATTTATCATAGTAGCCCCAAACCACACTGGTGTGAGCTGCAGAAATAGAGTCTGAAGGGTAAAACATGTATGTTAGCGAATTTAAGTTTCTGACAGACTCCTCTGATTTATAATGAAGTAAATATATAAATGTAGTCTTTAAAGCATTTTTAAGCATATGAAGTCCTACATGGCTCTTTTGTGTGCAGAACAAAGGCCTTGGAGGATGTTTATACTCGGGACCTTTTAAAATTCATCAAAATCTTTTATACAAATGGCAGAGTTTGGATCACTTTAGATGCTACAATAATCTTGCAATGTATCAACATCTCCACCCAGATTGAACCCGTAGTGAGTGACACTGGAACTACGGCCTTGCCTTGCAAGCACTCAAGCGTAGCCGAGGGATAGCTAACGTAGATAAGATATGGCCGCACGCTGCATTTAACATTGATTGTATATATGGGTGATAATCGATGATATTTTGGGGACGGGCAGCCGTAAACGACGAGTGGTTGAGGCTGCCCGTCCCCGTAGTAACACGCAAGCGATAGCGAGTGTCTTAAAGCCTTGAGTGCTTCACAGAGCCGACCGTCCAAACCCATCGATTGCTGTATTTCTTACCCATGGTCACTAATGGTAAATTACATTCCTAGAAATTCAATGAAGGCCGTTTGGAAGCCGTAAAGCATTGGTGTGGTTTACGGCCACTAATAAACAATAGGTCGTGGTTTAACTCTGGCACCATACATTTTCAATGGGAAATTCCTAACCCATGAATAAGAAAACGTCTGTCCCATAGCTATGTTCTGCTCTTTTATAACTTTTGTTCGGAATCTGAGAGAAGAACGACCCTTACCACAAAGTTATCTCCATCGTCTTCCTCCTCTTCTTCTTCTTGGATCTCCTCTTTATTTTCAACGACAGAAGCGGCCCGCTGTCGCATTACTCTCTTAGGCTTCCGTCCTCGCTTTTTAGGCTCGGCCTGCAAAAGTGGTGAATGAGAATACGTCATAAATATAAATTCATTATCCATTGATTACATGGACAATAAACTATAGTTATTGTGGAGGTTGACACGTTAACCTCGAGTGGTTTACAGAGCCGCCTGTTCACATAACCATCGAATTTTGCATTTATTATCCATCTTTTCAAATAGATTAGATCCAGTAATTGCCACATTATGGGTTATAACGATATGGACTATTTCTTTGCTCTATAAGGGACTATTTCTCCATAAACCACGGCTCTATAAGGGACTATTTCTCCATATACCACGGCTTTGAATCCATATACCACAGTTTTGAATCCATATACCACAGTTATGGTTTCTGGCAGGGTTTATATAATGGGTCGTGGTTTACTGAGGCCCCATACATTTTCAATGGGGGCTTTCTATACGATGGATAATGAAAGTAATCCACTACCCATTGTGTCTATGTTGCCAGAACACAGAACCATTGATCACCAATTAGAACCTCTTTGATTACGGCCTCAGGTGAAGAATAAGATCACTTTTATTTGTAAATTCCTTTCTTCTTGTTCTCACTGGAAACAGTTTTATCAATGTGGCATCTGGCTGAGCTAGATCTGTTTAGTTCCACGTCTTATCTGAATGTTTTCTCTTGTTAATGTATTCATACACTATAGTTAATTTTGATTGCATATAATAGAATCTTGAAAGATGATTCGACGAGAGCCATCAATTAGATGTAAAGCAATATGAATTAGCATTTCGCTGATAACAGAAACTTTACTCATAAATTTTTGAGGCTGAACAATTGAGATATGAAATCGAAATAATCTAATATATAATCTACTCAAAAAGGGTATCCTTTTATTCATTAACCCTTTAAGGGCGCATGGTGCCTCCAGGCATCACAGAACTAAGAACGCATCATGCCTCAAGGTATCATTTTTAAGATTTTATGATAATGATTTCTTTTACGGAAACAGCCATTGGATTTTGATTAAATTTGGACATGTTGTTCGAAACAAGATATGACTGAGGTGCATGTGTATATGAAACACATCATGTGGCTGCCCATAGCAACGAAGATATATGACAATATAAAGGTTAAATCCTTAATACTCGGTACGAACCCGTCATCCCCTAGCAGCACACTATGACAACTCAATTTGTTCATAAGGAAGTTACCTAACAACAGGCAGTTGTCCTTTAAAGGGTTAATGGTGGTAATGCGGACAGAGAGCGTTGTAAAGAAAATAAGCTATAACTCTGTACCTTTGCTTCACGCCGAGGCAACCGCATGCGTGGTCCCGGAGCTGGTACTGGGGCAGCCTTTCGTGGCAGCACAGCCTTTCTTGGTCGTCCCCTTTTTCTTGGTTGCAGCACCTCTTGTTTTGGCTGTCCCACCTGTGCCATTGCTACCTCCTGCTGTCCCTTTGTTTGACCCTTCTGTGTTTTCTGCGAGATACTGTGTTTGCCTTTTTTCAACTGAAGGCTTTGCATGTTGAGGAACTCCTGCAAGGAACTGGTATCATTCTCGAGCAGGTAGTGCTGCAGTATGTTCTTCGATTGTTTGTCAGGGTTGAGGGTCAACCCTGCAGCAATATCATGGTCCTTAATACCATGCTGGTGTGCTGTTCTGAGAAAGGACTGTCTGAACTCAGTGACAATCTTGTAGTACAGTTCCACCTCATCCAGCTTGGACTCACACTTATGGCAGACGTAGATGGAGTGGCACACCTGTTCCGATAAAGACACCTGCAACGCACTCTCCAACCTCTCCTTCAGTTCTCCTGATAGCGACTCTTCAGATTTAGCATCCAAAGGTTTCTCTGTTACTTTCTCAGATGGTTCAGAATTATTACTCTCCTTCTTACTTAGGTCTTCTTCAAGATTTTTTGCAGCACCTTTGCTTTCCTCCTGCTTCCCAGATGCATCAGACATCACCTTGTGTTCCTTTGATTGCTCAGAAGTGAGAGTTTCAGATGGTTCCTGATGAGAGGTGGCAGCCACTGAACTCATCATCTCTACATTCTGCATTAAAGCTGGAATCTGATGAGGGTGCAGTGTGCTCTGGCTCTGCATCAACTGCTGCTCCTGCTGCGGCATCCCTGCCTGTGAGGATGCAACTGATGCTGCAACACTAGCCACCTCTCTACCTGTTGCCGTCAATGCAGTGGCCACTCCTTGGACAGCCATGTTGGCAGACACTGGCAGCGTTTGATTCCACTGTGCAGTGGTGTACACAGGAGCGCTGCTGAACCCCTCGTACGGAACAGTGGCTTGTGGGCGAAGCTCAGACTGAGTTGTGACATAAGCTCCATTCGATGACTGGCTCACATGTAGGAAGTTCTCTGTTAGAGCTTCAGTCACCCCTGTGTAGTGTGGGAAGGTCTGCTGGAGACGTGCAGTTGCCTGTTCTAGTGACACAGCTGTTGGTGCGGGTAGAGAGAGAGGAACCTCGGGCTGTGGCACACTCATACTAACCCTCTGTGTGGCTGTAGATGGCACAGATAAGCTGGGGATTATTGATATAGACGACTGTGTCAACCCTGCTGAGGTCACCGAATCTGACGTGGAGCGCATCAGGTCCACCTGTGTCACAGACGGAGAAGGGACGGACCCAGTCTGAAAGGTGGATGGTAAGCTTGCGCGGTATCCTTCCAGCAACTGCTGCTGATTAGCAGAAATTTGGTGATCCGAGTGTGCATAACTTGGCTGTGCTGTATGCTGTACCAGTGTGGCAGGTTGATATGCTTGCTGGCCAACCTGGTGTGTAGTTGCCGTCTCTGGTTGCTGGGTGGTCACCACCTGCTGAGCTGATGTCATTGCATGTTGTGAGGCTACTGCTGGTACCTGTTGGCTAAGTTGTGGGACGATCTGGCTTTCTGATGTGACTTGCTGGAGTCCTGATGTTGTAACTGGGACTATTGGTGATGCAGATTGTTGCCTGAGAGGATTGTGCTGCATAGGTTTCTCTGGTTGTTCGCTGACCAATTGGTCAGTCGCTGACGCCTTTACATCAGCATGGATTTGTTTGGCGAGATCTTGCTGTTTACCGAGTGGGTTTGTTGAGGTCTGAACATGCTGAGTGCCTTTAATTGGCTCATTTCGCAAATCCTGGTTGACTTTTGTGGTGGTCTCCTGAGCTCCAGTTTCTGATAATGCTCTTTTGTAAGGTTCATTCTCCTTCTTGGGATTTGTTTGAACTCCCCTGTCATAGATGCATCTGTAAACTACATCCGGGGACAGGTTTGTATCACAGACCAGACAGTGTCTTTTCCCACTCATGATTGAAGTGTTGTGGAAAACCAAGCTGAAAAGTCTCACTCCTAGTGTGCTACATTCTCTCCTGAAAACACAAAAACAAACAAACGTTATTTGACTGTGGAATAATTCATGAAGCAAAGCTGAGTGAATCAAATAGCGGTTAAAGGAGGTGGACTGCACATCAAGTTTATTCATCAAGTGGGTTTCTGATTTTATCTCACCCTGTACAACATTATGAATTGCTAAAATAACTCACCCAATTAGCCATTAAGTATTGAGTACATTACCTTCATGGTCATGGAGTATGAGTTCCTAACCTTAAGCTTTAGGAGAAAAATACCAGGGTGAGATCAAATCCACTGTTTTAAAAGCTGATTCCACAGCTTATTATAAACGTTGACATTTATATGATTTAGGGGGTGATTCCACCAGGATGTATAATGAATCCTGATCATGGCAGATTTGTTAACTCGCTAGGTCAGGATGAATCATGCGCAAATATCTGGTTGAATCACTGCAGTGGAATAGCCCTCCTTTGAGTGATAATATGGGCTACATACATAGGAATACCAGGTCTTTAAAGTGCTGATTCCACCAATACGATGGATATTTGGTATATCTTGTAACATCTTAAAGTGTTGCCATATATCGTACCTCTGTTGTCACAAACGTAGCCGTGCGGTGTTGGATGTATTTTTTTGTACTCCCCCACCCAGACACCTCAAGACGCATTGCGACAAATAGGCACGCGATCATTCAAACCTAGCCCGATGTAGCAAGACAACCAAATTGCGACAAATCTCGCTATATCTTGTGTCTCGGTGGAATCAGCAAAAAACACTGTGCTGGTGGAATCAGCCCTTAAGTTGTGATCTTGCGGGATTGTGTAAGGTGTATGCAGTAAAATTTAGGAAACCGATCATAATTCAAAAATGAAACATGACCAAGATTGAATATATTAGAGCTGGTAAAACAAATCGATAAATCTATCCCTTGTTAATTTTTAACGACACACTAGGGACTTTGAAAGTGGGGTAGGGCGAGTCCTCCACATAAGTAGTGAGTTTCAACTCGAAAAAGTAATGACATATGTTTTGAAGCTTAGAGCGAGCTGTTTAATAAAAAAAGTTACTCAATCAGTGACTAGAGGAAAAGAGTGGAAAGTCCAGATACCAGATGCTACAACACGAAGTCAACCTGTATTTTTGGGGTACGGTACTTTGTCGGTTTTTGTCTATGGCGTAGGGGGGGGTATCAGACCATTCGCACTGGCAGCCCATTCGCACCAGCCGTTTTGCACTGTAAACAAACCATGTTTCATTTCCCTGTCTTTAATCAGAAATCAGTTCAAATTTGCCTATGTTCATGATAGTCCGAGAGGCTCTTACTGTCTAGTGTTTCTCGAACTATGCATGTGAGCAATGGGTACAATGTCTCTGCAATTCATGTTATAACTTCGCAAAAAAATAATGTAGAGACTTGAGATAAAGACCAGTAAATAGCTAGAAATATGCAGAAGACACTCTGTAAGTTTATATTTTGATTATCTAAAGGGGAGATATGAATATTTGGCAATCCCCATTGGTATGCAGACCATTCGCGGCGGCGGGCGATTCGCGGTAAAACCCTGACTATGCGCGGTCAAATCCCCGACCAAGATTGAATATGTCTTTTTTGTCAATTTCCCTCACCACTCCCTCAATTTCCCTCACCAGTCCCTCACCACTCCCTCAATTTCCCTCACCACTCCCTCACTGTCCCTCACCACTCCCTCAATTTCCCTCACCAGTCCCTCACCACTCCCTCAATTTCCCTCACCAATCCCTCACTGTTCCTCACCAATCCCTCACCGAGTTGTGGCCCCCTGCTCCCGTCAGAATATGACCGCGAATAGTCCGTATTCCCACCGCGAATGGTCCGCCGCGAACGGCCAAAACACCACCGCGAATCGTCCGCCACCGCGAATCGTCAGGCAATCTTTCCATTAGACCCGCGAGCGCAAATTCGGCCGAATTAAACAGTCAATGACACTGATGTAGCCTATGCCCTATCGGACTACACAGACACTGAGTTTGTTTATACGCCGCTCCCATTCTAATCGCGAATAATTAAGGTTATTTCAAGTAACTATGAATAAAATAAGTCTGCTGTGAAACACTGACAAAGTTTTGTAATAATATATTTTGTTGTCGAGGAATGGTAACATTTAGTGCGAATCATCTGGTGCGAATCGTTCTAGTAGCAGTGCGAATCGGCTTCCAGTGCGAATCGTCGTACATTCTGCGTAGGGTTGTCAGTGTCAATGATTGGTAAGAAAAGTAACCGAATCATGATCTCTGAAATACAATCACATTAGAGGAAAGGGCCTTCAAAACAAAAGTAAGCCGTATTTTCATTTACTAAGACTGCAAAACGAGTGACTTGGAATTGGACAATAACTGGATGGTTTCGTTTGAGTCGCGGCGGTCGAGAAACAGTGACCTCGGAGAGACACTAGCGGTTTACTTTCAAAATATCCAAGGAACTTCACACCAAACTAGATTAGATACTTCAAATACAAGAATGCCTTACGGAGGCATATAAAGTAATCATTTCCAAACTAATCTCAAGCTATAAATAACAAATAAACATCAAGAATCCATGACCCAGATTGTCGCGGGGTCGCTCTTTCTTCTACGGAGAAATAACACTGAAACCTACCTTATTATCGCTCATCTATTTTGCAAGTCGGCCTTGTGAATATTATGCACGTTTTAGTGGGTTATGGAACATCCGATGGTGGTTAAACTGCCTTCTTTGTCTACTCCAAATGTCCAAGAGTACTAAAAGGTACATAAATGTTATGTCACATTCCAACTTGCAGTACGACGAGATAAAAAGTAGATGAAAATCTGCACTGTACACAAATCTCAAGCGGAACACTTGCTCAGTGACACCAAGTGGGAAAAAACGGAACTGAGAGGTTGGTTGCTGCGCCATCTGCTGTAATTATATAGAGTTGAGGATGTATGGCAATCCGTTTTAATACTTGTATTTATTTAGAAATTCTATTAAGCCGGATTTAGTCATTCCATAGAAGTAAGAATTAAAGCAAATTAATAGAAAATACCCAGAATGTACATGTAATATATGGTGCAATCAGCACAAGACATACAACTCCTTTATAATTTTTTTCCAACCATTAGGCCTACTCTCCCGCTTTACTGTTGCAGTGGAAAAAGAAGGAACAAATTTCACATTGAATACAACTCCTTTAAAATCCCTTTTCTGCAGTAGGCCCATTGAACCATTTGCCACGGATCTATCTTGGGTTTGTTTTCACCCGTGTCAATTTTCTTTTTAAACCATCTATACTGCTGAGTAGATGATCAATTGTATTAGGGGGCCTACCGGTACCTGCTCATAGGGTGATAGTGGTAGGCCTACCCACTGCTTATGACACACTCCGACGGTTAATGGTCGTCCTGACCCTTTTCCGCCGTGACCCGGTTTTTCGCGCAAAATTGTGGTCGTCGTGACCCGAGGTGCTAGTCGCCGTGACCCTTTGATCGCCGGGAAGACGGGCCTTGGACGCCGGGCACGTAACAGGAGTAGGTGCGAATGACCCGAGGTGCTAGCATTTCATGAAAGTTGATTGGTCAATAAATAGTGCTTTGTATGGGAAAAACGCGATAGTACCTCCTTGGGTCTACCGGTAGGGTATACAAAAAGTAAGTACAGGGTGGCCAAGTTGCTAACCATGAAAACCGTAGTTTTCAGCTCACAAAACCACAATTATTAAAATATCAATCCGTAATTTAAACCGTAACCCAGTTTCTTGGTCTAAGACCTGTAGACCAAGAAATGTGTCCGGCCTTATTTGGAATCTAGTTCCTTTTCCTATGTTCAACTAATACTACTAGCAGGGATGCCAATAGAAATTAGGAAAAAATATTATCTGGCCCAGGTCAAAGTATTATACCCCCCCCCCCCCCAATAAAATATTTTCTCCTCAAATTTGCACAGATCTCAGTAATGACCCTGAGAACTTTAAAAAATCCGGAACTTTGGCATGCCTATACTAGTTATTGGCTTTCTTGCATTCATTTGACTTTTTTTTTTCATGGTTGTTTACTTGTCTGTTGCATCAATGACCAACAAATTGGGAAATGAACCCCAAAAAATAAAAAATTACTCATGATAGATCTATTTATCCTGACTAAAATGAAGAAGGGTCACCATGACCAGTCCTGGGTCACCACGACCAGGACACAGGGTCACCACGACCATGACACTGGGTCACCACGACCAGGAAGTAGGGTCATGGTGACTCTGGGTCACGGCGGAAAAGGGTCACAAGGTCTAATCATCCTCCGACAAGGCTTACAACACACTCCAACAAAGAAAATCCCTGTCGGAGGCTCTGTCACAACTTTTTGGAATTTCTATATATTATTCTATGAAATCAGCAAAATATTGCTCTCTAACTAAAAAAAACCACTAGCACGGTGACCCCCAATTCTTATGTTAGATATGTGTTCTACAATACTTAGAGATTGTCCGATACTGCACCCCCCCCCCCCCCAAAAAAAAATTTCTCCTTTGTTTCAGGGATATGCATTACCGATGGTCTACAGGACATATTCAGGAATAAATATGATGAACAATTTTGATAAGCAGCTATAAATCAAGCAATTCTGATAAGAACGATGGTTGGAAGGGCTCCAACACGGCTACGATAGGGCGCTGCGTAGGCATGTCGGAGTGTGTCGTAGTGCGTCGGGAGGCCATGTCGGAACGGGGTGTCCACTGCTAAGACAGAAACTGAAAACGTTCGATTCTGCACCAGAAGGGCTTCTCGGAGTGTGTCGGAGTGTGCTGGGAGCTCAGTGGACCCCCCCCCCCCACCTCCCTTTAAGTGACATCGGAAAGCCGGACCACTTATTTCATTTTCATGTAATTTGATTCTACATATCATCTCTTATTCTTTTTTAACCATGGACTGCCCTTGTTTTGTTCACATTCTGTGATATGACTGGAGATATCCGATTTACCTATCATCATTTCTTTTTCTTAAATAGAGGATTATATTGTTATGCAATCTGTGCACATCTTAGGCACATCTGGAACTCGTAGAGCAACGACTTGCACGCCGACAACATAAAATAAAATTTGAAATAGACCGACCTGTATGACCTACAGGAGATAACCGCTGTACCTAGGTAAACAGATCTAGGATGTGTTGTTCGGGAAGTTCAGAGTACACCATCACGACTAAACTTTACAGGCATATCGGAAAATTTGGATTGAAAATTAAAACCCATGTCATTTTCCTAAAACATGAATATGATGATCTAGACAAACTTGTGTTGTAGAACACCTAGGGCCTATCTAACTTTAAAAACACACCAGGGGTTACCGTGCTTGTCTTTGATTTAGAGACCAGTAGGCCCCTATTATGATAATTTTATAATAGAATATATAGAAATTCTATAAACTCGACTTTCCCATAGTAAAACCCATATCATTTCCCTCAAACATTCACAGAATATAGTAAATGTAAAGTGATATGAGAAAACGTGGTTACTGAGCCCATACGGGTGGCCGTTCTCGGTCTTTTGATGAAAAAATACGGCCCGACGCCATAGGCAGGAGTAGCGTATTTTTTTCATCAAATAACCGAGAACGGACACTGAACAGGCTCAGTCACTAAAATACCTCTTCTCTTGCAAAATCAGCATTATGAACCCATGGAACCTTTTGAATCATGGTAGTTTGGGAGGAGGCGGCGTTTAAGATATTTAAACGGTAGTTCGAACACGCCACACGTTATATATGTACCTCGATATTTGGCCATTACACATTCCTACTCGTTACGGGATGTTTGTAAGACATCGCTGAACTCACGAATGGGAGAGAACCACCATTTCGGATTTTTCTTTTACACTGTCACTACTCTCGCGCTTATCGCGAGAAATTTCAGTAGTGAGCCAAACGTTGGTCATGGCGGGCCCGAACATAATTTATACTATACCGCTAGCAGCAGGTAGGCCTATTATTTCATAAAATGTTCGACCATCTATAGGTGTATAGCTAGTAGAACATATTTAAGCTTTAAAATACATAGGTCATCGTCCTTGTTTTTGAAAGAATGGAAAAAAACCATATTTTCCAGTACATTTCTACATCTTCTATGTAAACCAAGCAAATGCTATTTCGCTTATTTTATCTACTAGGATTGGATAAACTGGACAAAATGGAAGAGTTAGTCTATTGGCATTAGAATGAATCCAAAGGAACAAGATTTGATCGATAATTGACAATATTTAAAATTCACCAGGTGGCGCCACCGCAAATTGTAGGATATGCCTTTAAATACATGGTTAATACTATGGCAGAACTATGTCATTAGACTTGTATGGAATGGTTACCGACTTTTAGATGGGTATGATATATACACCCATCTAAAAGTGGTAATTATGGAATACATGTATAATCACATTGTTCTCCTATTGTCATATACCTCAAACTGTCTGTAAATATTCAAATTTTACCGTAAATAGCCGTTAATGGCAATGCCACTCAATCAAATTTATGACCTAAGGCACCTCGTACGAGGTTTTTCCAACTCAGAACAACTCCCACGCACTCGCCTAGTTGAGGTTAGGTTCCCCCAAGCCTACTGCTATTCACATAGATGCCATTCGTCCGCCATTTTATAATTATCTGCAGCCCCTTTTCTGTCAAACTCTCGTCCAATCAGATTGTGTCATTTTACCTCGAAAGCACTCCATATGGCCCATCGAAAGGCGACCTATACCAAAAGAATTAGTAGAAACCAAACGAGAGTTAGCCTTGTTAATGTTTATGCCACGATGGGCAGGTTGTGTATTACTACACAAGGCATTAGTCGAGTGTAGTGAGTAGCAAACCTGGCCAGAGTGGTTTAAACATTGAGAAGGCTAACTCGAGTTCGGTTTCGTATTCATCCTACCCCGTCACACCGATATGAAGAGACAATTTTTGTAATTATCCATGTTAGTAGCGTGTTGACACTCATCTGAGGATGGCCATATTTATCAATGCTGCCGGATCTACTTTCGTTATCTCGTCCCTGATTGGTCCGTTTTTTTATTCACCTCGGTGCATAAATAACACTTTATTCAACGCTCCGTCAAATGCATTGAGTCAATGTTAAACCTATGGCGTTTTTTATTAGGGGTAGGATAAATTATGGAGTACCTTGCCTATATGATAAATATACTACACCCATAGCAGCAGTCCGTATTCGTAGTGAGTTTGTGCATAGGTATATAATAACTACCTGGACGAAAATCGTTATTGACTATATTTAAAAACGACCAAATGGTGAATTGTATGTCTGTAGCTGAATACTAGCACCGTGACCCCTGATTTTTAAGTTAGATTAATAGATATGTGCTCGACAACACTCTTAGCTCATCATATTCAACTATCAGGAGAATAACATGGATGGGTTTTAAGTTTCAGTCCGATGTGTTTTGAAGAGACAAAATCTCCATTCACAAACTTCGAGTAAAATTACATGAAAACCTTTTTTTCCTGAAATTGCATTATTTCACATCAACGAAAATAGCAGTGTTCTACTATTATGAAGGCCTGGTAACTTCTGCCATCCCTACGGGTTTTAATTAGACTTGCCCAAGTCTTTGATTATGAACATTCATTGTAATGATAAATCACAATCAGGGTACAGTTCATTTTAGTAAGTATCCTTCTCTGACTGGCCAATGGAGCAGATAGAGAAGCGAGGAGGATAGCTACAGGATGCGGGCGTTGCAGCCAGTCGACATCTAAAATGGGACCTAGCCCAGACAGGAAAGGGTGGATTAACTTTGATTTAATTGGCACCCTGCCGCTAGGCAGGGTTTCAAAAATTTGTCTATAGACTCATTGTAATGTTCCTCCCCACGGAAATCTTTAGTAAAAGGCGAAAGATTTGTGCGTGGATTGAAGAGAAACCAGAGTACCTGCGGAGAGGTTCATGGACTTCTATATCAACCTGGCAATCCCAACAGTAATGGTGTCCATTCGATTGAAACCAGAAATACCACTTTTACTATCATTTAACCATAACATTTACTCTATAACACGAGAATATGATTGCTCTTACATGTTTTGCTATAGTTTATTCCGTTGTTATGAACTGATTCATCGTATTTGATACACATTGCATTGTAAACACCTAAAATCTACATTAGATTCCAGTGGCGACACTATGTGGCGATGTACAGAACTACGTCATTGGCTGACAGCTTCATTTCGTCCTACCGGTACATGATCTGAATTCCATTTAACAAACATATTTTCCTTCTTGCCATTTTTATTTCGAATAATATAACTCCAATTCCCTAACGATGAAATTTATACGTAGACAGAATCTTCAAAATGGTGTTATTCAAAACTGTTATTCCCAGACGGGGAATCGAACCCCGGCCGCGGCGGTGAGAGCGCCGAATCCTAACCACTAGACCACCTGGGAAATCTGTCCTTAACTACATACGAGATAAGTAAGTTTCTTTAAGTAGGACAACTATAATGTTTTTTTAGTTTTTTTTACATTAGTTACGCTAGGGCTTGCATAGCAGTCCAGCGTAAATACTTTAAAAACTGATGGCCCCATCAAATTACAAAAAGAAGCTGGTCCTCACAGAAATACCCTACACTGGATTAAAAAAAAAAGAAGCTACCCTCCCTCCTCGTAAATGCTGAAATACTGAATCATGAATATGAAAGAAATACAGAAAGGAAATTGCTTCCTCCCCTAATAAAATTTGCCCTCCATGGAAATACTAACGAAAATTGCGGTCCCCCCCCCCCCAAAAAAAAGAGTTCTCGTTGCCTGGTAATACTGAAAAAGAACCTCACCAAACAGAATAATAAAAGTCATAATTATTAAATTATAAAGAGTAATAATAAAAACAAGTGGCCCACGCCGCTCGTAAGTAGGTACTTAAGTTTCCTCCCCCCCCCCCCATCAGAACCCCCCCCCCCCCCCCAATGAAGAGGTTGGGCATGAAAAAAAGGTCCCCTCTAGGCCCTAGAAGAGGTTTTGCACCCAAAGAATGTCAGTATTATTCTCGCATATGCATAGATTATTGTTAAAATTGAAAAATCAAAGACATATCGACCGACTTGAATATGAGATATATGAGAATATATCCATTTGATATATGGAAAGGAATTACAGCATTTCACTCCAATTTATGTACAGTAAAACCCCAGTTCCGGGACACCCCGCTTAAGGGTTCATCCCGCTTATAAGGGGAACATTTACTCGGAACAGAGGCGTTTCCTTGATCTATATTGGTATACTTTACTACATGTATATATAACCATCGACAGACTGAAAACCCCACATATGGGGACACCCCGCTTAAGGTGACACTTGACTCGGAACTAAGGGTGACCCCTTAAGCGGGGTTTTACTGTATAGGGGAACTGTGTGTAGAATTTTATAGACACAAGGCACCACGAATCAGACTATGATAAGAATACCAAGCCACACATGACCACTCACCAAAAACCACGTGTCATATCACGTGAAGAATCAGTAAGATTATTACAATCGGCCTGTAACAACCCAGCGTTATACTGCCACAGGCACCCTAGAACAATCGGTAGAAAAGGAGCTCACATTTAAATTAAGCCTGTGACAAAACACCCTAGAACAGTCAACCCCTTCTACGATATAGGGGTTGGTCTGATTAAATCACACACGGAATCACTCGGGGTGGACCTCAAACCAAGTCCTTTTGTTCTATGTAGGGTCTTAAACAGAAATATTCAATAGGTAAATTTCGTAACTTAACAATTTGATGATGAATTCTAGCTTTATGGTGGTTAACTACCACATATAAAACGTTAGAATTCCGTCAGATCTGCTAGGAGATTTTCCCACACATAGAGACGAAGTGAATCAGACATAGGTATGGAGACTATGTGGTGTGGAATTCGAACCTGCCCTTCTTTTATCTCGGTCGATAGACTGAAGTTCTCATGAAAATTAAAAGGTTTATACCTGTTTTAGCACCTGTGACCTTGACATTAACCTACGTTTTAGAGAGCAAATGTCCCTTTTCTCTTCAAAATATGTTCATAAATCAGTTACAATAGGTAATAGGCTATCAAATGTTTGAGACTAATATTAGTCTCTACATACATTAACAAATTTGTCCTTGACCTCCATGAATACAAGGGTGATAAATATGACTTGACCTGTGCAACTAATCGACATTCTTTATACAAGAAGCAGCTAGCTTGTACAGTTTTAGAAGGGATCATAACTGATGAATGTCTAAAAAAAACTTTCTCATATCTGGTACATCCTTGGAGGTTTGACCTTGAAATATGTTTTAGAGATCAAATATAAAACTTTCTTTTGTGATCAGAATAGACCTTGGTCTGAAGTTTTCCTGAATGCCCATTGTAGCCTATTGTATTGTTTGTTGTATGTCGTGTGTCTACACAGATATGAATACTGGATAATGTTGCTCTATGCAGGAGAAGCACAATCAGAATATTTGTACCTTTTGCTCTCATGCATACTTTGCCATTAGGGTATATGGACGATGGTCAGAAACAAAGGAGGGTGAATAGTAGGGTTCCATTTCTCTGAGAATGGTAGGGTTCCATTTCCTTGAGACAAATTTAAAAATCTCAAGAGATTTTGATTTAAAAAATGTTGATTTGAAACATGCTGAGTCGCAGACTAATGACCCAACCTAGCCAATAGGAAGCCAGCAACATGATCACATTCTTAACACCCCTCACCTCTAGGGTCCCAGGCTACACCCTTCCTCAATAATCTCCCCTGCCATCAGGGAAGTTGAATGAGACTTTGTACCAGGTTTGTCCTTCCATATGAATCCAATCAGCCATCTTTTCTTAAAAGTAAGGGAAGCACAAAATGGCAACTTGCTATGAGATCTCTAAAGTACAGGAGTATTGTCTGAGACGGGTGACAAGGTGTGAAATACACCTGTCCCAGGTACAATAGTCTCATAGAGTGAACCCCACTTTAAACATATGTTTAAAATCAAACCCTTGAGTTTCTGTACTTCGGGAAGGGAATTTGTCTGTGACAATTACCACTATCAATCATCAGTCTCAGAGAAATGAGACCCCACCATTGAGATGAGGAGATTGAGTTCCAATACAGAGTCTCAACAGAAAAATACCCTGTGAGGTACATGAGTCCCTCCATGTGAATTCCGCTTAAGAATTAATCAGAAAGGTCTAGATCATCCTCATCATTCTCATCATTCACAGTAGAATTCCTTTCAATTTGGTTCATTTTAGACCAGTCGAGGCCGGCGTAGTCCACCCTGTTTTCTGCACCGTGTATGCGAATGGCTGGACTTTTAGATGTGTTATTGGAGGTCACCAGAAGGTCAAGGTCAGCATAGGTCAATCCGTCCTTGTAACTTACGTACGTATTCTGGAAGTTTATAAGTAATCATGTATATGTAGAAGAAATATAACTAACTCAACTATGTTTTTATTTTATCAAATATATTCAAAAATATCTTTTTGAATAGATAGAATTAACTAGAAATTAAAAAAAATATATATATATGAATAAAAATGTTCACACATTAGTATTCATTGTCCTGAAGAAGCTACCTGAAAGCAGAAACATAGACAATTTGCTTGCTGTAACCAAGAATAAATGATTGAATATGTATGCATAGTAGTACATAGTTACTATATTCAGTGAAAGCTTGTGGAAATAACATGGATTTACAATGTGAAAACTAATCTTTCCGAATCTATATATTCTATTCTATCATAACATTTATCTCCAGATAAAGGAAAACTAACACGGTGATCCCCAAGTTTAAAGTTAGATATCTGCTCTACAACACCTAGAGATCGTCATGTCAGATCTTTATAATACTGACGTGGGTTTTAATTTCTAAGTTGAAATGTACGATGTGCCGTTGATTAAAAAGAATACTCCCAAATTCTCTCAGATTGAAGATGCTTAGATTACTCCATACAAGGTATCAAATATAAAGTAGAAGGAGGACATGTTTAGCCTAGTCTGCTTCTAGTTACACACACACACACAATATATATATATATATATATATATATATATATATATATATATATATATATATATATATATATATAAAGAATTTAATAAAAAAAAAGAGAGGAACCCTCAAATATTGAAAGAAATATGAACTAAAAGAAAAGTCAAGATATAGTTTTCAATTCATGATTTATATTGAGATAAAAATAAGATCCATTCACCCATTCACGTAAGACTATGATATTGGCACAAGTGGTTATCCATAAAACAGTAATCTAGTTTCTCATGAATATATGATTTCTATGGCCACATTTTCAATCCACAGCTATGGAGTTCACATGTAAATATGGATGTGAAAATGTAACAGTCAATTAGTCAATAGAAGAGAGCTAAGCTCATTGGAAAATAACAAAATCTCAGTTACCTGGTTATGTCCTGCACTGCGCCACCTCAAAAACTCCCGTCCAAGTTTCTTCTCACAAGCTGCAGAGGATCGACAGGATTATTCAATTCTAAATGAGTACACATAATGCTAGAAAAAGGTTGCCTCCAATTGGATAGCGTAGCGAACATTATATAAAGTTGACTGTTAGATAAACTTCAGACAGTAGAGTCTAAAAAGAATGTTAACTTTAGATGCGGCGTCCACCTACTACGATATGGCTCCGATATGGTCTATGATGCACCTCCCGATAAAAAGTCAAATTCGTGTCGGAAGGTCACCTAATATTGGGGCAGTTGACCACGTTTCTGCGATTAGGCACCGAGGGAAACCCTTACAATGCGTTGTGGATTTGCATGTCTAGACATATGTCTATGATTTTGCTCCATCCAGATATGTTTCCGATATTTTCTTTTTGTATCGGTGCCATATCGGTAGGTCTAAATTTCTATCATAGTAGGTGGACGCCAGGCCTTATACAAACCTTTTTTGCTCAAGTAGAGAATGAGCACAAAAGCCGTGGCCGACATGATGGAGGCAGGGAAAATGGCGGCCACCACAAATAAAGTATACGTGACTTCATGTTCTGCAACAAGTAGATTATATTATACAAATGTAGTGGATGAGAAGTGAGAAAAAATAAAAGATGTTTTTTTGCTTAAACAACGTTCTTTCATTTCTGATTGATGATACAGATATTCAGATTGTGTGTTTGGCGTGGCAAACAACGTTTTCAGAGATAGTGACTTTGGTACATTGTCTGTACCTGTAATCATCATATAGAGAAGTAGTTTTACAGGTATTTGACTGTATATTTTTGGTGGATAAGTAAAGCCATAATGCATTTTAAACTATATTCATAACTATCTTATTTATAACAATATGAACATGGGGTTAATGTTCTGTAAGAATAACAGAAACATTTCTAGACCAGATTCTAAGATAGTAATCATCGTGACCTATCTTTTTGGTGAAAAAATGGTGAAGGTTTCTGACAGCTTAGAAACAGTGGGTAGTAGTATACTGTGGCTACATACATTTTCAATGGGGATTTTGTAATCGATGGAAAATAAGACCAATATAACTTCAAGTACCTTACTGACCCACTAGTGCAAGTTTAGATTTGAGAGGTGCAGAACTGGCTAGTTGGCTCAGTGCCAAGTTGATTACAGCAGATGGTCTACCGACTAAATAGAACCTTTAAATTGTTTACTTCTAAGATTCCATGCTCATTTATCATCAAGGATGAACATAACCTTAGTTCCAAGGTAAGAGTGAGGCATGCTAGAATCATTTGCGACTTACCACCATCATCCCCAAAGGAAATAGCGAGAGATATCGACAAAACAAACAAAGAATATGTCTTAAGTAACATTTGAACGGTGTTCATAAACTTGAAATATATATTGTATAATGTTGAGAGATGACTTCACTTGTATCCTCCACGGCTGAGCAAAAGGAGAAAGTGAAGATGTCTCAAAGTACACTGTGTATAGTGTAAATAACACAACCCAGACATGCTGGTATCTCATTGTTAGACAATGCGCTCGAATCTATTTACCTAAACTGACCTCAGAGGTTTCCATGGCCACAGCAGTAGAAAATAGATGGAGGTCGTGTCCATCATCCAATATTTTTTAAGCGAAGGAGGAACATATATCAGGTACATATTTTCTGTGAAAACAATTATATTCCCCGAGAACAAAAACATATGGCACGTGTGTATCAAATCGGGCAACTTTGACAAAACTTAATCTAGATTATTGTTACCATTGTAATCATGAGCAAAATGTTAAATCCATCATAAAAATAAGCATTTAATTTTTTTTAACTGTATCTTGTATTAAGCAAAAAATTATATAATCGGAGGAATTTATCATCACGATCCATAATGCCAAGGCTTATATATATGTATAAGATTTGCATTTATGCACTGTGTGCTTGTACGAAAATTGCTAACAGATTGTAATGATTAAGAGTGTGTGATAATATAGCGTAGTGTGAGTGAAGTTGAGACACATTGATACGATATTGAGTTAGATAGAAAGTATATAAACCACAGGTGTTCCCTATAAGGAAAGTGGTTGGTCACGTGATATTCAGACAATTAGAAGAGAGGTTGTTGGTTTGAGTACATTAGAGTGCTGCCTCACACTGTGAAGCAGAGTAGGAAGGAACCATCTAGATGATAACAAGGTGAGCATTACTCGCTGCTTTGCAGTGATGAGACATTCAGCAGGCGCTGGAGGCCTCAGTCTACCTGGATAAGGCAGGAGTGTATGCGTGAAAAAAGGTTTACTCTGTGTGTTCCTATAAGACCAACATTTGTGAAACAGGTCTCAATGGCAGAGCACACGGAGTGGATATTATCAGAACTCCGATTCAGTTTATTAAAGCAAAGTTAATAAGAAATCATTAGTTAATTATCTACCTCTAGTTTATATAAGATGTGAGAGGTTACCGTGCATCTATGACTAAATCACAACAAGCGACTCTGCTTATGAACAGAAAGATCATAGGCTATATGATGAAGTTAACTACAACATTAATGAATATTTCTACAATTAGACGATCATTGGTCCCAAGTCTAGGTAACATCTTTAAGACCTATTAATGGTACATCTAGTATTTAGATAGAGATCAACCTGAAGAAAACTGTAATATACTTATTACCTACTATATCTAAAAAACTATGACTCTAGTAGAATCCGCTTGAAGTTGCTCCCGCACATAGAGACAGAGTGAACACGACCTATGTTTGGAGCCTGAGGGCCCACGAGAGTGAGATTCTCATGCAGTGAAAAACTCGTACCTGTTCTTCTTTTTTGTAGGACTTTACTCAGACAAACTTCTTCTCTTATGATTCATTTTAAGCCATGCCAAAATCAAAGTTTAGTATTGTAGTTTTCTGATCTACTTTTCTCGTGAGAAACCAATAAGATCTCACTTTTCGCTGGTAGCCCTTTCAAAACTCCGCTGATTCCCCCCCCCCCCCACCAACAACTTCTACAACAACCTAAGTATTTGACCCTTCCCAAGCATCTGTCCATGCTAGGCTTGGGCTAGACTAGTCCTAGAGGCTCTGACTGTGAAGTGCTGCCCCTAGGCAGTCAAGGTTTCTCGGACTAGCGCTAGACTGGCCTCAGTCCCTGTGTCCTACCCACCACTCCTACTGCTGCCTACCGCCATGCTGTGCTTACCCCTCCACCTACTGCCCCTTGGCCTGACTGGCTGAAAGTGGCACCCTGAGGCTGTCGCGATCGTATATATGGTTCAGGTCGGTATAGGGGGCGCTACGCTTCACACCTCCTGTGTGGTGACCCCGTAGTGCTAACATATTTACTACATACCCGAAATTAATAGAAATTATTAATCTAATTTAGCTTAAGAACTGGTAAGTTAATCAATGCGTATGGGAAAGAGTTCTGTATTTTGCTGTACGAAACACTGTGCCGTATGGCATTTTTATGCTAAATGGTGAAACGATGCATATTTACAGTGTATACGACATGAGTATATATAGAAATAGCCACACATGAACAAAGGTCAACACACCTGTGTTACACAGTACAAACAGAGGGAGAGGCAGAGCTCATATCTGGTAATCATGATAAACACAATATGATCCGTGATGATAATAATAATAATGATAATAATAATAATAATAATAATAATAATAATAATATAGTAACAATGATAATAATAATCTATGCTAGTAACATATTAACATTATACACCTGGAGATTCCCCAGATTTCATTTGCCCAGTTCACTCCTTGAGGATCCATCGTAGCTGGTCTGGGACTTGGGGTGCAATGCTCTGGGAGGTCTCCCCTCGTCTCCTTAAGGCCCGGCCCCACTGATGCGACGGATTCATCGCAAGTCCATTAAAAGTCATAAACGGTGGGCGAGGGTCATAAAAACGGCGCCGCCCATCGCATCGCAAACAATAGCTCCTGTTGCGCACGATTGCGATTGTGTGCGATGCGACGGATTCGTCGCATCGCACATCTTGAAATGTTCATGATGTGCAATGGATTCATCGCACAGGCGGGCGTTGCCTCCTATTATATTCGTATATAGTCCTCTCTCTGCTTTACTGCTGGTAGGTGTAACTAAACACAGGTCACACCTACCACTGGTACATGGGGTATACTGTGCTCAATCATAAGCACAGCCTCCACTCAGGTTTCAGGTCTCAGGAGGTGTGGAAGCTGTGAAAACGGCAGGCTGTGGCTGTTGGTGTAGATCTAACACCTTTCGAATGCTAGAACCTGTCACATGTACCTCTATTTCTGACCTGCTTTAAACATAAATAAATAAACATACCAGAGTTTATGTTTGTTGACTGGGATGACGGACCTATACCTTTGGATAGGAAACGCGGGCGAGGGCCGTGTTAGTTCTACGATTTCATCGTCTAGGCTAGGCTTGAGTGCATTTCGCGGGTAAACCGCTAATTACCGTCAATTCCGCTAGGGGCGATAGTTCCAGTTCTGGCCACCACGAGTATAGGTTTGATTTAGGGTCAGGTGGCATGTAAAATAAGCGAGGTTCTATTAGTATTAAGCACACTTACAGCCATAATCAGCACACTTACAGCCATAATTTTTTTGTCCCATTTAGGTAAGTATCTGAAATCGTTGATGAAATAGTTTATTAAGGGCTGGTGAGGTGGAAATAATTTCAAAAACATGATTTGCCTTGTGGAACCCTTGAAAATGAGGGAAATCTGAGTCCTGACCCCAACCAAAGTGACCCAAAATCTGCCAATTGTTTGGAAACCCCCAGTACATCTAGGGCCATAATTTTCGCTGTTCTATGTAGGAAGTATGTTGGAATCGTTGAGGAAATAGTTTATTAAGGCTTGGTGAGATGGGAATATTTTCAAAATCTTGGTTTTCCATGTCAGATTTTCTGAAAATGGGGGAAATCTGCCTGCCGACCCCAGTCAAAGTCACACAAAATCTGCCAATTGTCTGGAGCCCCCTAGCACACTTACAGTCATAATCTTTACTGTCCCATTTAGGTATGTATTTGAAATCGTTGATGAAATAGTTTATTAAGGGCTGGTGAGGTGGAAATAATTTCAAAAACATGATTTGCCTTGAAAATGAGGGAAATCTGAGTCCTGACCCCAACCGAAGTGACCCAAAATCTGCCAATTGTTTGAACCCCCCCCCCCCAGCACACAAAGGGACATAATTCTTGCTGTTGTAGTCAGGAAGTATGTTGGAATCGTTGAGGAAATAGTTTATTAAGGCTTGGTGAGATGGGAATATTTTCAAAATCTTGGTTTTCCATGTCAGATTTTCTGAAAATGGGGGAAATCTATGGGGCGCCGTTCTGGACAAACCCCTTTCGTCCTCATTTTCGTAATATACTATGCCTTTCGTCCCAACAAATATTTTGGGTCATCAAATAATGGTTTCCTTCTCTATTTCGTCAACGAAATACACAACGAAAGCTATATTTAAGAACCCCATAATTTTTTAAAAAGACAAAAATATTGTACAAAATGTTTTTTTCCCAAACCACTTATTTCATCCACAAAATAAATTTCGTCAATCACGAAATAAATTTCGTCAATCACGAAATAAATTTCGTCAATCACGAAATAAATTTCGTCAATCACGAAATTCATTTCGTCGAGTTCCTTGTACATACACCAGGGGACGACACTGTGCCGCTGGAGGCGCCATACTTATACCATATCCCTTATACTTTCCTAAAATACTTCTCCCTGTCCCAAATACTTCACTCCAAATCCCTTATATCTTGTATCTCCAAGATCGGGTTCAATATTATTAATTGTTCACGAATTGTTCTTATTAATAACTGCTTATCAATAGATTTCAGGTTTAAAAAAAACAACATTAGTCACGGCCGGGAATCATACCCGCGATCCGGAGATCAACATCCGATACTCTAACCACTACACCATCAAGTGTGGTGTTACCATGTTGATTGAATGGTAATAGTTACTAAGGGGTACTGTCCCTATACAATGCTGCCCCTCCACCACACTGCCCCTCCACCATACTGCCCCTCCACGATACTGTCCCTCCATCATACTGCCCCTCCACCATACTGCCCCTTACAATACTGTCCCTCTCCACCAAACTGCCCCTCCACCATACTGCCCATTAACCATACTTCCCCTCAACCATACTGCCCCTTAACCATACCACCCCTCACCAATACATTCCCTCAACCACCATATTCCCCCTCAACCATACTGCCCCTCAACCATACTTCCCTTACACCATACTGCTCCTCTACCATACTGCCTCTTAACCATACTACCCCTCACCCATTCTTCCCCTCAACCACCATACTTTTCCTCAACAATACTGCCTCTCAACAATACTGCCCTTAATCCATACTGTCCTTAAGCCATACTGCCTCTCAACCTTACTGCCCTAAACATACTGGCCCTAAACCACACTGGCCCTCACATTAGTGCCTCTAAACTATACAGACCCGAATAGTATGGTGGAGGGGTAGTATGGTGGAGGGACAGCATTGTAGAGGTGCCCATCTAATAGAGGTAAATACGTGTTCCTGGTGGGGGAGTGGTTATGGAAAGTGAACTTTAACCCGTAGTTGATACACCAGAAGATGCACCCCAATGCAGCGGCACAGTGTCGCCCCCTGGTGTATGTAGACGGAACTCGACGAAATGAATTTCGTGAGAGACGAAATTTATTTCGTGAAAGACGAAATTTATTTCGTCAATGACGAAATTTATTTTGTGATGGACGAAATGGATTTTGTCTCTGACGAAATGGATTTTTTTTGACAAAATTATTAGTTTGGGAACAAAAAATTTGTGTTAACAAAAATGGATTTCGTAAAATATTTTTGTGTTCCAAGAAAAATTATTGGGGTATGAAATATACGTTTCGTAGTGTATTTCGTGAACGAAATACATTCCGTAGTACGAAAGGTATACTGTATGACGAAAATATTGACGAAAGGGGTTTGTCCAGAACGGCGCCCCATAGAAATCTGCCTGCCGACCCCAGTCAAAGTCACACAAAATCTGCCAATTGTCTGGAGCCCCCTAGCACACTTACAGTCATAATCTTTACTGTCCCATTTAGGTATGTATTTGAAATCGTTGATGAAATAGTTTATTAAGGGCTGGTGAGGTGGAAATAATTTCAAAAACATGATTTGCCTCTAAAATGAGGGAAATCTGAGTCCTGACCCCAACCAAAGTGACCCAAAATCTGCACACCTAGGGACATGATTCTTCCTGTTCTAGTTAGGAAGTACGTACCGCACCCCCGGGTTATATAGGCTGCCGTATCAGTGGGCGCCGTATGCCCGGACCCACTCACCGTCACCTGTCCACCATCCACCAACACACAGCTCCCCGACTAGAACCCACCGTCTCTCAGAGACTCCGCCTGGACGCGGACCATCCACACCGCACCCCCCCCCCCCCCCACACACACACACACAGACATACACAGACGCTCTGTCTACACGTAATCAGTTCATCCACTCTCCTAGCAGATGCGTCGTGGTACTTTGCCTTACATGCACATTGTATTCATATGTCCATGGCCTTAATTACCAAAACTCGTTGTTTTTCTATTTAAACAAAAAGATTTTCCTTACACCAAAAATTATGGGGCGCCGTTCTGGACAAACCCCTTTCGTCCATATTTTCGTAATATACTATACCTTTCGTCCCAAAAAATATTTTGGGCCATCAAATATTGGTTTCCTTCTCTATTTCGTCAACGAAATACACAACGAAAGCTATATTTAAGAACCCCAAAATTTTTTAAAAAGACAAAAATATTGTACGAAATATTTTTTCCCGAACCACTTATTTCGTCCACAAAATAAATTTCGTCCATCACGAAATAAATTTCGTCTACCACGAAATTGATTTCGTAAATGACGAAATAATTTTCGTCTTTCACAAAAGTCATTTCGTCTTTCACGAAATTCATTTCGTGATTCACCAAAGTCATTTCGTCGAGTTCCTTCCACATACACCAGGGGGCGACACTGGGTGCTGTTTAAGAACCTACGAGGGATAATTGGTCTGGACGATAGGGGACCAGCCGCGAGGGAGGACATTGGGAACGATCCCGTGTGAATATCGTTTAATAAGGGAGGTCCTGCGTGGACTCTCCTCTCCTTGCTGTAAATTCTCCTAACTTTGACCCAGATCGTCTGTGGAAGGAGATCAGCGTCAGACACGGCAGAAAGCTCTCCGTAATGCTTCCGTAACACAACCGTAACACAAGAAATACCTCCGTTCCTTTACCGTAATCTTTCCGTTTATATCCGTTTATATCCGCTGGTCTCCGCAAGTCTTACGTTTCTCTTCCGTTAAACATATTTTACCAGGGACAGAAGTGGAGCTGTGGTATGGAACAACCTCGAGCCTGATATACGTAATATTGCGAGCTTTAGCTCTTTTAAGAGTCTGACTAAAGGTTTAGTGATTAGCAAAATACCAACTTGCTGATCATATTAATACTATATTGCCTATGAATTATGATTGGCATTATACTTAAGTCTACCTTTTGTAAAACCTACCTGTACTGATGCTATGTCGTTTAAATAGAAGTGGCCATGGGAAAGAAGCACTGACATAGGTGGTTCCTTTGAGATCAGGAATCCAACACTCATGTACAAAGCAGTAAGGGAAAGGGGAAGAGTACGAAAACCAGGCTTATAAGGCCTGAAGCTCACCCCAATTTTATTGTCGAACAAATAAGACCTATATTGATGGAAATGTAAGTTACATACTCAAGCTAAACTTGTAACATCTTAAGATGTACTGTATATCTTACATTGTACAAAAATGAAAGCTGACTGTGTATTATCTTCGGCAATAAAATGAATGTTCTGAAAAAAAGAAAAAAAGTACAAGCTCCCTGTACGACACCCCCTGTACGTGTCGTTTAATTGTCCGTTTTTGGACGACGTAGGTACATGTGGAGGACAATCGAATAATTCTTCACGAATTGTTCTTATTAATAACTGCTTATTAATAGGTTTCAGGTTTTTAAAAAAAATCAATCGCCACGGCCGGGAATCGTACCCGCAATCCCGAGATCAACAACCGAAACTAAAACCACTTCACCTGTCAGCCTCCAGTGTACAGTGTCGCCCCCTGGTGTATGTAGACGGAACTCGACGAAATGAATTTCGTGAAAGACGAAATTTATTTCGTGAAAGACGAAATTTATTTCGTCAATGACAAAATAAATTTCGTGGTGGACGAAATTTATTTCGTCTCTGACGAAATAGATTTCGTCTTTTACGAAATTGATTTTTTTGACAAAATTATTAGTTTGGGAACAAAAAAATTGTGTTAACAAAAATGTATTTCGTAAAATATTTTTGTGTTCCGAGAAAAATTATTGGGGTATGAAATAAACGTTTCGTAGTGTATTTCGTGAACGAAATACTTTCCGTAGTACGAAATATATACTGTATGTATGACGAAAATATTGACGAAAGGGGTTTGTCCTGAACGGCGCCCCACTCTACCTGTCTAAGATCTTGCATTGACTTATACTTGTCTTGAGTAATGTTTCATGGATAACTTGTAACTAAGTTCTGTATACAACCCGCCTGTATGCACATGTAACAGCAATTCCAACCGAAATAAAGTTGCTTTAAAAAGATAGATAAAATAAATAATCGTATTAAAAAAAGACACAACAAAAACAAAAAAAAAACTATAGGTCACCGTCCTTGATTTTGAATCAATTGAAGAACACCATTTTTTCAGTATAGTTCCTATATATAGATCAAATACATATTATTTTACCATTCTATTTAGGTCAAAGTGTACAAAACGTTATATATGTCAGTTATTTCGTTTTAGAATCAGTCCGAACTGATAGTTGTAGTGTAGGATCGATCGGGTGGTGTTTCACCACGTCTTTTTAACTGAATCAAATGGTTTTTTAAATCACCCATCCATTCATTCAAACTTTTATATATTTATCCATTCCCATATCTGATTTCAAACATTTTCGACAATATAAGTATCATTGTAAATAATATACTGCAGGGCAGGAATAGTTCTGATATACGTCCGAAGACATACAAGCAGTCAGGATGGCCGAGTGGTCTAAGGCGCCAGACTCAAGGTTCAGTCCTTGCCTACCATGTAGGTGCAGAGCGTTCTGGTCCACGTATGTGGGCGTGGGTTCAAATCCCACTTCTGACAAAGTATTTTTACTGAGTTGTCCCGCGGTTTCAGATTGTGATACACTCTATGTGTGGTTCTCGATCACACAGAGTCACAGACCCATGAAGGCTATACTTAGCAACAGTTGAATAAACTAGAACAAGTGAATGGTGTTAATCTAACCTAAAAATGTTCGAGTTCATAACCAATGAACTCAATATATATCTGGACTAATAATCTGTGAAGTAGAGAAAAAGACTTGAGATCAGTATTTATTTTCTATTTATTTGTAAACCGCCTGATATGGAGTGAGGTGTAGACGGTTTGTTAAATATGAGGTCATTCATACTGTATATTAGCACGCACCTATATCATGGGTGAGAAATGCGGGCGAGCGCCGTGTTTGTTCAACGATCTGTCCACTTGGGTGCGTTTTGCGGATAGAGCGTTAATTTCCGTGTGATCCGCTAGAGGCTATAATGCAAGTCCTGGCCACCAGGAGTTCTAGGGTTAGGGTTAGGTTTGGGTTAGATGGCATGTAGAGTAGGCTAGGTTCTATTATCAATGAGGTATATAACACCATGCTGCAGGTGTAATGTAATTTAAACATCATGCAGATCATAATCATATATTTATATACAATTAGTAATCAAGAATGAATTGAAATGAATGGACTCATGATTTTAATTTTAATCTTTAGCAAATATTTAAAATTAAATTAACACAAAATCTGCCAATTGTCAAGAAGCCCCAAACATAGATTTTTTCCTTTTCGATTTAGGAACTGTTTTGGAATCATTAATAAAATAGTTTAATAAGGCCTGTTTATGTGGAAATAATTTGGAAATCTTGATTTCCCATGTCAAAACCCTGGAAATGAGGGTATGCTGACTACCAACCCAACCCAAACCTACCCAAATTGTACAAATTGTTCGGAACCCCCCAGTACACCTAGGGCTATAATTTTTGCTGTTCTATTTAAGAAGTAAGTTGGAATTGTCGATGAACCGTAAATTTGTACCTAAATGGGACAATAAAGATTATGGCTGTAGGTGTGCTGGGGGGTTCCAGACAATTGGCAGATTTTATGTCACTTTGGCTTGGGTCGGCAGGCGATTTCCCTCATTTTAAGGAAATCAGACATGGCAAACCAAGATTTTGAAAATATTCCCATCTCACCAAGCCTTAATGAACTATTTCATCAACGATTCCAAGTTATCTATACGATGACTCCATGGAATGAAAAATGTGTGTACATGTACTGAACACTGGTGGTGAAAGGAAACCAGCAATTTCTTTGAGCACCGCCACTATAAATCAAAGTCTAAAGGAATTTAAAAAAAGCATGCATTGATGCACGTGTGCTTATTTTGATGAGTGCTTTATCTGTCTGCCATGCTTGTGTACTGTCTGTGAATGGGGCTGAGGAATCGTTCGTTGTATCTGTTGTTGTAGGGGTTTCTGAAGACATGCCCCGGAGGATATATTGGAGAAGTAAGACAAATGTCTTATCTGTTGTAACTTCCATCTAATCTTATCTGTTGCTGGCCCTGCTAGCTTGTCTCCTCTACCACACCATGACCGGGGGAAGGATGTGATGGGAGGACGGCTGGGGAAGAGAGTAGGTGAGTTATCGCGTCAACACCTTGCAAGGTGTGAGGGCTGCAGGTGGGGTAAGTGTAGACAGTGCTGGGAGAGGCGTTGGGGGTGGTACGGGCGGCGGACGGGGAGAGGTGGTGGGGGTAGGATGGGCGGCGGACGGGGAGAGGCGTTGGGGGTAGGATGGGCGGCAGATGGGGAGAGGCGTTGGGGGTAGGATGGGCGGCAGATGGGGAGAGGTGTTGGAGGTAGGATGGGCGGCAGATGGGGAGAGGCGTTGGAGGTAGGATGGGCGGCAGATGGGGAGAGGCGTTGAGGGTAGGATGGGCGGCAGATGGGGAGAGGCGTTGGAGGTAGGATGGGCAGCAGACGGGGAGAGGCGTTGGGGGTGGTACTGGTGGCGGACGGGGAGAGGTGGTGGGGGTAGGATGGGCGGCGGACGGGGAGAGGCGTTGGGGGTAGGATGGGCGGCAGATGGGGAGAGGCGTTGGGGGTAGGATGGGCGGCAGATGGGGAGAAGCGTTGGAGGTAGGATGGGCGGCAGATGGGGAGAGGCGTTGGAGGTAGGATGGGCGGCAGATGGGGAGAGGCGTTGAGGGTAGGATGGGCGGCGGACGGGGAGAGGCGTTGGGGGTGGTATGGGCAGCGGACGGGGAGAGGCGTTTGGGCTAAGATGGGCGGCGGACGGGGAGAGGCGTTGGGGTAGGATGGGCGGCGGACGGGGAGAGGCGTTGGGGGTAGGATGGGCGGCAGACGGGGAGAGGCGTTGAGGGTACGATGGGCGGCGGACGGGGAGAGCAATGAGGGTAGGATGGGCAGCGGACGGGGAGAGGCGTTGAGGGTAGGATGGGCGGCGGACGGGGAGAGGCGTTGGGGGTGGTATGGGCAGCGGACGGGGAGAGGCGTTTGGGCTAAGATGGGCGGCGGACGGGGAGAGGCGTTGGGGGTAGGATGGGCGGCGGACGGGGAGAGGCGTTTGGGGTAGGATGGGCGGCAGACGGGGAGAGGCGTTGGGGGTAGGATGGGCGGCGGACGGGGAGAGGCGTTGAGGGTAGGATGGGCGGCGGACGGGGAGAGGCGTTGGGGGTAGGATGGGCGGCAGACGGGGAGAGGCGTTGGGGGTAGGATGGGCGGCGGACGGGGAGAGGCGTTGAGGGTAGGATGGGCGGCGGACGGGGAGAGGCGTTGAGGGTAGGATGGGCGGCGGACGGGGAGAGGCGTTGGGGGTAGGATGGGCGGCAGACGGGGAGAGGCGTTGGGGGTAGGATGGGCGGCGGACGGGGAGAGGCGTTGAGGGTAGGATGGGCGGCGGACGGGGAGAGGCGTTGAGGGTAGGATGGGCGGCGGACGGGGAGAGGCGTTGGGGGTAGGGTGGGCGGCAGACGGGGAGAGGCGTTGGGGGTAGGATGGGCGGCAGACGGGGAGAGGCGTTGGAGGTAGGATGGGCGGCAGACGGGGAGAGGCGTTGAAGGTAGGATGGGCGGCAGACGGGGAGAGGCGTTGGGGGTAGGATGGACGGCGGACGGGGAGAGGCGTTGGGGGTAGGATGGGTGGCACATGGGGAGAGGCGTTGGGGGTAGGATGGGCGGCAGACGGGGAGAGGCGTTGGGGGTAGGATGGGCGGCGGACAGATGGCGGTTGGGGTAGAGAGAGAGATGGTGACAGTTCTACAGGTGTTGTCAGAGGCTGTAGACGGTATCTGTGTGTGGATGGTAGAGTACATAAAAAAACACCATTGTATAGTGAGTTGTACAAGATTTTCCCGAGATGTGGGTCAAATTTGTTAAACACTTTTTGACAATCAGGCTAAGATTCTTGGTTAAGACAGCCCCCAGCTAAGATTGTCCTAATAGTTAACCGCAAACTGTCCTAGGACTTGTCTTACAGGCATAACTCACCTAGGACCACATTGTTAAACACCGCCCAGGTGTTGCCGTTCAACGGCGCCTAACGGCCCACTGTCTTGTTTTAAGGCTGCTTGGTCAAACACACCGAGTCCAGCTGCATTCATATAGAAATTTATCCTACCCCTGATATAAAATCCAACATTGAGTTTCCGTATACCACGCTGACTGGCATACAGAGTTTTATATGCCACTAGTGACATACAGAATAGTTATCACGTAATATTCCAAAATCGAGGAGAATGGGTAGCTTAAAATCAAAACCTGATTTGTTTTAATCTTGGCCACCGCATGCCACTCCTGGAGTTTTGGCTCCAGACTTCACTTAGCTTCGCCTCATGAAGTCACTATGCCAAATTCCAGTCGTGGCATACGGTGGCCAAGATTAAATCTCATCCAGTTTTACGATAATAGAGCATTCACAGCTTGAGTGTGAACAGTGGGTGTGATTGCAGTAGTGTTGGTTTTGGACAGATGGGACTGCTAGAACAATTAAAGGCATTGTATCAATGAGTCTGGAATATCAAAACGTTATAGTTGATAATTGTTTTGGTTTAAACTTGGAGAAAGATTTATAAAGCATATCATAGCTAGGCCTGCCAATGTATTATTGCGTATACAATTTGAGTGTACCTAACCTATAACTAAAGTATTATTCAGTTGATATGCATGTATGACACATCAAATCGGGGCGGGAATACCATAGAACACAGTGCAATCACTTTTATCTCTATGGGAATGATGTACATGAGTATTATTAAAAACAATGGTTATGACGCCAATACGGCTATACTTTCGAGGTGTCGACGATAAATCGTTACGTGGCCTCTGTCAGACGCCTCTGAACTCACAAAGTGAAGCGATCCGCCATTTTTATAGTATTGTCAAAGCATGCTGTAGTATGGTTCAAAGCATGCAATCTGTATGTAGGTACGATGCGTATCGCGCAATACGTGCTATCTGAATGAACCCCCAGCACCAGTCAGTATGGTGAGTGACTTGGTGCATAGGTATATAATAATATAAATGCATTACTTTCATACATTCAGTAATCCAATGCTAAAGTATACGTTGCCAGGTGAATGTTTTGCTTCAGCCGTGGCGTAACTAAGCAGATAACGTGCGACACCAGCCTGTGGAAAAAGGTCTATTAAAGGTAAAGGCAAGGGTCATAAATACGGCGCCCCCCGTCGCATCGTACACAATCTAACCAGTGTGACTGAGCGAGCATGCATGTGCGATACGACAGATTCATTACGAGTACAGTCCCTTGTCGCCAGGGCCAGGGCGCACAGGCTCAAACTAAGACTGTAAGGGGCTGCCATTTTGAGTCAGGAATTCCTGCCTCCACCCAAGCATGCAGCTGAAAAGTGGCGGATCGCTGGTTCTCACCTCTTGTGTCTCGCGATCCAGAAACCAGTATGATGCACTTGCACGTTTAGAAGGTAAACAAACCACAATCCATCCCTGCTGAGATTCCCTCTTGTCAAGCTGATGCTATAAATAGAACAATGAACCACATTATTTCTTCCACCTAGAGTTGCCAACTGTTACCAGCCAAGCTCTCTTAGACCCTAACGGACTGTCAACCCAACCCTCCCACAAAGTCGCTCCCCCCCCCCACCTCCATGGAAATACAAAAAATAAGCCCCCCTCCCCAAACAGAAGCAGAAATACCCTCTCCTAAAAACAGGTTGGGACCCCGCAGAAATACCTAGACGAAGTTGTCCCAACCCCCAACACTAACCCCAAAAAGTGTTAACCCTCCATAGAAGTGCTGACAATAAGCCACCGATCCTGTATCATTATAAGTGGGCAAAACACTGCCTAAATTTAGAGTAAGTAGCGATTTCCAAAGTAAGCTTTATTTGATAACCAAGTTAGTGATAATTATTGATCTCTATTTATGTTCATATTACATGCGAAAACTTGATCATGCTCAACTATGTAAGCCCACTAGCTGGGTATTAGAGCATACTGAATTTGTTGGCCGGAGTAGGTGGAAGATAGGTGTAGACGCCTAACCTTATCTCCAGGATAAATAAAAGCTATTAAAAAAATAAAAATGGCGGAGGCTGTCGAGGGCTGGTTTCAGGTTAATGAGATCTGCAATTTACAGCACTAAATTTTGTTTTCGAAATGGTGAAGTAAATTAGAATGAAGAGCTACAAAAAAATGGCAGGTTTAAATTTTTCTGCGCACGAGAATCTCATTCTCGTTGCCACTCAATCCTCATGCACAAGCCCGATTCTCTGTTTCTATGTGGGGGGTCAACCCCAAGCATATCCTGTCGAAATCATGCCTTCTTATATCTAGTAGGTAAAGATAGTCAACTTGTTCATATGTATACACATGTTGAGTGGTTAGGAGAACGGAGAAGACTAAGTTGAGAAAACTGTGCCCCAGGTGAGGCTCGAACTCACAACCTCCGCATGGCTCTGAGCGCCGACCCGCGAGTGAACACGGGGAGGGTACTGCTTATAAGTACGGCGCGCTAACCGATTGCGCCACTGGGGCCGCTGGGCGACGGGCCGCGACCGCCCGTATTTATTAAACACGGCCCATGTGACACACATGCATGTATGCACATGCAGGGCACACGAGTGGTGATGGGTGGGCTCGTGTAGAATTACTCAGGTCTTTGAATATGGACATTATTGAAGGCACATCGGACAATTAGCTTTGAAAATTAAAAAACATGTCATATTCCTGAAAATTCAATATGATGATCTCTATGTTATGTAGAACACATATCTTTCTGAAAATTTGGGGGTCACAGTGCTAGTTTTTGGTTTAAAGATCAATCTTATGATAATTTTGCAAAAGGATATATAGAAATTCTAAAAGGTTGTAAGAAAACCCATGTCATCTTCTCCAACCTTTCACAGAATGTAGTAAATGTATCATACTACACATTTAATCTTTAAAAACTATGAGTCACCGACCTTGTTTCTAAGAGAATTCAAGAGAACCATATTTTTCAGTACATTTCTTATATAAATCGAACAAATAAAAGTGGGCCTATTTTCCATATTGGGGGAGGTCAGAACTTAAATTGCTCTTTGAAGTTTCGAATATGCCTCAAATTACCAATTTCAATGTATAAATATGAATAATTTAAAATCACCAGGTAGCGCCACTACTGGGCTCAATGCATGAATGTTTAAACTGCAGATATTCCGCCTTAGAAATGAGATTTACAGGCTACTGAGAAAAGGTTCGTCTCTCGCTTAAGTGTGCCCGCAAATCACTATTACATGTGGAGAGATGATTAAGATAAAGATGCATCTCCTTGTTGCCATGGGGGAGAGATTCCTCATATTTTCTTCTGGAAGGCATCCTTAGATTTGTAAAAGTTTTATATTCATACGGATTCGATATAGGTACATTGATATGAATTTGTAAGTCTAACTATAGGAAAGTACTCTTCAGGCCAGAACCAATCAGACTGCAGATCTATTCATTTATAGCCCTAACACATGAACCTATCATCTGTGTGTTAAGGTATGTCTGAAATTCTGTATAGATTTATGGTATATTAGACTTATTAACATTGTACTGTGAGGGAGATGACACATGTATTTATAGTGATCGTTCAACCTTGAAATGGGCACAAGTCGCACAGAGGATACATCGTTAAATACATCGGTGGATAGGACGCATGTGATATGGTCTATAAGCAATTTAAGCAATATTCACATGTACCGGAATAGCTTATCAAGAAATAGAGCAAAGCTCGTATACAAAAAAGAAGATTCTTTATCTTTACCCGTCTCCTTGTTTTTTTTTTAGAATAAAAAAAACCCCATAAATGCACTCCCCACAAATCTTAAGATATGCCGCGTTTCTATACTGCGTATCAAATGGCGAAAAACCTCATCGTATTTCTGTGAGTAACCACACATTATAATATGCTTTTGGGGCCATCCATAAAGTATGTATGCAGAATTTCTGATTTTTTAAAATTTGTACGCAACAAAACAAAGAAGCGGCGTAAGCCCATTCCCCCACCCCCATCGTGCGTACGTACTTTATGGATGGCCCCTTACATAAAATGAAACTGAATGTTGAATTCGAGCTGCCACGTGAGTTGCAGCGACGATACTGACAGTGGAGTCCCAAGTCCGAAGCAGAATCCACCAGGGTTAATGTGGCGCTAGCTGCGCTACACCGCGTTCCTCACGTAATGTTTTCAGATTCAATCCATGTATGGGACTATTCACATAATAACATCTGCGTTTTTCAACCAGAGTACTACCTGATGGTATCAGTTGATTGATCTACAGTTATAGCAGGGTCTATATTGATTTCTTTTCTACATCTTGTGAATCTAAACACCCTTTTTATAACATGATTTGACGTGTTGGTATATATTCTCACCAATATGATAATAAAATTGCCTGGATGAACCTCGGTGGTCCGGGGTGCAGGCTTCAAACCTGTAGCTGATGGAAGTCAGAGTGGTTCAATTCCACCTTCCGGGCGAGGATTTTGTGAGGATCGAAACGTGACTAACTCAGGATTGATGCCATAACACACAACCTGTAATTATATAGAGCGACCTAATTTACGGTTTGTACGGACGGAGGCGTTTACGCCGAGTTCCGTACAAACCGTAAATTATCATCGAGTTCTGTGACTTGTACAAGCATGATTGCACGTTATATATTTACTATATACCCGAAATTTAACAAAAAATCAATTTCATGTTTCTTAACAACTGAAATTTTAATAAATGTGTATGTGTATTTTAGTGTACGGACCGCTGGTCAGTATTTTTACGTAAAACGGTGCGTATATACAGTATATACGGCATGGGTATATAGTAATGTACTGTATGTCTTGTATAGATTTGTCTGTCATGTGTTGACTACATGAACGAACGCCCAATTTCGGGTGAATTGTATGTCTTTATCCTGAATAAAAAAACACATAAAAACTAGAAGCAACTAGTATAATCATCATTGTTGAATGAGCCTGCGATTACTAATTGGTTACATTTAAAAGGCTTGGGTTACATTCAGTCTAAAGTGGAATTCACACGGTGGGATTCATGTACCTCACAGGGTTCAAAATCTCATGCGATTCTGTTCCTTTTTAGGGGGAAATGTCTTCAACAATTACAGGGGGGAAAACATGTCTCAGGGAAATGAAACCCTATATTTTAGACGAAGAAATTGTGTTCGAGTACAGAATCTCAGCAGGATTTGTCTCAGAAAAACGCCCTGTTAGGTACATGAATCCCATCGTGTGAATCCCATTTAAGGATAGTTTTCTCTAACCCAATTGTAACCATTCAACTTGCCATTTTTGCTACTGCCCGAGTCGAGGATCCAAACACATCAAGCACCAATGGGTCTTGAGGTATTTTGGTCTTGTGTGATTGGTCACGGTCAGCTGGGCACGCACTGAAATACATTTTCCAGCCCTCCACCGTTATATATTTCTGTATATTTCTGTGTTATTGAGCGCGGGAAAACGCGCTCATATACGTCATCTAGAGGTTAGAATGCTCACACAGGCTTTCAGCTTACTGCAGAGAATCTAAACCTTCACTATCCATGCACCAATCATAAAGGCCTGGTAAAATGGTAAGGTGTCCAGTATCCCAGTCTGATCGTATCCCTGCCCCACTACTGACTTGGTTCCTTTAAATAGAACTTTCATGGCTGAGTGACCATGTCAAAGTGTGTGCATTCATTGCATATATCATATGGACAGAAATCACATATCAATAGACTATGATAATAGTGCCAAATATATGGATGTTCCAGATGATACCCCATCTGAAGATGTCAAAATAACTCTTAGAAGTAGATGGAAAACAGATGACAAATATGTTAGCAAGAGGACTACCAAGGGCACTAGTACTCCAAATGAAGTACCTTCAAGCAAAACAAACTTGAGAGCATCAAGCGCTAAGGGGCTATCAAAGAGCAAACTGAGTGGCATAGCTGACCTATTAGCCAGAGAAGTAGGGCAGTTGACCAAGACCCTAAATGAAAAATTCAGTCACAACCACGACAAGTTGAATGTGATCTGTGGTAGACCAGGCACAAGTCAAAATCCAAAACGTTAGCCAGAAAATGACAAATATCTCAAAAGAAATATACCAAAGTATTGATATTCTCTTACTTTTATTTTATGAGATTTTGGTATACACCCCTCTTCCATTATGAATTGAAATAACATATGCTCCTAGTATCAACAACCCCTAGCTGTAACCTCACAATATACTAGATGTATTTAGATGCCCACTTTAAAACCAATGACCCTGTATATCACATACACTGTAGTTCAGCCATATTCACATGATAATTACTAAAAGCATGGTATGAATCCAAAATAGACCAATACATATTGTGTATTCATCGTAGAAATTCACGTAGAAACGTACATTTACGTTTCTAGACTAATTGAATTTATATAAATATACCAACAGAGAAATACGTAATTTGATGTAAATGGTAGGTTATATTTTGTATTTCAAAAACGGAAATTTACATAATATATGAATATGGTAGCTTTATCTACATAGGGAGAGAATGTTTATTTTGTGAGAAGGTATAACCATGGGTTATACTCAGCTATACTCGGGTATAGTTAATTCTTTGTATTTTCTTTTGTAATAGGCCCCAACACTTGCCTATATTTATCTATCCATGATAAGACTAGACTTACATTAATATCAACACCACACACCTGCAGAAAGGTGTGGTCCAACCCAACTGCCAAAATTACCAAAATTAGGATAACTGCAGTGACAAAAAGATCAGCCAATCAGGGCCTGAATGAGATTAATGATAATTGTAAGAGCGGGTATAGTAAATTTGGTAAATAAACCAATTTTACAGGCCATACCCTCCCCAAGAAGCACAAAAATTGACAGAAACTACTGTCATGCCATCTAGGGAGTTCATACACATAAACAGGAATTCATGTACATAAGTATAAATTTACGTAAATAAATGTGATGGGGTCGACCAATTTCAAGTCCACCTCATCCTCTCATCTCTTCATCCCTTCACCAAGTTGCATCGATTATTCTAACACATTGATAACAAGAACTGTGAGTAGGAAAATCTATTACATATCCCCTAATGTATAAGGACGGATTATCGTTGGGATACCTGAACGTAAGAAGCCTGTACAGGCACCAAGACGAGGTATCATTTCTTTACAAAGACATTGACTTTATGGGTTTTGGTGAAACCTGGCTTACTGATAAACATAGTGACAATATGATCAAACCATCAAATAGGATGGTATTCAGGCAAAATAGGATGCACGGTATAGGTGGTGGAGTTTGCTGTTTTGTGAGCGGTAAATGGGCTGATTTCTGCCATCTGAATCGGGACTTAACGGAGTCAACTGTAAATAATGATGTCCTGGTGTTAGAGCTAATTAAACCAAATAATAAAAAACTTCTGATTGTGATATATTATAAGCCCCCAAATACTAATCTGCATGTTTTCCTTGAACACATCCAGGGTATCCTAAATTTAGAGAAATATAAATTCTATGAGAAATGGCTTATGGGAGATGACAATGTTAACTTGAGAAAAAGAAATACGAGCAACAGTGCGAGTTTTTATGAGTTCTGCAGAGAAAATCATCTTAAAAGTGTTATAGATGGCATAACCAGACCTTCTACTGGTACGTGTATTGACCATATTATGTCGAATTCCGACCACATTAAAAACCCACACATTGATGATAATCTTATTAGTGACCATCTGGCAGTGATGGTAGAACGGCAGAGGATGCCAAGACCGAAGGTATTCAGTACTTTTAAAGGACGTAGTTATAGAAAATATTGCAAAATTGAACTTCAACAACATCTCTTGGGATATAACTGGACTGACTTTTACCGATCGAATGACCCAACTTACCAATGGGATACGTTCATAGAGATGATAGAGGAATATCTGGACAAAGTGTGCCCAGTAAAACAAATGAGTTTTCATAGAGAAAACAACGATTGGATCACAGTCTATATTCTGGACCTTTTTGTTGAACGTAAGGAAGCTCTAAAACTATATAGCACATATGGAACACAAGTATTAATGATCAGGGTGAAACTTCTAAAAAATGAAATAAATCGAGAAATGAAAAGAGCAAAAAGAGATTTTTGGTCAGACAAGCTAGCAGATTCGATTAAAAGTCCTAGAAAATTCTGGAACACCATTAAAAGGTTATATGCTCCAAAACCTGATGTTAAGATAAACAGATTATTCGACCATGAAACCAGTAGGCATGTACAGGGGGAAGAGATCCCTGAGTTTCTTAATTCTCATTTTGTCAGGGTAGGGGACGTCTCTATGACTAAAACGGAGAGTGAGACTGAAGATAATACAAATTTTTATGACACTTTGAAGAGCTGATAGTCCTGCTTAGCGATGTTCACCATATAATTAGAGATATTGATGTCCATAAAAGCAGCGGGGTGAATAATATTAACACTAGGGTTCTGAAAGATGCTTTTGAAATTGTAGTTTATCAATTAAGGCACATGTTCCAAACGTCTATCCATGTTTCGTTTTTTTCCATCAAAGTGGGCGAAGGCATACATTATACCAATTCCAAAAAATGGTTCGTCTGAGTCTGCTGGTGACTGGAGACCTGTGTCGCTGCTCCCCTTACCGGGAAAGCTGCTGGAAAAGTTAATACATCAGTTCCTGACTTTTCATATAGAAGAGAATAATTTATTGAATGAAAAGCAATATGGCTTTAGGAAGGGTAGAGGTACGACAGATGCAGTCACAGAACTAGTCCAGACCTTGTACTCAGACAGAGACATGGGGCGGATCTCCACATGTATCTTTGTAGATTTGAGCAAAGCGTTCGATCGCGTCAGCCACTCACTCTTGTTGAAAAAATTGTTAAATATGGGGATAAACGATAGACTTCTGCTGTGGATCAAAGACTACTGATACAATAGACAGCAAAGGGTCAGAGTAGGCAATTCTTTGTCCACTTACCTGAATGTCAAGGCAGGGGTTCCACAGGGTAGCATTCTGGGCCCGCTATTATTCAATTGTTACGTAAATGATATTGTCACTAACCCTTTTATAAGTTCTCACTTATTCTACGCGGACAACCTTGTATTGTTCACATCTGACACATGTCAAATCTCAGCTATCAATAGGTTATCAACTGATGTGGAAAAACTTTGTAAATGGGGTAAGGATAACCATATGTTGATAAATGTAAAGAAAACTAAGATCTGTCTATTTGGGAGCAAAGCTAAATTGAACGAAGACCTTAGGGAAAGACAAGGGATGCCACAAATTTTGGTTGAAGGTGTAGAATTACCATATTGCAGTTCCTACCCCTATTTAGGAATAACCCTTGACGAGTCGCTAACCTGGGAACAATGTATAAATGTAACACTTAAGCGGGTCAATCATAGGCTTTACAAACTAGCAAAAATACGCAAGTATACAAACCTGGAAACAAGCTTAAAGATCTATAAGGCGCTTATAGGACCTATATTTGATTACTGGAGCTAATAAGGATAGGCTATACAAATTGCAGAAAGCAGAGAATAGAAGACTTAGAATCTGTACGCAGACGAGAATAGGGGAGAAAACTACTGAAAATCTACATGAACTTTGTAAAGTGCAAATGTTGACAAATAGGCGAAGATATCTAAGATTGTTACTAATGCGAAAGGTGGCAAAGGATGTGAACCTGCCTGTGGAACCTAAGACTCGTTCCAAATCCAAAAGAAACATAAAGCTTAAACATCCAAGAACATCTTTCTTCAAGAAAAGTCCGGTATATATGGGTATGCTGGATTGGAACTCGTTGCCGATCGAGGTTCAGGACGGATCTATGTATAGCTACAAAAAATTTCTTAGGGCAAAAGTATATAAGTCGTTTGATCAATAATCTGTACGAGTGGTTTGCCTAAATCACTACCAGTAACTGCCCATATTCATTCCATAATACATCATTAATTCATCTTCATTCTTGTATATATCTACCTTGCAATGAGGCATGTTCAACGTTAAAAATCGTTTGCTGATGATGTAAGCTCGGCCAGAATAACTGCTACGCAGAGGCCAGTTATTTACCTCTATACAGTAGCTCAATAAAAAAATAATAATGTAATATCAATTATTGAATTTACGTAAAATTACCACACATTCTGCAGACATAAGTAAACCTTAACATTTGCAAGTTTTTATACGTAGGGAATGTACCTGTAAATTTACGTCTTGTGTTTACTGGGGTGACATACAAAATCTAGGTTTAAGTGTTGTCCATGATTTCCTCATTCAAAGACATTTTAAGTCAGCAAAGACAATCTGTCCCATTACAGAAGACAACAAACAATCTAGAAATGTCTAGGCCTAGCAATATAGCAATACATTCTTGATGAGCCACAGCCCTTCAATTGCAATAGTTTATTTTTAGTACAAGAAAATATATGCATATGTAGTATATCTAGATGCTTTTGACTGGCTGCCCATGTCACGTTTACCATGGAATTCATGACAACCATATGAAATGATTATATCGTATAGACGAGGCGTAGCTTACACTTCTGCACCTAGCGCTTCGCGACCACGGATAGAGAGAAAATTTGAGCGGACCGCGGGAAGTTGCCGCGCTCTCATCTACATACCCAGTTTCTGAGTCGTTGATTGGCCGAGCGCGTCACGTGACGCGTACGGCGGGTTTGGTTGGTCTCCGCGCGGCGTGGGCGGTTTTGTGGGGATTGGATTTTTTCCAACCCAAGGATCTCGAGATAGACCCTAGCGGAACGAAGAAATTCACCAACCATATGAAATGATGATTGGGGCACAACATTCATTCAAATTGTAAAGAATTTGAATTACTGGTTGTTCGATTAATCTCTCTTTCCTTGCAGACTACATCCAGACTACCATGGCTATGGCAATGGGAGAATACCTTGATGTCCTTCCGGCATATGCTGCAGCAATCACCTCCAATGTTATGTCAACACTAGGAAGTACATGTGCACAGTTACTTCAGGAAGCCATACCACCTTTTCAACTAAATCTCTCTCGATTCATTTTACAGTCAATAATCTCTGGTAGTTTCCTGTTTATCAAGGGAGAATCACCAAAGATTGGTTAATTATATTGGTTAATTAAAGATTTTAATTCAATTTTACTTAAGTTAATTAAAGATTGGTTAATTAATCTGTTGATGCCATTCTGGCACCAACATCACAGTCCTGGTTGTCATGGTAATGTGGTGGTTGCTACCTGACTAGCAGGTTGGAAGACCCCTTTCTGGAATGCTAGTTCCTGGCGGGATCCCACCCTACGAACAATTACATAGTTTGGTTCGGTTTTCGGGAGGTTTGCACAAACTTAGTAACACAAAACACAACTCACACGTTTAATAAATGGGAATGTTTATTAACAAGTTACTTCCTGGAAAGATCTGGAAGATCTTTCCCACAAGTACAGTATCCCAGCACAGTGTGCGGGTAACGCTGGAGAGGCTAATCTAAAAGACTCGCCTAACCACTAGGAAGGTTACCAGAACCCGCCTACAAATATGAGGGTCCAAGGGTCTGCTCTCAGAAAGGGACACGCGAGGACAGCCTTTCGACCTACTGTAAATGCTGAGTATATATACACAGGGTTACGTAATCCTGTCTCCGCCACGCCACTTTTGTGTGTGGCGTTGCCCAGAACCACTACACAGTAAGGATTGACTCTCCATGCCATCTTCCGAAGAACGTCCGAACACTGATGGACTCCCGCCCCACTACAGTAACATTCTATCATCAAAGGAAATGATTAAATCATATTTCGGAGTATTCCATTCAATTCCACACCCATGAAAACCCTGAACTATAGGTATTAAACTTATAAATCTGTCCATAATTGTAGAAATTATGGATTTTTAGCAATTCCGTGGCATTTTGGTGGCCATCTTGGAATTCAAAATGGCTGACATATAACAAAATGCTAATGACTGAGTAGTGCTGGTGGTTTACAGTCATAAATTTTGGTTTCATGTTGTTTTAGTAAATATATAATGAAAAAAGCAGGTCAGTTTGGTTGAAATGGCAGCCATCTTGAAAAATCCATGATGGCCGCCAAAAAATAGTGGGAACCTGTTTCTAATAACTCTGAGAAGCTTGGAGACGTTTTGTTGTGGAATATACTGAGAGAGATATTATTGGGGAAGCCATCAAGCTGTGAGGACATGTTTAATCAGGACAATATCAATGAGTAAATGCTAATAACCATCCAACCCCCCAGCCCCGACAATATCATGCTCATTAGGAATCTGATGCCACTGTCTTTAACCTTCCACCATAAAAGGAGAAGTGCTTATCTCCATTAACATTATCATTAACATTTACTATCTATCAACTATTTCCCGGAAAGAGTGAAAATGGCATGATTTTAGTGGAGACTGAGCCATTGGTTTCTGATCTGTTTTCTGCTGAGACAATGAAGTACATACATACATCATGCAGCTCACAATAACACCAACATCACGATTGAATTCAAAGTATACAATGTTTGTTCATTTTCCATGGCCCAAATATGAATAAATATGAAACAGAATTTAATCCAAAAATATTCTAAAAGAAGCGAAAATATTAAAGGTATCCACATTTGTAAGACATAGGAGTTCTGGAAACCAGTAAAGTGTGGTAAGCCTGAGATCGATGATATGTTTGAATAAAAACATCATATTGAAAAGCGGACTCAGATCACTAACATATATATTGTTGTACAATAAGCTCACTTTATATCCTGGTATATACAAATGTTAAGGTTTACTTACGTCTGTAGAATGTATGGTAATTTTACGTAATTCTACGTAAATTCACATATTGATATTGCATTTATTCAGGTAATTCACTAGATGGCATGACAGTAGTTTCTGCCAATTTTCTGTATTTCTTGGGGAGGGTATGGCCTGTAAAGTTGGTTTATTTACCAAATTTACCAAACCAGCGGTTTCAATTATCATTAACCTCATTCAGGCTATGATTGGCTATTTTTGTCGCTGCAGTTATCCTAATTTTGGTAATTTTGGCAGTTGGGTAGGACCACACCATTCTGCATGTGTGTGGTGTTGATATTAATGTAAGTCTAGTTTATTTCAGATGAAAAAAAAGTAGAGGCAAGTATTAGGGCCTATTACAAAAGAAAAATACACAGAATTAACTATACCCGAGTATAGCTGAGGCTAATCAGGCTAATCATACTCACTTCTCTCCTTCATAGAGAAATCCTCAAATAAACATTCCCTTCCTATTTAGATAAAAGTACCAGCGATATATATTCATATAATTATGTAGATTTCTGTTTTTAAAATACATAAAATAGCAAATTACGTATTTCTCTGTTGGTATATTTACATAAATTCAATTAGTTTAGAAACGTAAATTGACGTTTCTAAGCTGCGTTTGTTCTACAAAAACAATTACGTAATTCCTACCATAAAATGATGTTAGTTTACATGGGTAGCACAGATTTGTGTTTACTGGGAAGATTGCCTTTTTCATATAATACAGATTTAATGACTAATGGTAAATGAGATATGATACATTGGTGTCCCCTATGTGCAGAGATCGGAATTATTGTATAGTCGCTCACGGAATAGGCCGTATACATGATGCAAACTATGCTGGCCTATATACGCTAATAGATAAGGTGTATACACACGGGGAATAGGACGACCTTGTATAAGCAAAAGCGATTAAAACACCGAACAGCTCTTAAATAATGGCTTTTATGTTGTAAACAGTAAAGAGTTCTGAGGTCCACACAAATCGTTTAGATATTACTAAATACACTTGTATTGGCCATGTCCTTTTAACAATGTGCAATTTCTCATTTAGACCACTATGGTCTGATACTGTAAACATTAAAGGGATAGTCCCTGATAACAGTATAAGTTTCACATGAAACTAATGTGTTACAGCATATGAAGCTTACTAATAAGGTGTACTTGCACATATTTTATGTTTTCTGTAGGGAATTCTTTAATATAAGTCAACAGGAGAGGAAGCCCCGGTATGAAAGAATTCATTCTCATACACCTCCATTCCTGCAAAAGAGAGGAAATTATTGAATTACCAACATATTCTATTCTTTGCAATGTGCCTTGCAAGTGATCTTACCAGTAAATGCTTTCAATGACATGACGCGTAAAATATATTAGTTAATATAACGCACAATCGTTCATAAATCAGTTTTAATCTAAATTTAATCTTTGTCCATATAAAGTACATGTTATAACAATGTACCACAATTGGGGGTTTGAGAATATGACATTACGTTGAAGCCTTATATTATATTTGTAACTAGTAACTTTGTCTGTGCCTGGTGCAATGTTTGTCTTATTAAGGGCGTGTTCCTCCTGGCTTGCTGAATGGACGCAGTGTAAACGACCTGTGATGTCACAGTTACACTGGTGGAAATTTTGGTGTTTCCTCTATGTATCAGAAAGGATGCGAGTTCTGCATATTTATTACAGAATTCCAGCTCTTTCATATGTTACTACACAATTCAGTCACACTGGCTTAAATTCTGGCGTTTCTACTACTAGTGAACAAATTGACTGAATTGGAACAATCGCCATTTTGGTTAGTCTCTTCTTCCCTGATGGTTACAGTACGGCTGCCATGCTTTGAATGGCATACATAACCCCTATTAACGCTCAGCTCTAGTTCCAAGTCTGTCCACATGGAGAAAGGGGCTCTACCAATGACACCTTCAGTTGTTCAGTGTTATGAATGGCCTCCTGACATGTACAACAGACCAGAACATGTGTTCAACCGGAAAGATTTGGCCATCCCCTATTGGCTGTGGATACAACAGCCAATGAGAGCTCGCAGAGCTCACAGATAGCAAACCTGTCATGTCAACCACCTGCAATGTGTATAAAAGGAGATCCCGTGTGTCAGTAAATCAGTTCTTGACTCATAGTAGTCCTCAGTACATCTGTATTTGAGTTCTTACTGTGCTAATCTTAAGGTCTACCCTTGCGCAAGTAGGGCTCTAGACTTTACAGACTGCAGGTGCAGTGGAGCAGTCCACATCCTCAGTGGCAGCGCCCCCACGGCCACTACCAGACGTCGGCCATGGAACGGGCCTCTCTATTTAAGCATGTTTGACTGATGCTTGAGGCAATCTATCTTATAATACACATATGGCCATGTCAACTACGTGTACTTCCCTCTTTTACCCATGTTGTTTTTTATTGTAGTCACCGGGTGGTATATGGAATATGCGATCCCATGATGAGGTAAAAGTGGTATATGATAATAGAAAAACAGGCTGCCAGATCTTTTGTGTGTCAAAATAATTGGTAAAATTGTTGATCAGATACATCCCTCTGCCTTTGGAATCGGGATCTAATCAACAATTTATCACATATTTTTGATGTATGATGACAGTCCAAATGTTGCACCATACTACACTAACATGATAACAATCATTCTCAGATAAATAAGAATTATGGAATCTGAATAATGAACAGAGGGCCTCACCACGCTCCGCAGCGTCATCTGAAACAGAAAATAGGAAATGCCTTCATGAGACACACATCCCACAAGCAACTATAATGCAATGTTTTGCTACAATGTAAAATGTCAGGAAACATTTTGTTGGTATACAAATAATACAAAATTTGACAATGAATTACATTTACAGGGATATTATCTCAAATCTGGTATAGAGGACTAAGAACGAAATTGATGAGTGTTTGGTCTGTGTCCTCGTTCGACATCGAGTTTGGAGTGCACAGTAATATGAACGAGGCGACAGCCGAGTGAATATTCTGAAGCACTCCAAACCAGATAGTGAACAGGGACTCAGATCGAGCACGAAAATGTTTCTGATTTGATCTTAGCCTGGAAATATATATCTGTTTATCACCTGTTGAGTATTAGTTACCGTTCTTGCAAGCCTGTTGAGACCGAGTTCCTAATGTTAAGCCTATTGAGGTTTATACCCGGCTAAGATAAAGACTGGCTTTCCCTATCTTTACTTGTGGACATGGTCAGATACAATACAGAGAGAGGTCATGGAGACATTCAGCATGCTACACACACTAACCCTTCAGGGACCTGTTTCAGTAGGCTCGTGACATTAGGCCTAGACAGACATCAACAGCGGCACCAATAGTGCAAGCAACAGCGGAAAAAGACAGGCAAATATCAGAAAATCGGAGTGGCCAATCTTCTTCATATTTGGAATGGTTATAGGTTATATGTACCCCCCACTCATGTTAAAGTATCCTCACTTAATTCCTATGGGAAGTGAGTGAAACTCTGCATGTCATCGATTGCAATCTTGTGATCTGTCCGTATGGTGTCAGAGACGCCATCTAGACATGTCACGAAACTACTGAAACAGGTCCCAGTTGTCTCTTGGGTGCCACCAAGGAGTTGAACCAATAACTTAAGTCGGCCAGAGGCATGATACATACATGTAGCACCATCATTATGGTATGCATTCTTATTACCCACCTAATACGGAGTCTCCATACTAAATCTATGGAGTCTACAGATAGCTACTGAGTGGAATACGGAAAGCCGTATTCTCCCAGGAGAATACAACTTTTTGGCCACCTGACGGGCGTCAGGAACTGTTTCATATAAACAATGCACAGTGATTGCGTCGAATATCTTATTATTTACGAGATTTCTTCCTAATATTTAGTCGAAAGGTGAGTAATAAATACTCTACGCAATACTCGTCAACTACGCGGAGAATACGGCCGCGCAGATCCAAATCATGGCAATATTGCGTATTTATATACAGTAAAAGCCCACGTAAGCAGACATCCTCCATTCTGGGCAAAAGTGTCTACTTATGCAGGGTGTCCACTTACGCAAGGTGTTCCTTAGGTGGGGTTCTGTAGCCTGTGGCCGTATCCCCTATACATACCACCTGCTCCTATCCATGTCATATTCATGGCTGTACAACAAATGCTTGGTGTACAGGGTATAGTATTATGAGAAAACACCCTTACTGTTTCCGAACTACGTCTTAGTTGATAGGTGACGTCGATAGGTGACCTCGAACTAAGACGTAGTTCGGGCCACAGTCAGGACGTTTTCTTATTATTACATACCTTAATTCGATCAGAAACATGCCATTTATCAAGTCCTCAAGCCACAACCGCTTCTTGTTGACACTGTCTGCTACGAAACGGAAGTCGCGCAGGATCTGTGCGTCGCGCATGCGCGATAGGCCGTCACTCGCCCAGCGGATGTTTGGCCGCTATACGGTTAGCATGCACTTAACTAAAAATGCGATTGGAGAGCAGTAGGAGTATCGCCCGGGAATCAGCGTAAGCGTGTCTGTGCGTCCCCCGTTGCAGACCAAGTCGAACGGCGTGTTGTTATTATCGATGGATTTCGCATATTTAAGCAATTTAAATGGTGTCAGGTGAGAGCCGCACGTTAGTTACCTCAACGATTGGTCATTAGGAACTTGTAGTTGTTACGGGGGGCGTGTATCGCGAGTTTAAAGTTGCGATTCGACGATGCTAGCCATGTTGTTTTTGGTCGCGATGACGTCGAATATGCACGCCTAGCGCGTTGTGACGAGTTAGTTACATACACGTTAGAATCTTGCAGTACGACGAAGCGCACCATAGTGGGCCGGAGTCGCGATATACTACACCCCCGTGAGCGGGTAGTATTTCACTGACGTTCGGCTATAGGTATGTAATAATATATGGTCAGACTGAAGGGATCAGAACTCAAAATGACCGAAGCTACCACTGTATCAGTACCACATCGGAAAAAAGAATAACAAATTAAACATGAAAAAATAAACATTCATTTAGATATAAGGGGAACCATTCTCTTTTGTTGGAGTGAATAAGATAATTAAATGACAGCCTACCTGTCCCAGGTAGAGGTGCGGGAGGCCTGATGCTATACGCTGTATTTATGTCTTCCAATATGAAGTGTTGTAAAAACAGAATAAGAACGAAATCAACTGACTTGGTGAAGGAATATGCGTTAACAGTTATACACAGATCACATAAAAAGGACGATAAGCAGCTTGGGTTCTCAGTGCACCTGTCACACACCACTGGTGGAAGTCTCCTCATCACACCGAGGTCCGCCAGAGGGGATATTCCCATCTGGCTGAGTGGGTCGCAGGTCACTGCATTGTGTTGGGGAGCACTGATCACCTCAGGTGGGTGCACCCCTCTCATGAGATCTCACACTCTCTAAGTGGTATTCTGTACTCTCACTACGCTCTATAGGAGAAGAATTCTTAACGAACTAGGCTTAGATCCTTGAGAATCCACTGGCCTGCCTCCCGTGCTAAACACGTACATCAATGCAACCCAATCTCAATTATGCCACCTAGCGGGAATATTATTTACTTGGCGCTCTAGTGGCTTTATTTGGACTGGAATACAGAATACCACTTAGAGAGTGTGAGATCTTATGAGAGGGGTGCACCAGGCATGAACAACTCATACATTATACATAATATGGATACACTGTGAGTGTAGCTTTTACATCTTGAAGGAGGAGTACCTTTACATAGATACACACAAAAACACAGATACATAAACACACACAGAGACACAGATACAGGCATACAGAGATACGCATACATACAGATATATTTAGATACTCTCACAGTCACAAACGGACACCCTCACGCATATACAGACACGTACAATGACACAGAGAGAAGCACAAACAAAGTTAGAGGGATGCACATACAGATACATAGACAGGCATATAATACAAGGATATACATAGACAAACGGCATAATTTTGTATCAGTTACCATGTTTCCTTGTTTTGGTCATTGCACTGCTGGTATTGCTTGTCACAGTCGGTAATCACAGCTGTGTCTGCACTCTCCTATCTGCCATGCTTGAGTGGATCACCAGGCTGAGCCTTTCACACATTTTTTACATGTATATTTTGATATGATTCACTAATTCTTAAATATCTTGCTTTCCTTAAAGGTTGTAGTTAAAAAGATGTTGGAGTTAAATAGAAAGAACCTGTATTGATTAGTATCTCCCTAAAATATGGTGGAAATTGGCTAATTATCAACAGAGATATTGACAAAATTATTCAAAGACAACTTAGTGATATAAATGCTCATAGACTTATCATTAACATAGGCGACAATGTTATGCTAGGTTTACACCATCACCCCAACAGTCCTGACAGCCTCAACATGGCAATGCCGTATCCCCGAGTCAGCCTTATGTCGTCGAGGTTGCAAATCGTAGGTCGACTTGGCTGTCGGGGAGTTGCTGTGGAAAGTTTCTGTCTATCAAAAAAACCACCCCGATAGTCCCGGCAACGAGCCATGTTTATGACCACCGTGGTTCCCCTCAAGTCGAGGGGGCTTCCACCACAGACCTCAACTCACCTTAAGTTGATGGGCTCTGTGATCGTAAGTCGACAGGGTTCAGTCACATTGTGACTTCAACATACTTCGACATACTTCGGCATACCTACAAGATGCCTCCTCGTTCACGCACACCCAGGAGGACTACTAATGATGCTGCTGCTGCTGACATGCCTGCACAACCCAATGCAGCACCAGATGCACCAGATGCTGCACCTTGTACACCGGAGAATGCTGCTGCCAATCCTGCTTGCCCCTATTGCCATCACAGCTGTGTGGACTGGACCTTCAGCAAATTCAGTGAGGAACAGAAGGAGAATATCATCTTGTTCCTTTGACATATTTTGAACTGTATATCAAGCCGTCCGCTGTGTTCTGTGACACTGAACACAAGGACTTTGGGAAAAGCAGGGGAAGTAAGAATGGCTGCTCCACCGGAGAGGTCAGGACCTGGATAGTATGCATATCTGATTTTGCCGAATCTGCCAAGTTCCAGGAATCGGAGGCAGAGGTATTGACATAGTAATGCCTGAAGAGAGATGGATCTTGGATTGGTTTCAGTTCCTCTGACCCAGAGGAAGAGAACCGCTGCTGCCACCTCCACCACACTAAGTATCACACCTGCACCTACTGTAACCTCTACCAGCTGCACAGCCACCTCTACCACCTATACAACCATCTCTACCACCTGCACAACCACCTCTGCAGCCGACAATACTGCCTCTTCTGCTGCCATGTTGGCAGTTGTGAATATTGGCCCCAGTGATGACAGTTATGACAGTGATTGAGTATAATTATCTGGTTCAGAGGCAGATTGGATTGGTACTACATCCTGAGAAATCTGCACATACATATTTTGTCTGCCATACATTATGGACTGCCGAACTATGATATTGAAGTTATATATGTTTTTGTTCCTTTGTTGCTTTGTTGCCTTGTGAAACCGCTATGTATTTGAGTCTCGTTTTTGTACACAGAGTTCATGATATCTAACGTTTATGATAATAAATTTCTAAGCTGAATTCCACTCTCAATGTTTTTCATCATAGATGTTAGCATATAGATTAGACATTACTGCAACTGTAAAAGTGGTACCTAGATACTTGGATCAACTTGGAATTTAACACTTTAATTAGAGACTGGAATAATGCAAGTAACATTGGGGTAGATAAAGGATCAGAAACTGTTACATCAAGTAGTTGAACTTTAATTTATTCTAAATAGTGGTGTATATATATACGGAGCAAGTCAAAGGAAGTACCTCAAGACTGTTTTCAATAGAAAGCATGGACACAAGAGCACACTACCAAAAGGCAGAGTTCATGTAAATCATAGATAAAAATGGCACACAAAAAAGTAAAAATTATAAAGCAGTAATTCTCATATGTATATTGACAATAATAAGTGATTGATTGTCACTATCATCTTCATGGATGCCCTCATTGACTTGCATCGCCTGCCATATAATACACCAAAGGTTGTGGAAAATACTGGAGGCACTGGCAGTGTACTATCAGAGTGAGTTGTAAATACTCTTCTCCTTTGGCAAGGCCCCTGACCCCAGCAGCTTCATCAAACCGTTCCAGAATTCCTTACTACAGAGGATGAAGTACCACACGTCTGTGCTGCCTTCATCGGGGAGGAGATGAGATGAAGGTGGCAGGCCTACTATCCAATCCTCCATACTGTTAAAGTCATTTCAGGTATTTGCCTGACTTGAGCAACCAAGCTTGTACCCAAGCAGTGCACCTGTTTATGAGGCGCCTTGCTCGATGAACTGCAATGTCATGATCCAACCCTGTGCGGCGGTTCACACTGTTCTGCTGCTGCTCGATAAGAGATGCTAACAGTGTTGCAAGTATGCAGACAAGCATTATATCAACTTTGTTCACCATTATGAAAAGAGATGCTGTGTACTATGAGGGTGCTGCTTCTCAAATGCATTGGCAGACACTGAGATAGAAAGCCTCGCGCAGTGCACTTTTATACATGAAGTAGCCGTCTGGGAGCTGACGTGGAGCTGTCGGGGCACAAAAAGGGTGGGAAGACCACCTACGGCCATAACTTACCTTAAGTCACCTTAACTCGAGCTGTCCATTGTTAGAAATCGTAAGTGAATGGGTCCAGAGTAGTGACAGACGTAAGTGACCGTACACCGAAGTGAACTTGTCGATGACCTGTCGTGCTCTGAACGTAAGTTGACACATGGCAGCATTCCAACCATACCCTGACAAGACCACATAGACCTCCAACTGCCTCAACTCGATGGGGTACACCTTAAGTCGATGGCCTATTTTAGGCTGAGCGGAGAAAAGTTCCACATTAACTTACAATATGCGCAAAAATCACTGTTGGGATTGTCGGGGTGATGGTGTAAACCTAGCATCAGAGGAAGTCGGTCCTCCACCTCGGCCCGACAGCCTGGGCCCTACCTGGATACTTTAACTGGTTCCACACAGTTCTCTCACTTATGGATAGTGTTCTCTGCTATGTGTATGTATACCTCCCTACCTGTAGACCCGGGTTTGTTTTGCAATGAACTCCGTGCTCTATTACGTAGTGTGTAAGTGTCTGAAATTCTTATTAACTACGCAGAACAGCAGGTTTGTCTCGAGTCGGCGAGATGATGATCTACATCGTTGTGCCTTTCCCATTTGATGTAAAGAGATACCCACTTATCAGCCACTTTTCTCTTGCATCTCAGAAATGCTAGTGAAGCATATATATTTGCTCATCTGAAGACTAAGAATTTCTTTTTTGTATTTGTTTATTTACACTGTCGTTAATATATATTAAAAAGGAAGAAAAGGTACTAATGTCGGTCCTAGGGGCACCCCACAGACTATATTATTTAAATTTGAAATTAATTCATTTACAAGTGTTTTTGTGCACGAACTTTAGATAATCTTTAATCCAGCAAAATGCATCCCTCTAATTCCCAATAATCTAAGTTATCTTAGTAGAATAATGTGAATAACTGTATCGAATGCTTTAGATTGGTCTAGAAATGTATCTAATGGAAATTGGACAAATCATAAATTTATCACAGAGCATATAGGTATTGTATCGTGTACATTTCGTTCAATGCATTTACTCAAAAGTGATAGCAGTGAGACCGGCCTTAGATTTGTGACCGTTTTCACGCCATGTTGTTTTACCAGCGGAATTTAAAAGATGTGCAACCTGTTTAGGTACCGATGTAGTCTCTGGTACGCTTGAAGCCTTCTAGGTATTGCTATTTTTAATCAAATCGGTAACCTCCTTTTTCATAGGCTCCTGTCTATTAACCATCGACTATTGCCTATAAATTATCTTTATATACACCTGTGCTCGTCAATCCTATACTTACTGACCTATGCTCAGTATACCATGAATAAATCTTATTTCAAGTGGTGGACAGATGTGATGTACGGCCCAGTGAGAGTAAAAAACACGACCAGTTTGGAGCACCCCAACTACCCTGTTTGAAAGGAGTGCTCTGATTGGCTGTTTAAGGATGTCACTTACCGTGTGTGACAGGCTGGCAATACATATCTGCAGAAAAGAAAGAAAAATCAGAAGATTGGTAAAGTATGCTACAGGAGATGATGCAATATCTTTACAAATAAGATTATCATTAACAAATACTCACTCTTGGATTGGGAGGTACACCCCTCCTGCCTAAAGCCGTCTGATTGTGATTAATCATTTAATGAATGTTCATAATCAAGGACTTGAGCAAGTCTACATTACGTAGTGTGAAAGTTTCTGAAGTTCTTTGTTAACTGCGCAGAACAGCTGATTTGTCTCGAGTCGGCGAGGTGATGTCTACATCGTTGTGCCTTTCCCATTTGAAGTAAAGGGACACCCACTTATCAGCCACTTTTCTCTTTCATCTCAGAAATGCTAGTGAAGCGTATATATGTTTATCTGAAGACTAATACTTTCTTTTTTGTATTTGTCTATTTACACTGTCGTTAATATATATCAAAAAGAAGAAAAGGTTCTAATGTTGATCCAAGAGCCACCCCACAGACTATATTATTTAAATTTGACATTAATCCATTTACTAGTGTTTTTGTGCATGACTTGTTAGGTAATCTTTAACCCAGCAAAGTGCATCTCTCTAACTCCAAATAATCCAAGTTATTTTAGTTGAATAATGTGCTTAACTGTATCGAATGCTTTAGATTGGTCTTTAAATGTAGCTAGTGTTAATGTATCCTTCACTGTAGTGTCTGTAGTGGAGTGCCCCACTCTGAATCCCCCCTGGAAATTGGACAAATCATAATCTATCACAGAACGTGATTAGCGGAATTACAGTGTCTAGTTTCCATTCCTCAGATATTTTGTTTGTTGATAAAGATAAATTCAAAAGATGTGCAACCTGTTTAGGGACTGTTGACAATGCAATTTTCAGAAACCTAGATGTAGTCTTTGGTACGCTTGAGGCCTTCTAGGTATTGCTATTTCCAATCAAATCGGTAATCTCTTTTTCATTAATCTAAAACGCGCCATGATTTTCTTTCCCCAAAAAAGCTTCTCGTGGTTTACAGCCTCCTGTCTATGACCATCGACTATTGCCTATAAATTATCTTTGTATACACCTGTACACGTCTGTCCTATGCTTACTGACCTATGCTCAGTATACCATGAATAAATCATATTTCACAGTGGTAGACAGATATGATGTACGGTCCAATGGGAGTAAAAAGAAAAACGACCAGTTTGGAGCACCCCAACTACCCTGTTTGAAAGGATTGCTCTGATTGGCGCTTTACAAATTTCACTTACCGTCTGTGACAGGCTGGCAATATATATCTGCAGAAAATAAAGAAAAGTCAGACGATGAAAAATGAAACTGATAAAGTATGCTACAGGAGATGATGCAATATCTGTATAAATAAGATTAGCATTGAAAAATACTTTTAGGGGACAAACTCACTCTTGGATTGGAAGGTATACCCCTCCTGCATAATGGCCTCAGGGCAAGTATTTGCCCATCCGTTGAGTTTGTAACACTCTGTAAAGTCCCGTCTATACATCCCTATTGTGGGCAAGTAATATTGGTTTCTATGAGAAGAAAATAATTATCTAAATTACTCCTAATTAGTAAGGAACAAATTGACTGAATTGGAACAGTCACCCTTTTTGTTAGATACCTCCTCCCTAATGTTTACATTATGGCTGCGATACTTTGAATGGCATATAACACTCCTATTTTATTGCTCAGCTCTAGTTCCCAGTATGTCCACATGAGGGCAGGGCACTCTACCATTGACATCTTGAGTTGTTCAGTGTCATGTGCGGCCATGTGCGACACACTGGAACGGGCGCTCAACGGGAACAGATTTGGTCATCCCCTATTGGCTTTTGGTTCAACAGCCAATGAGAGCGCAGAGCTCACAGAGGCCAAGCCTGTCATATCAACCCCCTGCTAAGTGTATAAAACAAGGACCATCTCCTGTCAATAAACAGTCAAGTTCTTAGTGCATAGTAATACCTAGTAGATTTGTGTTTGACTTCTACTCATTACGCAAGTAGGTCTCGAGACTTTACAACCTGAAGTGGCACAGGTGTCAAGTGGTAGTGTGTCTATTCTTCACTATAAGATGTGGCAGTCCCACTTCTGCTGTTGTGTGGTTCGGTCCAGAAGTGCGATGGGTTTGTATCGGATTAGGTAACCCGCCTTGTATATAAAGTACATGTATAGAATACTCAGCAGGATTTTTCTCAGAAAAACACCACGTAAGGTACATGAATCCCATCATGTGAATCTCACTTCAGGTAGGTTCTCCATCAGGTCAGCAGGCACTCTTAACCTGTCGGCGGGGCGTCTTCTGAGCGTCTGTTTGTTATGTTTTGGTAGATCACACGCTTAAGTAGGATTCACACGGTGGGATTCACACACCTCACAGGGTGTTTGTCTGAGACAAATCCTGCTGGGATTCTGAACTGTCTGCGATAATTATCCCTAATAAGGTAAAGAATCCCATAAGATTTTGATTTAAAGCCCAATACACATCTACCTATGACAGTCAGAAGTTCTTCCGGGCAAGCTCTAGGCAAAACTATCATCTCAAATAAATGAAACCCAGGAATTAACATAAATAAGGCTATATCATTAGGGACTCTGATTTTGCTCTGTAGCACATAGGGACTATTTTCCTGTATTCAATGGTTTTGAAGCCATATTTAATGGGTTTCAAATCGGTAATCAATGCTTATGATTTCTGACATCCCACTAACCATTGGCAGCGGTTTACTGTGGCCCGCACATCTTCGGTGGGAACTTTAGAATCGCTGGATGATAAAATATATATACGCCAACTGGCCTCTTAAATTTTCAACTCTTTTTACAGTTTCACATTATTTACGTCTCGGACCCTAACCGACTGGGCCAAAACCTCGCTAGTTAGCTGAAGATGCATAGGAGTTGATTCTACTCACCATCGGTTACATCCTGAAAGTCTACGTCCTCATAACGGTCATCTGATATGAAATAAAGGGAGAATAGTAAAGATTTTACATCCACTTGATACGAACCTGTCATTATGAACGTCTCCAGGAGAATATAAACATTCCTATTATCCTCGAAGAATACGGAAAAAAGTAAATTTCGTCTTTCCTTTGATAACTTAAATTTGCAATGCTTGATAATAAATATGACAAGAACCTACTTCTGATACAGCTGTGCGTATTCTCCGCATATATTCGTCTCTATGCAATATCCTTGTCGTGCACTGATATTACGGAATGTAAACTACATACAAGATATATCCACTATTATCTCACCCCTGTCATTTTCCCGCATAGATCTAACATTGTGTGAAATATTGTAGTTGAGCTACAAGGATTTCGTTTAGTTTTCGTCAAAACTAGGACTGAGTGCAAACATTTATATCAGTGTGTATTTTATAGGTATCATTTGTAATATTACAGGCATTTCAGAATTGTATACGTAGTGTTTCATACGGTGTATGTAGGATATCAAAACCGTTACCAGATAGGTAAGAACGCCAGTCACTGGATAACGGATAGGACAATAGTAGATGCAGTCCATCCAAAGCTGATTATGGGTTACTCATGGCCTTTGGTCAGGGGTGGTCATTGCTCCCCCTGGTGTTCCCCCCTCTCGCGCGACACGAGCGCCCCTCCTGCCCTCTAGCGGCCTTCACACGTACTGCGCAGTCACGAGCGCAGCCACGGCATCGGTCCCGGTCTCACTTCTTCTCCAGCCCCACTGCAGTACACACGTACTCCAGTCTTTCTCGTCCCACCCACCCTCAACCTCACTTCTTTTTTCCTACTCACGTAGGCCTTTTTTATTTACCATATACAATTTACCATGTATTGTATCACGTACAATTAACATTTATATTGTATATCATATTTTCTTATCATAATTGACCGTTACTCTATTTGTCAATTACCTTTACCTTATTACTTATCCTCATATTAATATCATATTCATATGTCGTCCAATAAGGTCGGCATAAAATTTTACCATATACTACCATATAAAATTCAATAAAATTTTATGTTCCCAAGCCCCTGCTTCTCTCCTTTTATCCAGGGTAGGGGTAATGTAATATCAGCGGGCCTGCTTGTGAGAGGGTCAGCCAATGAGGTTTGTACACGACCCTATCCCCAACCCTGGTAAACTAACGTCTCCTGAGGCAATTGGACGATGGTAGGGAACAAAGGGTGATGAGATCAAATAAAAGGGAGTATTTTGGAGGGTGCAGGCAGATCCCAAGACGAGAGCAGAGAATGCTGAGTGTGGAGAGAGATGACGGACCAGGAACACGGCAGAGAGTTGTACAGAAGCGAAGTTGTGTGAACTTTGGCGAGACACTATAGCAACCCATTGGCAAGTCTCTACTTCACATAGACTGTGTTGTCTATGCTGCACGCCTGTTGTCTCTGCACTCTCGTTTCACCATCACTGAGATAAAAAAAAAAAAATGTGTGGGCGGGTCAATTGGCTCGTGGGGACCACAAACCATGTCCAGCGCAGAGGTCGTTCCGGACAATTGCCCGGGTTCTTTCAATTCTATTTCTAACCTTTCTGGTACTAACGATGTTGTTAGAAAAGGTTTAGATAATGTTTCTTGTTTCACCCGGGTGGACTCTTTAGGGGAACCTGGTTACCATGGTACCCCCGGCTACCGCATCTATTACGCAATAACTACCTGGAAAACAACTATGACGTGGGTAGTGATACACCTGTAAACTCCGAGGTGAATTGAGTGGTTGATTTTCATTGGCTTAAATTTATATTTATATAAACGAGGTTAGATAGTCTATATATATATATATATATATATATATATATATATATATATATATACATATATACACAGTATAAGCCTGCCTAATGGACACCCCCCCCCCCATAAGCGGACACCCCACGTTAACGGACACCTTTGTTCGTACATGTGTATAAGTTGTTTTATGAACTGCAATTATGATAAGAGAACAAAATGCATGATAAATCCTATAATCATATGCCTATGGTCGTATTTCCTATATGTACCAGTCGCTCCAATTCATGTCATATTTATGGCCATACAACAAGTCCATGTGATCAGATTGAAGGGACAAAGATTCAACATGGCCACTGCTATGAGCGCATTGGTACCGCATCGGGAAAAAAAGAACAAATGGAGTCTCCAGTAAAAGATAATTAGATAACTGATTTAAATGGTAGGGGCAGACATTTTACAAATCAAACAAATGAACACCATATGTACTGCACACACTTTACATGGCCGATTCACTTCATTCTAATTATGTATACACCATCACTCCGGCAGTCCTGGCATTGAATTTTTGCCAATCGTAAGTTGCCGTGGAACCTTTATGGCATTTTATGGTTTTTGCCTGCTTGACATGAACTAGGCCGCCACCATGGCTCCACCATGCGTTGTCTTACGTTCGAAGCCTGACAGGTTGCCAATGAGTTCACATCAACATAGGGTCACTAACGTTGTTCCTTTTCACTTATGATTACTTATGATGCAAGGTCGAGTTCAGGCGACATGGTCCCTACCCCCTCTATGTGTCCCGACAGCTCCACATCAGGTTCCAGATGGCGTGCTTCAAGAATAAAAGTGCCCTCCACGAGGCTTCCTCAGTGTCTCTAAGTGCATTCGAGAAGCAGCACCTTCATAGTACACAGCACCAGCTTTCATAATGGTGAACAAAGTTATGTTATGCTTGTCTGCATAATTGCAACACTGATAGCATCTCTTATCGAGCAGAAGTAGAATAGACTGATGTGCTGCACAGGATTGGGACATGACATTGTAGTTCGCCAAGCCAGGCGCCACATAAATAAGTGCAAAGCTTGGGTACAACCTTTGTTGCGTGAGTCGGGCAAATGCCTGAAATGACTTTAACAGCATGGAGGATTGGATAGTAGGCCTGCCACCTCTGCTCATCTCCCCGATGAAGGCAGCACAGACATGTGGCACCTCTTCCTCTGCGGTGATGATTTCTGGAATGGTGTGATGAAGCTGCTGCAGTCAAGGGCCTTGCCAGAGGAGAAGAGTATTTACAACTCGTGATGATACAACACTTCCAGTGCTTCTGGTATTCGGCTCACTGAATTTTGCGAAGGTCCGGTTTACACAGTGAGGATTGCCAGCAGCATTCTCAGGTGTTCTTGGAGAGGCATCTGGTGCTGCATCCTGCAGGTATGTGGGCAGGCATGTCAGCAGGCGTGTCAGCAGGTGTATCTTCACCAGCAGCTTTGGCCCTCCTGTGTGTTCGAGAATGTGGAGGCATCTCGTATGTAAGTAAGAAGTGCTGTGTATGGTAGAGCTGCTCAAAGTTGAAGACCTGCCCACCATGCTGTCTTATAAATATCAAATGAGGACGCAAGGTGACGGGAATGAATCTAACCCTGTCTTAACTCGACCTAGCAGACCTTAGGTCGACGTGAACATCAAATGTAATGCGCCTTAAGTTGACAGGCCTCATTACCCCATGGCATGCACACTGGCTGCGATGAACATGACATGCCGTAAGTTGTTGGGCTTCCAGACTCAAGTCGACGGCCTCTGCGAGAAGTCCCTGACAGAAGCCCAGTGGCTTACGATCACAAAGCCCATTGACTTAAGGGGAATTGAGGTCTGTGGCAGAAGGCCTGTTGAATTGAGGCGAACCAAGGTGGTCATAAACCCCAGGGGTTTGCTGGGACTGTCGTGGTGGATTTTTGACAGTCAGAAACTTTCCCCAGCAACTCCTCGACAGCCAAGTCGACCTATGATTGCCAACCTAGATGACTTAAGGTGAACTCGGAAATAGCTGTCAAGATACGGCAACGCCATGTTGAGGCTGTCGTGACTGTCAGGGTAATGGTGTGAATCTAGCATTAATATGCATGGACTTGCATGACTTGTATACAGGTCTGTGCTCAAAGGTATAATTCCACAATCTTCAGTTATTGAATGATACATAAACAGGCACACTGTCACCTATCTATACGTGATAAACACTTAGTACAACTACCGATACGTTCGTCTGGTCATCAATTCTACCGCAGACCTATCACATTCCGATACAGTAACCCTTTTTCTATATATTTTGTACTGACCTTGTTCTAGTTCGACACCTGTTGGGGGGCGCCATCTATTATTGTCAATTGCGTTTGATGGGCCCGGTTCCATTTTCTTGGGTTTTAAGGGTTTCTTCCGTTTCACGTAGAACACCACCACAGTGATAGCAATGAGGACTCCACCGACGATGCTGCCCACAACTATACCAGCTATTTCTCCCCCAGAGAGGCCTGGAAAATTATGAATACAGTAGTTGATATCAGATATATGGATATATGTTCCTTTCCTTCCATGTCTCAATATCTTCAAAAGGCTGACAGAATATTACTATCGGCATTATTTTCCAAATGGATTCACTTGATATAACCTGTAATGAGAGTTATTTAGATATTCATACTTTTTCTTCATTCAGGGTTTATCAACTCATTCAGTCCTGAACCCTGGCAGTTGCATCACACGGCCGCCCTGAGTCTAATTTTGAATCTGCTCCCTAAAGTCCTGAACCTATATGTACTGATGTCACACATTTTATAAGTACAACCATGGAAATCAGGGTATCCTTAGTTAAAGTATTCTATGAATAGAATGATGATCTCTCTGGATAGCAAAAACACCATGAAGAAGATATTGATTATTTTTTATTCAAATTTACTCTTAATTCATATTTGAAATAACACGTCGGAAAATACCCGGAGGCATCATCAGACCCTACACGACAACGCCCAGGGGCATGTTCAGGCCCTACATGGCAATGCCTCCAGGTATCTTAAGGCCCTACATGGCAATGCCTCCAAGTATCTCCAGGGCTGAAGAATGAATGACAATTACATTCTTTTACATATTTGACACGCACGCAGATAGTAAAGGGATAGTGTTTGAAACACACTCCCATAATGCCTGTTTCCATTGGCCAACGAAAACCGTGTAGATATTTTTAGTTCTCCTCATAGCCTATTTCCATTGGCTATCACCGATATACAGTCAGGAACCACTGACGGACCTTTACCACTGCTGACGCAAAACGGAAATAAGCTATTAGGAGAACACAGAAAATCTACACCGTTTTTGTCGGCAGATGGAAAAAGGCCTTAACATAGACAGAGCATCTGAGCGTATGATCCACGCTCAATAAAACAGTCTCGACATGTTCAAACATCTAAAATTCACCTGACTTGGTTGGCTCCACACTGACTGTAAACCTCGAGCTCCCCAGACTATTGCTGACATTGCAGCCATAGATTCCGTAGTGCTTGTCCTCGACGTTCTCAATGAGCAGGACGTGTCCGCGGCGTTCGACGCCCGCCTGCAGAGTGCCGCTGTTGAAGGTCCACTCGTACTGAGACGGGGGAGGACTGGCGCACACGCTACAGCTGATGGTTACCTGCTCACCAGTGGCCACGTGGAGGACGGAGATGCCATTCCACGCGGGTTCAACTGAAACAACAGTCACGACATTATATGCTGCTATCAGATAAGGATTATTCATACATAAAACTGTTTCTTTAGGAACCTTGATCAAATCTGTGTAGTGGGCTATGATTGGCTGAGTGGATGTCTCAGCGAATCACAGTGTTGCTACCGGAATGGACTGCAAGTATAGGCTTGACAGGTTTCTTTCTAAATAATGAACGTTGTGAACAGTCAATATGGCATTTTTGTCACCTCCTTTGATATATAGTAGAAGCCCGCCTAACGGACACTCTGCGTTAACGGACACTATACGGCGAGTCTATTAGATCTTTATTTCAACCCTGTGTAAGCGGTAACGTAGTCCGTTCACGCACCGCGCCGCCTTTGGGTTACGGTACGTGAAGGTCTAACAGAGCATGGCTCTGACTAGATTGGCCACCACCTCTGTCTACACTGTGTTCCAACTTAGAGGTTGGTAACGTTAAACAACGGAAGTGTCCACGGATTCTCACTCTCAGACCAAGTAGCTTTCTCTATTTTTGGATTTTTAGAGATAAGATCCTCATCATGAAATATTCATATCTGACAAAATTAATAATACAGTCTACCTTTATGTTTATTTGATTAAAAATACACCCAAAGGGAAATATAAACATGGAAAAATGGTTTCAAGATTGAGAATTGAATATATTCTCCAATCATAGGTCCAGGTCACATAAAGAATCTGCTGGGAGAGTAAGAGACACATACAGGTAGTGGATCTAGGCGGTTGGACCACATGGTAAAAATAGATACACAGAGTAAAAATAGATACCAACCCCTAACTCCCAACCGAAAAATAACTAAAGTGAATTTCCTTTACCCACTGTAATGGCATGAGATACCCGCTACCACGCCATGTCAAGGCCCCTGTCAATTTAACGTGACCAGAGCTAACGTAGTGTAGCTCGGGTGGCCAGTGTAGGCTCTGACTGGCCAGCCACCTTGGTAAGTGGTTGGCTGTTATATTTATAGCATTGGTTTGACAGGCAGGAACCCCTGACTGTAGTATGTCTCGTTGTCGCCAGGGCCAGGGCGCTCAGGCTCTCTGATACAATATGTATTATAAAGGCAGACTGAAAAACGCCCTGGCCCTGGCGACAGCAGGCTGTACTAGAGTCTAGGTAAAACTCTGGTTACTGGCAAATCACTCAGGACAGCTTGGTACCAGCGGAGGCAGGAATTCCTGCCTTAAAATGGCAGCGCAAAACAGTCTCAGTTTGAGCCCAGAGGAGGTGTGAAGCGCAGCGCCCCCTATCGTTTTGGCATGGACTCGAATGACAGCTGAGGCAGATTCCTATGCGAAAGTATAGCAAAATTAGGCTAAATAGTAACAGCTACTACATACAAACTGTTAGAGCTCTATCAAAAATCTTTTCAGATATTGATAGAGTGACATCTAATGTACTCCAAACCACAATAGAGCTCAATAGAGCTCCATGTTTTATGGTTGTTTTGTGTTGTGGAATACAGCCTTTTTTCTCACAAATTCCAATGTTCAACCTACGACAGGAGACCTTAGCCATAGCACAAGTATATGACATGTATATCACTAAATAGGCCCATGTCTTAGGTTTCTAACAATGTTTTGTTTATCAAAATCGGCCTGTTATTAATGACACAAGAGCTATTTGCAATTTTCATGTTTTTGGTGGGGATTATTCTCAGAGCTCCTTCCCTCTTGCTGGCATGTTTGAGAGTGACACCGTGAGGCAGCCGCGATCGTATATATGAACCAAGTCAGTATAGGGGGCGCTGCACTTCACACCTCCTCTGGTTTGAGCCTGTGTGCCCTGGCCCTGGCGAGAACAGACTGTACTAGAGTCTAGCGGTAACGCTGCATGAGCGGACACTCTGAAAGACCTCGAATGGCCATGACTACATGCTCAGTAGCCCTGTTTCCCTATATTACTCACACTGTGCTTGGATTGTAAAGGTCGTCATGGCTGAAGATGGCTCTTCTGCTGCTGTCCCTGAAGCATGAAGCGCATAAAGGCCATCAAAATACTCTAACTGAGAGCATGCGTCTGTGACTGGCATCTCCCCCGTCATGTTCCAGGTGAAATTCACCTCTCGTGCCACACTCTGTCCAAAGGAAAACGCACCATCTAGCTCTGTTTCTGTCAGTATAAAGTCTTTACTGCTGAAGAGCTCCTGGGTGGATGAATTATGAAACAGCTGTATCTTGGATATATTGCTACCAGATATGATGTAGCTTATTACAAAGTTTTTATCCTTACGATCAGGGGTGTAGTCTATTTCATTTTCATTTTGCTTTTCAAATAGGACTGGAGCTGAAAAGATAAGAAGGATAGTGAGAATGGTATTAAATTCTCAGTGGGGTGCTATTGTAATTCTGATCATTTGCACAAATGAAAATCTAAGAAAAGCTACATATTCTTGTGTGTAGTTGCCAATCAGGTAGCTGGAATAAATTCATGAAAAGATTAAAAATGAAGGTAAGTCTATAAATCGTTTTGCTTCGTTTCCAGATACAGAATATATTTCAATGCATTTAACAAAAATATTAATATCGATATGAAACATAATCTAACACTCATCATCATATATCATAAATCTAAAAACAAAAATGGCAAAGCATTTAGTAAACAAATTATTACAACATGTAAAACAATGTAAAGCATTTAGTAAAAACATTACAGTGTAATATGAGATAGAAAAAAACATTGCAAAGCATTTATCAAACAAACTAATATGAACATAAGAATGCATTGCAAAGCATTTAGTTAGCACATTGATATAATATAGACGGAAAAGACATTGTAAAGCATTTAGTGAACACATCATATTAAATATGACCCATATTGTAAAGCATTTAATGAACACATCATATTAAATATGACCCATATTGCAAAGCATCTAGTAATCATATTATTGCAAATACGGAACTCTTTGTTAAACATTTCTAGTTACTAAACACAGTATTACTAAATAGGAAAGTATTATGAACACATCATGAGGCATTTAATAAACACAATACCTTCCACATTCAGCACAACTGTGGGAGACTCCTCACTTCCTGAGTAGTAATTCTCCAGCATACACGATAGGTCCACAGAGTCCTTCACCGACATCTGACGGACTGTGGTGTAACTCTGCTCCTCACCAGGCATGGTGCTACCATTGTAAATCCACACGTACCGATCAGCTATCGGGTTCCCATGGTCCTCAAGCCGAGATGTGTTGCACATGAAGTTGTTGTCAGTGCCTCCCACGATAGATGTGACTGAGGGAGTGATGTCGGGTCGGCCAACAGGGGCGTCTGAAACAATCGAGGCATTGTATCGCACTCCTTGGCGCAAAACTTTCCTTGTGATATTCTTCCAGTACAATATCTCAAGGTGTGCATGGGTTTCCTTCGGATATTGTACTACCCCCTTCAATTGACCCCCTTTTCATCCCGACTGAGAGAGTTTGCCGCTGACTTTTCCTTGAGATTTTCCTTGAGATTTTCAAACGAAGCATATTTCATTTTTCCCCTTGAGATTTGTCCCTTTTTGACGCAACCTCCCAATGGGAGGACCTCTGGAAGGGCTGCTGGTCACAGTCTTTAACTAGAGGAAGAAATGCCAGAATACTGGCCTGGGCCCTTGGCTGCTGCCACTCTCTGCCTTGGTTAACCTATAACTACCCCTCAGTCATATTCTATTATAATCATCCCGTATTATATTTCTTACACATGATGATACATTTCTACTTCATGCTTGACAATACTTAATACTATATATACATATATTGCACACTTCACCCTTCATATTTTGAATACTAACATGCAGTTCTTGAAACTAATATTCACAATGTTTTTCTGAGTAAAACCCTAGGTTATGCATTGTTGAGATTTCTTTTTCATTACAAATTGGAAATTCCCAAGGAAAAATCCCAAGGTGTGTATAGATTTGCCTAGAGATATTCCAGCCACCTCCAGCTAGGGTGACCGACGCCTGAGCAGATTTTGTCGCCGACTTTTACCACCCCCCTGCTGGGTTGGCAGCACCCCTTGCTGTATTTTGGGGACAAAATCTCAAGCCTATCTCAATGAAAAAAGTCACAAAGTGTGCGATGCCCTTACTCATGGCCTTTGGTCAGGGGTGGTTATTGCCCCCCCCCCCCTGGTGTCTACCATCTGCACCACCCGCCCCGTGTACGCGTCCGCTTTACCGCACTCTCCCTCGTTCTTGCTTCTGCTCTCAGACCACACACATATCACTTTTAACCCACCCACCCACACCTCTTCAAGTTCATTTACCTTCGCAGGCCTTTTATCTTATATTTTACTATATTGTATAATCATTATAATTGACCTATTACTATACTAGTCAATATTATTACATGTATTATTAACGATTACTGTTAAGAAATTCTCATTAATAGTTACTATTGATGAGGACAACTAAAATCCATATAGACTTTCATAAAACTCAATAAAATCTTATTTGCCCAACTCTGACCTCCTCTCTTTTATCCAGGGATAAGGGATATTGAGTAAGAATTTTGCAGGTTTCCAAACTTTATAATTGTGTTATCCTGATGAGCTGGGATTGGGCTACTTAGAGTGGTATACCCTGGACTTATACAAGTGTTCACTGATCTACTGATACAGTAATACATTTATCACACATTCAGTAGAACCATCTGTAAAACCTCCTCTTAAAATTACTCTATTTTTAAATATATTCATATTTAATTGTAATTGCACTTCTACGGTAAGTTCATCCCAGTATCTTGTTCCAGCCTAGAAAGTTTTGAATAATGTTAAATTGGTTACTCACAATAAACGTCAAGCTGGTAAACTGCCTCTCCATCACCAATGTCATTATGTGCCAGACACTTGTACAGACCCTTATCTCCATGTCCTGGTTCTGAGATGATATATTCTCCACCTTCTGCACCATCTGAAAAAGAAAACAATAACAGTGATACTTGATATTGCTCGATTCACCTAAACCTACTTGTCAAAACTACTATGAGGAAACGTAGATACTGACACTGTAGTGATAGTCGTTCAAGGTCTTTGGTCCAATAACAACATCCCATCACCATATCATGTGCGGGGCCGGAGTTATGAGACAAATACTGAGAGGGGCACCACTAGGGCCTCAGTAACATTGTTTCCTTATTATCATATACATCAAAATCACAAATCATTGCTAAGTTATATATTTATAGACAGTGGGCCCGAACATTATTCATACATCATGCCCAGCAGCAGGCAGTATTTTTTTAGATGTTCATCCAGAGGTATAATGATTGTAGACATACTGAAGAAATATTCAAGTTAATATCCATGTTCTATATTATATATACCTAGGGCCGTATGACCCACACATACTGCCCGCTGCTACCCATGAAGTATGTATACTAATCACGTGACTAGCTAAAATTTCGCCATTTTTAGGTATATAATAATTTGAAGACGGGCTGACTGTCTTAGTACGTAAAAATACTTGGTAATATTATTAATCAGATACATCCCTCTGTCTTCGGCATCGGGATGTATCTGATCAATAATTTTACCGCGTATTTTTGACGTACATAGCCAGTTTCCGTATACTATTACATGCCTAGGCCCGTATCTCCTATGTATACCACGTTTTCTTACCCCATGTCTCATTTATTGCCAAACGTCACAGTGTGACATATGAAGTACTACCAATAATATACGGTAGAATGTCGCCATTTTAAGGGATGCAATAATTCGTAAACTGACTGTAGTTGTTGTTGTGTAGTGGCGGGATCGCCTCTAAAACGTTATCCAGCACCAGGGCGCCCCCTTCAGTGTATCTGGAGTACTATTGTAATAAACAGTCAATGCTGGCGAACTTGAAATGTAGACTGCATCTGAGTTATCCACTGATCTAATCCCCGCATTATGTGTATACACAAGATTTGTGACATGGTGGCAGCTAGTGGGATCTTCTTGAGTGGTTATACATTCCTGGAACAAGTTGGTAATGTATAAACCTACATTGTCATTGAAATCAGAGGAGATAACTCTGAAAGCAAAGTGGTCAAGTGAGGAAGCACATTGTTGTTGTGAACAGATATGAGTAGATGAACTGGAGTGGATAAAGACTGTCTAATGTTTTGAAATCACCTATCCAACTGTAGTGCTATACACTAGTAGAATCCTAGTACTGAGTGAAACCTCTGTGTGTGTGGCATTTTGAGTGAAGTTGTGGTGTTGACATCTGAGTTTAAGACTGTACTGTCACTGTCAACATGCCCAAATTTAACCCCCCTGAGCCTATGACTTTTTATGCCCCTGCTAAATGGCCAGAGTGGAGGGAAAGGTTTGCAAGGTTTAGAATTGCCACAAAACTTCACAAGGATGACGGTGAAATTCAGGTTGCGTCACTCATTTACGCGATGGGTAGACAGGCAGAAAATATCTATAAGTCCTTTACGTTCAATCCTCCACCAGCCGCGACCGAAGCTCAGCCTAATCCGCTCGACCCAAAAGATGATTACGATGTAGTGCTCGATAAATTCAACGCATATTTCGTCCCTAAGAGAAATACTATTCATGAGAGGACACGGTTTTACCAGCGGACTCAACAAGCAAGAGAATCCGTTGAGTGTTTTGTGCGTAACCTTCACGAGTTAGCAGAAAATTGTCGTTTCGGGGATCATGAGACCGAAAATATCAGAGACCGTCTAATCAGCGGAATGTCCGACAAGGAGGTGTCATTGAAACTACAGCTGGAACAAGACGAGTTGACGCTCGATAAGGCAGTAGAGATGGCGCGACACTCCGAATTGGTTAAAAAGCAGAACGAGACAAAGGTGGACTTTGTACGTAAACCAAAGCCGAAGAAACCTGCTGGTGGAAGCAGACCACCCAAGAAGGAAAGTGGCGGCCCACCAAAGAAGGACAGCTCAAAGTGCGGAAAGTGCGGTTACGTGCATAGGACCCAGAAGTGTCCAGCTCAGGGAAAGAAGTGTGTGCTCTGCAAGGGTTGGAACCATTTCGCTTCTGTTTGTAAAAATAAACCAGCCGTTGAAGACCTTGAAGTGACTATCAACCGAAATGACGATGACGATGGAGGAGCCAGTGGGTACTTCCTTGGAGCCGTTGACTGCCCCGACAGCGACCCAGCTTGGTTTACAGAGCTTGACATCAACGGAAATTTTGTCAAATGGAAACTAGACGTCAGCGTTATGTCAGAAGGGACATTCAAGAGGATGAGAAATAAGCCACAACTAAAGTCTGTCAACATCGAGTTGTCAAGTCTGGGTGGTGCAGTCAAGCCTTTGGGACAGTTTGTCGCCAGAACACACTTTAAAGGTACAAAGTATTTCTTTAGAGTGATCGTAGTTCCAAAGTTGATTGACTGCTTGATGAGCCGCAGCGTCGCCTGCCGTATGGGTCTGATCAAGAAGATAGATCAAGTGGAGGTCTTCCAGGGTTTGGGATGCCTCAAGACAGAGCCTGTCAAGATTGTGCTCCATGATGATGCCCAGCCATATGCTCTGACTGTTGCACGACGTGTACCCATTCCCCTGCTCCCAAAGGTTAAAGAGGAACTCGAGAGGCTAGAGGCCAATGATGTAATTCATAAGATTACAAAACCTACGGCATGGTGTGCTCCAATGGTACCTGTGGTGAAGAAGTCAGGTAAAGTGAGGCTTTGTGTAGATCTGAAGAAACTAAACGTAAGTGTTAAACGTGAAAGGTATGTGTTACCGACCTTAGAAGATGCAACATCCAAGCTGAATGGTGCGTCAGTATTCTCCTCTCTGGACGCGACCAGTGGATTCTACCAGATCCCGCTTGAGGAGCAGAGCTGTGAGCTGACAACCTTTATAACGCCCTTCGGGAGATACTGTTTCAGACAACTCCCGTTCGGGATAACATCCGCACCTGAAATCTTCATGAGAAAGATGGTTGAGGTCTTAGATGGACTGGAGGGTACATTCGTGTACATGGACGACATTCTCGTCTATGGTAAAGACCGAGAGGAACACGATCGGAGGCTAGACAACGTCATGAAACGTCTTCAGGAATCTGACCTAAAACTGAACAAGGAGAAGTGTGTGATCGGCAAGTCAGAACTCAAGTTCTTAGGACATAAGTTCATCAAAAGTGGTATTGAACCAGACAGCGACAAGGTATCGGCGATAATCGAGATGCCCGAACCAACGTCCGTGCCGCTTTTACGCCAGATCATGGGGATGGTACATTACCTCGGAGCCTACCTCCCAAATCTCCATGACATTACTAAGCCTTTGAACGACCTGCTTCGAAGTGACACTGTGTGGTCATGGGGACAACCTCAGCAGGAGGCCTTTGATAGGATAGGTATCATCAGCCCAAGCTCTTGCCTACTACGATGTTTGCAAGCCGACCGTAGTGAGCGCTGATGCGAGTAGCTATGGTATAGGTGGTGTGCTGCTTCAGGACCACGATGGTCAGCTAAAGCCCATCGCATACTGTTCAAGGACCTTATCATCAGCTGAACAACGGTATGCCCAGATTGAGAAGGAATGTCTCGCTAGTGTTTGGGCTTGTGAGAAGTTTGATCGTTTCCTTTGTGGACTGGAGAACTTTAAGGTCTTAACAGACCACAAGCCCTTGGTGACTCTGATCAACGAGAAGGACTTAGACAGAGCACCCTTGAGATGTCAACGCTTGTTGATGCGCATGCTCCGCTTTAATGCGAAGGCTGAGTATGCACCTGGAAAGACGATGGTGATATCTGATGCGCTTTCACGAAGCCCTAAGTGGGATAATGCAACTGTGACGGACACAGAGGTTGCAATACATGTGGCCATGGTAGAGGAGAGTCTTCCCATGTCCGACCACCGGATGGCAGAGCTTCGGAAGGCGACACACGATGATGATGTCCTCCAAGCCGCAAGTGTGTATGCCCTGGCTGGATGGCCGAAGTATGAACAGGACGTCCCAGACCAGCTGAAACAGCTCTTCAATGTGAGAGGGAGCCTATCAGTTAGTAATGGTCTACTGACTTATGGCAACAGGATCATCATCCCGGAAAAGATGAGACCCGATATTCTCGACAAGATACACCAAGGCCATCAGGGAATCACAAAATGCCTTGAACGAGCAAGGGAGTCTGTGTGGTGGCCTGGTATCGCCAAGGATGTGAAAGGTATCGTGACCACTTGTGACCATTGTCAAACCTATAGACCGACCCAGAACAAGGAACCACTCATGACGACTACGCTCCCTGATCTACCCTGGCAGAAAATAGGAGTTGACCTGTGTCAGTTCGAGCATCAAGAGTATCTTGTTATGGTTGACTATCATTCACGGTGGATTGAGATACTTCATCTATCAACGACTACATCTTCAGCAGTGATAGCCAAGATGAAGGATGTGTTTGCCAGACTGGGATTCCCACAGGAAGTAGTCTCAGACAACGGGCCCCAGTTTGCATCTGAACAGTTTAAACAATTCGCGAAGAAGTGTGATTTCAACCACGTCACTTCTAGTCCCCACCTGCCAAGTTCTAATGGAGAGGCAGAACGTGCCGTGAAAACAGCCAAAAGTATCCTGAGACAAGACGATCCATGGCTGGCACTGATGATTTACAGGGACACTGTCATCGCCGCTACAGGGTGTAGCCCATCCCAGCTCCTCATGGGCCGACATATTCGTACGAATCTGCCAACTCTTGGTGCCAGACTTAGGCCATCGTGGCCTAACCCAGACGTCATTAGAGACACTGATAAAGCAACAAAAGCAGGATATGAGCACCACTACAACAACCGTCATGGTGTCAAATCCCTGCCTAATCTACAACCAGGAGATGTAGTTAGGCTGAAGACCCGACCAGGAAAAGACTTGGACGACTAAAGGTGTGATAACCACCTCAGCCGAGACTCCAAGGTCATATAATGTGCAGACAGAGTCAGGCATTTTCCGGAGAAATCGTCGACATCTGCAGCTAACTGAGACTGCAGACTCCCAGCCAAGTTCCGCAGTGCAGAGTCCTACAACTCTGACTCGACCTGACCACTATCAGCCTTCTGTAGTCGCTGCACCTAATCCGGCTACATCAGCTGGTCCACCTACTCCAGCTCTCACAGAAACACCTGTGCTACGCTGGTCTCTGAGGATGATCAGGAGGCCAGAGAGACTGATTGAAGCTTAGTCTTGTCCCCCGACATGGGCTGAGAATAATGCCTGGGACAAGGCGCGAAAGGGAGAAGTCTACTCCTTATTCGCAGGATATGTTTTGTTCATGTTGTGTTGCTACTATAAATATTATCCTACAGCTGATTAACATTGAGACTCATATAGACATTCTAAAGACATTTCAAAGTAGTAGTAAAAGTAAGAGATAAAAACTCCCTATCTGAAGTAAGACTTATTTGAGAGAAACATAAAGACTCTTGTTTAAGAAAGTTTTGAGAAAAAAAAAGGGAGATGTTGTGTAGTGGCGGGATCGCCTCTAAAACGTTATCCAGCACCAGGGCGCCCCCTACAGTGTATCTGGAGTACTATTGTTATAAACAGTCAATGCTGGCGAACTTGAAATGTAGACTGCATCTGAGTTATCCACTGATCTAATCCCCACATAATGTGTATACACAAGATTTGTGACAGTTGTATGTTAAAAATACATGGTAAAATTCTCACTAAAATCACCATCATCATCATTGTACAAAATGGAAATATTGTTAAATTATGAAACTGTACTTAACAAATCATATCTGTATACCCTTGGAATATGTGCTGTAACGGTAGATGGTCTGCTAAATGAGACGAGGGGCATAGCGGCAGTTAATGAATTTATTAAAGGGTATAAACCTTGGTTAACTGGTATATAAAGGTATAAATGAGGTACACATATCATGGATTTCCAGATCTCAGCCAAATGCTGTAAACAAGGCGTCTGGAACGCTAACTGAAGCTGGGATAGGAAGATATGGTGCATCTGAAGAGGGGGATGCCCATGTTCCGTGAGCGCAGATCTGGTCCAGGGAGACCCCGAGATGCGGTGCCGTATGGGCGCCCCCGGGCCGGAATGGATGCATTGTGAGGGCCCCGGTGTCGAGATGACGAGATGACGGTTGTGAGAGAGCAGCCGGAGGCGTCGAGGAGCGCTGGGGCACGGAGAGGAGCTGGCACTGCCGAGATGTAAGCGTCCCACACAGCTACTGGGCAGTATAGAGATCCCGGAATGCGCGGTACGAGAAGAGATACTGCATCCAAGGGGTCGCGGATAGTTTTTGAAGAAGACGCTTGAAGGAGCAGGCCCGAAGAGACATGTAATAACAAAAAAGTAGAATGTCGGCTCTCTGGGGAGTGTGAGGGCCGGTCCATGACCTCGATGCTGCTGCTAGGAGATTCTATGCCCGGAGGTAGGAGAAGAACGCTAGGAGCGTTGCGGTGCCAAGCAGCAGATGAGGCATCGAGGACGTGTACGCCGCTTTGCAGATGATCTTGATGTGGCGGGGTAGGAGAGTAGGTGACCAGCGCATGGCGTGGGTGGAGAGCCGGGAGGCGCCGTGAAGAACATCGGTGAGGAGAGGAGAGGCAAACGAGGTGACGTTACCCGCATTGTCGCAGAGCCACGACCTGGCGCTGGAGATGAAGTTGCGGGTCGCCGCTGGCGACAAAGTCTCAGCCAAGGCCTGAGCGTAGAGACACGCTTGCAGCGGCGATATGTGGAGAGGGTTGATTCCCTGTTCGTGGCAGAACCGCATGTACATCGCTGCTTGTCGCCCCCTGTTGCACCTTGTTGCTGGGGACGCTGCTGCGACAAATGACCGGACCATCCTTGGGTGGAGAGGAGTTGGTGCGCCTGGAAGAAAGTAGAGTGCAACAAGTGTTAAGTACAGTGCGTGTGTCTATGACTTCCCGTCCCTCGTGAAGAGATCCGGCAAGCGTGGCACTATTAGTAGAAACCAAACGAGAACTCGAGTTCGGTTTCGTATTTATCCTACCCCGTCTATGCTTATATTACTGTCAAAGAGATAAATATTGAGTCAACGACCAACAGAACTTTTTTCATAGTAGCTGACATCCAGCTCTCTGATTGGTCAATATTGTTATTACTCTAGTGGCATAAAAAACACTTTATGTCACGGCCTGCCACATAAAATTTCCCTATGTTAAGTCTATGGCCGTCTTTTATTAGGAGTAGGATAAATGTTATTGCGCGCTTCCGCGATGCTCCTGTGAGACATCCCGTCGTCGCCGTCGTACGTGATTGTGAGGTGACCGTCCAGGATGCCGTGGATAACCAAATGCTCCTGTCAGCGGGAGCGACCCAGTCGTCGCGGGTCTTGCCTGAGTTCATATCGTCCGCCGCTCTCTGACTGCGTAGGAAAACCATGACGGCTAGATGGCGATATCAGTCATAAAGGAGGAGAGCCGTGGCCACCGCAGCGATTAAGAGCCTCACGCTGTGCTGTTTTCTCTGGGAAGTCTGCAATAACATCCAGGGAGACCACGTAGACCATCGTGGGGGAGACGGCGGCGAAATTCACTACGTGATCTCGAAGTGTACCCCGTTGGCGTTGGTCGCATACTCACGGGACTACACTACGTCTGCCAGGAGGTGTGGGCCGACCCTAATTACGCGAATCCTAGTTGTGGCCTGGAGAGCAGCTAGGATGCGCACCTTGAAATTTCTCATGTGTTTGACGCAGTGTGAAAGATGGGTTTGCTTACCCGCGAAGGATTGAACCTGGGTCTCCATGCGTGGGCTTCGGCGATGGTGTCGTTGAGACATGGCCTCGGCGTTGGAGGAGGTACACGACGGCTGCAGTCGCTCTGTGACATGCGGCTGAAGAGGTGCGGCATCCGAATGGGGTGGGGGGGGGGGGCTCCCGACGAAAACCCCCCTTCTGAGTCCTGAAGCATAGGAAAGGCATATCAGCAGGGTCTATCCTCAACTACCGATAGGCGCGGCTCAAGTCCGCCTTCCACATGAAGGCGCATTTGCCCACGAGCGCTAACTGAGCTAACAAGTCGTTAACAGATGGGGGGTATATGTGCGAATACCAGTGAATTCAGTACCGCGACAGGTTCGGTCCGGTGGCGAGTTCGCTACCGCGACAATTTCGCCCCGCGAAAAAAGGTGAATTTGATACCGCCCGCGGTGCTGGTCGCCACCAGTGGTGCCGGGGTCGGGTGCCGGCCGCCACCCGCGGTCAGGGCCGGCCACACGGCGGGCCATACCCGTAATATACTCGCAGCCTTATCAGCCAGTCTGTCCTTTTCCTACATTCTTATTTATCCCTAACCATAGACTTGCTCAAGTCTTTGATTATGAACATTCCTTTTATTGATTAATGACAATTAGAATAAAGCTAATTTCAGTATGTATCCTTCTCTGACTGGCCCATGAATCAAAGACTTGTCCACTATAAACATAATCTAACACCATTACCGATTGTACCAGTCCCTGTTTCCCAACGAGGAGAGTAGATATAGGATGCAGGGAGCCAGTCTACCCTAACCATAAACTAACCCTATCCCTGACCCTAACCCATCCCTAACCCTAACCTTATACCTACCCTAACCCTAACCTTATCCCCATCCCTAACCCTAACCCTATCCCTAATCCTAACCCTGCTATGTCCGGGAGAGGCCCGGGAGACCCGGCCGACCTCACCGTGTCATAGGCGGCAGGCCCGGGACCGTAGCGGTATCAAATTCACCGGTACCGAAATTGTAGCGGTAGCGAATTCACCGGTATCGAGTTCGCGTTTGACCGAAATCACCGTAGACCATATGTGCTACCCGTTCCGAGATATTTCCCCTCCGGCATGCCGTCATTGACCGATTCCCCGGGGGAACGATAGATTGAGTATAACTCCTACCCCCACTTCGTTTCCTTTGCGGCGTGTGAGGAGTGGAGAATGGGTTTATACTTTCGTTTCCTACATTTTCAACCTCCTTGGTGAGTTTTTTCTTTGATGCTGGAACTGTGTCACATGTTCTTGATCTTTTCCTCTGAGTCTCTGTCTTCTGGGAGGCCTGGGCGAACGCGGCGAGCACCATTTTGATTTCATTAATGTCTGTTTTAAACTCGCCAAGTTTTTTTTTCTCCACTCTCTTCTCCATCGAGGACATGGCGGGAGATTCGGCGCCGCCTTCGACTTCCCGGCTGGTACGGTCTTTCTTGGAGCCATTCCGGGGCACGACTCAGCAAGGAAAACAAAAAAAGAACAGCATTTCCCTCCAGAAATAAAAGATCAAACCTTTCTTCGATCAGTAGGACAGCGCGCTTAAATGAGTGACGTGTACGTCACATGTCCTGGATGGAAGTTTTTTATCGCGCCGATAGGTGGCGCCACCCGCCATCCGGGGCTACCGCGCTGTCCCCTCGCAAATTTATCCTGGTCTACTCGCCATAACGCAGAATTGATGTATAATACTAAATCAAAATGATTTATACATCCCTCTGCCTTCAGCATCAGGATAATCTACCTGATAAATATACCGCTAATGTTTTAAGTAATTGACAATTATACTGCATATTTTTACAGTACAGGAAATTTAGACCTGTTTCCGTATGGTATCTCATTATTTCTGAAATATAGTTTCTTAAAACAAACTCCCAATCAAATCTTTCTGGGAGTAAAGTACAACTGATAGTAAAGAAGATAATAGAAAATCGTACTCTGGTTTGTTGACATTAAATCTGATTGAAATAAAATCAATCTACATGACGAGATGTACGTCAATTTGTTTTTTCTTCCTCCTCTTAACATTAGTAAGCTGTACTTTCATCTGAAGGAGATGCCATTTTTACTGATAAGTTAAACAATATAAGTGATAAGATAGGCATAGGTTTACTACTGAATGTGAAACACAAAACTTCACATCTTTAGGGGAAAATCTCATTGCCTTCTCTAAAAGTAAGGGGATCAGAAAACAAGTCTTAAATTTTGTCTTCAATATGGCTAGAAATTAATCATCAGAGAAAATGTACATCTGAATATAGACAAAAATAACAACAGCAGGTCTTATAGTTTTATATAATGGAGAATTCCACGAGAATTTCAGTCTCAATGCATAGGTTTGGTTATGTCTGTCACTTGGAGGTGAAACTCCATGCAGATTCACCAAGGTGCCATCTTTTATATATGGTTTGTCATAACAAATACATATAGAATAAGGAGTGAGGCTTACTCAGGGGGTTGCCATTGAGAAACCATGTGATAGTAGCTGTGGGCTCAGCCTGTACTTTGCAGATCAAGGTCTTATTCTTGTCAGCTGCTGTGATGGGGCGAGTAGGTCCTTCAATACTAACCACAGGCAATGCTGTTAAAACAGAACACGAAGCAAAAATTACAGACATTTCCTATGGTTCAAAGCTAACATTATAATTGTAACACAGATCATTACAATTGTAGCACAGCAATTTGTTGGTATTCTAAGATTATTTCACATAGAAATTTCTGAATTTTACAAAACTTTGTGGATAGGCCTATATCACCATGGAGTAGAAATAAGATCAGTATATTTTGGGAATTAAAGAGAAAAAATAATAACAAATGAGCCTAGTTTTACTTTTCCAAAAGTATAAATGCATTGCAATGTAGATTTGTACCAAAATAATTGGATTCATGGCCAATTATAAATCTTAGAAATAAGGTTTAGAGAACCTACTTCCAGGTGTGAGTGTTAGGTTTGTCCCGCTTCCAACACCAAATTCATTTTCTATATGACACGCATAGGTTCCTGTGTCTGCTTTCTCCAGGGCAAGAATTGTCATCAGGGAGGTATTAACTCCTACAAAGTGGAAATGAGATAAGCATAAGTGGCAATGCAAAGTGTATATTCGATCAGGATGTATGATGTAAGCTGATCTAGTGCGATTTGTTGGCTGTCTGGATAGTTCTGATGGAAGAACCCCACATGAGTGATAATAGTAGCTCCTCACATAGGGCCACTGAGTCAAGCAGATCTTACAAGATGTAGTACGATCCAGCAAGATCCAGTAAGGTACTGTGAGACACTGCTCATCCTATCAGTAATAAATGGTGCTGGAGGAATCGGCACTTTTAAACTGGGAGCGAAGTGGCGACACCTAGACAACCTTAAGACATTATTTCCTGAGCCCATTCAAGTTTTCAATGATATCAAAATCTTTCTGATTAGATTACTGATAAGGAACTTACTTTGATACTATCATTTCCAAATGTCTCCAAATGTGAAAAGTTATACCATAATGATGTTGTATAGTATATAGTTAGCATAACCTTTTTGGCCAAATCGCATTCTCCTATTTCATGATAATGAATCATAGCTCACATTTCAAAGTATTTTCAGGAACAATATTTCATTTACCCATGGTATTCATGGTAAAATGTGGCAGCATTTTCCTGAATGTAATATAGTCTCTCAGACCACAATATATATTTTGATGGTATTTCTTGATGAAATATTCCACCGTCATTATTCGAGTATCCACAGGTGATAAAAGATCATAGGTTACATATGACTATAATAATTATATCATGAAAGGGGAGGTTCCTTATTATCCACTCCCCATAATTAGATGGAGCTGCATCGGGAAGGGCCAGAAGATTTGGGTATAGCCCCTTTCCATTTGGCCGACGAATGCGTTGTAGATTATTTGAGTTCTCCTAAAAGCCCATTCCAATTGGCCGTCACCGATCTACAGTCAATTTAAAAACAGCGCGTTATCTATAGGTATAAAATATTGGAATAAATTAAACGCGGAAACTCAGAAAAAAACAAAAATGGATAATTTCAAAGATTGTGTTAAAGTAAACCTTCTTAAAATATTCGAGAGGGAAGATATGGCTATCTTTGATTAGTCAATTTTTGAATAGTTGTTTCTGTATTGTATAAAGAAAACAAGTATCGAAAGCATGTTAAGGCTGTCACCAGATAGCATCATTATGACGTGTATGACATCTTATATAATCATTTGTTGCACTTTATCTAAAAGAAGTGAAACAAATACTCGATGACTATTTGTTGTCTGTTGTGTGTGTATGTTATAGTTTGTCCTGTCTTGTATTGTCTGTCTCGGCTAAAACTGGGAAGAATGTCTTTGGACGACAGTTGGTGTCTATATTACCTTTAGGCCACTCAAAAAAACAAACTTGTTTCTCATCACCAAGCCATGAAAAATATGACGAGGGCGCATTTTTTTTTTTTTTTTTTTGCTATATCAAAGAGGGCAGACATACAGTAAAACCCCACATAAGCGGCCACCCTCCGATCCAGGCCAAAGTGGCTGCTTACGCGGGGTGTCTACTTACGCGGGGTTTCCAGATTTATACTGGCTCTACATTTAATGCATCCCTGACATCAGGAGCTTTAATTCGATACTAAATACACATACCTTTCATAATTTTTTATCAAGGTTCATCTATTTAAAAAAAAAAAAAAAAAAAATCTTCTAAAATCGTTTTTTCTGATGCGCGCGGTGATGAGAAACAAGGTTTTTTTTTAGTGGCCTTACTCTGAATAAAAAAGAAAGAAAAAAAAGGACCACCTGCGGACCATTAGCACTTCTGACGTAAAATGGAAATGGGCTTTTAGGAGAAACGGGCCTTTAGCCACAAGTTTTGGTTGCTCTGTGCTTTCCAAAGAGGAAGCCAAGTAAGCACATGAAGCAACCAATGTGATTTAGATTTTATCTCAATACATTTTACAAAGAGCATCTTTAATCTACAATAAGACAACATGCCATCATGATTTAGATGTGCGATAACGAGAATTACCATATATATTCCTACCATGGCGGAAAGAGGAAATCCTGGCCGCTGATTGGCCAATTATTTCCTGATGTCACCAATGAATACACAACGCCTGTGGCATAGTTTTTATACATTACATAATAACCCATTGGGCATTTCCTTCCAATATCAATTCAATGATTAACAACTAAGAGGAGTGAGGTAAAGAAGGGTTTCTTCACTTACCTCGATGCCTGGTATCGGCTGTGATATTTGCCCCGTCTTTAGACCAGGTGAACCGTGACGAGGTAGGGTGACCTTCACGCCTCACAAAACACACTAGCTGAATATCCAGACCGAGGATGGGTTTGTGGTTATGATCTCTCTGCCTCACCCCCATGATATAAGTAACGTTTATTTCTAGGATGGAAACACAATTATATCCAGATTAAAAGGGTACAAGTAATGTTTACTGCTAGGATGGAACCACAGTTATATCCAGATTCATAGAGTCCAAGTAATGTTTACTTCTAGGATATAAACACAATTATATCCAGATTAAGAGGGTACAAGTAATGTTATATCCAAATTGATAGGGTACAAGGAATATTTACTGCTAGGATGTAAACACAATTATATCCAGATTTATAGGTTGTAACACTGCACGAAAACCCCTGTTTTACATATGTATACGCCAAATATATAAAGGTATGATGTACAAATATTAGAAAATCGGAAAAGATTCAGGAACCTGTTGTATATATATGCGCAAAAATGCCCAGGGTATTGAACCAGATGAAAACTCAAAAACTCGAAGCCAAAGTAAAAAGATCATTAAACTGGGGAAACCTCACACTTCTTTCTTCAAGAAAAGCCCTATTTACCGAGGCATGGCAGCATGGAATGCTCTCCTCTCTGAAATTTAATCGGGCTCATTATACAGTTATAAAAAACATATTAGACTAACAGTTCGTGGTAGGACAGAGGGATAAGTTCTGAAATAAACAATTAGATTTGTTTTCATCTGGTTAGCTTATCATCATTACCTCATCCACTATGTACATAATGTAATTATATCTAGAGGAAGAATGTTACTGACAAATCCAGTCAATGGTAATAGAGTAGCCAGAATACCTACCATGGCAGAGGCCATTTATATACTTTATTTTGTGCAATAAACAAAACAAAACAAAGATTTTGCGTAAACAAGTGTCCATGTTACAGTCATATATATATGTCATATATATGCTTGATTCTGTTGTATTTACACCACTATCCAATAATTCTTATCTCAGCACCTAGGGGACACCACGGTTTTTAGGGTGGGTGTTTTTTTTTTATCAGTATACATACATGTATACATATATGCCAAACATATATATAACATATATACGACCAGACAGTATATTTCTCTTCATATATGCTAGGCAAATACAGTAATTATGCTTCCATATAGACACACAAATTGTATTGTATACGCTACATACGCTGGCGTGAAATGTTGACGTATATATAAAAACATGCAAATGTACATCGGATACATGCATTTATGTGGTGGCGTATATAAGTGGGGGTTTTCGTGCAGTGTAAGTGATGTTTGCTTCTCGGTTGAAAACACTATTATGTCCAGCATCATAGGGTCTAAATAATGTTTACTTCTGGAATGTGAACACAATTTCTCCCCACCCTTGGTAATTCTCCATAGATTTAACATAGGACACTTGGATCCAACTCTCTTTTAAGTAGCCTATAAAATACCCATCTGGCATTTGTATAATGACATTCTCATCGAGAAAAAAAACAAAGTTTGTTACTCAGAACAAACAGAGGAAGAGCCAAGGCTCATTCCTGGTGATCGTGAGAAGGCATAATGTGTTCACTGACGATACTATTTTTACGGGTGGTCAGACCAGGGGAGCTGGCTCCGTTGATCGGCGGTCTCAACCACTGAGGCCCTGTGGTAGTCTGTACTTTGCAAGACCCAGGCTCTACACCGTGATGTCAAACTCTGGGACCCTCACCTTGAAACCCCGGAATTCTTCCGTCCAGAATCAGTTTCCCTCTAATATACACTAGTGTTCTGCATCATAACATCAAGAATACTCACCCTGTAATTGAAGTGAATCATCTATTGTTTGTTGCCTTTGCTCAAGGGAATCAAAGATGGACAAACTTTGACTATCATACGATTCTGGTAAAGAAAGAAATGCATATAAGAAATGTCACTTGTATTTCTTCTTGCTTAATTTCACTGTAATATAGTTGGTAATCAAGCAATAACCCCCCAATACCTCAATGCAATCTATAGGGCAAATAGGTAATGTTCCCTGGGTGCCGCCATTTTGCCCCTGTGTAGGTGTTCTTCACTGTTAGAAGTAAATAGGCAAGTGAGTGATAATAGGACACCGTCACTACTCACTTAAATGCCATTCTCACTTATATGTATAGAGCCTTTCATGTGAGAACGAACATATCTTGGGTTTCATCATTAACCCTTTCCAGCCGGATGATGCCTAGAATTTTAATGTTATAAAAGAGAAGATGATAGAGAAATAAAAATGAACCTTTCACAGAATGTAGGTATAACATCATATATCGGATTTTTTAACATGATTAAAAAAATGTTACTAGTGAGTGTAATGCTTCAGGTAAGTGACGTCAATTGCCATGGAAACATTGCCAATGTTGTGTTCAGTAGCTTGGATACAGAATATTGAAAGGTGCAACAAATTATGATAAAACACTCTATGCCCTTCACATGTTATCTCCAAGTGACTGTGGCACAAAATGAACATCACTAAAACCGGAAACAATTAGCAGTTAAAGTAGCATGATTTAGCATAGTTGAAACTGAGCTATTGATTTGTGGATTGATAATCACCACCTTGTATGAGAATACACTGATAAAGTACTATGTCACAGGTAAACGGCGTTGATATTTTGTCGATAATCTGGGGTCCATTTATTTACTTCCTTGTAGTCCCAATCGATATCAATGTCTATTCAGTACAATGATACAGGAACCTTTAGTCATTATATCAAGTAGGTGCTTAATATGGGTGCAGCTATGTTGGGGGAGAAACAGTAAACGCCATTGAGTAAATGGACGATGGTTTTGTGGACAGACAGCCATAAACCCTGGGAGGTTGATGCATTATTACACAAGCATTATCGAATGTATTACCAAGTCAATCTCGAGTGGTTTACAGAGCCACCTGTCCACAAAACCAATGTTTATTTATATTCATTATCAATCATCTTGATTACCATGTAAGCAGGAGTTAAAGATTTAATTCTAAAAAAGTGAAAAGGAAGTAAAAAGTAGAGCAGGGGAACGATTAACAGCAGAATGTACTAGTTCCTATTGATCTAAGGTGAATTCAAACCCGAATATGCATGTACATGTGTATATGAAGTATGCAAACCAAGATAACCATGTACCATTGGACTGAACAAAGACTGCTTTTTATTTAAAAGAAAACACCCCAGGAATTACCATGTTATGAGGTATATCAGTCTAGGGCTACTTTTTTTTTTTTATCGTAGTGCTTTATTGTGACTCAATGGGGAATTCACAATAGATGGATAATTCTAAGATCTAATGGTATATTCATCATTGATGAATGATTTTGGAATTATAAAGAATTAACAATCAAATGGTTTGAGTTATTTTCAGTCTATGGGTCATCTTCTCTGTAACAGCTTATCCACAATTTAAATGATGAGACTTCATTGGATGCAAAGTTTTATTACACTAAAAGCGCGCTGCGCAAGTTTTTACATAAAGAACAACTATTAATTGTTGAACAAAGAGGTTATAATTCTAGCACACTGACACGATTTAACCTGATCAGGCCATCTCAACAGACTAAGATCGGCTGCGGTCTCTTTTGGGGTGGGCGGGGGCAAAAGTTTTATTTTGATTATTCCAGTAATCTTTGTGAGGCGTTGGCTGAAATAGGTCAGTAGTAGTGCAGATCAAGTTATAAATCCAAATTGATTTTCACCGAGAGTCATTTAGTATTTATCCTAGCCTGTCTACAATCAGTCAATATCAAGCCTATGTCATTCTTATATATCAAGGGTAGGAAAAAAAGATTATCAGAAACAGAACCACAAAGGCTGAAGGTGCAAATGTAAGCAGAGATATCGAGTGTCAGAGTAAACAGTTCTTCAGGCCACTCCTCTGTGTCCCATTCACCGACAGATAAAAGGTGAAAGGTGGAGCACGTGTGATGTAGCAACAGATGAGGTCATTCATACTAAATTCAAAGAAAAGATAATGATAAAAATAACCACCACAAACTGTCCAATCGAGTCCATAAGCCAGGATGGTATGTTCATATAGGCTACTGTAATAGGAAAGACACCTCAGAATATTTCCTCCAGCACTGTTAAGAAGCTAAGAGGGTGCGTCCACCAACCACGACAAGGCTGCGACAACGGCTTTCCGACAAGGTCCACGACAGCTCTACGATAGGAAGCCTTGTTGTAGCCTTGTCGTGGTTGGTGGACGCACCCTCTAAAACATTCGGGGCTAGAACAGAAAATGTGTCTAGCTTGTACCACACTGAAGTTAATTATGTCCAGAACCTTGCTTGGTCTTCAGAGCTTCCTGTCCAGAAAACCATATTATAAGGTATATCAGTAGGTACACAGGGACGTCTAACCTGTTTGGGGGTGAAATTTACGTAAACAATGCCTTTGAAGTCGCAATCAACAAATTTCAAATTTAGGACATTTTGAAAGAATGGGTGGTGTTTTACTGTGGCCCCCATACATTTTCAATGGGAACTTTGTTACCGATGGATGATAGAATCTAAGATACCATACTTTAGCCTTGTAATGATTATGAATATATATATACACAACGTGATATCCGAGCGTGAGCTAGGATATTGCGCAGAGTCAACAAAATGATACACATAGTAGGATCAGAAATATATTTTATTCATTACCATAGGCTTAACATTTGGAACTCGTTCTCAACAGGCTTGGGAGTACGGTAATCTATACTCATTGGTTAATAAACATATACATATTTCCAGGCTAAGATAAAATCAGAAACATATTCGTGCTTGGTCTGAGTTCCCATTCACCATCTTGTTTGGAGCGCTTCAGAATATTCACTTAGCTTTCGCCTCGTTCATATTACCACGCACTCCAAACTCAATGGCGAACGAGGACCACAGACCAAACCCTCATCAATTTCTTTCTTAGTTCTGTGTGACTTCCGCGTGGAGGATCGCCAGGTCACTGTGAACGTGTTGTATTGTCGGTAAATATTTTTGAATAAAAATGAAATGGACACTTTGTATCAGGCGGATGATAAAGCATAGACACATATCTTTCCCTGTTTGCTATGAATGGTAAATATAGTTTACCTACCATAATCAACATCACATTTGACAAGACACAGCCCTGCAACCAGGAATACTACTGTTCTGCATGTAAGCCACATTGTCTTATATCCCTGGTCTAGTCTTCTATATATCACTCCAGTATAAATAACCCCCACATCTAACCCACTAGGGGGTTCTCCTAGGGGTGTAACTTCAGTGGGTCCCTTGTAAATCCTTGTGTTTTAAGTCACTATGAAGAACTCATCTGTCTTGTGTGGTAAGGACAGATGACTACATGATTCCATTTTAGGTAATGGTAGATCTTAAAGAAGTGATCTGTGTGCTTTCTAATCTATATGACCTATAAATGGGCATAAGTTGTTTGTTTTAAGTGCTGGTGGGAGTGGTGCTGGTGGTGGGAATGGGAGGGGCATTCAGATAGCCACTCACCTGCACCTATGCCTGGAGAGCGTGATATTTCTTACTCTTAAAGCTATTTTTACATGTTCTTATTTCCTTTTGACAAAATAATCATTAAGGTAGAATTTATCATCAATTTTTTTAGTAGTGAATATTTCTTGATAAGTATTCAACGCATATTTAAAAAAAATCGTTTGACAAAATAATCATTAAGGTAGAATTTATCATCAATTTTTTTAGTAGTGAATATTTCTTGATAAGTATTCAACGCATATATAAAAAAAATCGTTACTCCACATATGATCATATCATTCAATAGATGAAATCGGTATGTATTTCAGAATATATAGTGTTCACCAGATACTCCTGTTCTACATGTGGCAGGAAGTTTTGCAGAAAATATCTTTTGGACAAACACACTAAACTTACTGGTTGGTCATGGCGATCTAGGAGAAGCATCTGAAAAGCCCATTAATGACATTTAAAATGAAAGAAGAGGATCCAGTGGTGTTTTTAGACAAAAACTTGGGGAAAATATCAACGACAAGGAAGTAATTGGGTTTTTGATAATGTGACTGGTATCACTGCTGAGCTAGGGATAAAATAGAAGGAGAAGGCAGCTTGGAGAAATAATATTTATTATTATTATTATAAATATAATGAATAAAATACAATGATAATAATAAATTAGTTAAGATGAGGTTGATTAAATATGAATATATTGTATAAAAGGGTTTGATAAGACATTTGTAATATGTAAAAAGAGTAGATAATACATGGGTTGATAATTAGTAGAAACTGAACGAGGGTTAGACTTGTCAGTGTTTATGCCACGACGGGCAGGTCGTGTATTACTACGCGAAGCTAACGCTTCGCGTAGTAAGGAACAGACCTGACCAGAGTGGCATAGACACTGACAAGTCTAACTCGAGTTCGGTTTCGTATGTATCCTACCCCGTCTCTAGGCTTTTGGATTACTAAAATATAAATATTGATTGAACGACCAACCGAAGTCCAACCAGAACTATTGAGTCCAACCGGAACTTTTTTCGGAGCAGCTCACAATCTGGACGCTGATTGGTCGATTTGTTTATGCCCCTAGAGGCAGAAATCGCACTTTATGTCATGGCATGCCATATAAAATTTCCCTATGTTATGCCTATGGACCGTTTTTATTAGGGGTAGGATAAGAAACATTGTTGGTGATATAAATAAATATATATATAGATGATATTTATATAGATTATAATGGCCCTACGAAGTAGGATAATAAGATGATAGGTTGTGGGTGGGTGGGAAATGAATATGTGTGTAGTGGTTGAGGGGAGATGAAGAAGTGACTGGTAGTGTAGGTGGTGAGAGAAGGTGGTGGGGTGGAGTGTGAGTTGAGATTTTTATCCACCAGACGTCAGCAGTGAGGGACCCTGCCCATACGGCAAATATCAACCCAATAAAGGATCCATCTATTTTCTCCTACCTATCAATATTTTAACAAAACTCCATAGTTTATAAGTGAAGGACCAGGGGAAGGGTGAGAGGAGGGTTGAGAGGAGGGAAGGGAGGAGAGGAGAGGTGAGGTAAGAGGAGGGGAGGGAGGAGAGGAGAGAGGAAGGGTGGGAGGAGGGGTGGGAGGAGAGGGGAGAGGACAGGTGAGAGGAGGGGTGGGAGGAGGGGCGAGAGGAGAGGAGAGAGGAGGGGAGGGAGGAGAGGGGAGAGGACAGGTGAGAGGAGGGGTGGGAGGAGGGGCGAGAGGAGAGGGGAGAGGAGGGGAGGGAGGAGGGGTGGGAGGAGAGGGGAGAGGACAGGTGAGAGGAGGGGTTGGAGGAGGGGTGGGAGGAGGGGCGAGAGGAGGGGTGGGAGGAGAGGAGAGAGGAGGGGAGGGAGGAGGGGTGGGAGGAGAGGGGAGAGGACAGGTGAGAGGAGGGGTGGGAGGAGGGGCGAGAGGAGAGGAGAGAGGAGGGGAGGGAGGAGGGGTGGGAGGAGAGGGGAGAGGACAGGTGAGAGGAGGGGTTGGAGGAGGGGTGGGAGGAGGGGCGAGAGGAGGGGTGGGAGGAGAGGAGAGAGGAGGGGAGGGAGGAGGGGTGGGAGGAGAGGGGAGAGGACAGATGAGAGGAGGGGAGAGAGGAGGGGAGAGAGGAGGGGAGGACGGAGAGGGGAGAGGTGAGAGAAGGGATGAGAAAAAGGATGAGAGGAGTCAATACCAGATTTGACAGGTAAACAGACTCACTCTCCAGTCATAAGCACCACTATTCGGTAAGCTTATGCTTAAACCTTCATTGGCTGGCCGACTGTATTCCACCTTCCCTATTTGAACATCTACCTTTATGTAATCCTTGGCTGTCGATTACACAGATAATTTGGGGGCCGCATCCACCTCCCCCGCCTCCCCAGCTGGTGTTTCACCTCTGGAATCAAGTAATGATATGTCGTAGCTGAAGAAAAACCCCATCCTCACAGAGATACACGTTTTTATGCGATCCTTGAGTCTGACCTGTGTCCAACCATGATCGCAGATCTGCTCACCTGTCAAATTTTATGTATCAGAGGGCACAAAAAGAAAAAAAAATAGATAAACGAATACTGCAGACTAGGCAGCATACAGGAAAGATTCTTAGAATACATACCCCTAACTGTTCAGTATATCAAAAATCTATAGAATATCACGATGGGATCCATTGGAACTCTTTATCCAACCTTGTACGATCAACCCCAACATTGAAAATGTTCAAGTCATTGACCAAGAAGATCATGTTGGAATCAATTGTTGAATGAAGTCGACGACGCCTGAAAGATCTAAATGTTGATATAACTACAGGTAAAACCCAATTATTCCAGAAGGACCCTTTTAGCACTGCCCAGCTTACAATCCTATGTCTGTATAAACAATCATTAACATTATCTTGTTGTATACCTGTATGTTAAAAATCAGCTGTACACCTGCCCATGTTGTACGGTCTGATAAGTACACAGCCTACACTGTACTGTTAAAACGCCTGGTTCATTGAGCAGCCAAAGAAAACAAGCACTACGCTGATGTCTGTGTCTTTATTGGGACAAGAAGACACCATGTAACCAATCTGAACAAATGTAACATCGCAAATGAACCAATAAAGAACTTTGGGAAAAAAAACTCCTAAACTTTCCATGCCCATCTACCTGCACACCCAACTTTTTTTTTTCTTTTCAATTTTTAAGGGAATATTGTGTCAGACAATCACAGAATTCGGCTATACGGCCGTTCCTCCACTCGGGCCCTAGACCCCTACTCCTCATTCTTATGGCGGGTGTTAAGCCGAATGGGCAGTGGGTACCATTTTTGTGTAAGTCTTTGGTATGACCCGGCCGGGGTTTGAACCCACGACCTCCCATGCTCGAGGCGAACACCCTGACCACTTGGCACCCATCAACCTGCCTACCCATTAACATGCCTACCCCTCAACCTGCTAACCCATCAACCTGCCTACCCATTAACATGCCTACCCCTCAACCTGCTAACCCATCAACCTGCCTACCCATTAACATGCCTACCCCTCAACCTGCCTACCCATCTACCTACCATATAAAAACCATCTATTTACTTTTCTATATATTATATTCTATCATATCAATCTTTAGATCAAACAATTAACGTGGTGCCCCCACTATATTAGTTAGATGTGTATTCTACAACACTCTGAGACCCCCATATTCAGCTCCTAGGAAAATGACACTAGAGAGTGTTCGTATCCAAGTATGTCAGTTCGGGTTATGATAAAAAATTGTTCATGTGGAATTTACTGCCTCAGACAGACAAAACATGGAAATCACAATAGTGTTGGACATAAAACATGGCTGAGGGTGTGTGGGCAGGTTTAAACCTTATCGAGGCTCAATTTAAACCATCTTTGTTTTATACAAGAAAAATCATTTTATATATTGCAAAAATTAAAATTGAATTTCCATGGAAAAATGTTTAATCTTTAATGCCAGCATTTTTAATGTTTCGAGGTAGAATAGACACTACCTGGGAATAGCATTTAAAACCGAAATAATGCCATCTGTCGAACTGAATTGGACAGCCATTGAGTTGCATTTGTCCCATGGTATGATGGTTGATAATGATTTGGGTTATTGTTAAGATAAGGTAAGTTTGAATGTAAGAATATTAGAGTAATGGTGAGTTAATGAGTAATCCTATGTCTTGGTTAATAAAATGCTACATAATATCTGATATGGTCCACTGGGATTCATCGGGGCCTCCCTGCCAGTGACACCATGAAGATGTTATACAGCATCGAGACTCTTGGAACAAGAAGACACCATGTAACCAATCTGAACAAATGTAGCATCATAAATGACCCAATAAAGAACTTTGGAAAAAAAACCCTGAACTTTCCAGGCCATCTACCTGCACACCCATTAACATGCCTACCCCTCAACCTGCCTACCCATTAACATGCCTACCCCTCAACCTGCCTACCCATCTACCTACCATATAAACCATCTATTTACTTTTCTATATATTATATTCTATTATATCAATCTTTAGATCAAACAACTAACGTGGTGCCCCCACTATATTAGTTAGATGTGTACTCTACAACACTCTGAGACCCCCATATTCAGCTCCTAGGAAAATGACATGGGTTTTAATGTTCAAGGTGAATTGTCCGATATCCCTTTGTTTTAATAATAGTGCTCCCACAATTTGAGTGTATAACAATATTGAATTTAGAATAATCCAACTTAACGTTCGGCAAATATAAGTTGCTTATGAACTGCATCGAAAGTTTGAATAAAGAAAGACAAGTCGACATTTACATACAGATGGCTAGTATCGGGTTTATTACATCTTTATACAACTGTACAATAAATAAACACAGGACAAAAGGAACGATAAAAGCAGCTCTAACAAAACCAATAACTAACTCGTAGAGCTGTGGCATAGCGGTACCTTATAGTAATACTTATATAACTAAAATAATCCGAAGATCATGGAAACTAAGGATTATATTGATATTAAAGAGATTTCATGAACTTCTAGTTATTAATATAAAATATTATAAAATACCATAGGACTGGTGTACGTGTAACATAAATAACACCATAATAAGATGAAGTTAAGCTCAAGTGCTTCAACATGACATGTGTTTCAGTAACAAAATATGGTAGAAAAGTCCTCTCTGAGGGTCACTCTTTACAGGCTTCTATCTTTTTTTATTCACACGGTAGCGTCAGCTGTGAACAGTTGAGCTCAGCCACGCATTGCCATCCTTTACAGTCTTCTACTTGGGATGAAACATTTATATCTACCTGTACAGGCAAATGTGGCAGCTACCAAGATGTACTACTGTATTGGTATTTTGGGCACACCAGCACACTTTGCAAGGTATGGTGGCATGACACACAATACTCACACACTTTGAATATGCAATCAAAGCAGAAATAGTAACTTCCGTCCATACCAGCACACTTTGGATGGAGATTGATTTCATATTTTGGTAAATATTTCATTAATTACTGCACCTTGTCTGTTAAGTATGATTTACTAAACTCGCCCTCCTGGCTTATTTAGTAAGTTTCCTAGAGAAACATGCTATAGAAAATCAAAAACAGGGATCTGCATTTATTAGGGTCACATGAATTTCCTGATGGTCTAGGAGCCTCTACAAGACAAGTGTTCACCCAGGAATCTACCAATTGCGGATTCGGCATATAATTAACCTAGCTAGACCAAACCACTAGAGAGTGTTCGTATCCAAGTATGTCATTTAGGGTTATGGTAAAAAATTGTTCATGTGGAATTTACTGCCTCAGACAGACAAAACATGGAAATCACAACAGTGTTGGCCATATAACAGGGCTGAGGGTGTGTGGGCAGGTATAAATCCTGTTGAGGCTCAATTTAAACCATCTTTGTTTTATACAAGAAAAATCATTTTATATGCTGCAAAAATTAAAATTGAATTTCCATGGAAAAATGTTTAATCTTTAATGCCAGCAATTTTAATGTTTCGAGGTATAATAGACAATACCTGGGAAAAGCTTTTAAAACGGAAATAATGCCATCTGTCGAACTGAATTGGACAGTCATTGAGTTGCATTTGTCCCATGATACGATGGTTGATAATGATTTGGGTTAAATTATCCTACCCTTAATAAAAAACGCCATAGGCTTAACATGGGATTTGTTTATGTCACGGGTGTAACATAAAGTGTTGTTAATGTCACTACTTTCTATTCCTGAAAAAAATGTGGAAATGGGGTAGGATAAAATCTAGACGCAACTCGTTTGAGTTTGAATTTACTTACGTCACTTATTTTGTTGTCTCTGTAACCTCACTCGTCTTCGACTCGTGAAATTACAGAGCCAACAAAATGCGTGACGTAAATAAATTCAGACTCAAATCCGTGATGTCTCTTGATAATATACCGTGTATAATACCTCAATCTGCCCAGGAACCAAATGGTGGTATAAGAAGTAAAATTTCGAAGTAGTCATAAATAAGGTAGACCACATGGGATAGAATACAGGTCATAGACATTATTGCGTTTTTCTATAATAGCAGTTAATGGTTTACAAAATTGTCCTTTAAAACGCAGCGCGAACTTGGCATCTACCTACAGAGTTAACTAGGATCACTGATGACAAATATCAAGTCTTGCCATATCTCGCTCAAATAGTTCTCAAATGAACTTATATTCAAGAACTAAGGCTAAATTGATGCGTAACTTCTTCAAAACGGGACGAGTCCTGGTTTAAAGTAGAGGGCGACTTTGTTTCGGGGCGAATTCTCCGCAGGGACACACTGGACGGATTCACGAGGTGGGTCGTACCCCACTGACATGCAACCTGCACTGAGAAGAGTCTCACGGGGACTGCGTCAGAATAAAAACCACAAAAAAGTGGGTCATTTAAAATCCTCGTATAAATAAATACAAGGAAACCTTCACAAAACTAGCACAATGAAACAAGTCTATTGGCCTTTCACTAGTTTGAGAATATAGCAACCTCACAAGGGACGAACAATGTCCTACTTTAAGGTCACGAGACAATATCCTAGCTATAGCCTTAGAAAACTGGAAACTAGTTTTAGGATGCATAATCACAGTCAGAGTAGAAGTGAATCCTGAATGCAACACTCCACTATCGTCCAGAAACCACGTCTCTGAACTTTGAATTACCTAGTTATAGGACGGAGCAGAGGAGGAAAGTTATACACGACATCCTTCTGTTCTTCTAACAGTAAAACGTGCATTTTGTGAAACAGTTAATCCAAGTCCTCCACACTACTAATAATACTGTCAGTACAGTCTTGAGGAACACTTCCCCATTACTTCTAACACAGTCAATGTATCATATAAATGTCCATAGTGAGACTGATTGCCATGCAGCATTTTTCAATGAAAATCTCGAGATGCCCTCATACAAGAAACCCCTTATGTACAATATAGATCTTGTTAAATAGAAGATAAAACCTTGCCTGTGTGTCTATTAACTTTGCCTGGTATAAATGTACATAGACCTTAACATTAGGGACTTATACCCAACAGGCTAGCGAATACAGTAACTCATACTCAATGGGCGATAAACAGATAAACTTGTCCTGGCTAAGGTAGGATCAGAAACATATTCGTGTTTAGTCTGTGTCAACATTTGCCATCAAGTTTGGAGCGATTCGGAATGTTCACTTGGTTATTGCCTTGTTCATATTTCTGCACACTCCAAATGTCGAACGGGGACACAGATCAAACACTCATCAACTTCTTTCTTATTCATACTCATAAAATCGTTGGGTCAGCTTTGGCCTAAAAAAGGGGTATTACTTAAAAAAAGTGTATACATCATTGCGGTAAAAGTCAACGCCATTGTTTATTGTGGTAATTGGCACATCAGAGACTAAGTGAATGTGCAGTGATTTGTTCAAGTCAATGGACATGATAAGAATGTGATGCATTCTAACTGATAACAGTGAGGATATAAAACCAAGTTTCACAGCGGAATTGCCCGATTGTCGGCACAGCTGGAAAGTTCTCAATCCTCTCAAATCCTTTCCAGCAAATCAGATTAATCTTAAAGTGACAGTGTCAGTGACAGCATCAGCAGCCAAAGATGTGTCAGAAATCTGCGAAAAGGTACAAAGGCATGCTCAAAGTTGACAAGTGCATCGTGATAGAGTTTAATTAAAGGTGTCATTTAGGGAGAGAAAAATCTAAATATGGATGAACAAATAATTTCTATTTTTTTAATATACAAAATCTTGAGGTACTCATATCTAACTTAATTGCTTCAAAAATAACCTATAATGCAAGTCAAGGTTAATGACAAAATAGGAAATAAAATCTGTAGGAAAACAGCTGGTGCTGTGGGATACATGACTATGGATTTGGTATTGATCACCTTTAAGACAGTACAGAATTTTGATCACGATAAATGAAAATCTTGAATGCTTGCATCCTTGTAAATATGCTCCCATTATTTCATAAAACGGTATAAATTGGAACATATTTTGGACATTGGTGAGTGGGAATTCATCCCATCTGCCTTTTTCCAGATTTTCTACAAAACTGTGATGCACAAAGTGGGACCACATAATGCTTGACCTTGGATGGCTAGTACTAAGATCTAAGGTCAGAAGTGACCCCACTTTGAAATGCTGGGAATTTTAGAATAAAATATTTGCTTAGTGATACCTTTTCATCTCTGAGCATGCGCAGACCTGCTATCCAAGATGGCGCTGCGCTGTCATCTTTCCATCTGTCCCGAAAACGATGACAGACACTGACAGTTGAAAAGCCCAGAATGATACAGTGGTGGTTTATAAAGACTTTTCATAGGAGTCATCAGGATTTTGTGGAACCTTCACAGAAAACTTCAATAGAAAAGCCTCTGGACAACCTAACTTTGATAAACTACCAGAGTGCAGAGCTTAAAATTAGAGTTTTAAAAACATAATAAAAGAACATATAAAATACAAATATGAATCATCATTTTCTAAAACACAATCGAGCTGCTTTGGCTAAAACTTCAACTAATACCAACTGGGTAAATAAATACTTTCACCTTCATAAACAAATTCTCAATGTAAGAAAATCAACTTTCTATTGCAGAATTAGCTCTTTGTGTTGTCAGTCTTTGGTTGAAGGAAAATGAAGGAATTCCCTGTTCAGTAACACTAGAGAATACTCCATCAAACATTATCCTGGATGCTTCTGAAGTGGTCACCTTGGCCTTGAGTCAAACGTGTGACCTTGTATGACCTTTGACCTTGACATGACCTCAATGTGACGGTGTGACCTTGTATGACCTTGCTTAACCTTTAGGGCCTGAGGTACTGTTTGACCCAGATGTCGTTGTTGGAGTCGAGTTCTAGACGAACAGACCTCTGGAGATCGGACGCACTTCTTAAGGAGCTACTGCTGAAAGGTCACAAATCAAGGAAGAAAACCAGTTCAAGTTTTAGATCACCAACAACATGCTTGGAGAGTGTAATCTACTACGTAAACTATCCACTATCCATGGCGTATTTTTGGCCCTACGTCACAGTGTGGCATTCGCGGTTTGTGATCAGGTGGCCAAGTAAAAATGCGCCATTTTTAGGTATATGATAATATGAAAAAAGGCTTAATACTTAATAAAACCATCAATTAGATACATCCTTCTGCCTTTAACATCGGGATGTATCTGATCAATTATTTTACCACATATTTTTGACGTATGAAGAGAGTAAGCGAGTTTCCAAATATTACTCTACCATGTATAACACAAATAGATGTCTGACAGAACTATTTTGGGAGTTGAAATGTGGTGCTATCCACCAGTTTAAATCTCAAATATCATTTGATGTAAGGGATATCTGTAATAATTAACATGCAAATTCGTAATTACAAATTATCTGTGACAATGATATTCAGTATGCTGATCTGCTGTATGTGATAAAACTATGCCTGTAGTAGTTTAATTCCTTAGGATTTTACTTACTCACACAGGCTTGAGTTTACCTATACACAACATAAATAGAAACATTATAATAATGTAAATATAACCCAGGACTTACATCCCTCAAGACAAGCCTTAAAATAGGGTGTAAGTAATTATATACAGAAACTTATATAAAGTGACTGAGATGAATTCTCAGTTAGTCTCCTAATTTGAAAGAGAAATGAAAGTTGGAGTATGACTACAAACTCAAAATCCCATCACACATGGTGAGATATGTTATTACAAAAAAAACAACTAAATATGTACAAATCTGAATGGAAATACAGAGAAATTTACAGCAAAGGAGTCATCAAAGAATGAGCTATGTGGTAATGAGGTGATCAGGATTAATGCTACAGAAACACATGAGGATTATCTATTGATATCAATTATTTCTTCTGTACAACACAAGACGAATTCTTCTATACAAAGCACAGCTTGTTCACACGGGGTTAGCGGGTTAGCCTTAAGGATACAGTGAGGGCACCTCAAGAGATTTTCCTTTGGTGATTTCGAGGAGGTTTGATTTGGCCGAAGTGCCCACGAGCCCGACGTCTCGCTGGAACTTGCGCAGCCACTCTTTGTGTTCGGCGAGCAGCGACTCGGTGGTGGTGGAGATGAGGCCAGGCGTGGTCGTTGAGTCCGCCGACCGGTGTGTGCTGCGAAACTGGTCTCTGTGAAGGGGAACAGAGCAAACTGGTTTATAAAAGTATGTCTTCCAGGAACCTCCATTTGCCACTTTGTGTTTGGCGAGCAGCAATTCATCGGAGGTGTTTATTTGTTAGATTTAATGTCCAGTCAACCATTACAGGTCCTTTCCAGACTTTCTGAAGGATATTTCACACCACAAGGGTGGTTTTTGAATCTATGTGATGAATTCAAGTAATCCCACCCCGACACATTTACTGAGCTGAGTTTTCGTTCACTTCCCACACCACATAGGCATGGTATGAGAAGGACTGGCCTTTGATATAGCAGTAAATCATTCAATGCTGGGGGTGAAGAAGAAAAGTGGCTGCAGTGGGACTCAGACCCATAAAGCCCTGCAACCTTGGGATTACGAGTAAAGTGCTCTTAACCTCTGAGTTAACTCCCCACCCCCTGTGGAGGTGGAGATAAGGCCTGGCATAGTGTGTTCTGTGATCTTATCCTACCCCTAATAAAAAAACAACGCCATAGGGTCACTGTATTTGGGGAAGAGTGCAGTAAAGTGTTATCTATTGCACAAGGGTAATAAAAATAATTACCAATCAGTGGCCAGCACGTGAGCAACGTCACACTAATGTGGCCTATGAATTGTTGATGACCTTTGGCCTTACTTGGCAATGCAACTATCGCTCGAGCTAAAATGGCTAATCACGCAATAATAACTGGACATCAGTAAGTGTTCACATATTTCCTATTCAAAGTCGAGGAGACGGGGTAGGTTAAATACTAAACTGAACTTGAGTTAGTAGTGTTAGTATTTACTGCACTCTGGTCAGATCGCGACCTGCCCATCATGCAATAAACACTAACACTACCAACTCTCGTGCAGTTTCTACTCATTCTCATCCTCTCTTAGCTGGGCTTAGAAGGGACTATTATTTATGCATTCAAAAGCCTACATGCCAGAACATTAACATAAATACAACAATTACATTATCAACCAAGGGCAAAAAAGACAGGAAAACCTGTAATAATTGGCATAGCTCATTCTATGCTGTGCACCCTGCAGCACTAAACACATCCATATAACTATTTCTGTATTCCGGGATGCATGTCACATGGTCAAAAGAAATACCGATCTAGAGGGAACTATTATGGGATAATGCTGGCAATGTTAGTTAACTGTTTTCAGACTGCTGTGGTTTGCATTGTTCTTTTTAAGTAGACACTACCTGCGGTGTAGGGTCTTTTGCCTGGGATGATCAGGCGATGTACTGGTGTTATGACTTTACAAAAATCTTGTGTATTACAACTCAACTCACCTGACGGAGAGAGGCGAGTAAGCGACAGAGCCACCGAAGAGTCCGAGCGAGACAGGAGCACGCCGGTCACCGAAGTACTTCACCCACTTTCGCTCGAGAGCCTTCTCAGCACTGTCGTAAGCTGGGAAGTCTATGTGATGCTGTGGCTGATTCCTGTTACAGAAAGAAGGTGGGATTTAATTGAGTGAGTAATTGTGATTTTATACATTAGCAATAGAGATTATCTTCATGGTGTAAAACAAGAGCTCAGATACAAGGATTAAAGAGGAAAAATAAATTGTGTAGTAGCCATAGAATATTCCATGTGTGTTGAAATTATAAACGTGTTTACAGACATCTGGGTTCAGTAGAGCTGTAACTGAATTTCCCTAAATCGAAATATTGTAATACGGATAAAAATGTTTTGAAATAAATTTTTCTTTCTGTTATTTTCCGAATACTCTTGGGTAGTAAATTCAGGTAACTGGACTTTGTAACTTGGCTTTCATTACTTGCCTTTCAGGAACAGGAGTATGACACACTTATATCATATCCATATAAACATTTGTAAAATATTATCATATATGTAATGTATATCCTTTCATTCAGAGACTGGCCTTTAGTTGCTTGTCTTTCACTAACAAGTTCACTTAGAGTTATATTTTATGTTTAATTCATGGGTTACGTAATAAACATCTCCATTTTGCCCAGCTTATCTTATTTAACTAACAGGTGAGCTTTTGTTTTATTTGCGTGTTTGATTTAGGATCTAGTCAACCATGACATGTTATTTCAAGACTTTCTCAAGCTTCAGCTTTTCACTCAGTCTACCCATATTTCACTGACAGAAGTCACCCATAAAGTAGCGAAGAGGTTTCTCCAGGATAACGGAAGGTCACTTACGTATAAGGGTTGCCCGTCTGGGCACTAGCGTTAACCGTGCCCAGATCTGGGGAAACAAGGTGGGTTGTCGGCAGCGAACTTGTAGTAGATATGGGAGCTGTTGAACAAAAAAATAAGCATTAACCAAAAATGGAGACAATATGTGTTATTTTTGTTCTGGTTATCCTGCCAATTACTTTTTACCTTCACTCCTTTTCTAGGAGAACATTTAAAGTATCATAGTCTACTGGTTGTCCTTCTACTGTTTATCTAGACTAAGATAAGGTATTACTCCATGACTATATTGTATATGAGGGAACACTAAAAAGAAGATGGACAATATGTAAACTCTCAGGCTGGGAGGTACATTCAAAACGGTTGACAAAACCGATGCACTAACCCAGGGTAAATAAAATGATTAAAAATGCATTATCGCCCGTGTATACCGCTTACTGCACGCCATGCCATACTTATTTCGTACGTCATCTGGTGACGTATGGGTTATTACACCAATCAAAGGTAACCTCTCAAAATGTGAAGGTATATAATAATACAAAGACGGAGATCAGGATAACCTGATGGACAATTTTACTACATACATTTGGCGTACAACTGAAGTACCCCTGTTTGAATATATAACTACATGAATGTTATCTTCCTTTCAGCTTTAGTAAAATCTCTTCAGGTATCACAACAGAAGACTACTTTCTTGAGCAAAATTTAAAAATTTAAAAAGAGAAGAAAAATACACATATTTCACTGATAGACGTAACCTATAAAGAGAACATGCAATGCTTCAAAAAATAAAGCCAGTGAAAACAAAAAGGAAAAAGAAAAGGTGAAGTGAGGCGGAAGTAGCGTACCTGCGCTGTGGGCATGCGCTGTGGCGGTGGAGGAGGGTGCGTACGACGGTGCGGTGTGAGGATTACCCAGCATGCTCAGCGCGGCAGCCAGCTGGTCGTTGATTCGCAGCAGTGACTCCCAGACGGCGTCGTGGTCAGCCCCCTGGCGGCGATCTCGCAAACCAGTGACACGTGACCGCATCCGTTTTTGTGCTACGTCACAAAAGTCAGAGAACAGTGAGAAATGTTGCGCTGCGTCACAAACGTCAGAGAGAGAACAGTGAGAAACGTCATACCATGTCACAAACGTCATAGAGAGAGCGGTGTGTGAGAAATATTGTGCTACGTCATAAATGCAATAAAAAGAACTGTGAGAAATGTCATACTACCTAACAAAAATCATAGAGAGAACAGTGAGAAATGTCATACTACCTAACAAATATCATAGAGAGAACAGTGAGAAACGTCATACTACCTAACAAATATCATAGAGAGAACAGTGAGAAATGTCATACTACCTAACAAATATCATAGAGAGAACAGTGAGAAACGTCATACTACCTAAAAAAATATCATAGAGAGAACAGTGAGAAACGTCATACTACCTAACAAATATCATAGAGAACAGTGAGAAACGTCATACTACCTAACAAATATCATAGAGAGAACAGTGAGAAACGTCATACTACCTAACAAATATCATAGAGAGAACAGTGAGAAACGTCATACTACCTAACAAATATCATAGAGAGAACAGTGAGAAACGTCATACTACATCACAAACGTCATAGAGACAACAGTGAGAAATATTGTGCTACATCATAAAAGTCAGAAAATGGTGAGAAACCTCATGCTTCGTCACAAAGGTCAGAGAGAGGACTGTGAAAAATTTCATGCTACATCACATCAAAAACGTCATAGAGAGGAGGGTGAGAAATGTTGTGCTACATCAAAACCATCAGTGCATGTATGATACACATGTTTATTATATACCTGTGTAAGTACTTTTATGGGATATGTCATGCTACTATATTGTATACAGCACCCTGGGCTGTACTCTGTTAGGCAGATATCGGTCGAATGAGGAGCTTCACTTGGACACCAATCTATGGTGAAACATCATCGATTTAAGGTATGTAAAAAGAAGACATACCATGGTCGTACATCATATAAGCATGGACATTGTGCAGTGTCCATGATATAAGACTTGATGAGGTTGATGTTATTCATGGTACTTGGTCTCACCGCCTCGTGCCGTGAATAAACATTAACCCCATTTCGTCTTGTGTGATGTATACTCTTTACCGCAGTGAGTTCTTTTACTTCCCACACCACATAGACATGGTATGAGAAGGACCAGCCTTTAACATAGCAGTAAATCTACTGTTAACGGGGATGAAGGAGAAAGGTGGCTACACTGGGACCTGAACCCACAACCATGGGCTGGTGCCTTCACCACGGAGCTAACACCCCACCCTAATTCCTCTCACATGATGTGCCACCATGGTTGTTCTTTATAAGTACTCACAGGAGGGCACGGTAACATCCTCAAAGTTGAAGTCGTTGCTGCTGATGCCCGAGCTCTCATCGGAGTCGCTGAGGTCCAGGTCAGCGGCGTCGAGCTTGCAGTGAGGTCGGTGGTTGTTGAGAATGTTGAACGCGCTTTCTGTCTCCTCTTCGTCGGACTGTGAAGAGACAACAGTTAAAGACCCACATTGAGTATTCTCTGATGTAGAATGTTGTACAGTATGGTGCACTGTGAAATAACCCATAGAGAAAGTAGCCTGTTCTACATATAATTCCTTCTGAAATCAGGTTTCCCAACAGATAACCCCTAATGCAGATAACTTTTTCATATGACTTCCACTGAAAGTACTTGGATAGAACGTCCTGACCATGCTGTACAAGCTTCAAAATGAGATGATGATTTACGGTTTGTACGGAACTCAACGTAAACAACTCGGTTTGTACGATCAGTAAATTATTATCGAATTTTGTGGCTTGAACAAGCATGGTAGGTCATTCTATATTTACTATATACCCGAAATTAATAATAACTGTTCCGTACGGTATTTTTACTTTATATGGCGAAACGGTGCGTATTTACAGTATATACGGCATGGGCATATAGTAAATTTCTCAACAAATAACTCCTGCTAAAAACGGCCGTCTCTACAATTGACTCAAAATATGGTCTTCTCTATAAATGATCCAATGTTAGCAATGTTAAGTATATTAGGAATCTGCAAAAAGAGTAGAAATACTTTTTACGTGGAATTTGGTGCTTAAGAGAGACGGAGGAAACTTGGAAAACATATCAATGCCAGCCATGGCAGTGAGCTGCATGGGGAGGTTCCAGTCAATGATTATTGACCTGGATGAGCCTCAATATAAATGATCTTTATTTTACACACCAAAACAGAACTTGACACCCTGGTTCATATCATTACACAACATGCTCCACTCACAGCGTCGGTGACAAGCTGGTTGAGCTGGCGGAGCTTCTGTTCCTTCTCGCGAAGTAGCCGGGTGCCAGTCGTCATGTTCGTCTTCAGCTTGTCAATCTCCACCGCCTCCTGCTCCAAACTCTCCCTGACGTTATCGAGTAGCGAGGCATTCTCTCCGTCTAACGTCTGATCAACGATAGAATGTAGAGTTAATGAGGTGTCCTGTATGTCTAACGGCTGGTGATCAAGGATAGAATGAATGAGGTGGTATCTCCATCTAACAACTGGTGAACAAGGATTCAAGTAATGAGGCATTATTAAAGTCTCGCGTCTGGTGAACAAGGATAAAATTTATTTTTATTATTATCATTTTTTTTTTTAAACGGAATTTGAGGATGACAACGAGCCAGAGGAGAACATACAAGAAATTTCTTCAGAAAATGATTATTCCTCGTCAGATGAAGAGCATGTGTTTATACCACGAATAACACCTCAAACGACACCATCTGGGCAGTGTTCCGAAAGAGCAGACTTCAGTTATCATTACACACATCAGTATGTACCATCGGAAGTGTGACCACTACCATATACTTGTTTCCTTTTTTTTTTTTTTTTTTTTTTTCATTTTTAATTTGGGAACGTTGTGTGTACAATCACTGAATTCGGAGATACAGCCATTCTTCCACTCTGGCCCTAACCCCCTACTCCTCATTCTAAGACAAAGACAGAATTAATGAAGCATTCTCCCTTTGTAATGCCTGATGAAGGCTAAAGGATTACTGAGGCATTCTTTGAGTCTAACATCTAGTGAACAAAGCACGATAGAATTACTGAGGGTACTGTGTGACTGATATCTGTGGAACAATAGGATATAGAATTAATGAGGCCTTCATTCCATCTAACGTCAGATACACCATGAAATATAGAATTAACAACTGTTCTCTCCATTTGATGTCTGATAAACAATAAAATGTAGAAATAATTTGGAATTCTCTCTGCCTCACATCTGGTGAACACGAATGGCTAAAAGAGTTTGGGTTAACTAAGATGTTCTCACCCCCAGTTGTTGTTTGAGCATGTCATGACTCCACTCTTGTCGCGCGGCCTGTAACAAGGCTTGTCGCTGCCGGATTGAATGTTTTTGCTTTCGCAGGAAGCCTTTGGCCAGACTGATTGAGTCGCTTTCTCGTGTCAAGTGGTCACGCATCCTGTAACACAAAAACACATGACATCATCATATAACTACCACAATTCGTACGTAGTACACAGACAAAAATCTTTATTCCCTTTTTTCTTATCTTATTTGTCTAAGAATTAGTTTACTATGAGTATTTCATTTAAGTTCAATGTGCCTATAGTGTATTCAAAAACTTGCCATGCAAGAGTAGAATAAAAATATATAAAAAAACCTCCTTATGATATGATCCTTACAATATCCCAGAGAGTTATCGCATGGGCTAGTTTATCACTAAAACATAACTGAAACCATGAATAAATCATCACAACATGGATAAAAGTTTTGATAAGGGAGTTTCCACTATCAATGTACTACATCTGGTAAGTGACGTCAGCGGCCATGAAAACATCGCCAATGTTTTGCACAGTAAATCTAATATGAGAACAAGTAATGATAAAACACTGCACACAAGTATACGTCTCCAAGTGATTGTGGCACAAACTGGACATCACTTACCGGAAACAGTTAAGATAGCATGATTTGATAGAGTGGAAACTGAGCCATTCTCACCCCTGATAGGAGCCCAGCCTGGCCTTGATCCGGATGAGGTCCTCTGACAGAGACTCGTCACTGAGGGACACGTCCGCCCACGCCGACCGCGCATTCTGTCCAAGCAGATTACTCACGTTACAGGTTTCTCTCTGATATTAGCGGGAAACTGATTCTACGTGGAAGAATTCATATCGAGGGTGTTTCTTTATCAAGGGTGCTTGTTTTGTTATCAAGGGTGTCACATGATGAAATTTAAACCAATCAGATCATAGTTTAGACTTTGACAAGCGTAAAGAAAAATGCAAGTTGGAGTTACTCGATGAGGGTGGACATGGCTACCCTTGTCAGTTAGAGGAAAACAACTCACCTATTTTTTTAAAACAATATTTGAAGGTATATACGAAACCACTTCAGAGTGATAATATTCTAAATCTCGGTAAGGATGCTTAAAGTTTATTACCTCAGCTATAGCCTCAGTAAGTAACTTTAAGAATTCTTACTTCGTAACTTTAGAGTTCCCTTATTATGTACATGTGGACAAATGTCCTATACTTACAGTCCGATAAACAAATATTCATCCCTAACATACACAGTAAAGCAGTTTTCACACAGTACATGTACAGAATGGTGAATGTTCCCAACTATTAATACAAAACGCACCTGTTGCCGTAGTTTACGAAGCGCTTTCTCTCCTTCTGATCTTCTTCGTACCCGTCGACCTGGTTTCTCAGTGTCAGACTCTGTGAAAAATGAAACGAGATTTATTGTATCAGTGATGGCACAGGGTAATTAGCCTCAAAGTAGACCAGATAATGACTTGAGGCATTCTTCAATGTGGACCAGATAATGCCTTGATGCATTCCCCAATATAGACCTGATAATGCCTTGAGACATTCTTCAATGTAGATCAGATAATGTCTTGAGGTATTCTCAGTGTAGACCAGATAATGCCTTGAGACATGCTCCAGTATAGACCAGATAATGTCTAGAAACATTCCCAGTGTAGGGCAAACCTGAAAAATATAGTAACTGTTATACCCCAAATAAAACAAATTTAGAGAAAAAAATCCTTGAGGTATTCCTTAATGTACACAACAATCAAGCATCTCCAGCATTATGAGAAGTGAGAGTTCTTTAACTTCATATCCCATGTAGAAATGGTATGAGAATGACTGTCCTTTGATATAGCAGTAAGTCCAGCACTACTGGGGATGAAGGAGAAAGGTGGCTGCAGTGCAACTTGAGCCCACAGCCTTGGGATTTCTAGTTCTACTAAGTTAACAAAGAACAGATGGGGGGTGGGGGGGGGGGGGGGGGGACTCACCTCCAGACCCACTCAGGTCGTTCATACTGGAGCTCTTGGCCACCCTGGAGGGGCTTCCCAGGTCATCGAGCTTCAGGTTCGAGTCCTCCGTCAGAGTCTTGTCGTCACTGGCCTCGGTGGTCATTGCACGACGAGCACGTGTCCGCGAAGTCTCCTCTTTCCCTCGCGAGATCTTGTCTCTCAGCTCACTATCGATTAGAATAAAAAGATGGTATATTTACTGAAGACTAGTTGTTAACATGACCCAAAAATGACTGAGACTCACACAAGAAGAAAAAGGCGATGGCTGTGATAGACATTTTCATTGATAGGTGACCTTGTGGACATATGACAATATGGTTTCGAATCCCACTCATGGTATGACATTTACCCACACTTAGTTGACAAGTGTTTTACACCCTACCAGCAGCCAGGGTCATGCCGAAGTAAAATCTAAGAGAAGAAATTTGTGGACAAGCAAGAAAACCCTCCAGGACCCTGGAATCCGCCAGCTACTGACTGAAGGCATCTAGACACTAAGCTACATAACCTAGTGTTCCAGGGTGTCACTGTAAGAACATGGGAAACCGAAGCGTAGATCTGTCGTGTTAGGCTACGTAGTGTAGTGTCCTGTATTCCTATTGAACACCTGTTACCAGAGTATAGAGATCTGGGCATTAGATCTTTAACCTAAGTTTACTGTCAATAAAAACAAGATGAGTCATCGGACTATGAAGTTTGAGGTATCTGGTACTCATTCTACTGGATCGAACCCTAGTCTTGGATGAATACTTCACCATGTCACAAGCTACCAGTTGGAGCCTGGTTCGCTGTTCAAGGCAGACTTACTTGTACTTGCGCTGCTCCTGTTCGCGCTGTAGCTTCAGTTTACGGATGTCAGCCTCCAGCTCTGCTCGTTGTCGCTGCAGCTTCTCCAGCAAGGCGCGCTCGTCCTTGATACATTTCTGCAGACCCTTGCGCTCCTCCTTCATCCTGTCCATCTCCTGCACGGTCAGGCCCGACGCCTTACGAGTGTAGGCATCCTGGTATCATGGAAATATCAGTTGGGGTCAGAAAAGAAGTGGACATTTTGTCCACGTGGAATTTGCGGACTCAGTTAGACCAAAGAATATTGAAAACACATAAATGTTGACCATGACATAGGGCTGAGGGTCTGTGGGGAGGCTCATACCACTGTTTTATTGGCATGAATAATGACAATATCATCTTTTATTTACACAAGCAAAAACAATTTTATTTACTGAAAATAAGAATGTTGGTTTCCATGGAAAAATAACATCGCTGTTTAACTTTTCTTTTGAATTCTAGTTATAATCATACTCAAGGAAGTTTTAGTATAAGTGCTGCTAAGTCTTGTACATTGGCTATCTTTCCACTTTTCCCCTGCCAGCAAGGCATGGGAATGACATTTTGCCTAAAAAAAAGAAAAAAAAAGAGAATTGACAAGGGGTAGGGGTCTGGGGCAATAGCTTTTTGTGATGATTTTTCTGACATTTCTGAGTGTTAATTTCAGGAAATTCCTATTTGGACTAGGGTCTACAGCCCTGGTGGACGAAAAGAAAACAAGTACGGAAAATCACAACAAGGTGGATAATCCTCATACCTGAGGTTTGTGGGGGTCTGCTAAGGCTCCAACAGGTTTGAGGCAGAGTGCCCCGAAGCTCCTGCATCATTTTTAGCTACTTTAAGTTAATTCCTGGCCTCAACTGAGAGTTAAATAGCCAGAACTGCACAAATATTGCTCACCATCCTTCAGGTTTTTAATTGGAACCCCCACCTCGCAAACCCTTAAAAAAGGTTTCTCTTCAGATTCACATTGTTCTCAAGAATGATCCTTGGTGTGTCACAAAATCCAGATAAATCTGGAAATTCTTCAAATCTGTTCGCTTGTGAGAGAAAACAAAGTAACAGAACAGATCTAACTCACATCCTCCTCCTGCTCCAGCATGTCTCGCTCCTCCGCGAAGCGCTTGCGGCGTGACTCGAGGTCTCGTTCTTCGTTCTCGAGCCGCTCGGCAGCCTGTGCCAGCTCTGTACGCCGCTGGTCGACCGAGTCCTCCAGCTGTACGAGCCGGTCCTCCTGAAAGTAGAGCATCGTTACAATCTGTGTGACTCCTGAATGTTACAGGGTCAACGACTCCTGTAATTACATCATATTATCATTTACTTTTTTTTCTTTTGTTGTTTCCCAGTCCAGTGCAGTAGCAGGTATAGCCACGTACAAAATTCTATCATCCTGTTCCTGTGGATGTATCTCCCACATTCTACTCACCCTTACCCATGTCATATTTATGGCCATATTTCATACTCTGACATAAAAGGTTTGTGATCACCTGATCTGATAAAATTGTACATTTATGATAATAAAGGGATGTCAGTTGGGGCCATGAAAAAAAAAGTAAATATCTTTCATGTTGAATTTACTGTCTAACTGAGAGACTAAGAAAACATGGAAAACACATAGTTCTGGGCCACAGAATGATTCTGGGGTGTGTAGTGAGGTTTGAATTACTGTCTATTGGTGTGAATGAGGCCCGATTTATTTCATAAACTGAAAATGAAGAAATCAATGATCAGATATATCTGTCTGTATAATGGAACCAAGAATTTCTTTGTGTTTACAGAATTTACCTTTTTTTAATTGAAAGAATAAATACAATACAAAATGATACAAAAACTAATGATTTTTTGACATGCACAAACTTCATGGAAAATCAAAACACAAACGATGACACAAAACAAATTTTCAAGTCTGGCTGTAAGGATGTATAATGGGTAAAAAACGACATACCTGAATGCTAGGCCTGACACTCATTCAATATATCTACTAATTAAATGCGAGTCTAAAGACAATAAAAGCGAAAATCAAAACCATGCGGCTACTTCCAAACGGTCATGCAGTTATTAAAATGACTACGGCACAAAACGCTGCTACAAGTGTTTCTTGATGCAAGTTGCATGCCATGTGACAAACAGTACGGTCAGGACATTGACAAAAATAAGGCGGGGGATCAAGAAAATTAACGCTGCGCCTTCAAGCTGCGGTAGCTGTGTACTGCCATCATTCCTAGCATGACTAATATTCGGAGAAATGAAATCCGATGTTGCCATAAACTTTATGATAAGACACTGTGATTCTGGACGACAATAGTTTTATATGTAACCCTATTTAAGGCCCGAAATCTATGAGATGAATTTAGGTAGAAATCTCCACCCTACATATTTACCAAGGTGAGAGTCCTTTTAGTTCCCACACTACATAGACATGGAATGAAAATGATTGGCCTTTGATATAGCAGTTAGTCTACCACTGCTGGGAGTTGAAAGGGAAGGTGGCTGTAGACCACACCACGTAGACATGGTCTGTGGACTGGCCTTTGATATAACTGTAAGTCTACCACTGCTGGGGATGTAGATGAGAAATGGCTACAGTGGGACTCGATCCCACAGAGTCCCAGAACCTTGGGGTTAGGAGTCTATTGTATTAACCACTGAGCTAACTCCCCTCTCTACATACTGGACTACTGTTATATACTATAGGGCACAAAGCGAATGCTAGTTCTGCCCCATCATCCGCCAGGTAATTAAACAAGTTCAAGTACAATCCATGAAGGTGAAACCAATGTAGTTGGGGCAACCACTGTAATCAGCAGTGGTGTATTTCTTTAATTATTAAAAAAGAATTTGTCATGAAAAAATCTGGGTGAACATGCGGCACAGTGACATTGCTAGAGGCGGGATGATGCGACGCTCTGCGGTCTGAGCCCACACAGAGTCCGCGTCTACGAAACACAGTCACGACATGCGGGTGTGATGTGACCGTGCGGTTAAAGTTGTCACCTGGACTTTGAGAGCCGCCTGCCTGTCGGTCAGTGCCGCCTGCTGCTCCCCCAACTCGTCCTCCTGTCGAATCATACTCAACGGTCAAGTCCGGTTTCTGTCAATCTTTGATTTTTTTCTTTGTTTCTCCCTTTTAAAGTAAATGACTGAAAACCTTACTGTTCACGAAATCTGTGCTGCCGTGATCAGTGTAATACTGAAATGAATTTTGAGTGACGAGATAAAAGCATATCTCATCAAGCAAGGTGCTTCCTTGAGTTTGACATTTAAATAGAACTTCATCGATAACAGGATAGATAGAAAATACTCCACGACTTTGGATGGGCTGCAATCGTCAGCGAGGCGAAGTCAATTGATGATTATGGTGCATCCAAATGAGTGGAGTATTGTGTACATATATGATTCGAGTGCGGTTCTGGGTTATTCCCTTTCAATGACATTAGATAGCATCATAACATCAGAATAATTCAAATTACTTCGCAAATTAGGAACATTTAGATCTCCATGTTGATATCTTGTCTTTTCTGTGAAATCCTGGCTGCTGATTGGTTAATCGCAAATGACGTTGTCTCGCATTCACTCTGCCACGACCGTGGCGTAGCACTTTCACTTTATAGGAGTGATCGTTGAGTATTTTTTTCTGTTATTCCTATGGCTAAACTTGTATCTGGGGTGAGATAAAGGTTTCTATGATAACATTGCCAGTTGCTATAGTGTCTCATGGCCATCAATAGCCTTATCCGTATTGTTTTGTTTTCCTCAATGCTGTTTGGAAAATATACAAATGCCTTCACTCTCAATGTATAGACAGAAATGTGGCACTCGCTAAGCATATATTAGGATACAGAACTTAAATTTCAATTCTTGAAAAAAGACGCACCCTTTCTCTGTACTCATCTCGCTGTTTCTGCTTCTTGTCCTCAAACTCCTGTTTGATTTGCCCAACCTGGAACGAGGAACGAAGTCATGAATTTAATACACAGATATTGTGCCGCGAATTGGTAGGGATGCCAATTCGGTTCATCTTTATTCCATACCACACGTGTGTGTACAAGTGAGTGGGGAGTGTGTCATGATTTCCCCAATGGAAGAACTTTTGTAACCCTGACAGAATGAGGAATAAACATTATCAAAATTCGCTCGCTATCGAGTTTGGAGTGCGCAGTAATTTGAACGTGGTGATAGCGGAGTGAATATTCTGAGGTGCTCCAAACGAGATGGCGAACGGGGACTCAGATGAAACAGGAATACGTTTCAGATTTTATCTTAGCCGGGAAATATTTATCTGTTTAACACTCGTTCAGTCTGAGTTACTATACTCTCAAGCCTGCTGAGTATGAGTTTCTAATGTTAAGCCTGTAGAGATTTCATACCAGGCTAAGCTGAAGAGTGAGGTTTACGCACCTGGTCAGTGTGTTGCACTTTCAGCTTGCGTCGTTCGTCCTCCAACTGAGACTCCAACTCGCGTCGTGCTTGATGCTCCTAGATAATCAAAACAGAAATTCTTTCGTTAATCTGATAATCAAATCAATATCAGGAATTATCTTATCTATGTAATTTGACCTCCTCTATGTTCAAGAGGGTACATCTAGAGATTTCTAGGGATATAGTACCTGCAAAATTGAATAGAATAAAACTAACTTTTCTTTCAAAGCAATAATTTAAGGAGAGAGTTAATCGCCCGAGGCTGCATTGTATCAACACGGATTATTTTACCTTTTTAGAATGTTACGATGGAGTATTGAATGAGAGCAAGATTAGTGAAATCATATATATCAGGGATCAACAAAAAAATAGCGGAAACGGAAATATTTTTTGTGTGGTCCAAACCATGGTCATATTGGTCTGAATAAGGCTCACTTATTATCATCTCTCTTTTACACAAGGACAAGAACTGTATTTACTAAGAGAAAATAGTGGTTTTCAATTAAAAAGTGGGAAGCCGCCATCTCTGAATCACGTGCACGCAGAGAACCTGCGTCTTTCATGAAGTTCTGGCTGACGTTCACCTTCTCTTTATAATCATCTTGGAGTTCGCGAATCTTTCGGCTGTGGTCGGTCTTCATCTTCTCGAGATCCCTCTGCTGGTTGTTACGAAGCTCGTCTTTCCTTTCCTTCAGAACATCATCCAGCTGTCACAAGTAGAGACAGTGATTTCTTACCTCTTTAGTCTAAGGTTTAAATAAATCAGGTACATTTGAGAAAATTCATTTTGGTGTGGTGAGATAATCGGGTTTCTCGGGAAGCCCCACCATTGTTTATTATTTTAAAATTGTTGCTAAGAAATTTCATGGTAACAGGTTTTATACCAGATGGAATTCAATGAGAAGGCTGCACTTAAAAAAAAAGAAAGGGAACTTATGTATGATTTGATATATGAACCAACTGATTGCGGCTTTTATGTCTCTATGAATTCGACAATTAGAATAGTATTACCTACCTGTATTTACGTTAGGTAAATCCCTAAAATATGACTTGTATGTGATGTCTACTGGAGCCTACTGAATACAGGGTGCTACTTAAGTAGACCCTCCAGTATAGATAAAAGACTTTAAAAAGAATAAAAATTGTTTGTTAACATTGTAAAGAAAAAAAACCCCACTGATGTAAGAGTAAACTAGGTCAGAGATAGAATAACAACCCAAACTCAACGAACCCCCTTTTCTAGGTCATCGACAGCTCTTTGTCGCTCGCGTGCTGCCTTCAGCTCGACATCCTTCTTCTGCGCCTCGTCCTCCTGAAGAGCTTTGAGCTCGCGGTCCATCCTCGCCAGGTCCTGTAAGCGGGGACATCAGGCAAGGTCAGGAAAAAACGGGGAACTATTTCATGTGGAATTTCCTGCCTCAGAGAGACTAAGAATACATGGAAACATGACGTCTAACTGGTGTGACTGAGGATCAGTGAATACCACTGATAATAAATCTTAATACTAAGAGGTGAAAATATTGGTTTCCATGGAAAGACGAAAAACTGCCAACTCTGTGTAAAGGGCAAACAGCTATTGTGTTATGGAGGCGGCCATCTGGCCCCCGGCGCCAAACAGAATACCAGGTTGCGTGTGCAATTATTAATGGATTTTAACATTTTTTTCAGCTTACATTGGATGGTTTAAGCATCATGATTAGGATTATTGATGGATCATAGCAACCGATAACAGTGGTTGTCCCCCGACAGCAGTGGAGTTATCTTACAATTTCTTGGTGGATGATGGTGGAACTAGCAATTACTCTGTAGCCTATAACAGTGGCATGTCTCATGTTATAACCCGATCCAGTGAGAGATTCATGACCCCCTTTATACTTATTTGTTTGGGTAGTTTAATGACCAATATGTTCTATGAGACTTACTTTGTTTGGTTGGTGATCGAATCTATGAGATGAATTAAGGTAGAGATCACATCACTGGACATTTACCAAGGTGAGAGTTTTAGTTCTAGACCACATAGACGTGGTATACGAACGACTGGCCTTTAATATAGTAGCAAATCTACCACTGTTTGACATGAAGGAGAAAAGTGGCTTTAGTGGGACTCAAGTCCTGCAACCTTGGCGTTACAAGTCCCGCGCCTTAACCACTGAGCTACTCTCCCCACCCCGATGGGCTCGACGACTACATTTGCTCCTGTTACAGATGTCACTTACGGCCTCGTGCTCCTCGAGCATCTCCTGTCTGCGCTGCTCGCGGCGGTAAGCGTGCTTCTTGTCCATCTCCTCCAGCTGTTCCGTGAGCTCGGCCTCCAGCTGGTCGCGCTGCTGCTCCACGCGCTGCTCATTCTCCTCCGTTAGACGCTCCCGCTCCTGTGTCGCCATTGCCTCCACCTGCACAAAGTACACCGTATGGTGCATTTATTACCCACCTTTCGACTATTCATTAGAAACAATCAATAGGTATGGCGATGTTTGTGGCCTTTCGGTACCATTTTCTAGCGAAAAAAGCCATACTCTTCCCTATCCTACTCAGTAGCGATCTGTAGGCTCTATACGTTTATCATAGATACTTCATATTAGATGAGTAATAAAATCCATATGCGTAAACGCCCATATAAATTCACTATATACTCACACATGTGCCGACTAATTATTTCCACTATCGATTCAGGTGCCAAAGACTTACAAACTACACATGCACAATCAATGTCTGGCTTTTCATTCATTTATAAAGATTGCTGCGAACTCCTCCTCACCTCTTCTTCTATTTTGCTGAGGATCTTTGACTTCTCTGTATCGAGTCGACTCTGTTCGTCTTTCTGGAGAGCCTCGACCTCTTCTCGAACCTTCTCCAGGTTCTCCTCCATCTCCCTTCTGAAAACCACGACAGGCGAGAAAAAACCGGGTTATCATGAGGAAATGTAGTTACTGAGTCCGTAGTGAGGCCCGTCCTGCAACTATGGCCAAACACCATAGGCGCAGGGCCGTACTAACGGGATGAAAGACTGAGAAGACCATAACTAGGGACTCAGTAATTATGTTTCCTTATCATAGATACCTCAAAATCCACCCCAAAAACGTGTAAAATAAAGACTGCTTTGGATTAAAAAACAACGCTATTCTAATATCAATTATTGACAGTGGACCCAAACATTATTTATACATGCTGTCCATCAGCTTGCAGAATTTCATAAAGTCCATGCCCTATGTTGTCATTAATCCAAATGACTGAACTACAGTAATGTATCATCAGTTCAGAATGTTCAAATCGATATATCGTCGCACATACGAGTTCTGTTGTTGGAACTTCTTTCTGGGTGCTGAAAGGTTAACTATTTCTTTAACTGTTTTTAAGTCTATTCTCAGATGAGATCTTCCTCTTGCTAGCTGTCTTTAAGTCAATTCTCACCCGAGATCTTTCTCTCACCAACTGTTTTAAAGTCAATTCTCACCTGAGTTCTTTCTCTCACCAACTGTTTTTAAGTCAATTCTCACCTGAGTTCTTTCTCTCACCAACTGTTTTTAAGCCTATTCTCACCTGAGTTCTTTCTCTTGCTAACTGTTTTTAAGCCTATTCTCACCTGAGTTCTTTCTCTTGCTAACTGTTTTTAAGTCTATTCTCACATGAGTTCTTTCTCTTGCTAACTGTTTTTAAGTCTATTCTCACCTGAGTTCTTTCTCTTGCTAACTGTTTTTAAGTCTACTCTTACCTGAGTTCTTCCTCTTGCTAACTGTTTTTAAGTCTATTCTCACCTGAGTTCTTTCTCTTGCTAACTGTTTTTAAGTCTACTCTTACCTGAGTTCTTTCTCTTGCTAACTGTTTTTAAGTCTATTCTCACCTGAGTTCTTCCTCTTGCTAACTGTTTTTAAGTCTATTCTCACCTGAGTTCCTCCTCTTGCTAACTGTTTTTAAGTCTATTCTCACCTGAGTTCCTCCTCTTGCTAACTGTTTTTAAGTCTATTCTCACCGGAGTTCTTCTTCTTGCTCGAGCTGATCTTGTTTGACTTCTTCCTCTATCCGGCTGAGCGCGTCCATCTTCCCGGACATGAGCATCGACTTCTCATCCTCCGTCTCGCCTTTCACTTGTAGCATCAGCTTTCTGGCAATGACAATGACATTTAAGGCACTCTATACCAGGAACATGCTACCTTTAATGTTAATCTAAGTATATAGAAGCATATTCCTACTTTTATCATTATAATCTTTAAATGTTTATTCTATTAAACACGAGGTTATAAATCTGGATGCGCACTGGGAAGGCAGTAACCACGAACTGAGTGGTAGTCAACGGTACCATGTGACCCGATACAACTAATCATGATACAGCAACCAATAATCCACCTAAAATGTCTTGGCATTGTGCATAAAACCAGTATATGTAGCTATAATGTAATGTATTTAGTCAATACTTAGACCAATTTTGCTACAGTCCCACTTCTATCCTTCAGCCAATATCTGAATACAAGATGCTTACTTTATCGCAGCTTCCTTCTCCATACGTAACTTGCGCTCTTCGGCCTGCAGGTCATCGTCCATATCCTGCTGGAGCTCCTCCAGGCGCTGAGTCTTCTCCTCGAGGAGCTCCAGCTTTCGGTCTTCGAGCTCAGCTTCCATCTTCAGTCGAAGGTTCTCTATAGACCGCTCAACGTCATCAACTGTGCGCAGCCCGGTCTGACTTGCACGCCTGTGACGAACAGAAACAAGGTATAATAGAGAAAAACGTCATGGAGCACAGAAATAGTTGTGGCCTACTTCTGTATTTCCATATAATATAACTTTGCATATGTTTTCAGGTTGAAAGAGAAATCTATTTGGGATATCCTGTATATCTAATGGTGGTGCCATGAAAACCATTTAATTCTAACAGAGCCCTCAAACCACTATTTACATGTGAACAATAATATTCCAATAAAGCCATATTTAAAACGGATATGCCCGGTAGTTGTTCTAGTCTTTCCCAACTAACAATTAATATTTTTGAAAAATAGCTGAAACGTTCTATTATACTTCAAGGATCAATAAGGGAATTGAAACGGGAAAAAAAGTATTATCTATATGACTAGAGTGTAAAAGCAGATTCAAAGCCCACTAATTGGTATATACATTTTCTTTAGATGAGAGAAAGAAATCAACTAAAATAGTTATAATAATACATGCAAATCTAAATGACTAGAGCGTAAAAGTTCATACCGCTCTGCAGCCTCTGCGGCCACTGCAGCCTTCCGGCGCCTCTCCTCATCGATCGAGGCTTCGGACCCTTTGTGGGATCGCTGGTCCTTCTTCGGGTCAGTTACGGAGAGACTTCGGCCGGTCGGGTCAGCGCGCTCTGTGCCCTGCAGGGAGGCGGAGGACTTGAGCGAGTGGCTCCCCGCGAGGTCAAATTCCTACAAAGCCAGGGGGAAAGCAAGGTGCAGGGTCATCAATGCAAGCAGCAGGTTGGAGGCATGCAGCAGGCAGGGAGGCGCAATGCGACAGGTACGTGCTTATATCTATGATAAAATGGTCAGTAAGGATGCCAGTAAAATACCCATAAATAAATGTCCACATTCACTCTGTCTATGATATTTATCTTTAATATGACTTAATATATTATTAACATGGAGGTCAGTTCATGTGGATAGCGACTGAAAAAACTTGCAAATGAATCGTTACTGGGCAGGGAATGGGGCTGGGGTGTGTGGGGAGGTTTGAATGTTTCTTGGTGTGATTGAGGCTCAATTTATAGTATTTGTTTAATAGACTAGTTTCCAATATATTCACTGGAATTAATGGATACATTGTGGAGGGAAATCATCCTAATGTTTTCGTTCATTTGGACTCTGTGATCTTGTGGATACGTTGTTCCCTTTTGAAAAAAAAATCACAGCCCCGCTTTTCCCAGCATTGTTGAGGAAAACTCCAAAACGCGGAAAACCTAAAATTTCCAGAAAACTGGCATCCCTACAGTAAGGTCAGAAGGCAGAGGAAGAATCTGGCAGCTCAAGTTTTTTTAATTCATGTTGGGGCAGAGAGAAGCAAAGTTGGAATACAAGAGATAGGGAGCCAAAGTGAACTCGCTAAAGCCGCAGATACAAGTGCCTAAAATCAGCATTTCCTGAGGCCAGTAAGAATGAGGCTTAGTGTGCAATCTAAGCTGGTTTGAAGCTAGAATTTTATTTTTGGTCTCCTTTGCTACTACTGAAGTGTAGTTTATTACTATTGTCTCTGAATAAGTCTATCTCGAACAGGCTACCTCGAAGCTATGACAACACTTGTTAAGTGTATCAAAAATATGCATTTATAAGATTGGAGAATGACGCGTATGATCTTGAATCTGTATATAGTCAAAGTACTAAGCGACTATCTCTGAAAATGGTGTTTTGTGAAGGGTATCTGCAGTTCCAGCAGTTCCACTTTGGCTCCATATGAATGTGTGATATAGTGCAAAGACAATTAAAGAAGAAACCAACAAGTTTTGGTCAAAGTCGTCATTCTCCACGAGTTTGATGTGGAGTTATATGAAAGAGGTGACAGTCTAGTGAATATCGTGTAGCATTTAAACAAGTTGGAGAACAATAACATTGACCAAAACGAGTTGCTTTCTGTATTTATCTCAACCCTGTTCACACTAAAAGAATGGACGATGCACAGGATATAGACAATGGAGAATGGACTACATTACTTGTAAGGACATGGAGTACGAGGTCCAAATGTTCAGTATATGGGAGAAAATACCAGGGGTGAGATAAATCCTCTTATTCTGTCTGATTGATTTTTTTTTAAACCTATATGTTAAAGAAAGAAAAGACTAAATCTAATACAAGCTCTGCAGTGCTAACTGGTAGCAGAGTGACTCTATGTCATCTCGGTGTTATTCCTAAAACAATGCCCACGAGGCTCAGGGGACCAGTGTGTAGGAAATGATACATCATCGTAAACAACACAAGGATTCGGCAAATGTAGAAGTTCTGTTTTCTATAAGCAGATAAATTGGAAGCAAGTGATACTAGAAACAATTAAAGTAAACATCAAATCTGCCCTGTGAAAATTTTGACGCGAATTTCTTTTTCGTTTTCTAGATAGAATTCCTTTTTGTTTTTAACAGTTTCTGTAGTTAATACTGGAAAGCACGATCTGCTGCAGAAATGAAAATCAGGAAATTTCTCATGGGCGTTTTGAATACAGTAAAACCCCTCTTCCGGGACACCCCGCTTAAGGGGACACCCCGCTTCAGGGGACAATTTGCTCGGAACGGAAATTTTTCCCTCTATTAAGAGTTTAATTTAACCCCGCTTAAGGGGATACCCCGATTAAGGGGTAACCCCGCTTTAGGGGACAGTTTTTCGGTACAGAAATGCTTAAAAACCCCGCTTAAGGGGACAGTTTTGAGGGACATCATATCAAAAATACTGAAAATCATTCTCGTGCGGGCCCAGGCGGTCGGAGTGTGTTTTTTCAAGGTAATACCCGCATCTCTAGCGGCTCTGGGCGGGCGACAGTGAGTGGATATTAGTATGAGCGACTTTCGCCCTTGTTGAAGGTAGGGGGTTAAAGGTCCGCTTACAGGTTAGCGGTGGGCGACACAGGGCGGCTCTGGGCGGCTCACGGTCATAGGGCTGCTGACTTCGGGGGGGGGGGGGGGGGGGGGGGCGGCTGGGTACATTGAACGGGGGTGTTCAAAGGAGGGTGTACAAAGGAGCAAATTTCACAAGGGAGGCATATTCATCTTCAACCTCTTTTATCTATTTATTTCTTATTTTGTGTACATTTATATTCATTTATTATTGTATAATTTATATTTATTTGCTTATTTATTAATGAACCTTTTAACCTAATAACCATCGTTTCCTTCATTTATGTAGGTATTCTCTATTGTATAACCACTGGCATACTGAAAACCCCGCTTAAGGGGACACCCCGCTTAAGGGGACAGTTGGCCCGGAACGGAGGGTGTCCCCTTAAGAGGGGTTTTACTGTACTTTGAATATACATATTCTAAGCAATTAAAAGACATCGTTGTGGAAGTAAAGCCTATAAAATATCAACATCTATCACCAAATCTTACCGACCCGATCGCTGATTATAATATTGAGAACCGTCAGAGACAGTGATGTCGATGTACGAGGGTTCCCAACTCGCACCGATTATAATCGAGCATAACCCCGAAGCTCGTAACGCCTGATTCTCATCAGGAAGGGGTGTGATCGGTTCAGTGATGTGTGTACATCGACAAATATATCACTGATTCTCACCGACCCGACGGATTAGTTGGGAAAAGGTGTGATCAGCCAGAGTCAGCGTGTCGATGTCTCGTGAGCTGGGCTGAGATACTTACGGCTGATCCGACCGGCGTCAACATGTCAATGTCCATCAACTTCTCAGACAGGTTCTTATCGATGCCAAAGTCCTGTGAAAAAAGACAGGGATGTCAGTTGGGGTCAGGAAAAAAAGTGGATATAATTTTTACGTGGAATTTGCTGCCACTGATAGACCGTGGAAAAGTAGAAAACATGTCAGTATCAATCATGGCATGGTACTGAGGGTCTGTGAGGAGGTTTGAACCACTGTCTTATTGCCAGGGTTTATGCTCGATTGATAGTATCTTTGACGAAAATGAAGACATTGATTTCTATGAAAAAGTGGAAAGCTGCCAAGTGGTTGGTTTACAGAGCCGCCTGATCTTAAAACCATCGTTTATTGCATTAAGTACTCACGTTCAATTTTCTTTTGGTATAAACAGAATGAGAAAATAAAAACTATTTAAAAAAAAAGTTGGGGTTAGAAAAAAGTGGAAAGCTGTTGAATTCGCTACCTCAGAGAGACTTAATAAAGAAGGAAAACATATAAGTGTGAGCCACATGAAGCTTTGTGTCTGTGAAAAGGTTCAAATCAGTTTTTTTGGGGGCAAGAATGAGGCTCATTCAATATTATCTTTGTTTTAGACAAGCGAAAATAATTTTATATACTAAATATGAAAAAGTGGATTTGTATGAAAAAAATGGAAAACTGCTCTGAAAGATTGTCATTAAGAATGGAAAGAACGACTGCTCACCACGTCCTTGCCATAGTCATCGCTGCTCTCGGAGGGAGACTTCTGTTTGTGCTCCTTGTCACTCGGGTCGGACTCCTCGTAGCCCAGCTCCCCCACGTCGTGCGCGTCCAACTTGAGGTCAAATTTCTTCTGCAGGTTTTCTGCCTCAGACTGACAGAAAAAAAGCATCAGAAATAAAAACTCAGTGATGTCAGTTGGGGTCAGACAAAAAAGTTGGAAATATTCTTTATATGGAATTTGCTGCGTGAGTGAGACTAAGAACAAATGGGGAACATGTTGGTGTTGGCCACGGGCAAAGGGTCTGTGGGGAGGTTCAAATTACTATATTTGTGCTTGAATGAGGCTAAATTACGGCCGAAATTATATCATCAGAAATCCCGTGCATGCAGAATCTTTTGTGCATGCAGATTGCATAATTTCTTCTTCTTCTGCTGACTAATTTCTACTGGCCGCCGATGGGTTACGCAGGGTTCGTACATAGGCAGCCCAATCAAATTCCAGGCTTTTCCCAGGCTTTTCCAGGCTCTATTATGTTTTTTTAAAGGCACATCTAGTCACTGTTTCTAATACCATGTCTGATTCATCACCAAATTTAGTTAAATTTTCTTCATCTTCTTTACTACCTGTGGAATTTCAGTGGTTTGCAGTAGATATCTTCAAAATTCTCCTCTTTTTTTGCCACTTTTAAATATGAAGACGAATAATCAAATCCATGCTATATCATTAGCAATCTACTATTCATGGTCAAATAAAGGACTTTTGGAACTATGTAATCCAAGTCGCTGAAATTTCATAGGCAGTCAGGTACTACAGTTAAGGAAAGCTAATAATGAACAGAATTTCATAGACTAAAAAAATGTTTTTATACAAAACTATATTTCCAGACTCTTCCAGGTTTTTCCAGGCTTTCTGTGAGAATTCCAGGCTTTTCCAGGCCTGGAAAACCCTAAAGCATAATTCTAGGCTTTTCCAGGTTTTCCAGGCTCTGTACGAACCCTGATTATATTTCAGTGTATTTCAAGGACATGTTTGAAATTGAATGAAAAAAACAACAACAAAAAAGCGGGAAACCAGAAATTCCCTGAGAACTGGCATCCCTGTTAGGAAACAGAGAAGGTAACTGCACGTACCTCGGAGTCAGACATGTCCGGCATGATCTGGATGTTTTCGTGACCGCCGAGGTTACTGATTCCAGTCGAAGAAAGGTCCAAGTCAAGCGTGCCCGACTTGAGAGAACTGTGGGTGCCCATCATGTAGGACTGTAACGTGAAAGTGGAATCCAGTCATGAACTAAAGGTCAAAGTAGATAAAGTCTTGTTCATTAAAGACCTGTGCAAGTATTTTTTCTAACTGCTACACCCTATACTGTATATATCCTGTACGGCACAGGGGTGCTGAACAGTGTGAAAACTAACTGGGCATTTAATCTGTGAATTGTCACCAACTCATGAACTGCCATTTACTTTCCCCGATGACGTTAGGTGGGAGGGGCATATTTTTGAGTCTATGAGTAAGTAACAATTCACAGATTAACGCCCGGTTTGCTTTCCCTTTATCAAACACCTTGAAATATTTTGAAAGAATATACCTTTATTCGCCATTAAAAAAAAAAAAAAATTAAAAAAAAAAAAAAAAAAAAAAAAATGGATTTGGGCACCCAGAGCTGGTCTGTATAACAGCGTTGGACACAGTAGCAGTGAGAAGGCCGTACATGATTATTACAATATAACGAGCAGAGGACAGTAAGTATAAGAACAAAGTGCGCAGGTCTATAGTAAACTGTTATATGGACCAGCCACTTCACTCCTACTATATAATAATCTATCTCTTCTGTACAAATGCTCAGCTCAGTTCTGTACAATGGTTTAACGACTGCAAGTAGTAAGTGTAAGCTATCGGTTTATTCGAACTAACCTCTTCGACAAGTAACATTAAAAGATCTATGATATTTATGGACAGCTTCGGAAAAAAAACCTGTAGCACTTGTATAAAGAGTGTACCCTGGAAAGTATAACATAGAATGGTTAAGTGTTAGTGGTACGAGGAAAGCTACAAAAATGTCAATCATATGAACCTAATAGCATTAATACCATGCAGCCAGAACAAAGCACTAGAAACACCTTCTACATGTAGGGCAGGGAGAGGAAAGAGGTAGTGAATGACTTCAGCATTTATTATATACCAATGAATGTGATTCTAATAGTTACACATTTCTGCTCCTCATACCGCATACAACAAACTGTGCTGTACACTGTTATACGGACCAGCCATTCTGGGTCTTTTGACCAACCATTCTGGGTCTTTTGACTAAGAAATATGGCCTTCTGCCTGCGGCGTAGGGCCCTATTTTTGAGTCAAAAGACCTTGAACCGCCACCCCTACTGGCTCAAGCCATGTTTATTCATGTTACTATATACCCATGCCGTATATATACTGTAAATACGCACAGTTTTGGCATATGACGTAAAAATACTGTACGGACCGCTGGTCCGTACACTAAAATACGGACCACCTTGCCATACACGTTTATTAACATATCGGTTGTTAAAAATTAAATTAAAGATTTTTTTTTAAAATTTTGTGTATATAGTAAATATATAACGTCCAACCATGCTTGTACAAGTCACAGTATATAATCATGACAGTGCAGGAATGCATAAACATAAACCCAGTCTGTTTTCCTGTAGTACTGTGGAGTACCCGGTAGGTTTGTTTTTTTAGTTTACACATGTATCAAGCATAATTTGAAAAGAGATGAACAATCACTTAGATGGACATAAATTTCAAACTTGATTAATTTGTTTAGAGAATTTCGAATATTTCCCCCCATTTTTAGTCTCAATGATATTTTGTTGTAAATCGATTTCTGTTGTTGTTTGCAATAATAATCTGTTAACTATGACAAATAACATTTTGCTGAATAATACTTAAGCGTAGTGCGAGGGAAGGTATCCCAACAGCAACTTGCCTCAGAGGTGACCTTGTAGAAACTTCCACCAGGAAGGAATCTAAACTTAAGGGCTGGTTCCACCAACACAATGGATTTGCCATGGCCTATCTTGTTATACCTCACACTGCCGTGATATGTAGTACCTCCTTCGTCGCGATACCTCACACCCAATGGTATGAATACTTTTGCACGAAATCTCTTGTATACATACTTTGGTGCTCCACTACCGCGACACCTCAAGATGCATCGCGGCAAATATGCATGCGATTATTCAAAACCTAGCAAGATTAGCAAGATGCCCAAATCGTGACCAATCTCGCTACATCTTGTGTGTTGGTGGAATCAGAACTTTAACCATATGTAACACTTTTCTGATCAAAGCAGGTTGGTTACTATGTACAGGGTAGGCAACATAAGTTCTTTTTCAAGCATCCAAAATCTTCAGAAATTTTCCGGACATGCTTTAAAGATGGCCCCCAAATATATTTTCTAACAACTCCGGCATGCATATCTCGAACGTAATGCATGCATGTGAAGCACTCTTTGGTGATTTGTGGTCATTTCCCCCATATTAGAAAAAGCAGAATGATATAGAAAATAATCATTTTGATATAGAAAATGATAATTTGGTGGAGAAAAATGCAACATAGCTACTTTTGTCATATGCAATAGGAACATCCAATATTGAGAAGGAGCAAACAATGAATAAAGAACATTTAACCATAGAGGGAAGTGTGGCTTTTGTTTTCCATTGATGTGTGGAACACAAAAAAGAAGGGGAAGAAACTAAGACCAGCCTACTAGATAAAAACTTTAAAAAAATACAACAACCATGAACAGAGATGCCAGGCAGGTCTGGAGAAAAAATATAACGATAAATTCCCCTTTTTTATTTCAACTTTCAATCTCTCATACTATATGTAGAGATCAAAGATGATGTCTAGAAAAAAAACCCCAGCAATATCCGAATCTTGATTATCCCCACTATCTACCTCAAACCTGATCAAGACTTAACACACAAACAAAACCTGGAATAACCAGAAAACTGACATCTCTGTATATAGAAATAATTAGAAATAACAGGAAAACTGGCATCCAGCCATTGATGCTTAGAAGATCATGCTTTTCAATGGAATACTCATGGGCCTATCAAGGGAATCTAAGATATAAAAACTAAGGGAAGAAAAGTTGGGCAGCTAAGATAGGTATGAAAAGTTGACATGGGGCAAAACGTGCAAGGAAAATGTTTCGAATGATGACCGGGTTGGGGTCACTCTCACTTACTCCGCGAAGTTCACCAGTTCCGCCCATCTGAACCGAAAGTAGATAAGTGGTGTTTACATGTTGTTTGTCACACCCATAATATAAAAAAAAATCAAATGAATTTAATCAAAACTTGCATCAAAGTTATCACAATATAAAAAATAACAATTTTTTTTTCAAAAATAAGTTGGTTTTTTTTATGTTTGTACAAAATTGACTATTTCAAAAATGTTTTTAGCCACATCCTGTAAATCTTATTTCAAAATACAATGAACCAAATTGAAATTATTTCCAGGAAGACTATAAAGGGAAATAAAAAAGAAATAAATTATCGAGTGTAATCTCTCAATGCTTTAAACACTATTACGATTTTATCGATCGATCGAGATCTAGTCCCATAGAAATATAACTTGTTACCATTTGGTAATTAAAAAAATGGTATGGAAACGAAAAAAAGAGACAAACTCATATTCTGCATTGATTGTTACTGCCTCAGTACAAGGAATGGTTAATAAAAGGGAGTTAAAATTAGAAAAGGGTGTTATTTCAAATAGTTCAGGAGCCCGTTAAGTTTAAAAATTTCATTTCGCCTGTGTTTTAGGGAATAGGCTGCAGTAGCAAACAGACTACAAAGTCTCTCGGTAAACCAAAAAAATATATGTTAAAATCAATTAGTGTGAAACCTTGGCCAGTTTATTTTACATTAATAACTTACAATAGACTGCATGGTGGAAAATAGGAAATAAAGAAAGTTAAGATGTATCTTTGAGGAGTGAAAATATAATTGAGATATTCTTAACGATTTCTTTGTTTGAGTTCGGTGAAAGCAGTTACGCACAAATATAAAACTGATTTTATCAAGGTTGTCATCAGCTATGTCATACTTTAATAGTTTACAACAAAAAATATTTAATCGCATTTAGAATCACATGAAAGATACATTTCCAACCACATGTCATGAAGAAAGTCAGAATTTAATCTATTAGTATGTACAGTTTATACACCAAACATTTTATCATATAATATCAATATTACATGGAGTATCATTCATTGACAAAAAAATATGTAAACAGCAATATTTAAACATATTTGCACCTAGGTGTAAAAAATTCATAAACTGTAAATGAAAACAAGGATTTCCTTGAAAAAGTGAAAACTGCCATCTCTGATTTTAGGAGCCTCAACCTCGTGATATCAAGGAAACAAATTTTTTGCGAACCAAATTATCTGCCGTTGATATATTTAAAGACTCCTTTGTGCTGGAGGGTGTAGGCGAGTCTCCAAACGGAGTCTTAGATTAGTTTACATACAGTCTCTGGCCATTCTATTCCCCAGTGTAGATTACGTTAGAAAAATGAAACTACCCTTTAGTTTAAGACAAAACTTATTGCTGAAAACTTTCATAATTTATATTTGCGTAATGAATATAAAATTTAAAGGCTTAACGTCGGAATACTCTAAAACATGCATTCAAAGCAGGATTGTTTTTTGGAAATAGTAAATAATCCGGAAAAAGGCATAACGGCTTTAGGGCCTGCATTTTCAGCGATCTCAAGTGAATTTTGGCCTTAGCTGAGAAAAGAAAGGCATTTTTACAATTGATTAATTTTCTCCTCAGATTTACACTGATCTGAAGAACAGACCTTGGAACCTATAAAGAAACCGGAATTCCAGAAGAATCCTTGTAAATGACCATCTAACCATCTAAATCTATCATCTGAATTTAAATGGATTATGGTAGTTTTTTTCCAACGGAGGACATTACAAGATGACATTTGGACCTTTTTTGTACTTTTTTAAACCTCAAAGGCATTTGGAAATTCAGAGAGCAATATATTGAAAAATACTTATTGTAACTTACATCGGTCGAACCCCTGAGGTAGGCTTCGGCTGATGATCGCATGGCTCCTTCCATCGACAAGCGCGGACCATTCTCCGTCTGAATGACTGTTTCACCCTGCGAGCCCCGAAGCGGACCGAGACTGGACCCCTTCAGGGAGCCCTTGAGTGAGGAGGCCGGGGTTCCGTCGGCTCGCAGAGGTCCCAAGTGCTGTAAAAACAGGAGGCCACAGATGAACCATGTGAATTTTAACCATTATGAGGAAACATGCTTCACTCTAAGCCGGTAAGAGATTGCCAAGGTCATCTGATTATCACCAAAAAATTACTTCAATCACCTACATTCTTTAGAATGTACACACTTCACCAACCCGATTGTATTGCCTCACTGACAGCTGTTATAACTCGCGTGTGTGGGACTCTGCCCATGACCCAGCGTGTGACAGCATCCTTTGACCGCAGTCAGGTCCTTGTACAAGGGTATCGTACATTGACACTGATTGTTACCAATTAATTCTGACTATCAGATCAGTTAGAATCATGTCAGAGATTGATGTCAATACATTACAGACGTTCTAGTACACAAAACCATTGATGATACAATGAATGCTAAACCATTAATAGACAGTGGAAGCGATAGAACGACTGCAAAATGAAAAACTAATTTTATATAAAAATACTTTGACAGTAACCTCAGTCTATAAATAAATTATAATTAATGAATCGTTAATCCTAAAGTATATGTAATAAGACTGATTTTTTATCAATGCATTGACAACACCCACAGTTTGACCCCACACAGGATATTGTTTATAGCGATTCATCTTGTGACCACTTTTAACATATCTTATTCTATAACTATATATACATGTATCACATTAATTCAGGGATGAAAGTCGGGACTGAGGAAAGATTCGGGGTTTTAAAACACTAATAAAGAAAATATCATCTAACATCATTTTGGAAAAGAATGGCTGTGAAACATTATCCATTCTAACACTGTGAGTGTAGCTGTTGTATATGATTGTCGGAATTGCGTTATTTGTTGGAAAACTTGTATCCCTACGCTATACATTTTATGTTCATCTAAATATCTTCATTGTTGTAAAGTCAAAAAATCACAAACTTTTACGACTGTAAAGCTCTTCCTTGCATCATTTAAAAAGTTAACTCAATTTGATCTTTAGATACAATACTGTCTACATAAACGAAGCTCTGGCAGTTGAGACTGATTCTACCCAGCTCCTAATTTCAAGCTACACCTTTTGCTTTTCATACAGCAGCAATATTAGTCAGCTGAAAAATAAGATATAGTGATCTTAAATATATCATTTAGTACAATATGCCACAAGCTATTACACTAGGAAAAAATATGGTTAATCAGTGTCCTAACTAAAAAACACACACACAATGTACACTTTTCAGTTTGTTAGTCATGTATAAAGCAGTCAGTTTGATTTTTGTTGTTGAAATCATTGTATATGAATTATTCTAGAGTGTTAACATTCAACGAACATAGTTCCCCCTATTCTTCTCTTCGCAAAAAACCCCAACACATTACTAATATTTTGAACAGTGTTTTTCTTATTTCTAACACATTTTAGTCGTTCTATCCTAAATCAGAAAGAGAACATATTTAGTTATATAACAAATCTAAATCATCCTTAGGAAAAGTTACAACAGTTCCAGTCAGGACTGACTTATTTATTCATCATCCACTTGATACAAACTCTACATAAAAACACACACACAGGGAGTGTGTACTTCTGACAGCAGAGAATACAGAGTGGTTGGAATATCAAGCGGAGAATTAAGGGCAATTTAGGAACTACTTATATAAACAATAGATGGCACCTTTGTTGAATTTCCACTTTTACAAAATAAGATTAAAGGTGGATGATAATTACATTATTAACTGATATCGGATAAAAGTGGGTGTATATCATACTCATAGGTATCTCTACGCAATATCCACGCTCATTCATTCGCCTGTTTGGAGGATATGCCCACTTTTATCCGAAACCAGTAAATATTGTGTATTCATCTTTCCATTATTCAAGGTCAAAATAATGAGTCAAATTTCTACTTGTGACACGTTCAAAAGGTCTGGTTCCATAGTGGGGAATTATACTGCGATATATACCTGGGGCCTCTCTGGTTCTGTGCCTAAATATCTGCTCTAAAATCGTGACCCTTCCCAGTCTCCTTATGAATCCAGACCTTGATGCTATCAAACACTGATGAAGAACCTAAGGAAGGGTTTCAGCTTTATTTTCATTGGTAGAGAAAGTCTCACACAGTTGAACACCAGCCAATCAGTGTTCATATCTGAACTGACCAATCAGAATATCAACCAATAAGATATCAACCAATCAGAGGGAAAGGTTGATGAAAATGCAGATGAAAAAAATGATCATCCAGGCAAACCACACTGAAAATAATTTCTGGAAACAGGGTTACTGTATTTTTACATGATAAATACGTGGTTAAATTGAAGATCAGATGAATTGATGCCGAAGGCAGAGGTTCATCTGACCATCAACTTTACAAAGTATTTATCACATACAGATACACTATGCCTGTTCTTGTATTATTATTATTATATACTTTAAAATAGTTTCTTTTTACCTTCACTTTCAGAAAATTTGTTGGGTTTTGCCGCCGTACATGCATACCTTGTACATCACATACATGCCCTGTACGCCACATACATGCCCTGTACGCCACATACATGCCCTGTATGCCACATACATGCCCTGTACGCCACATACATGCCCTGTATGCCACATACATGCCCTGTATGCCACATACATGTTGTACGGCCATAAATATGATATAGGTAGGCGCGGGAGGTACACACCGGACATGAGTCTACAAATAATGTACAAACATCAACTGTCCTTACCCAAGTCGTATTCATAGCCATGCATCACTAGGTGACGTAAAGGGTACAGCCATCCAAATGGCATATCAGTAGAAGGTATATAATTAAACAAAAACAGGCTAACTGCAGTTGTACATCAAAAATACTGTGCATCATGATAATTTGATTGAAAATTTTACCTACATTTTTGATGTACAGTAAGCGTGTTTCTGTATTATGATATTAAGGTATGATTGCTGGAAGACTTCTAAGGGCTAACTGACACACTGTGAGATTCTACCTTCTTCAGGTTTTGAGGACCAGCATTCACAGTGCCACATTGTTAACACTCGTCAAGTTATTGGACTGTTCCACCGGGCTCACTGTACGGCCACAACAATTCATCGTACGGCCACCGCAAGGCCTCCCTGTGTCAGGCGAGTGAAGCAGGGATGCCAGTTGGGGTCAGATAAAAACAATGAAATATTTTCCATTGCAATACAGAGTTAATGCATTACATTCACATTGGTATGTCAATATCACACGAGAAAAAGATATGTTTTTATTCTGAAAATGAAAACATGAATTTCAATGGAAACTTAATAATAAAATAATGACTGGTTTTGTATAAGAGTGACCGTAATCTCCTTGTAGTTGACAACGCAACATCCTGTCGCTCGGATATCACTACGCATCAACTACTCGAAGATTATGGCCACTCGTAGAGCCAGTCACTATTGAGTATATGAGCATTTTTGGCAGCTGCCCGACTTAGTCGGATTCACAGGCAGCCCGGTGGAACAGAACCTTTAGATGGAGTAGAGTTACTTTGGTGAAGCGGGAAATGTTATTGCACACTGTGAGGTATTGTTAGGCTGAATTGATTCTTCCACTTACAACTAATAAAACAAAGCTTCTGTGTCTGTGGATGTTTTACCCGCAGAAAAATACCAAATTTACCCTTGGTAGGCAGTTTGATAATGAGTATATCTGCCTAATGGCCATCCTAGATATCCATACCCCTCTATTTTCTTTCCTTTAGGAGTTATGACAATGGTATCTTAGAATTGTGACTATAAAATACGCAACGTTTTTTCCTCAACTGATATCAAGCTCATCTCAGTCATTGGAAAATTCATGTAGATGTGATTTTCTAACAAGTATTACTAGAGGAAAAGACGACTGGACAATTCCAGGACTGGGAATAAAACGTGCTCAAAACGTTGGTACAATTCGGCGACCTGGAAGTGGCCTGGTGGCACTAAACTTCAGTCCAGTCGAGGCGTGGATTATGAATTCTTTTAGGGCCTTCCGTCTCCCCGGCCGCTCTGTGGAGCCTGTCATTTTTTTGGAAGTAGGAAAAAAGGTCGGGGCATGGCCATATGTGGGGGACGTGTACTTTGTTCATCATAAATATAGAACAGGAGATTCTCAAAAATAAATAAATAGAGAAATAAGAACCAAAAGAACCCCTAATGATTTTTCTCTCTTGAATACTGCCATCCCTGTTTACTTTACAAGATTGTGGATGTGGATTTTTCTCTAGGGTCACCTCCACAGACACAGACCTGCCACCTGGTGGACATGGGGGCACACCGCTACCTGCTGTGAGAAGCCGAGGGACTGGTGGCTACCACGCAGCGTGCTCTGGGGTGAAGGGGTCATCGCCTTAAGCGGCGCGAGGTTCTGCAACACACCCGACACAGTCAGTCACATGCAGTTAATCCATGGGGTGTGCAGGACAGGGGAGATTATCCGATAATCCTAGGGATGACTCTCGTTACAACCAACTGATCCAATATGAGTTTGTTTGTTTGTTAGATTAAAATCCAGTTAACCATTACAGGTCCTTTACAGACTTTCTCAAGGTTAAGTTTTTTTCACTGCCTTTACGCCACAGGTGTTTGAATCTATGAGATGAATTTAGGCAGAAATCTCACCCCTGTACATCTTACCAAGGTGAGAGTTCTTTTATTCCCATACCATATAGAATTGATATGAGAAAGACCGACTTTGATACAGCAGTAAATCTACCAGGAAGGAAGGCTGCAGTGAAACTTGAACCCATCACATTGGGATAATGAATCCCGAACTCTATAGGGGATTGGATTCATGGGAGTTTTATTAAATATGTGTTTCTTGTTTGAAATTTTATTTCATTAAGTACCAAAATTTCGAGAGACAAGACAAAAGCAAGTCATATTCATTGCAGATCGACGTAAAAGTTCATCTTATTCAAACTAAATTATACGTATGAAACTCACAATAGACGTGAGCGGGACTTTCAAGGCTTGATACGCTTCGGCTGAGTTTGGTGCCGATCACCACTCGGGCGCTAATCGGGGGCTGTTTTAGCCCTGACCCGAATAGGGACTGGACTTGACCCGGACAGGATTGTGATACAATCTGTATAAATGGACATTCGGTCTACTGAAAACCAATGTTTCAGACAATACACTTAAGAATAAAAGTAAAAAATACCGAGAACTAAGAATGAATGTCGGAGTAGGTTATAACGAGAGTATCCACTGAACCTTTTCATAAAACCATGTAATTCTTAGACGGTATGACGATTTAGCAATATTAAAATATCATGGAGGATATCTCCTTAAACATCTAAATAGTTAATACAAACAGTATGTCAAAATGATACGAGGACATGCAAAAATACTTCAATACATGCCTTTTGAAGGAATTAGCAGCAAACAATATGAATTGTTGATGCAAATTATGAAACACACATGAATGAATAAACAAGTTAAAATTTTATCATATGGCATGCAAAATCATAGGTCCCATCCTCATGTAGTTAATTGACAACCATGACATGTGGCAAACATCAAAAGCTCACCTTGGCTTCTTGTTTGCCTTGCATTTTGTTGAGCTTGTCTTTTTTCTTGGTGCCTTTAGCTGCAGGTTTCTTCTTTGGTCCTGCAATTGTTGCAAAAAAAGACAATTTTTTAAGTTGTGAGTTTTAAGTCGGTCAATGTCAGAACTTTATTTAGCAGAAGACTATGGAATCAGTGATTTCGACTTATATGAGATGAATTCAGGTTGAAATTTTACGACTACACATTTGCCGAGGTGAGAATTCTTTTACTTCCCACACCACATGGAAAAAGTATGTGAAGACTGGACTTTGATATAGCAGTAAGTTTATCACTGCTGGGGATGAAGGGCAAAGGTGGCTGCACATTGGACCATATAAACATGATATGAGAAGGACCGGGCTTTGATATAGCAGTGAGCCTACCACCAATGTGGATGAAGGAGAAAGGTGGCTGTACACCACCCCACATAGACATGGTATGAGAAGGACTGGACTTCGATATAGCAGTAAGTCTACCACTGCTGGGGATGAAGGGGAAAGATGGCTATACACCACACCACATAGACATGGTATGAGAAGGACTGGACTTCGATATAGCAGTAAGTCTACCACTGCTGCGGATGAAGGGGAAAGATGGCTGTACACCACACCACGTAGACATGGTATGAGTGGAACTCGAACCCACAACCAGGCTTCAGCGTTGTCCTTTGTGGTAAGAAAGAAAGGAAATACTTTCCATATGTGTTACAACTACTACCAGGAACTAGCATGATTACCACGGCCATATGACTGATTACTGTATTTTCATGGTCTTTATTGAACTGAATGTTACAAGGAATTGTATGGTAATGACTGGAAATTACCAGTGAGAATTAATGAAGTACCCAACATCACACCCCATGTCATCTCATCAAAATCTCGAGCAAAATGGTTGCTGAATTTGAAATGTTTATGTAATTTCTACGAATGTGGTAAAGTTGTTCTGTATTACGGCCTAAGTACCACGATGTATGTACAGCAACACTGAGGGACCGGGTGGAAGAACGGCAACGCCCAGTCCGTGCATTTTCTTTTGTAAATCTTTACCATAATAAAACTGATTAAAAAAATATGAAAAAATTGCAATGTTTGCATGTGCCAACAAAGCATGAAAACATCATGCTGCCATAACCACGTGAATGCCTGGCGATAACGTGACATGCTGCTGTAGTCACATGAATGTCTGGAGGTATCATGCTGCCGTGGCCGTGTAAATGCCTAAAGGCATCATGCTGCTGTTAAAGGGTTAATACAACAAACCCGTACTAATTAGCAGCTGATACTATCGTAAAAGTGGATGAGTTTTAATCTTGGCCACCATATGCCATGACTGGAGTTTGGCATACTGATTTCATGAGGCGAAGCCAAGTGAAGTCCGGAGCCAAAACTCCAGGAGTGGCATGCGGTGGCCACGATTAAAACGAATCAGGTTTTGATTTTATCCTACCCCGTCTCCTCGATTTTGGAATATCATGTGATGACAATTCTATATGCCACTAGTGGCATATAAAACTCTGTATGTCAGTCAGCATGGCATAAGGAAACTCAATGTTAAGCCTATGGGATTTTATATTAGGGGTAAGATAAAGACTGAAGCGCCACCTCGTAATGAAATGATTTACCACACACTCGACACCTGCACCACTACAATATTCTGATGTGCCAACAGGACTTACCGGAGCTGGCGAGCTTGACCCGCTCTTCTTGCACCATGTTGCGGTAGAACTCATCGCAGGGATGGTCCCAGATACTCTCACCGGAGGCGAAGTTGAAGTAGTAAATGTCACTATTGGGATCCTGGCTAGAATTTAGATATAAAAGCAGTGTGAATCAGGGTGGAGACAACAATGGAATGACAATATTCCCTGACATTTTCATGACTTTCCCCTGACTAATTTCGTATTTCCATGAGAAATTCAATGAAGAAATCTTTATATCAGTCTTAAAGCCATTATTTTCTTCGAAGTATTTTGTGATTTAAGGACCAAATTTTAGGATCATACCTCAAACTTTCATAAATCTTTCTTGGCACATCTGTACCTAAAGCAATGGTGCTAGATCGAACCAATGTCAATTACATTTGGAACATCTGCAATATTCCATTTCCAAATATTACCATTTTTTGCCGGTGTCAAAGTTGACCATTTCTTTATGCCTCGATCCGGAAATCCCATTTTCCCTTACAAAAGTAAAATTTCCCTGACTTTTTTTCAAAATTCAAATTTCTCGGACATAATATAAATTTCTATGATCATTTTTAATGATGTGTGGCAACATTGTGAGTGACGCACTCTGATAGGAAAATAATGATTCTTCCTCGTTCTTCATTCCTTTTTTATATTTTTAATTCACAAACAATTCGCCACAGGGGCGGTCTTCCATAATATTTGGATGCAGTGTTACATATAGTACAGTACTTTAACTCCATATCTATCTCTCAATACTAATATATGAGTGCTATAATGATATCAATAATAATGAAATACAATATATAATACTCCTAAGGAGTTTTACATACCCTCTACCAGTACCATAGGTTGTGTAAGTTGGGGTTAGGGGGTATATACATAATCTAACTGATATCATATAAATACCCAAGGTACATAACTTGGGAATCATTGTCCTAACTATACAGGGATACAAATCTTGGTCAGAAAATAGAACGCAAATAATATTTAGGCGGAATTTTCTTTTTCAAGTGGGCACCTTTCGGCGACCTCTCGTTAGTTTGGTGCCCCCGTACAACTTTGCATTATCTTGTACCCGATACAGGAATAAAGTATTTATTGGTCAATGATTGGAGTTGTCTGTCTACTAAGTATATCATGATGTCCGTCATTCCCAGCCACCTTGCATTACTGTGTAGAGTGAATTTCCGTTCGTCACTGAAATATCACAGGTCGATGGAGAGGCCCACTCAGGTTAGATTTACAAATAAAATGGATACTCACCAAGGCTTCCAATGCTCGGGTAGCGGCGCGTTGATTCCCTCGCGTGCCACCCACATGAGGTCCGGCTCGCGAGCGATGTCAATGCCAATAACCTGGGCATATTCATGAATTTCTGTGTAAGAAGAATGAAGAAATAACATTATTACTATTTGGGCATATTCATGAATTTCTCTGCGAAAATAAAGAAAAAATATTACTATTCATGAATTCCTGTGCAAGAATGACTAGAAAACATTATTACTATTTGGGCATATTCATGAATTTCTGAGCAAGAATGACTAGAAAACATTATTACTATTTGGGCATATTCATGAATTTCTGTGCAAAAATGAATGAAAAATATCAATTCTATTTGGCACATTCATGATATTTTGTGCATGACTGACGAAATAATGTTATTACTTTTGGGCCATATTCATGAATTTCTGTGCTAGGATTTTCTTCATCTATATTCTTTATTGCCAATGACAGTTCTACACAGGTAAATCTTCCACTTTCAGATGAAGTCTCGTATTTACAAACAATACAAATGATTGATATGTCCATATTGATGACAATGATGATGGTAATGATGAACTGCATACTGCTAACAGAAGCATATTCATGAATTTCTGTGCAAGGTGGGGGTGTTTGGTTTCGAGGACTACTAATCACAAGGTCCTGGGTTTAAACCCTGAACAAGCCTTTTTTCATTTGATAAAAAAGAATTAAATCTTAAATCTATCAAAACATATGGTCTGTATGTATTATATCCAGATGATTCATAATAACTCACTAAGATAGCTGGCATGTGCATTGATTATTCAGGGTGTTATTAGGCTACAAGCTCCAGCCACGACACCTCTAGAGGTGTCGTGGACAAAGACACTTTTAGTAGATCTGGGACAATGTAGTCTCTTTTCCCTCAACACTTTTGGAGGATGCTAAAAGTACCTGTCCTCTTTTTAACTTCATCAAAGACTATCTTCGTTTTGATAACGAGAACCAACTAAGGACCATAAAATGGTCGCTCCTTGATATATATCAAACGCATTCAGGTATTCCACATTTAGCAGCCCAGAATGTGTGGGATCTCAATGAAATGTGAGTGCAGGATGTTAGTTGGGATCAGGAGGGAAATATTTTCCATGTATAATTTACTGCCTCGGAGAGACTAGGAAAACATGGAAAAAATGTCAGTGATACCATTGAACAGGGCTGAAGGTGTATGGAGAAGCTCAAACCACTGTATTAAAGGCCCGATAGTATTTGTTTGATAGAAGAAATTGATTCTACTAACTGGAAATGAAACCTATTTTTTTACGCTGGAAATGAAAATAAGGATTTCCATGGAAAACAAGGATTTCCATGGAAAATTGCCATCCTTTAAGTGCTAATTAACTGCTTTGTATAGCGCCCCCCCCCCCCCAACCCCCCAAAAAGGGGGAGAAAAGGAAAAGTCTTCCACAGGCAGGACTGAGAAGCTTGGAATTGTTTTTATTGGGTCTAATATTGACACAGCGGTCAAGGGAAGTTCGTATGTCAATATTGTCCTACTCCACGGCCCTAATAAAACCCAACACGTAGACATGAACAAGCGTGTACCTACCTTCCTCTGTAGGCTCGTAGTTTTCATCATAGTCCTCTTCCAGGATCACTTGGTCATTTATTCGCATCATCTTGACAACAGCTTAAGTATCTCACCTTCAAATGAAATAAATATATATGTAACATTTAATATGGCTTTATCACCATGGGTCTAGAATTTATTGAGTGGAACTGGTTCCGCTAAAAGAACATCAAAGTTGCAAGTTAAGGATCTAAAAAAAAAAGATAACTTATCGAAGCCTTGGCCGAGTCAAGCAAATTTGTTAGATCCTCATCGAATAATTTTGATCAATATTCCTTTTCGCAGGACTTGTTTCCGCAACATACATATCACACCCTAGGCTTCCGACATAAATGTCTCAAACATGCTTAAAAAAGACTCATAAAACTTATTGCGCTTAGCTTTTATTATGTTTTTTCTACTGTAACATGAACTGGAATACCATTTAAATCATGTGGTCTACAAGCCTCAAATTACTTACCCTTCTGATGATAATACAAAGGGAACATATATACTACCATTCACATACTACAAGTACCATTGAAAAGACACTTATCTAATTTTCTGTATAGCGTATGTCTAACAAATGTAACCTTTATATGACATATTACACTTCATTTATTGAATGTCGGTCGGATGGGTAATTTGTTCTTATTTTCTATTGGATGAACAGTTCGGATAACAATTTGCATGGAATGTTTATCTCGCTACGTGTTAATTATCCATCTTATTCCCATCGTGGCGACTACAACGTGATTAATTCCACTATTAATCAATACAGAAACTCTAATTAAACTCTATTTGTTGCTAAAACCACATTCATGACAGCTGGTGAACTAACCAAACTCTTGAAATCTGACAAAGAAGGAACTGCCTTTAACATAAGTCAGTTATTAAGAACAGCATTGCCTGTACTATAAAAATACCGAATACTATCTATGACGAAGCGTACTCATATCATATCCTTTGTATTTACTCTTTATTCTATTTCTTACCGTCAACAGATTTAGTTATCTTGTATTTGAATTTACTTGGGTTAATTTTGTTTTACCCTCAGAGTTATGTACATATTGTAAACTCCATACTCTATGAAACAGTCTGAGTAAATGAAATTGGATTGGAAAAAGGAGAACTTTCTTGAATGTACATGTATTTAACGGTGGATTGCCGACGGATCGCATGGGGGCGAGTTGACGAGGGAAAGGTTCAACTAGGACGACTTGGTTTGGGGACGTGTTGACTGGTATCATCTTTCCGTAATCGGTTTACATAATGATGTTTACACGGCATATAATCATATCATTATTAGTCATAGAAACTTTTACTGCCTGGTGGACCGTCAGAGAGCACAAACACTTTTCCCATAGTACAGAAAAGCAACTCCTTGGTTCTAAGTAACCCTTTCAATGTCAATACATGTTCATGCACCCTTACCTTCAGAAATGTATAATATATGGTTCCTGGCATACCCCGTATGAGATCATAGATGCACATTTGAAACCACTATCTTGTGAATTCTCCTGCCTGCAGAATGCATTGACATGGATTTTTACAAACACTGGCTGTTCTATTATTTAGAACTAAAGCAAAGGTAGGAAATTACTGTCATTTTACTGCATTTTGTCTCAGGAAGCTGTCTACCACAATATTAGAAAGATTCTATCTCTATCTATAAGCAAAACGCCTGCTGATCTGAGATGTATCAATCTGGTCGACCAGTTTGCCTAGGGCTCTATGGGTGTGCACTCTAACCGTCCGCACGGCTAAACAGTCAGAGCCTCTCGGGCTAATCATTATATACTATTTCAATACGTGTATTCCACGAATATTCCCTCCTCTGTTTTATTTTAAGGAGGATAGGGCACCCTTAACTAAACGATCACAGACAGAGGAGGTTGACTTCATAATATTTTATTTTAGACGTAGATCGGGATCGAGATCCTTACAAAACTAACAGTAGATAAAATCATCTAGATCTAGATCTAGAAATCTAGATCGAATGCTAGTCAACTCGTGCCTTAGTCAACTCGTACCTTAGTCAATTCAGGTTTTTCGTCCTTTTTCTGGTCAACTCGTCCTTTTTCATTAAACATGGAGTAATCCTGGATGTATATACATCAAAATGTTCGGAAACATGCGCTGAACACAAATAAAGCTTTTATTCATGCATACTACTAAGTATTAGAGCGTACCGTTAGCTAGAAGTTGCCGCGAAATTTATGAAATGAAATTGGAATGTACTCATATGTTTATGAAATGAAAATGGAATGTACCCATACTAATATCAAATTCAGGTAAACAATTGCTATCTAACATCATATAGTTGTTATCTATTATATAATTCAGTTCTATATAGGTGTAAGACAATTGGAAAACAAAAAGGACGAGTCGACTAGGGAAAAGGACGAGTTGACCAAAAAAGCACGAGTTGACTAAGGGACGAGTTGACTAAGGGACGAGTTGACCAGTCACCATCTAGACCTCGTGTGAAATTCAGTGTGGATTCAGAGACACACATTGTCATGGGATTGCCCGTCCTCGGAATAGACAATGACCCATCATCATAGCACAATCGACTCTATGAATTGAAGGTAAACAGAGACAATATAATTTGCCCCTATCTATTCACTTCAGAGAGTGTTATCTCTATCTGTAAAGAAACCACGGCGGGAATTCTACACGGTTTTGTCAACATGCCCAAACAAGTCAACGTGTAGAGCTGATCCCATTTCCGGTCAATTTGTTTACATTCTGAATCTATCCAAATAAGAACTCGTTTTGAGGGATATTGCTCCATTCTTATATGCTATTTAATAACGCTCACTAACGCCAGCAATTTTGTTTACCACCACTTCATTCATCTATTATCATCATACCCTAAATTCAAAGAGTTTCCAAAATAACATCATGCCCAAGCGATGCAAATCCTTGGCGGAATGTCCACGCAAACGTCGACAGATTATTAAGTTTCTTGTTCGCCTTAGTGATCCAATATAATCAACTCACCTTCCGATGATATGCGATGGATCTGCCAAACATCTAGCCAAAGCATAAGTCAATCAAATCCGGTATGTGTATACAAAATACATCCTAATTGAGGAGTCAAGTCTAATCTCTCTGACAGATAGTCGCCATTTTGAAACATAACTGTCGAAGAGCATGCTGGGAAATCACCCTGGATATTGTCGCTTGTTCCGGGCAGATTACTCTTCAAGCAGATGTTTCATGACGCTTGCCAAACTGAGTATAAGTAGTAGGTAGGAAATATGCTATGAGAGTATGGCGACATTCAACACGTCGGGAACAAGTTCAGACGTGTTTCTAGTAATAATCGCTAGGTGGAGATGAAGTAACATGCATAATACGCCCTCTAGTAGGGCCTCTGTGAACTAGAACAATTTTTTTCCATTTCTCTTGCAAACTGCCCAAACTTTAGGGAGGGGGGGGGGGGGGGGGGGGGCAATTCTTTTAGGGTATTCCGGGGGGGGGGGGGGGGCAACTTTTTCTTGGGTATTCCAATGGGGGGGGCCCAACTTTTTTTTTGGTATTCCAATAGGGGGTGGGGGCCAAAATTGTCCACAAATTCTGTCGTGGGGTGGACATTTTCAGCTAAACATGGAAGCAAACTCCCATATTTGTGTTCAATGACAAAAATTGATGTTGATTATAGTGCAATGAGATTGTTCATGTGTTGCTTTTTTTCTTACAGAGGAAATTGTGCAGCGTTGGAGGGATGCACATGTAGCTAGAAGGATATACTATTGTTCATCGTGGGAGCGAGCACATGTTAACACCAATGGGTTTATGGTAGTTTTGAACAGGGAGAATGAACTGTGTAATTAAATCATGATACTGAATAAAAGAGAGCGCTGCTCGTTTAAAAAAAAAAAAGCGTTCATATCATGTCACAAGAAAATAGCTTAGTTGTACAACTATAATAATGATTAATGCACAAGGTAACTATAGTTGTCTCACTCCCTGGAGTTCAGTTTCTATGGTCACAGTACTGTTCGCCAATTCGAGATGGGTGTCCACCCTCCCTCAGTCTGACAGACTTATGTGGAGGGAGACAACAATGGACGAGCACTAACATTTGTCCCAGAATCAATGCAGTCTCACAAGATCATTAGTTTTTTTTCAACATTGATGAACTAAGAGCATTTACTACAACATCAAGTGCTACAAAATGCCCCTGTTGCTGCTTATTTCAATAAGATTACCATATTTATGGAAGACTCTCCAAGGACTCTCCATGTAAAACTGGCCAAGGAATACCTAAGGGCTGAACTTATCTGCTATTGGCTCCCAGTGGTGCAACTGCGAGCACCTCTCCAACAGAGTTGACTCCAGATGGCAATGACCAACATTGAAACTGGCCTCCACATGGTGTGTGTTCCAGTTCTGCTCAAGACTCCCCCATCTTTTTTGCATCGGTGCTGTTCGGTCAACAACAGCTGTTTATTTGCTACTTGTTTCTTTTATTTTCATTTTTAAACAATTTTTATGAAGTGAATATTGTGTGTACCATCACCAAATTGGGTGTTACAGACATTCGTCCATTTGGGCACTAGCCCCTTACTCCTCATTCTAATGGCAGGTGTCAAGCCAGATGAGCAGTAGGTACTATTTTTGTGTAAGTAAATTGTATAACCCTACCGGGGTTTGAAGCCATGACCTACCATGCTTAAGGTGAACACCCCTACCACTTAGCTACTAAGATTGGTCAAAATTTTGACAAATGACTGAGTGTAGCTGGGTTTGTTCTAAAGCAAAGAAGGAAAGCCTTTTGGAAAAAATGCCACTGTGCTTTTACCCTATTCCGATAGGGTGTGGGCCAACTTTTCTTTTGGTATTCCCATTGGGGGGGGGGGGGGGGGGAGGGGGGCAACTTTTTTTGGGGTATTCCCATGGGGGGGGGGGGGCCAATTTTTTTTGACCGATCGGTGTTAGAAAAACTGTGCCCCCCCTGGGCAATAATTAATGAACGCTCCCTTACAATACATTGTTGTATCAGACTATCACTCCATAGGTTTGATTATTAAGTCCTATCTCCAATAGAATAGGTACATCTATAAGTGATTTACTGTATTGCTGTTTCACAGGTAAACGCGCACTGGAAGCTGACACATGTTGTGTCGAGAAAACATTGATTTGTGACTCCCAGTGATTCACTGCCAGCTGTCATGATTCGTACTGACTACCAGTACTGTGTGGTGTAAAGCGGGTATTCCACCAAAGTCCAAACGAGCGCTAGCTCCAGCCAATGGCATTGTGGTCGTTGGCGGCAGTTGCTGGCCAAAATCGTGGGTCGGTGGCGATGATCTGCTCAGCGGAACAGCTCATAATGTTGAATAATGTCTTCAGGGCCGGCCCCGCCTCCCACCGTCCCTTCACCGTGTGTCCAAAGCCGTGTCTCCAGCCAGTGTCTGCTCGCCTGTTCATGGCCGCCGACCGCCGACAAGGGCCAATAGCCCATTTTGAAGCTGTTCCACCAAAATGCAACCAGAAGGCCGGCCAGCTGGCCGGCCGGCAGTTATTATAAAATGCCTCCCGCAAAACATCACTGGCAATGGCTTGGTGGAACTGCTCGCTGGGTGGCTGCCGAGTGGTGTGTGTGCGCCATGTGGTCATCAGAATTAGGTGGTTGGTGCAACAGCTTAGCGAATTTACAGAGTGACCTGGCGTTTACATTAGACGATTATAGGCGGCGATTCTTCATTTTAGCGCAGCCTGACGACTTTCAGCAGTAAAAGGCTAGAAGTCGTCTAATGTAAACGCCAAGTGCTTGGCGACTGCAGATCGTCTGGTTACATCACATTATGCAATAAGGCACCACCTCACGACTATTAGACACGGTCTGACCTCGGCGACTATTTTAAGCCGGCTTGAATTAGTCGTCTACAGGGTCGGCGATTCTGTGAAAACAGAGTCGTCTACCCCCTGCACTTTTAAAACAAAATGTGTGCTTTGCTTCGACAACATCTGGGTGGGGGGGTGGGGGGGGGGGGGGAGGGGGCGATGGCAGGTGAGGGGTGTGTGTGTGTGTGGGGGGGGGGGGGGGGACAATTGGTCGAGGTGGTTGGGGTTGGGGGTTGGGGGATAGGAACATTTTTTCCAGGTGCTTCTGTGTATCGACAGGGGGTGATTCTTTGTATTCTGAGGGTGGGGATTATATTGGGAAGTTGGGGGGGGGGGGGGTGTTGATTATTTTATCTTAATTTTTCTAGGGGGGGGGGGAATTATCTGGTTTTAAATCGTGGGATGGGGCTAATCGTTTTTCTTTTTTTTCAGTGGTGGGGGGGGGGGGGGGGGGGAGGCTTTTTAAAGAAATAGGGGGAGGGTGCAATTTTATTCAGGTGCCTCTGGAGGTTGGGTGGGGGCGGGGGGTGGGTTTATATATTCATGGGGGCAGGGAACTTATTTTGGTAATTCGGAGGGGGGGGGGGGGGGGGTAACTATATCTAATTTTTCCATGGGGGGATTTAAACAAAAATGTTTAATATTTCCTTGGGGGAATTTTTGAAGAAAAAATTTCACGGTTGGGTGGGGGGGGGGGGGGGGGGGCAAATATTTCAGGTGCTTCTGTGATGGGGCAAGGGATGACTGGTTTTGTACCTTCATTGGGGCAAGGATTTATATTGGTACCTCTGTGAGGGGGGGGGGGGCTTATTTCATCTTTATTTTTCTATGGAGGACCTTTTTCCTTAAATAATGGTTTTTTTTCATATATATATATCCAGGGAGAGGGGGCTTTAACAAAAAAAATTAGGGGGTGGGCAATTTTTTCAGGTGCCACTGTGGATGGTCTGTGTGATTTATTTTTATATTTTCATTGGGGCAGGGGACTTAATCTTGTATATCTGTGGGGTACTAATTCTATTTTCCGTGGGGGTCCCAATCAATTTTTTTATTGGAGGGTGGGGGGGGGGGGGGGCGCCTTCTGAAGAAAAGAATTTGGAGGCAGGGGGCTTCAGGTGCTTTTGTGTAGAAGGGGGATGATTTTTAGTATTATTATGGTTGGGGTAAACACCGTTTTTACAGTGTACGCCCACATATGCACACACAAAACTAGAGGGGGAAATTTTGGTGGGTGGGGGGGGGGGGGGAGGTACCCCTATGCCCCCCCCCCCTCTTCCCAGGTGCGCTCCTGATGAATTGATATATACACAAGTACACCAAGGTTAACTCATCTAATTGCCGATGTCCCTTCAACTGAAAGTCGTCAGTGTAAACGCTTGAGTAGATTCTGAGGCTGACGACTTTTGCGGTGGACATTGCCACCACCTGACGACTATTGGCTGACGATCTACAGTCGTCACATTTTTAGTCGTCTAATGTAAACGCCGGGGTACCTAACTCATTCACAATAAATCTAATTGAACAAGTTAGATGTTAAACTACCCAAACCCATTCATGCCGGGTGATGTATTTGGGCATCAACCAGGGCTGGTCTTAAGGCATCATCGAAGGATGACTGGGTGATGCCTTGAGGCATCATTTACAAATTATTGTTTCTTTTGCAATATAATTGTAAGTATTGGCTCAATAAACATGAAACCTGAAGAAAATGTAGATATAACATCATATTTTATATTTTTAGGTGAAATAAAAAATAGTTTTAAGTATCACATGTCATGTCACGTGATGGAAAGATAAAATGTTCACAATATACCCGATATACCCGGCCTCTAGTGGGATGCACTGGCACTAGTACCCGGCTCCATGCATGTACGGCTTAATATAGTGAACACTGAATTATATCATTTACGTGTGAAACCTGGTTCACTGTGGTTAAAGAAATGATAAATGTGATATAGCAAGTAAAACATGTTAGCTTCACTTTCCTGGCATACAGGAAAAGGTATGGCATGCCCTTTACACGAATGCATACAGGGCAACACAAGATAAAAATAACCTCCAATCACTGCATTATGTACAAAGTAATGCATAGAATAATACCCACTAACTCATTTTTGTGTCAAAGGCAAATAATTAAATCACCTAAATGTTCCAGCTGTAATAAGATTGATATTTTATAGCATTTTCTCCTAGATTGCCCAGAGGTGGCATGATTTTGGAAACACATTGCCACCTTGCTGAAAACAGTCGAGGGATGGTATCTGGACATTCACCAAAAGTTTTTGCTGCTGGGCACTGCAGATAGGGGGACAGGTGCAGAATGTTTCAACAATATTTGTCTGCATACTAAATTCTACATTGATAAGCAACGACTCTTTGGAAACAACTCCTTGGTAAGGTATGTAGACGTTAGGGCCCACCACCCGAAAGTCGGGAAGTTAGGGCCCACTCAGCGGGACGTTAGGGCCCGCCTAAAGCCAACCTGGCGGCCCAATGATCATAAGATCGACGTACATCATTTAAATATCCATATTTGTCAAATCTTTAAAAAAAAAAAAGTATAAGAAAATCTTTAAACCATATTATTTCCGTAATGCCACACAAGTTAGGGATAGGGATAGGGTTAGGATTAGGGTTAGGGTAAGGGTTAGGGATAGGGTTAGGGTTAGGGTTAGGGTTAGGGTTAGGAGCAATTGATTACCAATGTTAAGATTTCTGAACATATACAAGCTATACGAAATGTCTTGAAATATGGAAATAAACACTGCTCTTATAAAAAAAAAATATTTTCTTATACTGCTGGTCTATAAAATAACTTAAACTAGCATCAGCTTGACAAACAATTCCTGTAATCAGGGGAATATCTCGGTCACACTTTTCACCTCATATATCTTTGTTCATTCCAGCCATCAACTTCCAGTGCACCTTGTTCACATAGAAAAACATGCATTTATAGACAATTCTCTAGTCCTTTAGCATTTAAAAGTTGAAGAAGGGAGCATGATAGCCTTCCCCCAAGCTTGCTCTATTTTTATGGTTTTTTTTTGTATAGTGTTGGTATGATACCGTAATAGCTAACTTTTAGTGTTGTAATATCCATATTAACTCTTGATTATTCTTGATACTCGTTTATTGTCTCTTAATATACAAAAGACATGTCGTCCATAATTTGATATTTTTTTTATACCTTTTAATTATAATCATAATCCGTCCTTTCCATATATAGATATTGAAAGGGACAGTACAAGAAAGAGTAAAAAATTATAAACTATATATATTGGATACATGACAGGACTATACATTTTTGAAGAGAAATAGTGAGTATCAATTTGCAATTGATAACAATCTGATACTTTAGACTAAACTCATGCTGTCATCATATTCTCTCGAGCCTCTACTTTGTTAACTTCCAGAAGACAGCGTTCAAATCAGAATCTCCGACAGCCTGTCTTGTTTCCTGTTGTCAGCATTTTACTGTCGTCGCATACAGATCTTTGGTGCATCTGCTAAATCGAAGGGGTCCTTTTGACAAATCTTGAAAAGGGGGGAAAATAGGTATATCAGGTGGAGTAAAAGTGTGGAACATGTGTATGGCATACTTAATGGATTCTAATTTGTTATATGGCCTCTTGCAATTCAAAACTTTATTCATTTATGGTTTTTTTTTCACAAATTAGAAGACCAGCCAAGGTACAAGTTTTTGATGATATATAGATTTATAAAAATCTTATTACAAGTAAAAGGTTTTGTGCATGATTGAAAACATATGGTGGTAATTATAGAGAAGGACTCTTTAAAATACATTAGTTGTTAATTAAGGAATTGTGAATAATTACTGTTAGAATAAACCAATATCCATCTCTCAGACACCTCACAACTGGAGTTCTATAACTACCTTCACATCAAAGTGGCCATCGACAATTGGTGTAAGAGAAAAGCTCTTTGCAAAGCGGCTGGTCTTCAAAATGGTGGCCATTTCTGAATTGACTTTCACGACCTCTCCAGTCTGCAAATGTATGGATAAACAAAATAAGAACAAAATTTGTCAAATATAGTTTTTTCGAACATCTTCCTCTTTTTCGCTTTAAACAACTAAATGAGAACTTCAGGCTCCACGGCATCACCTGGGGATGGCTGGATAATGCTTTGAGGAATTATTTCCAGACATCTATAAAATTATAGCTGTTTTAAAAGAGTAGGAAATAATTGATCAATAGACATACAATTTCCACATAGTGTAGGCATAATATCATATTCTAAGATTTTTAGCTGAATAAAAAAGGATTTCTAAGGGTGACGTGACGAAATAGTGGTCATATGACAATCGGCCAGTCGGACCTGCCCTCTAGCAGCACGCACTGACACTACTATCCAGGCCTGTGGTCATTACTTCACTGCTGGCAGCTACTCGCAATAACACTATGGAATAGCCTCCCTCCTGATATTCGAGCCATTGATACTATCACATCTTTTAAAGGGTACCTAAAAAAAAAAACTTAGCTAGAATCACCAAGAAACATTTCTGTGTCCCAAGGTTTGCATCGACCTGATCTTCATATATTTACAAATTGTAGAAATTAAGGAAAAATGCCTTTTCCTCAATCATTATGGCTTATCAACCATTTCTAGCATAAAATAGTGACGAATTGTTATAATAATTTACTAGATATCTCACCTAATGCAGGGCAGTAAGCCCAAACATCTTCTTAATAAAGAAATAGAAAACGGCAAGTAAGTCTTGAAACCTCATGCAAATCAAGGCTTGTTAGGAATACAAGCCTAAGTGCCTATATCATGTCTTGAATAAAGATTTGAAACCAAAAAAGAAAAAAAAATGGGTTAAAGGGATAAATACAACTTTGAATATTTTGCATATAATGCCTCAGATTATTACAAACCGTAAATGTGTAGTTATCGCTGAACACCAGTTTATCTGCACATCCGGGCACTGATCCGTCGTATGTAGCCTGACAAGGCAGCTCGAGTTCTTTTGGTAGTTTTAACAAGGAGACAGTCGCAGATGTGTACTTGGCACCTCCTGTAAAGTTTTCACATAAAAAGAGACCAATAAAATCAGTCAACTTACACAAATTTGTAAATCAACAGGGTCTTGAGATGACAATTCATTCAATCCATCTAAAGTCATTGGCGACCTTCAATGAATTCTAAACATTGCATTTGGTTAGATATAACATTTAAGTAATGTATGAAAATTTGGAAACATACAATAAAGTTAGGTAGATACGGTAAACTACCCGAAAGGCTGTCGGTACACGATGGTGTCTCTGTAGAATGCCCTGGGCCAAGGCTCTTTTTAAAATACATCTTAGTTTTAATGACCAACAGAAGGATTGATATGGCATTGTCCTGCCGTTTGGGCAGGACGGCTCACTGCTGACGACTGGTGAACAGAAACCTCACCTCTCACTCTCCACTCTCATCACACACTCTCACCCCTCACTCTACCCCTCACTTCTTCGCTGTCTCTCAAATATAAACGTGATGATCCAAGATATTCAACTATTCTCAAATTTTATCATTTCTTTCTAGCATACTTTTCAATATTTACTATTTTTCTACTTTTATAGACATGTCGCAAAATAGTCAATAGGAAACTCTTAACAATTCACATCAGCATACAGACAAACGAAAATCACTTACCAACAGCATCTTTTAGCGCCTCGTCACCGATGGCATATGTAAATGCTGCCACAATCAAAGGTGCTGCGAAACCAATATTCTGAACCATTTCTGAAAATTCTTTCCATCGTGATGCCCCCGTTAATCCTTCACCTGTAAATTTGTTAGAGAATTTCTTTTTGTTATCAATTGATGATCTGTTTAGCATATGATATACACATTTAGTTTAAGAATTACTAGTGGCCATACCATGAAGCTCTTTATTTGGACCTCAATCCTTTATGAACTTATATGTGAGCTGAAGCTACTTTTAGATAGCGTGTCAAAGACAGGTCTTCCTATGACACTCTAATTGTATATCATGCAATTGCATCGTTATTAGCTCAGTATGATACTGTCATTGCAAGTTATTTGAAACAACCTTTGACAACAATTTTGATTACCTTCAACAACATAACTCCACAATGCAAATTTCTTTTGATTCCATTCATGGGAAAGCACAGAATAGCTGTTGATAATTTCCGATTTTGAGGAGGGATATTAACAAATTAGAATTAGATAATACGTACATGCGTAGTGAGACTTGTCTATCCAATTGACGAGGATCTGCATTTTGCTAGAGTGTTATTTTTATAGCTGGATATAACAGAGGTTCCCATTGGCCAACTAATGTTAATGTTATTCTCCCAATTGTCTCTTAACTACCGTAATATGTAATGTGAGTAGTGGCCCTTGCTATGTCGCATAGAATGTTTGATATTTATTATTTCAATCTCATAGTCTAAAATACACAAAATAGTCTGCTTACACCAAACCAAACAAAAAAATCTGCTTACACCACACGACTGGGTTCTTGTGAGCTTCATCAGGTAGAGCCCTGTCCACATAAAGGTCCGAGAAGTACATCTCGCCTCCGACCTTATGAGAAATAGAAGAAAATAATTATACATTTAAAATCTAATACTATACATGGCCATGGTACACATATACTAGATAATCAGTGGCGTCAGAATAGGAGGGGGGGGGGGGGGGGGGGCGGGGAGGGCGGCCGCCCCCCAAATTTTTTTCCAGCCCTAAAAAGTCAGTACCTTCAAATTTGACTCAATCAAGTGTAAAAAATGTCTTGATTTTTCAACATCGAAAAATGTCTAAATCTAACTTTTTAGCATGCAACTATGCCTTAGCCTGGACTTTTCACTGTATAAAAGTGTCAAAGTCTGACTCTTTAGTGTGCAATGATGGCTAAACCCTAACTTTTAACCATGGAAAAGTGTCAAAGTCTGACTCTTTAGCGTGCAATAATGGCTGAACCCTGACTTTTCACTGTGGTAAAATATCAAATCCTGACTCTTGAGCATGCAATGGTGGCTAAACCCTGACTCTTCACTTTGGTAAAATATCAAGTCTTACTCTTTGGCATGCAATGGTGGCTAAACCCTGACTTTTCCCCGTGGTAAAATATCAAAGTCTGACTCTTTAGCATGCAATGATGGCTAAACCCTGACTTTTCACCATGAAAAAGTGTCAAAGTTTTTTTGTTTTTTTTTCAAATTTAGGAATAGCATCTCTCAATTGCTTGAGGTTTTCAGGTACATAAGTCTGACTCTTTAGCGTGCAATGATGGCTAAACCCTGACTTTTCACCGTGGTAAGATATCAAAGTCTGACTCTTTAGCATGCAATGATGGCTAAACCCTGACTTTTCACCATGAAAAAGTGTCAAAGTTTTTTTTTTTTTTGTTTTTTTTTTCAAATTTAGGAATAGCATCTCTCAATTGCTTGAGTTTTTCAGATACATAAGTCTGACTCTTTAGCGTGCAATGATGGCTAAACCCTGACTTTTCACTATGGAAAAGTGTCAAAGTCTGACTCTTTAGCATGCAATGATGGCTAAACCCTGACTTTTAACCATGGAAAAGTGTCAAAGTCTGACTCTTTAGCGTGCAATGATGGCTGAACCCTGACTTTTCCCTGTGGTAAAATATCAAATCCTTACTCTTTAGCATGCAATGGTGGCTAAACCCTGACTTTTCACCATGGAAAAGTGTCGAAGTCTAACTCTTTACCATGCAATGGTGGCTAAACCCTGACTCTTCACTTCGGTAAAATATCAAGTCTGACTCTTTAGCATCCAATTATGGCTAAACCCTGACTTTTTACAGTGGTAAAATATCAAAGTCTGACTTTTTAGCATGCAATGATGGCTAAGCCCTGACTTTTCACCATGGACATATGTTAAAATCTGACCTTTTACCATGCAATGATGCTAAGCCCTGACTTTTCACTGTGGAAAAATATTAAAGTCTGATTTATTAGCATGCAGTGATGGCTAAGCCTTGACTTTTCCCCCTGGTTAGATATCAAAGTCTGACTCTTTAGTGTGCAGTGATGGATAAGCCATGACTTCTTACCATGGGAAAGTGTCAAAGTCTGACTTTTTTGCGTGTAATGAAGGTAACAGCCTGACTTTTCTCAGATTTTTCGAGGATTTACTGTAAATACAATGGGACAGGTAAACCTCAAAGTCTGACTCCAGACCAAGAAAAAAGTCAGTAATTTTACTTTAAAAATATTCTAACGCCCCTGGAATAAAGTAAATACTATTTAGATTAAACCTTTATTGGTTTTTGCATATTTTAGTGCTTTGCACTGTCACATAATGTGCAAGTAAGCAACCTGCTGCTAGACATCTGTGATATGATCAGTTGCCTGATTAAAAGTTGCATATTACCTGAAGTACATTGTAAGCTTGTTCAAAGATCTTGCGCTTGTTGGGACATAGGCTAATAACACAATTTGATCTGCAAATATAACATACAATAATGAATGCCATATCATGTGAGGTTTTACATTATTTCAAATAGAGTTTTGTGTTGAGGTATCCTAGTATGGCAAATAGAGCTATCATATATTGAATGAAGGTATGGACAATGAGAAATACTATTAAGATAATAATTACATCATATGAATACCATTAACGACTGTTAATGAAAATTAATGAAAATCTTAACCTATAGAAATGGCACATTTAATTCAAGAGGCTATTATTAACTGAGAGCATATTTGCAAACTATGACAAATGTTGAGTAAACAAGAAGGAAGATCATCATTACAAGGGCAACGGGCGGTTTTACAGATGTAAATGTACCATATCATATATGGAATCAACCGTGTGTAGCCGTACAAACAATGAAGGATTAGAACCCCTCTTTGATTTTGAGTTATTCTATAATCTTGTCCTCATCGAAAATGAGGTGCCCTTATTTCCTTTATTTGTTTATTATGGTCATCTAAATTGATTCATTTTTCATTTGGGTTTTTAACCTTCTATATAAAGCTCATCTGAACTCAGTTGAATATCCCATCCTCAGTCATATCATTGACTTTTATATATTCTTATATATGTTCATTTACACTGCACCTCATGTTGATTTACAGAGAATGTTCTAATGGATCTGCCCTCATGTTCACCCAAAATGTTGAGGGTTATGAGTGTAACAAAACATGCATACATTGCTATGTCAAAAGAATTGTCCTCGAGCCCAGCATCGGACAAAGACTCCATGTATCCTTGCACAAAACGCACATTGGGCTTTGAATATCCATACTCCTCTGTGTGGTATGAGATGTAGGCCTGAGCAGTTTCAATCTGAAGCAACATGAAAATGTTAAACTGACATCATATATATGGAAAGGCTTGTTAAAATTACAGTCCACCATAATATCATTTTGATGAATAACTCTAAAAGTACCAAGACCAGTATAAAGCTTGAACATGTAAAATGCAATTTTAATTGTACGTTGCCTTTGATGAAATAAGAAGACATTTTTGCTTGATTCAAACCTTATTTGTTTCTATAATATATGTTATTGTGAATATGCGTTCCCAACTGTAGATTGGTGCCCAATATAGTTGGTCGATGGATACTATAGAGGAAATTTATGAAAGTCTAGGGTGACACCTCGTAACCCACTGAGTTTGAATCATGTAGTAATTCACAAGGCAAAGCCATGTGCATTACGTAGCGATTCAAACGAGATGGGAAGGAGCTCTGACCCTAAACTTGAATGGGTTTCTGAATTTATCTCACCCTTCTCACTGACTTAATGGGTAAACATTTGTAACAAAATCCCCCATTGGATATATTATCCTAAATATCTCATGGGCATTGGATACGAGTTCGCAATGTTAAGTCTATTGAGAAAAAATACCAGGGGTGAGATAAAGGCTTACAGGGAACAAGGTTACAATCTTACCAGTTCATCAGTCATGTCGAGCCCAACAATAGAGCCATCCTCTCCGACAAATTTACTGAGGACAAAACAGTCCTGGCCAGACCCACTGCCAAGGTCAATCACTCTCATCCCTTGAAGACACTCGGGTACCACTGTCCCACAGCCAAAGTATCTGCAGGAGAAGCGATCATAGCAAGGCTGAGTGGATCGTCAGACTCATATTTTTCACCAGAAAATAGCTACTGACACGATCACAGGAAGAACTTTGGAATCTTTTGTGAGTTAAATCCCGGGGTAAATACCATTTAAGCCCAATACCCATCTACCGATTTAGGGTTGAATGATTAGTTCCCAAATCGTATAGGAGTTGGTGAACTTGTCGCAGGCAAATTACGTAACCCTTCGCTCGACCGGCGGACATAGAAGAGAGTGGTTGGTGGGTATTAGTCCTAAGCAAATCAGTCTACTAAATCGGTGGCTCACCCTTGCCTAGCTGCCCTACATCTACCGACTACGGCCGACTCCGTTAGGATGCCTTGGCTAAGACAAATTACCGAATGTTCCGAAATCGGTAGATGGGCTGTGGGCTTTAGCACCCACCTATTACGGAGTCTCAATAGAAAATGTAGAGAGCACCTGGAATTCGCTACCAGGAGATTCTGGCATGCCACAATCTCCGGGTTTAAACAGCAGCTTCTATTGCATCAGAATTAACGTACATCTAGTTACCCTCAGAGATGTAAACGTGAATAAAAAAAGATTTTCGTGTCAAGTGAACAGCATTTCAAAATCTATATCGAATTATATCATAACATATTATTCTAACATGTCTGCTGTTATATTCGAATACATTAAAATATATTGGAAAAAATGAATGTTTTATTGACAAAGCAAATAGAGAATTTGGGGACTACTGTATATGTGAAGGTCTACACCGAATAACCGCCATTTTCAACAGAGATGCCGCTACACGGCGTAACCAGAAAATATGTTTACTAAGTTCAATAAGTTGGCCCTTTTGTATAATTCCTAGAAAGCTGTATGAATGGAGCAGGCGGATAATAAACATAGTGACGGCTGGTTTTGTTTATGAGTGTCTGCCGTCTCTGCTACATGTAACTCTTGTCGGTCGGATGACCTACCTGAGGTCAATATATAGACCAGAGGGATAAAGTTTTTTATGTTACAGGGCGGATGAGGGTAGAGCAGCTCGGTGGATGATACTTATTCATTGCCTATATAGGTTTGTTAACAAAACAGTGTCAGCCACCGATTAAGATATGTGCTATAGTATTTTAGAAGGAGTACCTCTTTTTAACTTCCTTGTGGACATGTTTCAGGGCTTCCTTGACGCGACATGGTGTTTGAGCAATCCCCGCCTCACACACATCGGTCTTTATATCTTTGGTACTCGAGAGTGTCTGACCGTAATACTTTTTAACTTCTTCTCGGACAGACTGCTGGTCATTTTGAACAGTTCCGCTTGGCATCTTGATGAAACAGAATTGAACAAAGAAAGTAAACTACAGTAGAACCCCGCGTAAGCGAGCACCCTCCGTTGTGGGCCAAAGTGTTTGCTTACGCGGGGTGACTGCTTATGCGAGGTTAAAATAAACATCTAATAGAGGGAAGGGTTCCGAAGGGGGGTGTCCGTTAACGCAGGGTGTCCGTTAGGCGGGGTTCTACTGTAAATGGTAGTTTTAACAATCATACGTACATCATGACATAATGATCTAGATCTAGATTGGCATAAACGTAAAAGTCCCAATCTCTCCTAGGTTTTGTGGCCGCTTCAGCCTGATATTCAGTAACAACAGCAGTGGTGCATCGGCATTATCCAACTAGCGCTCCACATCAGTACCTATCTGAGGCTGTGGGATATGCTATCTATTTCCACAACTATCATTGCACCCTATAGAAAGATTATATCTGGTTTAAAGGCAGATCGATTGCTAAAAAATGTTTTTCCATTCCCCCCCCCCCCCGTTGGGAGAAGGGAAAAATAAATGGGAGGGATCCCCTCTCGTTGGTATTGGGAGTCTCTCCCTGTTCCGATGGGAAAATTCTGTTTTTAAGAGGCAGATAGATACTGATATCATTGTGACAGTTTATATAAGCCTCCAATAATCGTATACATAACCATACTATAAATACATAGGAAGAACGACTGTTAAACTCAATGCTTTAAACATACCGTGTGTACTTCTGTTGGTCAAGGCTTGGTCGAGGTTGGAATGTGGTATCATGTACAATGAATACAGGGTTGGGGGGGGGGGGGGGGGGTACGTCCGAGTCGCGCGTTTCTCCGTTTGCTATAGGCCGTGCAACCATATTGGGGACTGAAAACTTATTTTGGATTTAGTATTCAAAGTTTTTTTATAACTTAGGCTCTAAACAAGATACAACTTTGCAAAAAGTAGCATATCAAACCTAATATCATGGGCGTTATTGCCATGTATATATTGAATCTATCTAGACAGTTCATCTTTTTTCATTTGTGATACATTTTCTCGGATATCATGTAAAAAAAAGGCAAAATGTTTGACTTCTAGAATACGAATGACGCTTCTACAGAATTCCATGTGGAAGCAAAATGTAAACCCAGTTTAACTAAGTAGAGAATTATTTTACAATCATTTTGATACCTTAACCTTTGTTTTACCCATAGCAGAAGTGAAAACGGACTCTTTTGTTTTTGAGATAGAAAAGTACCCCAACCCCTTTTTGTGATATCTGCTATATATTAAAACATTGTCATTATAGGAGAAAAGTGGAGAAAACAGGCTTTTGTGTAAAAGGAAACAGAACTTTTGTGTATTTGAATCTTACAGTGGATGATCGAACAATTTAAACTAATTAGATATGCAGCACAAGTCAATCTATAAGATCTTTTGGGAAACACTATTTGCATTCATATCCCACCATGATATCCAACATGCCTTCCTGGCCTATAGATATAAGTGCTGGACGAGAAATCTGTAGACACGTGACTCACACCTGTCAATCTTGTTTGTGGTCTTATCATGATGTCAGATTCCTGTACTGCGGATTATGGCTGCGGGTGGTCAAAAAGTTAACAGGTCAAATTAAGGACATACCAAAAATAGGAACGGAAAGATCGATAGTTCAATGAAAGGACACTGGGCTGGGATCCCGGCACTGGGTTGGGAATGTGCTAAAACTGTATGAATTGTTCAAGCTCTTCCTCTAACCGACCTAATACAGGTGTTTCCGTTCAGCGCCGCCTAACGGTGCACTGTCTCATTACCCCTATCTCTGAACACAAAGAAGGAGTCGATAGTTGGGAATAATAAAATTTATTTTAATTTTATATACCTTTACCGACATGAATATTAATAGGTAAATATGAATATGAAATAAGGTAAATAAAGTAATTGACAGAGATATAATGAGGTCAATTACGTAAAAGATACATATTTGTAATTGACAGGTATAATGGTATGTCAATTATGTATATGGTTGTATAACAAATAGTATGGTTATACAATATGAGGTATAATGGTTATACAATATGATGTATAAAAAACGCCCTACGGAGTAGGAGATAAGAAAGAGAGGTGAGGGTGGGTGGGAAAGAAAAGTACGTGTGAACGTAGTGGAGTACAGGAGCAGAATGAGGTGGAGGTCAGAGCCGCGGTGGGCCACGTGACCGCGGGGTTCACGTGACCGACACCAGGGGGGAATGCGCAGGGTGCGCGAGGGGGCGTGTCAGGGGGAGCAATGACCACCCCTGACCAACGGCCATGGGTTACCCATTACCCCTATCCCTGAACACAAAGAAGGAGTCGATAGTTGGGAATAATAAAATTTATTTTAATTTTATATACCTTTACCGACATGAATATTAATAGGTAAATATGAATATGAAATAAGGTAAATAAAGTAATTGACAGAGATATAATGAGGTCAATTACGTAAAAGATACATATTTGTAATTGACAGGTATAATGGTATGTCAATTATGTATATGGTTGTATAACAAATAGTATGGTTATACAATATGAGGTATAATGGTTATACAATATGATGTATAAAAAACGCCAAGACCAGAAAAAATGAGGCGAGGTGGGAGGGAGAAAAGTTTGTGAGGGATGAGAGTCACTGGTTGAGGGACTGTATGAGGGACGCATTCACTTCATGTGCGTTCGAGTCCCTTATGTATCCCCTGTGTGCGTTTGAGCGCCACCCCCCGTAGCGTTGAATGGAGAGTTCAGCGACCCCGGCCTGGAAGGCCTGAGTGGCGGCGGCCTTTCTCAGGCTGTGTAGAGTATAGGTCTTAGGGGGGTGGCCTGCTGTGGTGTTGAGCCGCTCCCACTCCTTTGACAGCGACCGCGTCGTTATTAGCGACCTGTCAGCGTTGAGCAGGAACGGATCCGTCGGTATCAGCGTGGGGACCGCGGCGAGCATATTCCTCACGGCCGTCACCGGGCACGACCTCGGGTCCGGGGAGGATTGGAGCCTCACGTGTTTTTCCTCCCCCACGCACTGGAGGTTCTTGGCGGCCTTGATGCGGACCGCCACGTGATCTGCCGTGAGCACCACGTCCCCACGTGAGAGGTGGCGCACCGGATCGAATGCCCCGGCCGTAGGGGGGGCGACCTCGCTCTGCCGCAGTGCGGCGTAGTACAGGAGGAGGAACGCGGCCCGTAGGGTCAGGTCGAGGGGCGTGTCCGACAGTAGCTCGAGGACCCCCTGGAGGGCGGCCATGGGGATCGGAGGCTTGACATTCGGTGTGTAGGCCTTGTTCCTCCTCATGGCGTCGAGGGCCCTCCTGACCCTCACGTCCTCTGTAGCCGTAACGTCCCCGCCCGAGAGCCGTAGGTGTGTCCTCACGTGCGAGAGCTGGTTGGCCACGGTCGCCGGCGAGGGGGCGTGGTCCGCGAGGTACTCTAGGAAGGCCGTGATGAAACTCACGGACGGTGCCTGCGGGTCGGTCCTCGTCCGTCGGCAGAAGGCGAGGTAGGTGGACACGGCGCTCTTCTGGTTCGCGACCGTGCCTGGGGCACGTGCCTCGGCCTGCCGCGCAGATGCCTTCCGTTGGAGAGAGCGTAGCGCCGGATCTGCAGGACAGGCGAAGCACAGGCACGAATGAAGCATGATTACAAGGCACCACGGACCACAGATCATGATATCTCATCAGGCATGCAGCATTGTTAAAATCCCTCGAGGACAGGTGGGCCCTACTGAGTGCGTCGGCGACCGTATTGAGGACCCCGGGGACGTGCGTGTAGACCAGGTCGACTTGCAGTTTTGCCTGGACCATCCAGGCCTGTCGGGCACACTCGGCGAGAACGCGGTTGCGTGCCCGCCCCGACGTGAGTGCCTGGACGGTCCCCATGTTGTCACAGAAGACCTCGATCCTGGTCCCACGATCACGGTCCCCGAGGAACGTGTGGAGAGCATAGATTGTGTTCAGGGCCTCGAGCTCAGAAATGCAGTACACGGGGTCATTGATGGGACAAACCTGGCACGCGTAGGCCGCATGGCCGTCTGTACCCCCCACGCCCGAGAGGCAGGCGTCGACCGTGATACACTTTGTCGCCGGCCCTCGAGGGATGAGGGCGTGCCCATTCCACCCGGCGGCAAACCGTAGGAACCACTGGAGGTCCTGTCGCATGTCCGAGCTTACGTTGATGTAGAACCCGTCCATCGACCGTAGGGCCTCCAGTAGTTTGCTGACGAACGGCCTCGCCGGGCGGATACATTTGGCGACGTGCAGGATTTTGCCGAGGACGGATTGAAGCTGTCGCTTCGTCAGCGACCGCTTCCTGGCGACCGCCCCAACGTGTTCCCGCACGTCCTCCAACTTGTCCTGAGGGATGGTGAGGGACATCTCGGCGGCATTGATGTCGATGCCCAGCCAGCGCACGGTCTGACTAGGGGCCTGCGCCTTTTCCCGGGCCTCGGGGAGGCCGAGCTCGGCGAACAGGTCTCGGGCTATGGCAAAGTCCGAGGCAGCTTTCTCCCGAGATGGCGACAGTATGATGAGGTCGTCCAGATACATGGCGGCCTCGACACCCTTACCTGCGAGTATCCCCACGATGGCCTCGGCCACACACTGCATGTGATACGAGGACGCGCGGGCGCCGAACGGCATGGCCGTATCACAATAATACCCGCCGTCCCACAGGAAACACAGCAGAGGCCAGTCGAGGGGGTCGCACCTAAAGTTCTTATAGGCGCGCGAGATGTCGATGGTCGCCATGTAGCTTCCTGGCCCCGAGGCCACGAAGCGGGTGACGAAACCGTCGACCGTAGGGAGACTGTGCTCGCGCTCTTCTCCGTATACCGCGTTTTTCATCACGTAGGCGTTGACGCTACGGTCCCGGGGGAAGGTCATATCCGTTATGACGCGGCGGGCCTCGGACCCGCGCTTCTCCCGGGACATCAACGGCGAAACGTGGCACCACGGCTCGAAGGGAGCCTCCGTGAACGGTCCCATGAGGTTCGAGAATCCACTCTCCTTTCTGATAAATTCCCCGACTTGCTTCGGGAATCCGGTGGCGCTCGGATGGTTGGGGACGTCCCGAGTGTCGCTGGCCGGCCCGAGGTAGCCGAGGGGGAATCCGTATCTTATGAAACCGAGGAGTTCCCCTTTTCCTTCCATGCCCGTCAGGTAGTGCTCCCACGCCCGTAGTTTGAGGTCCGTCGGCAGGGTAATCTTTGTGCACAGGGCGTTGGGCAGGCCCGAGGCCCGGACCGCCTCGTAGATGTGGCCGTGCGCCGGGGGGCCGGCCTCGGTGAAGCGGGGCCACTCGGCCCGCCTGTGTGCCATGAACGCCTCCGGGTCCGTCCGGAGTCCGGGCGACGGAATTCCGGTCCGGCAGACTTCCTTTAGTCCGCCGAAATCCGGAGTGTTAGTTGGGTCTTCAGTCGGCGCGGTAACACTAACACTCGTGCTAGCGCAGTGGGTTGGCGGTGGCCGTGCGGTGAGCCTGTCCTCCACGTGGCGGGTCCCGCCCCCTTCACATGGACCCCCCGTGTTGTCCCCCCTCCACGTGAGGGGGTGGGGGCCCGCAGTGGTCACCGGGCCGCCTCCTTTTACGACCCCCGCCCACGTCCGGTCACCGGAAATCCTGTTGGCGGTGGTGGAGATCACAGGGCCCGCTGGTGTTACATCACGTGGATTGCACCCCACGACCCCGGGCCCGGGGAGGGGGGCACGTGTTGTGACTGTGTGCGGGTGCGCTCCGCTCACTCGCGGGGCGCACCGTAGCCGTTTTTTGCCCCGTGTCCGTGTTGGGGGAGCACATCCGCTCTCGGGTCGACCGCCCGGGGCGTGTGTCCGGCCTGGGGTGCGTGTCCGGCCTGGGGTGCTCGCCGGGGTGCCGGTGTGGGCGCAGCCTGACCGTTCTCATATCCCATTGTATATCCGAGTTTCCGGTTACACGCGTGTAACGAATGCCCGCATTGCCTCCCCACGGAGTCGCAATACGAGCACACGTGCAGCCATCTCACGGGTCCGTCATCGTGGCCGCTCCTATGGCGGCACCCCCTCTCGGAATTAAATTGCCGGCATGGCAACTCCCGTCCTCGGGCCTTCCCGGTGTCGGCGCCGCTGGTGAGGGTCCCGGTCGTCATCGCGAGTCGGACTCGCTCCTCCTGGATCCTCGAGTTATCACACCACGACAACCTCCCGGCCTCGATCTGGTCAAACACGTGGTTAGACCATCTCCTGACTCCGGCCCACGGCCGGCTCTGGGCGTCGATTGAAACTTGGTGTAAGTGCCTGAACATGGCCTCACGGTCCACGGGGTCGACCGCACGGTCATCCCCGAGCAAGCCAATAAACGCACTCAGGTACTCGAGGGGGCCCAGGGTTCCCCTCAGTTCAAGCTTCTGGGACAACGTGTAAACCCCCTCCCTATCCACGAACATGTACGGTTTACTGATCAAACGAGTAACATGAATATCTGATTGCAGCTTACCAGCCGTCTTGTCGTGGCGGATGGCCTCACGGTCGAGCTCACGTTGGATATACGGGTCCCCTGCGTAGCGGTCTCGTAGCTGGCGGGGTGGAGGCATGGCGCGGCCGGCTTGATCCTCGGCCCAGTCCCGAGTCCTTACTTCGGCGACTGAGCGAACCGTAGGGGGCGATGCGCGTCCCGTCGACCGTTGGGTCTGTAGTTGAATTAGTGCGTCCAACTTCTTACTCATGTCCGAGAGTCCGGTCTCTACGGCCACGAGGCGGGCCGACCGGAGGCTTCCGGCCTGAGACGCGGACTCCACCTGGTCGCTCTCCCTCACGGTTGACTCCGAGGCCTGGTCCGTGGTCGTGGAGGCGCTCGCTTGCGCGCGTGTCGTTGATGGTGCCATCCTATCTGTCCTGTAATTCACGTGAACTTTACCCGTATTCAGACACTGTCTCTGCACGGTCAGATACTCGGGGAGTATCGAAGACGGCGTGGAGAGTAGGCCAAAATGTGGGAGAAAGAAAAGTACGTGTGAACGTAGTGGAGTACAGGAGCAGAATGAGGTGGAGGTCAGAGCCGCGGTGGGCCACGTGACCGCGGGGTTCACGTGACCGACACCAGGGGGGAATGCGCAGGGTGCGCGAGGGGGCGTGTCAGGGGGAGCAATGACCACCCCTGACCAACGGCCATGGGTTACCAATTACGCGGCCGCTCGGACAATCAAAGCCGAGACTGGACTTCTGCCCATATGCCCACTTCACACTGGCGCCATCTTGTAATGGCCGACGTGTAGGTCACACTAGAACGAGGCGATAGGCTCTGGCCTGTGGCAGCCACACTGCAGCAAGCGCCTATTATTATGATAACAAAATTATGAATCGCTCTTCTATCATGAATAAACTGCCGAAACATTGTTAGAAAGGTGAGACTTAGACCTATCTGTTAGCATATATATAATATACCTGTATTATGAGTAAGATTTCCTGTCATAGATTGAACATCGTAATTGTTTAGGTAAAAAATCTTATATGTTACCTTCCCTTTTTCACAGTGATTTAATGAAAAATCAATCGCGATGACTTATAGAAATAACCATCCTATTTTGTCAGGTATCTCATGACGATTAATATGATACCTACATTGCCAGGCTGTGATAGATATTTCTTGATGTAACATAGCATCATGACAGAGTAAAAAGAAAATGTGATTTTCTGAAACTGCAAATATTTACCTGCAAATTACATTTAGTCAATGAGATAACAACCAACATCCATATAAAATAAGTATACTGCGTAGGTCTATTACCACATGATTAGATCTAGATATTCCAGTTTTCCCTGAAAACAGTCAATTTCCCTGACATTTTTCACAACCAAGCAATCTTTTGGTCATTTGCCATCTGTCTCAATAGTCCATTTTCTCAGGAAATATCTATCACAACCTGGTAATATTGGTATCATTTCAATCGCCTTGAAATGCCTAAGATGGTAAGAGGTTTATTTCTGTAGGTCATCGCGATAGATCACTGTGAAAACAGGAAGGTAATATGTTTGTTTTTTCTTTTACCTAAATAATCCGGATGTTCAATATATAACTGGAAATCTTTGCCAAAACACAGGTGTATGATATTATACCAACAAATAGGCCCAAGTTTTAGCTTTTTAACAATGTTTTATTTATAAGATCGGCCTGTTATTTACGACACAACGACAAAGCCTATTCTAGCAGGTTGATGACCATAAGGCACACACATGCCACCTGGTGGGCACCCATAACTGCTTCCACCAAGTTTGGCAGCCAGGCAGCGACGGCGAGTGATGAACACGCAGGGGCGATGCTACGGGCATCTGGGGGATGTTGGCCGCATTGATGTGCTGGGCGAGTTCCCCGTTCACTTAATAGGGGGTGCCTCAAACACTGCCCCATGCACTATGCACTCCAGGCTAAGGAGTGTGCTGTGGTGTTGAGATATTTATGGGAACAGTGATAGCCCATCAATTTTGCACTGAATACAGCGGCTAACAGAATAATAAAGGTAAATAAATATTGGATACTTGAGTCTGTCGGCCATTTTTGTTGTACATACGCTTACAATTATAAAGATGAGTCCCAACCCTACTCCTGACAACACGTCTTCGCTTTCTCTTCTTCTCAAACGCGTTAGAGAATAACTGCAACTGGGGTGCCAGGGATATACCGTAAATTTCACGGATGACCGTAATATATTTCGGACCGTAAATCTTAGCTGTACTAAACTGTATTATTTTAGCAGTTTGAAGCTGTAATATGTTTCAGACCATAAATCTTAACTGTAATAAACTGTGATAACGGTTCAGACCTGTAAACATGAAAGTGCAAACCTGTAAGAAATACACTATATAAATGGCCCTTCAATACTTATTTACCATAAATCTTGAACTGTTTTATGTCAGGGGCCATGCATAAAGTATGTATACAGAAATTCAAATTTTTTAGACCCCCACCCCTCCTCCCAATCTTTTATGCAATAGAAGTAAGAAGGAGATAGACAAAATTTCCAAAATTCTTGACCCCCGACCCTTTCAGTGCATACATACTATGGATGGCCCCCACGGGATATTAAATATGTAAATACAATAGTGAATATTTTATGATGGCTGCCATCATGTATACATGCCCTAGCAGCATGATGGTTTATCAATATCATTGATCATTATTATCAATGATATATCAACATCTAAGTTTCTTCAACTCTAATGTTATCAGTGCAGACTATATTACAGGAATACTCATCAGAATCTTACAGTACAAGGCTACATTGGATATGGTAGGATGAAGTCAATCCTACATACATTTAAAAAATGTCATTTGAAAGTGGTGTTTAATCCCCTGAATGATATCAATGTCATGCTAACTTGAGAGTGAATGTGGTTTAAATGGCAGAAACCTTACACAAGATAAATGAATATCTATTACACATTTTCATGAAGTTAACTTCTGCATTTTATTCACTACTTTGATTTGTTGCTGATATTGGAGTTATTCTAAGTGTATCTATTATACCTATATTTACAGTTTTATACTGTAAACTGACCATAAATTAGGTGGATTACAGTCCTGAATATTTCTACAATGGAATACCGTTTTATGATACCAAATATACGGTATGGATCTGTAGATAAGATTACGGTGATATTACGTCCACGTTTACGGTAGTTTTCTGTATATTTTACTGAAATCTTTTACAGTGAATACAAAGCTAATATACCTGGGATTCTAAAGACGTTTACACATTGATTAGGGAAAACATAGTCCCTTTAGCTAACACTTATGGATGACCTTGCATCGGCAAGGACTGTCCTAGCGAACGAGTATTATTATCGTGAAACTGGATGAGTTCTAATCTTGGCCACCGTATGCCACGACTGGAGTTTGGCATAGTCCGGAGCCAAACCTCCAGGAGTGGAATGCGGAGGCCATGATTAAAACGAATCAGGTTTTGATTTTATCCTACCCCATCTCCTCGATTTTGGAATATTACGTGATAAAATTTCTGTATGCCACTAGTGGCATATAAAACTCTGTATGGCAGGCAGCGTGGCATACGGAAATTCAATGTTAAGCCTATGGGATTTTATTATAGGGGTAGGATAATAAACGATAACCTTTGCAGGAGGTCTCTCTGCACCCTCTACGTTCCTAGGCAGACGTTATTCAACAGACCCCTGAGGTTCCTTTCGAAAATGCCCTATCGTAAATACTTGTCTTAATACCACTAGATGGAGAGACCATCTACGAGCAATGTAGTGAGCAAAGTATAAGAGATAAACAAACGTTTTTTGTTCGTAATGTTTTTTATTTGCACAAAAACTAGTACAATAATTCTGGCCAGTTTATCTGACTTTTATCTGGTCATTGTGATAATTTTCTTCGGCATGTTTGTTGGGCCATCTTTTATCAAATACCATAAAATGTTGAAAAACAATAGAATACCACCTAAAATACCCTGTGAAAGAGGCAGCATAACATGATCTCGTACATATAATTGTGGTTAGTTTACTAGTGTATTCTTTAGGCCACTCAAAAAAACCCAACTTGTTTCCCATCACCGCGCGCGTCAGCTAAAACGTTTTTAGAAGATTTTTAAAACTTTTTATTTTTAAAGATGGACCTTGATAGAAATTATGAAAGGTATGTGTATTTAGTACCAAATTAAAGCTCCTGATGTCAGGATTGCACTCAACAAGGTATTATCTGCACTGTGTGGACATAGCATATATTTCATCTATATGCCACCGCATAAACACGTACACAATGTATATCACATTGAATACCCACCATCCTATCCATAAGCGATGTCAAAAGTGACTGTATCTCCATAAATAAGATGAAAAAATTCCCCCCAAAAACACAAAGACACTTGTCTAATGTTAGGTTTACACCATCTGCATGGCCACGCTGCTTCATTTCGCAGCTATTTAAAGAAAAATACCATTAATATTCAATATCATATCGATATCATACTTTTAAGGATAATGGTCAAGGCAGGCGAAATGAATATTTTCATGTTTCAGGAATTTTATATTATGCAAGTAAGCTTTTGTATTGACGTTGTATACATTTTGCGGTGACACTTCCGGTTTATAATAGGTTGTTGAGTATCTGGTGATGAAGCTTAGCCAACCAGAGTGCCCCATACAAAGAGGGCCTTTTTCCATTTCTAAGGTAACTGGACCGATGGCACCACGGACCGATGGCACCTGGACCGATGGCACCTCTTTTCAGTTTCACCTGGACTGACGGCACCCGTGCCTGGACTCATGGCACCACCTGCCTAGACTGATGGCACCACCTATTTTTTTTTTTACCTGAACATGGGAACCACCTGATATATATAGTGTTGATATGCCATGTAATACCAGGTGTATTCTTCCGATTTCTTGAAAAAAATACCTCATTGATTTCATGACCACTTGGCCACGGAGAACACCGCTGCTGCCGCGGCCGGCACCGAGGCTGCCGGGGCCGGCACCCCAGCTGCCGGGGCTGATAAGCCAGAGCGGGTTTTTTTTTATTGAACACATAAATTCTGCAATATGCGTATCTAATATACCTGGTAGTTGACAAGTGGTGTAGACAGTATAACATGGCAATAACCATCAGTCTCAGTGAGTGGTGCCATCAGTCTAGGTATAGTGGTGCCATCGGTCTAGGAAAAATGTTGCCATCGGTCCGAAGAGGTGCCATCAGTCCAGGTGCCATCGGTCCGTGGTGCCATCAGTCTAGTAATCATTTCTAAGCGAGTCAACCATAATTCAACAGAGCGGCCATAGGGTACAGAGTGATTGCTAGTTCCGCCATTATCCGCCAGGAAATTGTAAGGTAGCGCCATTATAGTCGGGGTACAACCACTATCATCTGTTGTTATAATCTATATATAATCGTGAGACGAGGCTATAACCCTTTTCTGGGGGGGGGGGGGGGGGGCGAGATGGCTGCCTCCACAACACAAAAGTTATGTGCCCTATATTATGCATACTGCGCGGTGAGCAGACATTAGTATAAATATGACAAAGGTTAACAGGTATATGATAAAGTGGTTGATACGCGTTTGACCAATTTACACAGCCAACGGTGATATTATAACTAGAATAATGAATTGGTATTCCAGAGGAATAGTTATCTAAAGAATTGGTGTTCTGTTGTAGTTAATAGCATATATGACAAAACAGTATCATAATTCCACTTCTGTTTACAATAGCAACACCCAAAGGCACACAGACCTATTCATAAAAGAGGAGTAACTTAAATTAAGACCTGGTCTGCTATTAGAGGCAAATTGTTTTAACAGATGAGACATATTCAAGTTTCATTCAGGAACCGACGCTTCGTCCATTACATGGACTTTATCATGTTTAAAAAAAGGGTATCAAAACAAATGTTCTGTATCACTCTGTAAACTTTACGTGTTTTAACTTCACGGACGGTAATTTATTGACGCGCAGATGACAGGCTTAAAATCGGAGGCGTAGAAGACAAGCAACCTTGGTTACTTCATCGGTCATTTTATTGTCGTCTCATGCAAATCTTTGGTGCATTTGCCAAATCGAAGGGGTCCTTTTGACAAATCTTGAATGTAGACAAAAAAGAAAATCAGAAGAGTAATATAAGTCAAATGAGATATTGGTCATGGACATGGTTCAGCCATACCTTATTGATCTTAATTTCTTTTGTGGGTTTGCCGCATTTTATGTGTTTCATATAAATTTTAGAATAAAGAATCAGCTAAAGTAAAAAAATAGTAGTGATATTTAAATAAGCCAACCGTTGCCATAGAAAATATTAAGCTGTAAATGGTAACGTCTCTTTGTAGGCCAATGTATTATCACTCGATGCAAAGCTGGATGCAAGGAACATCTTTTAGAGCATACTTTGAACTTTAAATTGAAGTTAAAGAGCAAACAAGATGAGTAGGACAATTATATACTAATAAGGAACTGCATCGAGATCCATACCCACTGAGAATATGCCATGAGTTTTGGTTGTGGAGTAATCTCACGAGGCAAAGACGGATGAGATTACGTAGCAATCCAAAATGAATGGTATATCATCTATGGATCGAGTGCGGTTCGGATTTTATCTCACCCCTATCACTGACTACTTGGCTAAAATGTATGACATAATCCCCATTGAATATTTCTCTATAATATTCTATGGGCGTTGAGAACGAGTTTCCAATTTTAAGTCTATGGGAAGAAAATACCAGGGGTCAGATAGCTGCGCTTAATTAGTATAAGAGTGATGAATATGAGTGGCCGAAAGGAATATTTGCGGCACAGGTAATCAATTTCAATGATTACAACTCGAGTTCTATAACTACCTTCACATCGAAGTGGCCATCAATAATTGGTGTAAGAGAAAAGCTCTTTGCAAAGCGGCTGGTCTTCAAAATGGTGGCCATTTCTGAATTGACTTTCACGACCTCTCCAGTCTGTAATGTATAGCAGAAAGAGATGTTGATAAACTATACGGACAAATATATTAATTGGGACACAAAGGTTAATGTGCTTAGATATAATGTCTTACCACTTTAAACATATTTTTTTGTTTTTTTTTGTTCAAGATCTTTTATTGGTCAAAATATTTTACAAGTATTTTCTAATTGTTTTTACACTTAGTTTGGTCATACCAATAAAGAATTACCAAAACGTTAACTCAGTTGCGGCAGGTTGCCTATACTGGTTTTCAGTTGACATCTATAACTGACAGATATTACAACAATAGCTCATAGGCTCCCTATTACACCATTTTAGCTCGACTAGAAATCAACAGTCCACTATATATCGACATTTAGAGACTGGTACATCAACGATCAGGTTTACAGCAGAGGTAATAAGCACAACATACATCCTAATTGTGGGTCCATATGGAAAACATACTTCATATATATAACGATGATACATACTAAAAAGTATTTATCTTATAATTTCTAGTTAGGCAGGTATTGATTCTAATAGTACAGTCTTAGATAATTTTTTAAACTCCTTGTAGGTTTCAACTTGTCTGACAATAATTGGTAGGGAATTCCAGTAGTTTGCACCAGTATACTCAACACTTTTTATATAGGCTTGTATGTTTGGTTGAGATTGTTTTAGTACCGGGGCTGTAAAGAGTCTTGTTCTTGTTCTAATGTGTCTTACATCTGTTGGTTTTCGTACAGTGAAAGCATGAATGGGGGAGAGCTTGTGTATCTCTGCTGTCTAACTTGTGTATCTCGACTGTCCTTCCCCACAATAAATCAGCTAATCAAACCGAAACCCTCGTACGACCTGTCCTCTGGCCTTAGTTTCTTGTCGGCAAAGAAAATAAAAGGGGCCCCTGGCCTCTTGCTACACTGATTGCATAATAGTATGAAATAGAGGCCGAAGCCTAAAGGCATCCAAGGAATAGCATTAGGTCAGATTCCTCTTGGTCAATCTGACCTCTATTTCTGACCTTTAAAGTGAGTAGTTAGTTAATTTCTGATTGGATCATCATATAAAAACGAAAACATTGAGGCATTCATTCATATACAAATACCTGAATATTTACGGACATAAGAAAAGGCTGTTAGCGATATAACATATAAGTTAGGCCTTTCTGGTGGGCAATATATCTGAAAAGATAAAGGGAAAAAATTCCTTGAAAATACTTGCTTGACAAATAATTAAAAATATATTTTGTGTATTAAATGTGTCAACAAAGACATCTGTGAATGGTTCACCTCAATAACTTCAGATTATTACAAACCGTAAATGTGTAGTTATTGCTGAACACCAGTTTATCTGCACATCCTGGCACTGATCCGTCGTATGTAGCCTGACAAGGCAGCTCGAGTTCTTTTGGTAGTTTGAACAAGGAGACAGTCGCAGATGTGTACTTGGCACCTCCTGCAAGTTTTAAAATGAAAATGGTCTTATGTAATTAATCAAGATGCATAATTTTCCAAATTGATGTTTTCTCTTAATAATACTTTATGTAATCTATTTTAGGTAAATAGTATAGTACGCTGGCTTCAGAAGTTCTATATTTACACCCACAGTATATTTATCCAAGGGTTCTGTAAGTGAAGATAAGAGTTAATGTCCTATTTAGATTTCTCTTAAACCTTACCATATAAGCAGAAGCAAAAGACTTACCAACAGCATCATTCAACTTCTTGTCACAAATGCCATATGTAAATGCTGACACAATCAAAGGTGCTGCAAAACTGATGTTCTGAACCATTTCTGAAAATTCCTTCCATCGTGATGCCCCAGATAATCCTTCACCTGCAACATTATTAGATTTGATTTATCTGTTACCAACTGATGCTGATTTTACTTATATCAATTCAATACCTAAAATTCCTCTGTATGTACAATACAAATGATACATTTTTGTATTTGGAAACTTTTTTTACTTAGGTGATTTTTCAGATCAATCATACTTGCATAACAATAACGTGTTATTCTCTCAACTTTTTAAATCCTTAGTATACCGTGCAGTGGAATAAGTTACCTTTAGTCATGTGCACATTACCCATTGTTCTACATCCCAATAGCTCTCTAGGGGTTTGCTATATACATATAAATAACAGAATTGTACTTACGCCAAACCACTGGGTTCTTGTAAGCTTCATCAGGTAAAGCCCTGTCCACATAATATCGTAAAACTGGATGAGGTTTAATCTTGGCCACCGTATTCCACGACTGGAGTTTGGAAAAGTGACTTCATGAGGCGAAGCCGAGTGAAGTCCGGAGCCAAAACTTCAGGAGTGGAATGCGGTGGCCAAGATTAAAACGAATCAGGTTTTGATTTTATCCTACCCTATCTCCCCTATTTTGGAATATTACGTGATAACAAGGCTGTATGCCACTAGTGGCATATAAAACTCCGTATGCCAGTCAGCATGGCATACGGAAACCCAATGTTAAGCCTATGGGATTTTATATTAGGGGTAGGATAAAGGTCTGAAAAGTACATCTCACCTCCAACCTTATGAGAGAAGGAAGAAAATAATTAGAGACATAAAATCAGATATCATACAGGATCCAAGGTGCACAAATTGCTGGACAACCACTGAGTAGTGTGACTGAAATTTTAGTTTACCATTTAAGGAAAATAACTATTATTCATATTAGCAGTAGCTACAGCTATCGACGTCTATTTGAAGTATTATTCAAAACATATTCCAGTGGGTTTTAAGGACATAAAAGGTGCAGATGATATTTGCTGTTAGTCATTTGTAACATGGATGAGCTGCCTGATTAAATGTACTAGTTACCTTAAGAACATTGTAAGCTTGCTCAAAGATTATACGCTTGTCGGGACATAGGCTAATGACACAGTTGGATCTGCAACAACAAAATAAAGCAATTAATGATTATCTATTTCATTATAAATACTGTTATCCGCTAGGTAATGCTCAGAAATGTTTTGTGAGAAAACTGTATTGAATCTGGCTAATAGGCTCAATATAACAAAAGTAATCTGAAGATTTGCCTCACGTGGGTACCCTTTGCGAACAAATAGTTAAGTCGATAAGCTCTAGGTTATTCAAATTCAGGAAGTTAAGGCATTGCCTTACCAAAGACGCAGCAATTCAAGTTTATGTTAGTAGCATTGTGCCAATAATTGAATACTGCTGTTTCCTGACAGATAGTTTTAGGAAAGGTAATACTAGTCGAATCGAAAAATTGCATAATCAAGGAATGAGATGTGCGTTGGGACAATGCGTAAAGAGAGTATCGATTTCAAAAATGGAAATGGAGCGTACTTTAGACCCTTTCTGGAAGTGCAGAAAGAGGAAACTCGGCTGCCTTATGTATAAATAGAGATTTAAGGATGAATGGTTAGATAAGCTAGACTGGAAGATTAGGACCGGCAAGAAAATTCTATTTAGTATCTATCATACTCGAAGTACCCAAGTGTTAAATAGCCCTCATCTTAGAGGTGTCATAATATGGAACGATTTGTCCCTTGAAGCACAAAATAGTAAATCGAAAGATGAGTTCAAGAGCAATCTTCGTTAATGAAATAGTACTAATTTCCAACCATTGCTGTGATGTACATGATTAGCATAACCAGCTTGAAGTCATATCTCATTATCATCACATTTTCTACTTCTGTTCTATCCTGTATATATGCATCTTAATTCTTGATGTTAACCAATGCTGGTGGTACATTGTATATGTTGAGCAGTGAGTGCTCTGAAAAACTCACTTCTGTGAGATGACACTCTTATCTAATAATAAAAATAAATTCAATGAAATTTCACAAATCATGATTCAAGAAGCATTGAACACAGGAGGCTACTAATGATTGGATAGCCTCAGACAAATGGAAAAACATAATGATTTCCTCGTTCCCTAAGACATGTGGATATATGGACAATAACTGATGGGTTTATGGAAAGGCAGTTGTATACAGATAATCGATCTGGAGGCATTTTTCTGATGACAATGCAATTTGGTGGATTGGACCCCTAACAAGGACTGGAATGAAGATCATTGGAAGAATTTAAATAGTTTGGCTTCATTCATGAATAAGTGTAGATAGATGGTTGCTAATTCTCTGCTCCCATTTTCAACTAGAGATAATTGTCTTTCTGAGGTCAACAAAGAACCCCAGATCTAGTCTTCCTATGTGCTGTAAATTATAGGGGAAAATGAAATCAAGTATGGCATAGCTCCATAGGACAAAAATATATCGCAGGTATTTGCAACATTTGCTTTTAGAGATTTGGCCCTCACAAACATTATAATATTTTAGGTAATGAGTGTAAAAAAAAACATGCATACATTGCTATGTCAAAAGAATTGTCCTTGGGCCCAGCATCGGACAAAGACTCCATGTATCCCTGCACAAAACGCACATTGGGCTTGGAATATCCATACTCCTCTGTGTGGTATGAGATGTAGGCCTGAGCTGTTTCGATCTGAAACAGTGTAATAACAGTCAGTCTGACATCGTGTCTGAGAAAAAGCTATTTGTAATCATAATTCAATATAAAACAACTTATAAAGTATAAGGCCAGAAAAGTCTCTAGGAATATTTAGAACTTATTTATATGAACTGGGATGACATTAGATAACAGAAAATCTTACTTATGACTGACCCTCTAAGGTGCCTCTAGGATCTAAAAAAAGTAGACTACACTGTTGTAATTTATAATAAAAACTACAATAGGATGTGTGAAATATAAGAACTACTGAAAAGGGACTGCTCCGAAACTGAAAACAGGCAGACACACCATGTTATAGTATCAATGCAAGCAGAGATACTGAGGCATGAGTATAAAGCTTACTAATAGCATTGACAAAAATACTGAGAGGAAGACTATGTATTGGACTCTGGATTAACCGAGTAGCAAACTAAAAACCCAAACCAAAAAACAAAATAGAGGAGCAAAATGAATTTATCAACGACCAAATTAATAAATGATAAGATGCTGGAAGTGAACGACAATGTACTTCAGATATTGGCAGAAACAACTCATGAAGAACTCTGTGAATCTATGAAATGAAATGGATATTTTGCTCAATCAAAAAAGGGAAACTTGTGGCCAACACATGAGAATCAATCCCAAACCTTGGTTACAAAAAAGATTTATGAACCTTTCTGTGTTTGAGGTTTAGGCATTGATGTGGCTTGCCTCTTACCTGCACATCAGTCATGTCGAGCCCAACAACATTGCCATCTTCTCCAACAAAATTGCTGAGGACAAAACAGTCCTGGCCAGACCCACTGCCAAGGTCAATCACTCTCATCCCTTGAAGACACTCGGGTACCACTGTCCCACAGCCAAAGTATCTGATGGGCAGAAGGAGACATATTGAAGCTTTGTAGGTCGAAAGATGCATTCCATTATTTCTTACAGAACTGCCTTTCAGATTGCACTTATTCATGATGGTGTACTTGCCTAATTACTCTGCCTTGTCATTAATGTAACAGCATTTATTCATCTATAAGGTGAAACACAGAGAACACAACTTCAAAAATGGGGGTGATTTCAAAGTTTAAAGTTGTAATTACAAAAGATGGTGTTTATTGCATGTTTTAAGTAGAAAGACATCTATTGTACACCGGTTATATCCATGTTTTAATTGTGTTTGTCTGATTATTGCACATATGTGGAGCACTGGACTCATAATCCCAAGCCACTTTTCTCTTTCCCCCCAAGCAGTGGTAGATTTACTGCTATATCAAAGGCCAGTCCTTCTCGTACCATGCAGGGGCGTCAGAACATTTTGAAAGTAGGGGGGCTAACTGAAAAATTGCTGACTTTTTTCTTAGTATGAAGTCTGACTTTCACATTGGCCTGTTGCACTGGATTTATCTTAAATCTGCGAAAAGTCTCTGAAAAGTTTGGTCTTAGCCTTAATTAGTCCCGGCGTCCACCTACTACGATATGGCTCCGATATGGTCTATGATGTACCTTCCGATAAAAAATCACCAGGTCCATGTTGCGGTCATATATACGTCATACATACGCCTGATTCTGTTGTATTTTTGCCACTATCGAAAAGTTCCACCACTTGGGGACACCACTGTATTTTATCTCATTTACCATAATAACCATCCAAGTGTGTATTATATGAAAAATGCAATCTTATATTACCAATTTATTTTATAAAACCTTTATAAAACCTGATTGAGTATAAGTTGATTAATTACACATAATAGACCCTGCATTATGTTGTTTTTTGTTTTTCTAATAGATTTTACTTTCAAAACGCCACTCTTCTGCAGACTTACTTTGGGTACTGTATATATATAACACAAGGTCTGATCTGTTATCAACCCATACCGACTCCGACTCCTACCCCCGACTACCCCTGGCTACCCCCTGCACATCCCCCCCCCCCCCGCCACTGCCCCCGCCAATGCCCCGCCTAAGCCCCACCACAATTTTTTTTTTGTCTTTTTTTTTGTTTATTGCACACAAATTCATCACAGGGATGGTCTTCCACTCATGTCCTATACAGTGATTTTCTACGAACTTGCTATTGGGAGTTTTTTTTATACCTCTCCACATATTGTAAGGGTGTCTAATTATAGAAAATTACTACCACAAAACAAATACCCTCCACCTTTGGTATGGAATGAGATAATGATGATTCGCCTGTTGGTAATAGGCTATATATACAGCACACCGTATGCCTTTGTTTATTAACGCGTGACACCAACTAATTATAAGATTGTGGGATTTTGGAATATTCCTCTACCACCACGGGTGGGACTAAGACTTCTCCAGCTATAATCCATGTGATACATCAAAGGCGACGGCCAGGGACGGCCAGGGGCGTGTTCAGTGCGAGGTTAGGCGGGGGTTAGGCGGGGGCCGGGCGGGACTTCACAGGGCTTCACTGAGAGTGTACGGAGAGACAGGGTATCTGGGGCGAGGGTTTCTCACTCATGCCACCTATCCTTCTACCAACACAAACCGGGCAGGAGGCGGCCGGGTGCCGGCCGGTGGACGGCAAACCTTTTCTATTTTCTATCGGTATACATATACGCCAGGTGTATACAGGTCACACAGAGGATATTTCCTCACGTATACGCCTGGTGTGAAATACAGCCAAGACCCGTCTGTATACCTTTCCGATATGTCTCCGATATTCGCTTTTTGTATCGGTGCCATATCGGTACGTCTGAATTTCTATCGTAGTATGTGGACGCCACGCCTAAGTCTTTAGGTGTGAATCCCGCTTTATCAACTAGAGAGAACATGAGTCAGTAACTAGGGGAATGGCGCTTGTCCACGATAGGTGTACATGTACCCAGAAACGGAGAGTGTGAATGGAAGTCATCGACCATTATCCTCCTACCCCCTCTGCTCGCCCTCTTCTGTCCCCTGAGACTTTTTGTAAAGTACTGACCTTGTATTATTTATCAAACATGGAAAACACGGGAAACGTTGTTTGTTTACAAATAATTACGGATTATTTGGATGACTTTCGTTCCATAGAAACCAATATTACTTGGCCACAATTGGAATGTATAGACCTTAACTTTACAATATGACATAGTTTATTTCCATTAATTCCCTCAATTGTATCAAGAAGGCAATATAGAGTTTGAATGAATTTAACAAAATTTATTGAGACATACTTTTCTGTACATTGCTTAGTTTACTCTGAATTAAAACCTGCATTTTTGCGGTTATGAATATAAAGGCATACATATATGCGAGAACTACATAAATGTCTTTGAAATAAACTCCAGTTCTATCTTAACACTATCAGATGCATATCAAAAATGAATTAAAACATCCTGAATATAAAGGATTGCTTCTTTTAGGTATAGCACATGCAAGATAGTTAACAATAAGAAACCCCTCAATAGATATTCCTCAAGCTCAGCTAGAGAGTTTGAAGGAGGCCACTTTGGTGGCAACGTCCGAGGCAGCTAAAGGGATAGACTGGCTCCAGTCCCCGCATCCTATGGTTAGCCCTCCACCTACCTCATCACTCCTCGCAGGGGGCGATCCATAAAGTACGTACGCAGAATTTCTGAAAGTTTTGACCTCCCGATCTTGTACGCAATAGAACAAAGGGGCAGCATACGCAAAATTTCCAAAATTTTGGACCCCCACCCCCTTTCAATGCGTACGTACTTTATGGATGTGCCCCACAGGGAGTAATGACTTGACCAAGTCTACTGAAGGTAGTGTGTCTGGTGCCGGGTTCAGGCCTGGTGCAGGGTTCGGGTAGTGTGTCTGGTGCCGGGTTCAGGCCTGGTGCAGGGTTCGGGTAATGTGTCTGGTGCAGGGTTCAGGCCTGGTGCAGGGTTCGGGTAGTGTGTCTGGTGAAGGGTTCAGGCCTGGTGCAGGGTTCGGGTAGTGTGTCTGGTGCCGGGTTCAGGCCTGGTGCAGGGTTCGGGTGGTGTGTCTGGTGCAGGGTTCAGGCCTGGTGCAGGGTTCAGGTAGTGTGTCTGGTGCCGGGTTCAGGCCTGGTGCAGGGTTCGGGTAATGTGTCTGGTGAAGGGTTCAGGCCTGGTGCAGGGTTCGGGTAGTGTGGCTGGTGCAGGGTTCAGGCCTGGTGCAGGGTACGGGTAGTTTGTCTGGTGGAGGGTTCAGGCCTGGTGCAGGGTTCGGGTAGTGTGGCTGGTGCAGGGTTCAGGCCTGGTGCAGGGTTCGGGTAATGTGTCTGGTGCAGGGTTCAGGCCTGGTGCAGGGTTCGGGTAGTGTGTCTGGTGCCGGGTTCAGGCCTGGTGCAGGGTTCGGGTAGTGTGTCTGGTGCCGGGTTCAGGCCTGGTGCAGGGTTCGGGTAGTGTGTCTGGTGCCGGGTTCAGGCCTGGTGCAGGGTTCGGGTAGTGTGGCTGGTGCAGGGTTCAGGCCTGGTGCAGGGTTCGGGTAATGTGTCTGGTGAAGGGTTCAGGCCTGGTGCAGGGTTCGGGTAGTGTGTCTGGTGCAGGGTTCAGGCCTGGTGCAGGGTTCGGGTAGTGTGTCTGGTGCCGGGTTCAGGCCTGGTGCAGGGTTCGGGTAGTGTGGCTGGTGCATGGAGAGAGGGTACATGGGAGGGGTTTAGGTGATAAAAACTTAGAAAAAAATCAAAAGTGTAAACGATTGTTGAGAATCAGCCATATGTATATCCAAGTGACACGATAAACTAGACTCGCGACATGATATTTTAACTACTGACACAAGTAATAATATAATTACAAAAATTATCTTATGTGTGCCAGAAATATTGTTCTCTTGATAACTTCAGGATGACCTGCCTTTTCCTCAACGTTCATATACATACTATAACATGAACTATATTTACTATCAATGGGAGTATCTTGTAAGGGACGGGTCTTAGGAGGGGAGGAAAATAGAGTAGACAAATAACATAAGAGAAAAGGGGGTGGGGGAGCAAAGGTGACCACACAACAAAGAAATGTTACCAGGCTTAGTTGAATGTGTAACCTGTTTATGCAACCTAAAGCAACGATTGTACTGAAGTGATGAATATATTTTCTTTGCTAAAAGGAAACAGAAAATTATAGAGTTTTAATTTGTTGATATTTTGACTCTCTTGAGATTCTCCAGTGCGTCCTTCAGGCGGTTTCTGTCTCCAATGGTGAGTTGTAGGTCACGGATGTCCTGTTCACTGAGGCGCCGTAAGTCGTCCACGGTCCTGATTGATTCCAGGGCAAGGGCCTCCACGATCGGGTCTGGTATGTCGTTTAGCTTTATCCATCCCTCGAAGGTGGTTTCCTATTGAAGAAGCGAAACATAATGCTAAAGTCATATGCATTTTAATGTTAACAGTACTCTCAGCGTCTCTTTCTGACACCTTGTACAGTTTAGAGGCCCAGACTAGCCAGGACCTTAAGCATAAAGGAGTCAGAACTCAGACACGAAAGTACATGGTACAACTTTGAGTCAATAGGATTTTATTGACAAAAGGGCAGGCTTCTATTCAGACTCCAGGGGGTTGACATTGCAAGCTTGGGTTGTGAGTTATGCACGCTGATTGGCTGCTGAACTAAAAGTCAATAGAAGGGGGACGTTGAATAACTTATGCCAGTGAAAGAAGAGGGTAGAAGGAGACCTCGTAGGAGGGTTATTGATTAATGCTGTTCGAGCTCGTTCAGCTAATACTGTTCCCCTGACCAAAGTGTTGAAGAAAGTTGACCCATATCGTCCATGGGTCTCGTTGGCGTGCAGTAAGGGTCTTCATGTAAATTATTCAACGAGCCCAAGACTCATCCTACCAGTATGCCGCACATGCCTATGAGGGCACTCATGACAGTTTTTGTTGTTTATTACAACCAGTTCTGTCATTCGTGGACAGATCGTTCACTGGAAGTAATAACTCAGTCAGTGTGGCCTGACACCATGTGGTCAGGTTAGGAACTAGAGTGAGCGATAATGGGGGTGAATATACACATGCCATTCAAAGCATGGCAGCTGAACTGTAAACATACGGAAGCAGGAGAATAATACAAGATGGTGACTGTTCCGATTCAGTCATTTTGTTTACTAATAATTACGAACAATTTTGATGATGACTTTCTTTCATTTATGTTATGCAACTTTTCCACCGAAAAATTCTGGCCTCCGTTTCTGGCTTTTGCCACCACCTGCCGAACATTTGCCAAATTTGAGGTGGAAACGGGGATAGCAATTCAAGGTTGACCAACATTTTTTAACCACATTAGGCAATTCGCCCCCCCTGCCGTATTAAACTGCGGGCCGACAATAGGCAGATGGAAATTGGTCACCCGACCACCCGACCACATTTTTCACCCTGACCACATAATCGGTAGACATTTATTTGTCAGGTGGGAATGCCGCATGTTACATGGACACTTTTGTGGGGTCTGCTGTGGTGGACAGCAATTACCAATCTGTTCACCCTCTTGGTCGCCCCGCCTTCTGGTGGTGCAGACTGGATATGCTTGCACGCAAGCATAACTAAAGTGACCAGGCTGGGGAGTTTGCTCAGTGGTAAAGAACGCTGGACTTGTAATCCAAAGGTTGTTTGACTTTGTTGATTTCAGTCCCACTGCAGCCACTTTTCTCCTTCACCCCCAGCAGTGGTAGATTTACTGCTATACTAAAAGGCTAGTCCTTCTCATACCTCATATACATATGTGGTGTGAGATGTAAAAGAACTCTCACCTCAGTAAATGTGTAGGGGTGGGATTTCTACCTATATTCATTCCATAGATTCGGTCAAATCCAAAGTAAGTCTAATTGAACAAATTGGATTTAAAACTACCCAAACAAACAAACGAACAAAACACTTTTGTGATATATTCTTATACCTAGTTATAACCAGAACCCACTATGCGATTATCATGTCCAATTGCTCATTATGAGCATTTTTCAAAGCTTGCAACATTGGCTAAAACAATTGTTGAATTCAAATAAAGTTGAAAAGTGAGACTTATACACAATGGATGTGGTCTCCTCCAGGCTACGATAGGTGGCAGCACCGACCTGGATGGACAAGTTCGTGGCACAAGCTGCTGTGGATATTCGATAAATATCATCGGTAATGTTGTTGACTTTACCCTAATTTCACCCTAATTCTTTTAAAAACACATACTCCTACAGGTAAATAACGATGAGTTCAGGAACTAGATAAATATGTATTTTTGTGGAGTAATTCTTTTCTATCTTGCTTGGGAAGCAATACAGCAAATTTTTTTTTTTCATCTAAAAAGAATTGAAATGAATAAGTTAAATACCTTCAGATCTGATGGATAAGTGTGTGAATGAATGCTCTCTGGGCTCCTTGTTGCCGGGACGTCGGGAAGAGCTGTTATTCCAAAATATAAGCGGTTGGTTACATGTGCACTTTTTTTTTTTTTAAATTCGTGGGTTATGTATCGGTTTATTCGACTATGATAAATATTCATAACATGTATTAATACTCAAGAATGTTGCATATACTATTGCAATATTTATGAAAATGTGATTTTTAAAACCCCACACGAAAACGTGTGGGTGGTCAGCATTTCAATTGCAATACGTTCAATTGCAGACAAAAGGGTTTATATCTATCGTCGTATTTATAGTTTTCTTTTATGTAGAAAGCCATATTAATTGTCCAAATGAAACCGGGGACATGAGTCTACTATTTATGATACATACATATATTGTATTACAATGCCAAGCTTCATATGCATACCTCTACCACATACGACTGCTTGCCCTGCCCCACTGCCATCATGATTGTTATCTGGAAATCGGAAGAAATTTAAGTTCTGTGGGTTTTCGTTTCATTCATCGTATCCAACTATAACACTCCTCCTCGAGTATATTGATTTTCAAGAATTTGGATACGTTTCTAAAACAGAGAGCCCATAAAACAGGATACACTGTGCGCCGTATAAGGCATCAAATCCCCGCTTCCCCTTCATTAGTTGCTGGTAGCTAGTCAAGCTTTATCACACATTCTGAGCTATCCATCGCCAAAAGTAAATTCTCCTTTGCATCGTCACTATTTGCAAAGTCACTATTATAAGGATTAGAGGAAACTGTGCTTTTCATTAAACATTTGCTGCAATCTTGTTAGTGTTTTAATCTACCGACAAATGTCATAAATATTTTTAATTCTGTAACTTTTATACCGAGACTTACCAACTACTTCATAGTCTTCATGATCCATGTTCTGTGACACGCCTGGAAGTATAACAGAAACTACAAAACAGCAAACCATCAAAGTAAACAAAAATGCCGCTACCGCAATAGAGGCACTCAAGTAATCCCCTTTTATTTGTCTTCCTTTCCCTCTCCAATTGTATCGTATGCCTAGTATAACATATCGGTTAGGTGAAATAGGTATCTCAATGGAATGTTCATTGGAAAAATTAAATTCAATACCAGAATAAATAAACGCTTCATAAAAAGTTCTCACACAATATAGACTCGTAGCGCCAGACTGTAGCTATACATAGGCTTAGACTTGCAAACTTGTTAATTGGCGTTTAAATCAATTGGCTTGTCTAGTCTTCTCTCTGAAATCCTGAAACCGCTGATTGGTCAATCGCCTATGACATCATCTCGTATTCACTACGCCATGACCATGGCATAGATTTTCACTTTACCTGGGTGGTCATTGAGTATTTTTTGTCAATGTTAATCCTATGGCTAAACTTGTACCATGGCTGAGATAAGGAACGTTCCCCCACTGCAGCAGAAAGCCCACTGACGCAGTCGCAGCATGACGAGCCTAGAAAGGCGGGCGTCCAACAATCACGATAATGGCTTTCCGACAAGGTCCACGACAGGCCTATGATTGGAAGGCTTGTCGTAGCCTCGTCGTGGTTGGTGGACCCCAGTTCCAGACAAGAGTCTATGACAAGGCCATGACAGGCTGTGACTGGAAGCTTGTCAGGAACCTTCCGACAAGGTTACGGCAAAATCAAACTGGACCTTTGTCGTGGAGTGTCATGGCCTGTCGGGACCATGTTGCAGAGTTCTAAGATAGTAATTTTTGGTGGAGCATGCACTTCTCGGCACTCTCCGACAATGCTGTCGTAAAGCCCCCCTTCTTACGACAAGGCCGCGACAAGCGCCGATTGGAACTTTCTTGTCGCCGCTTGTTGTAGCCTTGTCGTGGTTGGTGGACACCCCCTTTATAAACCCAGGAGTCACACCCCGCGGCACCTAGAGGAACGCGCAGGTTTACACCACTGTCTAGTGCGTATTCGTCGGAACTATTCACAGTACAGCTTACAATAGTCCGGTTCGTATGGCACAGAGTAAGACATAGGTCCATGATGGTCAAAGAGAGCATGGCAGATTTTGACGACCTGGATTTCCTAGCTGGGTGGTGAAAGGGATAACATGGTTTGTTGTTCTTTTTATAGCATCAGTTTGACAAGATCTAATTGATTCCGGCGCACTAGACAGCCCTCTTAGGCCTGTTTTCATTGGCCGACGAAAACGGTGCAGATTTCTTGTGTTCTCCTAATAGCCGATTTACATTGGCCATCACTGATAAACCGTCAGGAACCAGCGACGCACCTTTAGCACTGCTGACGGAAAATGTAACTAGATTATTAGGAGAACACAGAAAATCCATACCCTTTTTGTCGGCCAATGGAAAAGGTCCTTTAGATGGTAGACAATACTGTAAGCTAATCAACTCCTCATAATTAAAAAGAATTACAATACCTATTGGTCCCTCCTCATTTGTAAGTCCCGTATCCAATGCCGTTTCCATTTGAATTGCAGAGGGATCTTTAAACAGAAATATTGTACAGGGATCTCGAATATGAAAAAGAATATGGATATAAATCGCTGATCAATCATAAGGCTATAGATTGTTTATCAGACATGGCCCTTTGTATGTTCTCCCCTATCTCACAGGCCCTTATAAACTATAGAGTGTTTATTTTGTAATCACAGCTAAGTGATAAACTTCATAGCCAATAATCTAACACGCATTTGTTTTCGGAGGGGAATCCCATTTGTGTATATTTATCATTGCTTCCTGATGCATCACTTTACGCTGATTATTTGAATATGTTTCAATTGGTGATATGGACACCAGGGTCAGTGACAAGCTAGATTTACAGTCTCACTCTTGCTCTCGAGGGAATATAAACGTTTGCATTCAATTTCTAATCCCGATTCAGATTTAGAGGCATATTAGCAATATAAACCCAAACCAATAATGTGGCATAGCTCATATTGTAAAAAAAAAATTTTTAGAACATCAAAAAACCACTTGTCAAACACTAGATTTGACAATAATCCTGAATCTAAGAATTTAGAAATAATAGCTCATATTGTAAGCCAAATAAGATGTGTTCTAAATACAGGAGCAGTGGAAGAAAAATATCACTATTTAGACCGAACTCTTGAAACAAATAAGTTTGGTCATAGTATACATAGAAATATCAAATGTAATAGGGTTTAGGCACAAGGGGATTCATAGCCCTTCTGACATTATTACATAAGAATGAGAAAAGTTAATATAATTCATTAAGCCTACTGTATGAGTCAAATATCAGTCTCTAAACTTTTATGCAGGAAAAGCTACTAATTAGCCTTTGAATCAAAATCAAATGATATCATAGTTATTTCTTAGATTTGAACAGCAAGGCTTATTGTAAGAAATCTTCAAAGGGGACATAGGTTAAAAGAGGTATAAAGTTGTCTCAAAAGTGTTTACTTGTACATCCATGCTTCTAGCGTGTGCTGCAAATTATTCCTTTACATTGGTATGAACACTATCATATTCCACTGAATTAAAATGAATTTTATATTCTTACGTCTCGACGGAACTGGCATCAAGTAATCTTCTATAATGAGGCTACTTTCGCGATGAGATTTCACTGCTGAAAATTCAAACATTTGTCCACCTTTTGAGACACTCTTTTGATGTTTAATGAGACTAGACCAAATGTATTCCACAGATTAAGCAACAAACTTTTAAATCCTCATCTAATGGAAACAAAATTCTTCTTGACCTAGCATTAATTAACATATCATATGGGAACTCCCTCGAAAAAAGATCGGGCTCCCGATTTTTGTAAATCGGGCCCCGATTTCACCTCACAAAATATTGATTAACATATTATCAATTCTCACTTTAATCGTGGTAATCAAAGAGCATCGTTGTATTTGTCTGCCTAGAAAATGCTTGTTTTAATACATTGTTTGAATAGGAACTGTTTGGAGACCTCACTACTCTTTATAAAACAGGGTAGGGCTTGGGGTAGGAGCCATGGTAGCATCATGAATCTAAATCATTTTGAAATTAAGCAATTCCGACTAAAATTAACCGCTTCCTAATCTTTGTGAAAAGAATGGAAGAATGTATATATAGGATATTCATTGATGGAAGAACCTTAAGTACGCAATTCATATTACTATATACCTATAGGCGACTGTCTCACTTTTACTGACCTGTAGAATATCCATACGTCCCTCTGTACCATGTGACCACTCATTCTACTGTTTAGTGAGTTGTAGATTGGCAATTTTAATGGTTTATAGGTATATAATAATACAGAGACACAGTGAGTGTGACTGAATTCCATCTATTCCTCGATATTTTGGTCAGAAAAACTCACTTCATTTTTTGAATTCGGTGAGTATTTCTGATCAAAATATCTCTGAACAGATTCCTTTCAGTCACACTAACTATGTCTCTATATATTACTCACCATTTTTGGCAATGCACTTTCTTGTCACACACACTGTGATCACTATGAGGACGATCAAAGCAACAGGTGAAACAATGTACGCGATGAGGAAGTTAGGAGTTTCTTCTTTACTTTCCTTTTCTTCTTCTCCTGAAACATAGATTGATAAATGGACCATTTTTCATAGATTCATTCAATTTAGGTACATGGGGAATATTGTTGAAATATTCTCAATGCTGAAGGCCTATACTCATTTATCAATTTTGTATATGAAAATCATTCTACATATTGTTCTTTTGTCAAATACGTGGACATTGTCATTCACTCAGATAAGTGACCTGCTGGATTGGACAGCAATGATCAATCTGTTCACCCTCTTGGTGGCCTTGCCTCTGCATGGTGCAGGCCGGCCATGCTTGCATGCGTGCATGACTAGGGTAACCAGGGAGTTAGCTCAGTCCTTTAGATGGTAGACAGTACTGTAAGCGAATCAACTCCTCATAATTAAAAAGAATTACAATACCTATTAATCCCTCCTCATTTGTAAGTCCCGTATCCAATGCCATTTCCATTTGAATTGCAGAGGGATCTTTAAACAGAAATATTGTACAGGGATCTCGAATATGAAAAAGAATATGGATATAAATCGCTGATCAACCATAAGGCTATAGATTGTTTATCAGACATGGCCCTTTGTATGCTCTCCCCTATCTCACAGGCCCTTATAAACTATAGTGTGTTTATTTTGTAATCACAGCTAAGTAAAAAGTAAAAAGTACTGGACTCGCAATTCCAAGGTCGTCGGCGGACCTTGTGGGTTCGAGTTCCACTGCAGCCAATTTTCTCCTTCACCCCCAGCATTGGTAGGTTTACTGCTAAACCAAAGGCCAATCATTCTCATGCCATGTCTATGTGGTAAAAGAACTCTCACCTCATTAAATGTGTAGGGGTGAGATTTCTACCTGAATTCATCTAACAGATTCGGTCATACCCAAAATAAGTGTAATACAAGATATTGGACGTTAATCTACCCAAACGAACATAACTCAGACATGTATCCATTAACCTACCATCAATAGATTTCACTAGCCAGGTATTTACAAATATCTCAATATCATTGTTTCCTTCCGAATGTTTAGATTCACATTGGTACTCTCCGAAATGTCTGTCGCGTACTTCAGGGATGGATATCCATGACACTGAGGGATCTATGATGTCATCAGGGAGAGGTTTCCCCTCCATCGTCCAATGAAATGCCGTTCCATTTGTGCCACATGTAATGATCACATTCTTGTCACCTATAGAAGCGGTGATGTTTTCCATATGTCTCAATTTAGTACCTGATTTAATAGAGAACGAGAAATTAATCCTTTTTTTATCACACGCTCTTCCTAACATAGATTTGTTGATATAATTAAATTATGAAAATACACAATTGACTTTCCTACTTGGTATATATAAACGATTTCCAAATTCGAGGTATACGTAAAAATACGAGGATTATGCATATATGATATATTTGTAACGATTTTGTTATGTTTAAGGAGAATTTAACCCTTTAAAGGCGGGGTCCGTGGCACAGCCCTGTTGGTCGGGGCGGGTACTTGGGGCTCGTATAATTACGCCTGGGGACGGGCCGATTTTTATCTAAACCCATATTACATTATTTGATCACGTGATATGATACATTATTCTTATCTATATCATTTGTTTTACCAAATATTGTTAAGTACTATATCATAGACCTGTATCTTCTCTCAAAGTTTCATTTGAATGACCGATTATTTCATCATATAAAGATGAAATCGTAAAAATCACTAAATTTCATAAATAATGCCTCAAGGCATTATCCGCCATGAAAGGGTTAATTAATAGATAATTAAGGTGCTACCTACCCGCTACATTCAAATGATATATCTCACGTAGAGTGCGGCCCGAAGATGGCCAAGTAACCACACATGTATAATTTCCTGCATCTTTAGTGGAAACGTTTTCGATGGCGTAAGAAATGTAATAAATGTCGTAGATTCGATCAGAAGCAAGTACCTTTACTTGTCTCCCTTCCTTAGAGACCAAAATATAATCCTCATCATAGAATAAAGTCATCTTTGGTAATGTTAGCTTATCTTTGCTTTGAAATAATTTGCACTCGATCTCTATTGAAAGTCCCATATCAACTTCAGTGGACGGACCAGTGATTGAAATTTCATCTGAAGCTTTAAGAAAAGTCTTGCTGTTAGAAATCAATAATTTAACAGTGACTTGTTTGTGTATATGGCATTAATCATAAACGAGATCTTACAAAATGACGAACAAGAATGAAATATGGATATTTCGATAATTAGTCAGAAATGACAGTAATTTAATGGAATTTCATGGTTTAGTCAAGATTCACGTGCTATTTAATTCAAACAAGGTTTGCATTTATTGTGCCACGATGGATTACCACATATAGCCTTTGGGTATATTATTGTTCATCGGTGGACGCTACTTGGAACCACATGTTCTTTATAAATAAAAAATTGTGACAAATCACCTCCTATTGACTTTGTTACCAATACATTCGTTTCGATATTTTAAAACCAGGCCGTTGAATATTTTTATATATATTGTTACAACAATGAGTCGCAAAATAACGAGAGTGGGCATTTATTTTTGTGACATTTAGCATAGCAAACAAACACTATTCCGCTATTCCGTCAGAGATAATTATTTCAATCATATTCTATGTCTATATCTCATGTTCCTCTTGAAATATGTACAACTATATGTCCCTTGTCTGAAGACGTCCGGCCCCTCTTATATTTCATTGCTGTGAAATATAAACAATTACCAACAACTTCCATATAAGATCTATAAAGATATGAAATATTTATAAATATCTTTCAGATCTATTGGAACCACGTAAGGTTTATTTCAATACATATTTTATATTTGTGCAATAGGATCAAGACATTAGATATTTATTCTAAACAAAATCGACTCCGAATTCCATGCAGACTGGTAAATTAGACGCTCTACAGCGACATGTAATTTGGCTCTGTGGTCTGACAAAACGGGATTTTAAGATATATTTTTCAAATCGTGTTTCTCTTACTGGAATAGTGCGACACAGTAGCAAATAACCAGTGTGTGGTTTCTGCGGAGTCAATAAGCTCTAAATATTTATGATACAAATAAGATGCTTATGTATAGAGAAACGAGAAAGAAACTCACCAAAAATGCTAAAGATCCTCATATTCCAACAGAGAAAGACAAAGAACAGCTGCTTCCATAAGTCAGATCCCATTTTGTCATTCTCTATAACGTTATTCAGAAGTGAAGTCTTCACTTTCTTGTCAGAAAATATAGTGGATGATGGCGTTTGTCACACTGTTCACTAATCCTATCAGTAATGCGGGAATATGTTGTACGGGTACTAGATAAACAAGTGCTTCTCGTATCCGATGATTCTTGTATGAAGAGAAACAAAGAACATCTAAAGGGAAGTTTGATGAAGATGAACATGAATATAATCATTTGAGTCCCGATGAATAAGTGCTTACCGTTTCCGATAATTCCCGTATAAGGAAGTTTGATGAGGATAAACAGAATAATGTATTTACGAGTAATAATAAATCAGAGATATTAGTAGGGGAACAGATATGGACATTTTCAAAAATCCATGGCACCCCCTCACACAAGTAATGTCTCACTACTTTTTGATAGTAGAGATTATGGGTTATCACGCATGGCCGCTAGTCAAAGTCAAATTGTGGTAGCAGTAAATTGCTAGGGGAGGTCAAAGATCACCAAAATTTTGGCAGTTGAAAATTTTGTCATTTTGGTCTAGTTTCAACCATTTCATCTGGGACATCTTAAATTTTCAGAAATAGTTATTTCAAGGTTCAAGGTCAAGGTAACTAATTTCAAGGTCAATTCTTAGCTCTCTTCAAAGATCATCGTCCGCCCTTTCATATGGTACCAAAATTGTCTAGTTTAGTAATAAAAGTATTTATGGTATAATGAGAGCAAATAAAAAAGGAAAACACCTACTTCTGACAAGAGGAGGGAGGACGAGCTAGACCACCACGTAATAGGCACGCAACACATTTACAGAAACGCCCAAAAGGTCACCAAGGACACCGAATGTCAGTCATTTCAAGCTAACATGAAAACAGGAGTATCCAAACAAATGTATATCTCAAGAAAAGGAAAAAATCATCATCTCCCAAGATTGTAATTTTTGTGGAAAGCTGGACACAATCCAACAATTACTTTTGACTGGCCAGTGGTTAAAATCATACGGAAAATCGTAGAAAAATTGTTGAAGGCAACGGTCAACATCACAGATAAGAGCTTCTCACTCCTGGATGTGCGAACTTAGGACAAACACAGAATAGATAATTTAGTGAATAGGAACCATACTTAACTTCGTCTAACTCGCATGACCTGATTAGATCACTGGTTGCCCGGCGCTCCACGCAGTGATTCAGTTCACTGAGTCGTCTGGACGCGTTCTACTTGTTAGGCCTGGCGTCCATCTACTGCGATAGAAATTTAGCCCTACCGATATGGCACCGATACAAAAAGTCAATATTGGAGACATATCGGGAAGGTACAAAATCGTAGACACATGTCTAAACATGCCAATCCACCACAATCGTAAGGTTTTTTTTGTGCCTAATAGCAGAAACGTGGTCAACTTCCCAGTATTAGGTGACCTTCTGACGCTATTTTGATTTTTTTTATTGGGAGGTGCATCGTAAACCATATCGGAGCCATTTCGCAGAAGGTGGACAGTGGATCTAACGGCTTCAGTCAGGCATGGTATAGCCTTTTTCCACTGGCCGACGAAAACAGCACCGATCAATTGAGTTCTCGAAAAAGTCGGTTGGTGATGGCCCATGACTGCACGTCGGTATAAAAAAACCAGTGAGGGTGTGGTGTATGCCTTGTTTCTGCCACATTTGACGGGTTCATACCAACAGAACTGTCCTCCAAACAAACACAATGACCATCACATTGGTGGCCTTATTGCATAATCCATTCACAAATAATCGGGAAACACTTCCCTGCATGTCGCTTTCCATTCACAGATCTGGTGTCGGTGGTTCCCGACACCAGATCGGTGACGATTAGTTAGCCAGGGGAAAATGGTTTTATGAGGGGTTTTGGAAAAATATTGTTTTTTCTTGTTGATAGGTGAGTATGTCAACTCGGACATGTGTTTTCAGACAGTAACATCTTTATATTTACAAAAGTAATGCGCACACGGTTAACTCTGTCCAATGAGATCGTCGACTTCTATTAAGATGCCAACATCTGTCGAGTCAGTCAGGAAGTAGGTGGCGCTACGAAGCCCCTTCTTGCCATGGGGGCGGCCATTTTGGAGAAGCACCTACGCAATGCTAAGTCTCTGGGACCAATCGAACATTCATTTAGGATACTATTTAATGTGTGAAGATGTTTGAAGTACTTCTGAGTCATTTCTCTTGATAAAATCAGACTTCCTTGGGAATTTCAGATCAGATGGTGATGTGGTGGGCCCAGTTTAGACCATAAACGCGATGTCAACAAATCGCCAGAACAACCAATTTCCTTCGAGTTGGCTCGTTCAAATCATGTCTGGATATTGTAGCTCACCATATTTAAACGATTGCATGTACAGATTGTGACGTCGTAACATTTCCTTAAACATTTCATCATATAATCATATTTGATGGTATATAATAAAAGTAAAATGTATTACCTTTTTGTTATGAACTCGTGTACCTTGTTTCTTTTGATAAAATTATTCCACGAGCTCGTAGAGCAAGTGGAAAGCTTTCATCGAAAGAAACACAGTTCCTGAGTACACACCAATGAGTGATATATACATTTTATCTCAGTATCATTTTTTTAAAGGTTTTTATTTCTCGCACTAAAAATTACATTTTGTTCTTCCAAACGCAGTTTTAGCTACATTGAGTGAAGGTACAACGAAACTGATTAGGCAGTTGATATTTTATAACATTTTTTCAATATTCTTTATTTAACTGAAATAGGTATTGGAGATAAGACAGCATGATTGCAAGTCTGGTATAAACGTCTATAGGCTTAATATTAAGACAGACTTGCGAATACGGTAACTCGTGCTCAATTGGTGATACACAGATCAATATGTCTAGGCTATGCAAAAATCATAAACATATTTGTGTTTGGTTGGAGTCCCCAGTTGCCATCTTACTTGAGGCTCTTCGGAATATTCACTCGGGTATCGCCTCATTCATATGCCTCCGCACTCCATACTCCATGGCGAACGGGGACACAGAACAAACACTCATCAATTCATTTCTTATCATTCAAGCATTTCGCTGTTACATTCGTCTTTTCATTCCTAGATCATTATTTGTTGATTAAAGAACAATAAATGGAGACTTCCTTAACTCTCCTAATCATAGTATCATATGCACATATGTGACAACACTATTACCACTGTGTCTTAATCTCCAGCAGCGGGTAATATTTCGTAGATATATGACTCCAGGTCCATGTATATGGATGTGACTCCATGTATGACAACAACACCGCGAATTAAAGTGTCCAAGCGTTAATCACATTACATTGTAACAATAAGCATGTACAATAGATATCCATCAGCAGTTAGCGATTCCATTATTTGCTGGTCCAAATCACTGAGGGTTCCGCTCGCTTGGTGTGTCTCCAGCACTATGCCGGGGACACACCAAGCGAGCACAGGTGTCGGCGATATTGTATGATCGAGAAACGGAATCGCTCAACATTTCTCGCCTACAAGGTGGGAGGGGGTTTTCCTGACTTGCTTACAACTTTGAGACACATCAAGGAGTCAAGGCAGCGAGAAGATGGCAGCGATAAACTCGTCTGAGCGATTACTACAAAACTTGCCAAGTATGAGCGATGTTTAATATTTGGCGATCAATGCATTGGCGAGTAAGTCAGGGATTTGTACGACCAAAAGGTGATCATGTGATCACAAAACTCAATCTGATTGGTTGACTCAATGTCAGTAGTAGGACTCGCTCACATGTCACAGAAAACTTGGTGTGTCTCGGTTTTCGGCAGTGCTATAGCGATTTTATTTTGGCGATGATGCTGGAGACACACCAAGCGAGTACCGCGGCGATTTCCGGAATCGCCAACACAAAATGGCGTATATGTGAGCTATTAGTTCATATTTCACCTGATTATTGCGTCAGAGATGCTAAATTATTGGTAGGAGATATTACTATGAAATAATATCGCACATACATGCCAATTAGTGTTGGCGATTCTGGAGATAGCTGCCGTTAATCGCTTGGTGTGTCCCCGGCATTATGTGGGCAAATTTGGTGTCCTCTTGGCAAGAATATCAAACATGTTTGATATTATCGCTCATGGGATCGCTCAAGTGTATGCTGGCGATTTTCGAACTTTCCTACACCCAAGTCGTCCTAATATCCCAGCGAGTAGAGGACACACCAAGCGATAAATTCTATCGCTCATATAATCGCCAAGACCTTGTTGGCAAGTGAAATAATCGCCAACGTTTCTCGCTTGGTGTGTCTCCGGCATGAGCTTCTTATTTTGGAATTACATTGTATTCCGGGGGTTACCTGTAGAGCTGGTTTCCTGTACTTGATTTTATGTGAATACAAACTTGATCGCTTTACTTGCTCTATGGGTCTTTATTGATGTTACAATATATAAAGTTAAGTATAAAATCAAAGCAATCTATTCAGTGTTAGACATTATGTCAACCAAAACACGGTACATGAAGTCAGTGCAGATTGGTCTTGATATAGCGATGACTGATTTATTGTCGCCTGCTGTGGATAAATCAATGATTGGTTTGGAGTGCAACAGACGATTGTCGCAATATACTCAACCACTTTCATAAATGTTGGTAGCTCCTGCAATTACATGCTGTTGCCTCTGCCAACACTACCGCCAATATATGCACAATGTAACTATCACAATAATACCAAGACTTGTGAAAAAGCCGATAGCAGCATTCACTCCTTTAGATGTTGCCTTTGTTGGAGGACCTGTTAGAACAGAATATATCCATGATAAAAACAATATAAGTGATGGAATTACAGTTAATATGAGTCCCTGGCACGAAATAATCGTCATGGAAGGATACTGTTCAAAACATATCTCTCTCTTTTTTTTAATTGTGATTCACTTTATGAATCTATAAATAAGTTGTAATTAAGAAAGATATTGTACAATCAGAGAGTTGGTTGTGATAGTGTTGTATTCATTGCTAGATACAAGTTACATTGTCACTATTTCTTTTTTGAAACTTTTATTTATTTATTTTTAAAAGTTTTATTGACGTTCGGACGTTTTATTGACATTTTCAGCCAGGCCGTCGAAACGGAGAACTACAAGAAGATAGAGTCATATGTAACTTATGCTGTAAATTGGTAATACTGTGGTGTGAAAGGTACATCCTAGCACATATCACGTTCTATTCCTCTATTTATTCCCCGGCATGTACTTCGCGCAGGCTTCCATTGGACAATTTAAAAACTTTCCATCTTCCCATCCAATCCGACTGATATTTCGCAAGGCTGCTCTTGTATTAATCTCCTATATCCTACTCGATGATATACTCGTATTTCATTTGGTATCATGATGCATATATACGTTTCAATTCCTAGATATTAAAGATATCGCCATTAAAGTAAGACTTTGCATTAGGGTGAGGGGGTCAAAGGGATACATGTATATAGGAAGAGAATGGGCACGTGTTTTGATTTACTTACGGCTAAGGAAAATCCTTTTTTCATCAAACATCATACTATCCTTTCCAGTTATATAAACGTCACAAATGAACGACTCCTCTTCTCCAGTCAGGGTGAGATCTGTAGTGCATTCCTGTAATATGTATATAAATAATAGACTATGAAGGGACAGCATTCCTTGTGAATGTATAATGGACAATCTAGTTTGTAATATTGTTTTTGAGGCAGTACCAAGGCAGTACCTAGGTGCAGCAAATCTCCCGGAGGGAATGTGTCCTGCTCCATGATTTGAGCCGATTTTACTTTAACCAAGAGAATACATGGTGAAAACTTATAAAGTGGGGTGGCTACAAAGTACCAGTCGAAGTTATGTAGCAGAGAATGTTGCGGCTCATATAAACTTTATATAGCAGCTTTATTACCAACAAGCTTTATGAGAGGTACCAGCGGCGTTATGGAGTATAAGTCCGCAGTGTCGTGGCTGGGGGCTATTTTTGCTTAATTTGGGTATTCAGGGGAACTCAGGAGGTCTGTAAATGATATACAGACTCTGTAAATTTTCGTAGATCAAATTGTCTACACTCTTTTGAGACAGACTTCACTAATTTTCAAACTATTTCCATTTGATTTTGGATTTCATGCTCTCAGGCAGCATCCAAGATGGCTGCCAATGGTTGCAGTTGACAGCCTGCCAGTGTTGGCCTGACTTCCAAGAGATTCAAAGAGGGCCACCAGGTAACATTATGTGTCATTCTTGCAGCTGATCTTTCCACTGTGGTTTGGTTCTCTATGTGTTTGCCTACTGTGAGAACACCTTCCTCATGTCACTCTACAAGATGACAAAGCCAAGATCAAAGAAATCAGGGCCTCCCAAGCCTTCCTCATCTCCCCCAACAGATGGTGGTAAAGAGGCCCCCTCTGAAATGAATACATCGGAAAACAAAATTGATCTGATTGAAGCAAAATTGGACTCTCTTTTAGAAAGGTTTACCTCTATTGAGAAAACCTAGATGATCTCAACAATGTAGTAGAATCTGTGCTTGAAGTTGCCTGGCACCTTGCTTCATTGGAAGAGAAAGTACTTGACTTTCAGACTTCACAGACCACTCATGCCACTCAGATTGATACAATACAGTCATTTTTCACTGTCCTTAAAGAGCAATCTATGCAAGCTACATCCACGATAGACAAACATGGATCTGTGATCGACAAACTACAAAACAAAACAGAAAGTCAGACTTTGTCGCTCCCTCCGTGAATCCAAATCAATACATTATAGAGATGAATCATATCCAGAACTGTTTGAGATCACATAAATTGGTTATATCTGGGATTTCTGAATGCAGAGGTAAAAAAGTTGAGTCTCATTGTCAGAGAAATAGAAAGCAATGTAGACATTACTTTTCCACCTATTGAGATTGAGTCTGTCTACAGAGAGGGATGGTTTTCATTCCAATCGAAGCCCAAGGATATCAGGGTCCACTTTCTCAGAGAGGATCTGAAGCAGGCAATTTTCAAAAATGAATATTCGATCAAAAGAAATATGAACTGCTCAAATGTCTGGATAACTAAAATTGTCAAGGAAATGTGATCCAGGTGTGATCTACGCACCCTAGCAAATATTGCGGCTAAGGAAGGTCACAATGCAAGAGTTGTGGGTGATTGCATTATAATGGATGGCATCGCTTACATCACAGGCCAGGTATATGATCTTTCAAATAAGATCAACCTAGTGAAATTTCTTTTGTCTGCAGAACAAGCTTTTATGTTTCACAAAGCAAATAGAGCAGGTAACACCCATGCTACAGAACTGGTAAAGAGAGAAACTGACCTGTATAGAATAAGATCTATTGGGAATTCCTTCCAGCCATCTCAGGACTGTCCGGAAGTTAGACCCAGAATCATTGGGAAATTGTAAAGCTAAAGTTTAGCCAGGATAAAGTTCTTGCTAGTATCTTGGACAAATCAGGTCATGAAAAGCTAGTATAGGCTACATGTGACAAATTCTGGTCGGCTGGCCAGTCAGTACAAGAGTTGTGTGGCAATGCAACTTTCCAGGGTGCCAACAATCAGATAAAGATGTAGATTGAACTACACAATGCACATAGGTGAGCTATGTCAAAGGGCCTACCTATCAAAACTGACTTTTGCATGACCAACCCTGGTACAAGGTTCATTATTGATTGCCATGGACGGTACACCTATGTCTAACCTGTGCTTATGACTGGGGCTAAGAGCTATTATTGCATGAATCTAATCTTAATACAAATTCCCCAACAGTGGGATATGGGGTCCATTTGGACTATGATTTTGACCAAGTTCTACCGATAATCTCTCATAGTGATTAAACAGATTATGTAGAAATTGTTTATTGAATTGAATCACTCCAAGAAAACACTTGCTACGGAAAGTCATAGGGGTCAAGAGCGATTGTCATGTTCCTCATCCCCCAATTGTGGGAGAGGGGTGGGGAAAATTGAAAATGTAATTGTCTGTGAAGAGGCATAAAAAACCTGCTACTGGCAGACTGCCTGTAATGTCTATTTGAAATAAAAAAGAAAGAGATCGCATATGAAGACAGGGAGAGGGCTTTGTACTGTATGTTCTGATCTAAAGCAAAGTGGACACTTCTCATTGATCAAATTGGCTTTAAGTGTGGACATTTTTATTGCTACGAATATTAAGAAGGTGGAAGATGTCATTAACCACATTAATAATAATCTTCAGGGTATAATTTTCTCCATCTATATGCCATCCATATAGTTCAATACTTAATTTTGGCTTTGGTGATACATTTGTTAACAACATGACACTCAGCTATCAGGAAATTGGATCTTGTTTCATCAACAATGGGTTTTAGACTAAGTGGTTTCACCCTACTAGGGGAACGAGACAAGGTTGTTGTGCTTCACCCTATTTATCTGTTATGATTGTGGAACTTCTAGCTTTTGCACTCAGAGAAAGCAATGACTTTCAATGAATCAGCATAGGTAACAAGAACCTTAAGATATCTCTCTATGTTGATGACCTTACTGTGTTTACCAATAAACCTCAGTCACTTTTGGTTGCACTTTGTATTATAAAACTTTTTAAAAGATATGCAGGACTGAAAATCATGATATCTCATTATAATTAAATCTTCTTGGTGTCACTAAATGCTGCTATTTAAAGAAAGAAAAATAAAACAACAACAACAACAAAAACGCTTTACCAGACGCCGCGTCCACCTATTATATGTCACAGGGATCTCTCTCACGTGTCCCTCCAGCACTGTATCGCCTCTCTTGATTTTCAGACTGAAGTTTTGATCTGGAGGTATCCAAGTATGTTCGGCTTCGCAGGTAATGGTGTAAGGTTGTCCTTTTATCACTGATGCTGGGACAGAAATTACAGGCTTGTCTAAAAGAAAAGAGAAATGACCTAGAGAAATCACATATTGATTATATATGATGTGCTTGATATTGCTTAAAGTTTTTAAAAACATATTGCTCAGGATATTAGGACCCCGAATTTAGAAATCAATAATTTCTATTTAGATAATTCCCAGATTCCCAAATTTAGATATTTTTATTGACAAAAAGAAGTATATATATTATTCAATATTTTGTTGAAAGGTCAGGATTTATCAGAAGTATATCATTCGTCTATCAATTTGGTCTCTAATTTCAAATACAGTTGAAGCTACAGCATATCAAAGAAATTACATAAACTGGCTGTCATTCTACGAAATGCCACTCACATGCCTGAAAATACAGTTATAATAACCTCTATATCTGTGTTCTCCCTAATTTTTGCAATGTTATAGCTGAGAATAGTTGTTGTATTTTATATTCAACCACAAAATATGTGAAGACTGTAGATTATCATGAAAACACCATAGCTAGAAGAAAATACCATTTTTTCTAGTTATTCTTTTCAAGAAAGAAATATTTCCATCACATGCAGTTTTTACAATTTTATTATTTAGTAATTCAATGTCACAGATATGGTTCATTAATATATTATCCCCAATAAACTACACTAGTTTTGTAAATGATATGTAATACTAACAACTCAGAGTGGTACATTAGTGTCATTTCGTAGAATGACAAAGCAATGTTAATGCTATGATGATAGCTAGATATAACCTTATTTGTTACTTTATATGCAATAGATCTTTCATTTTGCATGTTTTGATTATCATACCCATGGTGCAGATATCAAATGATGAATTTTAAGGACATCCTTTGGATTTTTTTTACATGAAGAGACTTTTTCCTCAAAAATACTTTCAATGCAGCATAGGTTTGAGTAAAAAAGACCCCCAGAAATATACTGTAGTAAACATCCATTCGATTCAACTTACATCCTTTATATAAATTGCATCAATTAGAGCCAGAAAAATGTAATTTATTGCTCTTTTACACTAGTTTCAGAAGTTGGGCTTGTCATGTTGTAGAATGACATGTCATGTCGTAGAATGACACAACCACATGATAAGCAGTAGCATGAGGCAGGAATTTGGGCACCACTTTTGTAAATTTTAAAATACCAAATCTCCAAGGTCTGTACTCTTTTATCCTGTGATAAATTTGGAATAATATACCTGCTAAATTATTATCAATATATTTTCATAGTGCAGTGAGATTCTAAAATGTACATGGCTGTATGATATTTTCTGAATTTAGGACCTTGGAATGGCCCTATATACATCATTCTACATCAACAACAAGTGTATATAACCAAATAATTGTTTTAAAATCAATTTGTGTCCATCTGTAAGCTATTTATAGAAGATTTTCGTAGAATGACATGGCATTTCGTAGAATGACATGCCATGTTGTAGAATGACACAGGTAAAAACATACAATATGCAGTACAATAGGAGAAATAATAAGTCACAGTCAATGATATCTAATACCCACACACTGTTTCCTTCTATTTTACTACAAAATTATTGATTTTGAGGCTGAAAATTTCTTGGGGACAATTTATAGGAGAAAATTGACCATACCTATCTATAACCATCTGTTTATCTATTAAACTATACCCAATCTATCCCAAACATAGAAATTTGAGTTACCCTTCATCATAACATCGATTAATGGTGGCTCTTCCACAAATTTATCAAGTTAGATTGCAGCAAACACACTGTGGAGAGGTTCAAAAGGTGTCATTTCGTAGGATGGCACCAGATAACAACATATTTTCTTACTAATTTACATAAATTAAATTTTTATAGACATCTTTATGTGCCATTTCCTAGAATGACACCCCACTATTTCACAAAGATTTCACAAAGATTCATTGCGCCACATTTCTCATAACATATTTCCCTATCTAAGGTTTGGTGATCTTATTTTGCCATCAGGAAGTTCCGTGCCTTTACATTGATATATTTGCTTTTGATAAATATTATATTTTGAAAAATATATATGCATTCAAAGATTGTCATTTCGTAGAATGCCACAATTTACACTTTTTTCAAAACAGAGAATTTCCCCACTTATTGTTCTTCAATGATATTTGCATATATTTCATATTATGTGTATTGGATAGCATTGTTCCAAATCACAAAGGTAATTTCTCCTCAGGTTTTATTTTTTAAGAAACAAGGAAATTCCTAAAACAGCCCAAAACAGGCCAATTTCATATAAAGAACCCGCCTTTATAGGGATCTCTGGACACTGGTCACAGGCGCCGGAGCAGGAGAGAGCCACAAGCACTCTAGTAGCCGAACGAACTGGACACAAATTTTGTGGTAGTTATCAGTTATTCAGAGAATATATTAACAAATAAAATACTTTACCAACAATAGCCAGGAACCCAGCCTTCATTGTTTTCAATTGATAGGTTCGTAAGCACAAATAAGAACCACTGTCTCTCCAAGATACATCCTTCACACCAAGGTTGATTGATAGCGGGCCAGTCCTATCGATGTCGTACTTCATATCATCAGCTACCATTCTTATAGGATAATCCTTGTAGATCAACTCGGTTTGGTACGTCATGTTCAGTTTAACCAACCTGGTCCAGGCTATCGCTTCTGTCTGTGTTGTGATATTTAAAACAAATTTGAGCGTACCCAGGATCATGTTTGAGGGGGGGGGGGGGGGCACACATCACACTACGTTTGATGATAGACAGGGGCTCGTTGGAGGGGGAGGGCGAAGCCCCCAGCAGCACTTAGAATTTGTAGATTATACAAGCTGTATCCAGGATTCTGTTTGAGGGGGGGGGGCACACACCTGAGGCTATCAGGGAATATTGCTAGGGGTCCAGTAGGAAAGCCCATTTTGGGGACCCAGGGCGCAATGCTCCTGGAAATATGTGGATTTTATAGATTATCAAAGCTGCATGTATTGCCTGTTTACTGGGGTGGTCATTACACGACTGAGACGACCTGCAATGTTGCTTGAAGACTAATAGCAAAGCCTCTCTGGGAGGTCAGGGGGCACTTTGGTTTTAGATATGGGAAGTTTGGCAGGGGATCCAGCAAAAAAATGTCTCCTGTGAGTCCAGGGGTAAAGACCCTAGAAGTAGTTGGATTTCTAGAATGCTTGGGGGCCCTGTGGCATAACTCAATCTTGGGATCCAGTAGAAAGCCCCAGGACCTAATTTCAAGAGGTATGGGTCACACACCTGAGGATATCTTGGAAAATTGCGGTGGTCCAACAGCAGAGCCAATCCCAGGGATCCAAGGGGCAAAGCCCATGAAGCACATGCATTTTACTGGTTCTGTTTCAGGGAAGGGTCTTTCCATACCTGAAACTATATTGGAAGAATGCCAGGAGTCCAGCTGCAAAATCCCATCTGGGGGGTCCATGGGGCAGAACCCCTGGAGGCACTTGGATTTTAGACATTATACAAGGTGTTTTTAGGATTTTGCTTCAGCGAGTGGGGGACTACATATCTAAGACGACCTAGGAAGATTAGGGGGTGTCCAGTGGCAAAGCCTCACCTACCCCTGGAAGTCCAGGGAGCAAAGCCCGTAAAGCAAGGATTATGTTTCAAGGACCAGGATGGTTATTGATATGAGGCATCCAGGGGTGAAGTCCCTGGGTGCACATTTATATAAGACATTACACAAGCTATATCCAGCGTTGATAAAAACGATGCATAAAAAAACATGTGTAAAAATCATAGAGAATGAGTGTGAATCGTGAGCGTTTTCGACGTGAACATATGTCCAACATGTGAAATATTAGACGGAAAATTCCGTAATCTCGGAATTGGGTTGGCGGTATATAGATATTCAATCACTGTAAATATTGTGATATTCTTAAGTCTAATGGTCTAAAACTAATAGATCATACAAGAGGTATAATTCTGCCACAATTATCCTTTCCAACTTGATTCTCAAACATGTTCTGACGCTCCACAATGCACTCTGGCTACCTACGATTTTGACCATCCGATCTTTCCCGATTTTGACCATCGGATCTTTCCCGATTTTGACCCTCTGATCTTTCCCAATGCATTATGTAGTGCATCTGAAGGTTTCTTTTTATTTCGTATTAGGTAGACATCCCCCTTTAAATGGGTTTAGATGTTGCAGACTATCGGTGTACATCGTAGCAAATTCTGCTGCGAAACCTTTTCTCACTTGTGAAATACTCAACAGAAATTTATTACAATTTTGTACAACAAATATGGTATCATTTGATAAAGTTTAAGTACCCCAGATCAATCATTTCAAATCTTTACTTTTTTTTGTAGGAAAAGCAATCTGATGTTGTTTGGAATATGTTTTGGTAAAACATTCATATTCATGCAATATTTCTTGAATTAAATTGTGATTTATATTTAAAATGAAAACACTATCACAAGATCTGAATCGTTACACTGGTTGCTTCCTGAGGTGTGTCGGGCCATGGATACCCGTTTTTGTACCTAAAACCCAGGCCGATGCTCTAATCCGACTTAGTTCATATATACGATCGCGGCTGCCTCACGGCGCCACTTTCAAACATGCCAGCAATAGTCCAGTCAAAATAAGCCAAAATAGGGCCTAACCAGCCACAAAAAGCAATAGATTCAATTCCAGTGGTATTCATCTCAGAATACCCTACATAATGTCTGAATGAAAATCGAAATTAATCCAAGTGGTGGAAGTAGGTCAAATTAGCATAAATCCAATATGGCCACCCTAAACATATGAAATCTCATAATTCTAGATTTTTAGGTTTCATATGTTTAGGGTAGCCTATTGAGGTAGAAACATGATTTAAAAAGCTAAACACATGTTTTTTTGGTTGGGAATCCATACAAATCACCAGTTAAATCATATCGTTTGAGTAAATTAGTGTAAATTCAATATGACTGCCTGAATTCTATGAAACACCATAATGTGGGTTTGAATAAAGATGTAAACATGATTTAAAATGCTAAATATATGTTTTCTGAGATGGAGAATTCATAGAAATCACCAGAGAAGACCTATCAACAGAGTACATTAGTATAAATCCAATATGGCTGCTTGATAGAACATTAGATAAAATGTTTGATAGAACATTAGATAAAATATGGGACACATGGTATTTTGGAACATGAGTAAGCTATTCCTATACAAGAAAACCAGCTATCTAACAATTGCCAATTATCCAACTAATATGTATCATATGAGTTCTCTCTGCATTTTAGGAGATTCCACATTTTGGACGTCATGTGTTTATATAATTTGATTTAACAGCCTGCCCTTCAACTTTGCTTTTGTGTATAATTTAAAGTTATCATATGATGGCATACTCCTAATGCCTGCTGCTAGAGCATTCCATGCTTTGATAGTTTTATATTCAACTGATATCTTGTATTTTTCAATGTTGATAGTCGGTTCCTGTTTTAGGACTGGGCCTTCATATAGATGTGTTTCCCGAGGGGGGTTCTACTAAGACATCTATGTTCCTTGCTCTTAAAAATGAAATGTTTTCAATATGTGCCCTTCTGCAGTCTTCTAGGTAATTTATATGGCAGGTACTATGTATTGTATTAGTAGGTGTTCTCGGGTCTAGTTTGCAACATAACTTATGGCCCCGATTTTGGCAACACTGTAGTTTGTTTAGTAGGTTTGTGTTTGTCTCATGAAAATGTATGTCGCCATATTCTAGGTTATGAGTTATAGGTGCAAATATAATAGCATAATATACCTAGCTTGTTTGTTTGTTAAATATATATTTATATATTCAGAGAATGTATTTGTTCTCTGTATAATGACAAAAGGACAGTGGTGGCCCCTATGTCCAGAATGTTTACATGGGCTTACAGGGAGACTTACAGAGAGTGACTGAAATATGACAGTATGATATTGATCATGAACACTTCAGCCATAGCTTGGAAAGCATTGTTGTTCCTGTTTAACCCTTTAAGGACGGCCGCCTATGGCAGACCTACACACTTGGGGACGGCTACTAGTGGCTATGTACAGTTCTAGGGGACAGGGGCAGTGTCCTCTGAATTCGAAATTCGAAGGTTTATGATGTGATATAATCTATTATCCTTAATATTTTTATTTCTATTATTTAGAATTCGAAAATATGAGGGAAAACCTACATTCTGTAAAAATTTCAAGTTTATTGTTAAAATATTTCATTTTCAAAAACAATTGAATAAATATCCAGCAAATGATGCCTTAAAGCATCATCCGCCCCCGGCCGGTTGATGCCTTAAGGCATCATCCGCCCCCAGCCGGGTGATGCCTTAAGGCATCATCCGCCCTTAAAGGGTTAACTTAAGAGCAGTTGGTTTACCAATAACTTACACATCAAAGATATATCCTAATCTAGTTTTGCATTGACAAACATAATGTTATTGTATTATCAATATTTACACTTCCTTTGCCACCAGTTTCTTGGAAGGCAAACTGGGTTTAATAGGGAAAGCCTCTCCTTTTACCTAGGATAACCTTAGACCTGGCTAAGGTTGTGATTTGTTTCTTTCTTGAGAAAGAGAAAGATATAGATGTTCTTATCATGTTGATATCAGAACAGACTGTAGAAGACATGAGCCTAATCAACTGCTGGTTTTCTATTATTCTTCTATCCCTGGTTGGGACATCTATGCCCATTCCTAGTGTCCACTGTCTTCAGACTTAACAAGCCCAAAAGAGTATATTTACCAATATCAAGGCAATGGAACGAGACCTTTTCAGTTATTTCCTTTTTCAAATCAAAATTTAGGAATACTAACAAATTGGATTATCTCTGTTATCAATTCTGTGTCTTCAAGATCCTCTGTGATTGATCCTGAATTGAGTGTATTGAGCTGTTCTAGGACACCTTGAAGTAGCTCTAACATTTTCTGTTAGGTCTTATCAATCTTCTGAATACCCAAAACCTAATCAGCTGCTAGTGTTACTTTTATGTATTGAATATTTTGTTTTGTATTTGTGATTAACCTCTCATGTATTAAACAATCCTAAATAAACTTGTGCCCGTGGAGAAGAACAAACAAACCTTCCGATATACTGCGCTTTTGGAGCTAACCAATGTGATGTGATTCTACAGCTATTTTTAGTCTTATTTCTACATTATCATTGTAAAATCACAACATAATTCCTTGATAATGTATATCATTATATTGTTTTGGAAAATATTATCAAATTCTTTGCTTTATTTGATCAAATATAGCAAATACTGAAATTTCTAAAAGGGATGCCTAGTGTGTCTGGCAATGCCTAAAGGCATCATAGCATATGAGCCCTGGGAATGCCCGCAAGTATCATGGCATAGAAAATGGGTTAAAGTACAAGAGGGTCTGCATCACTGTTTCCTTTGTAGAAACCATAATCATTAAATGTTATTTTCCGTTATTGAAACACAAAAAAAGGATACAAAGTTTTTGGTTGCAGTTTTCTCTTAATCCAGAAGAAAAATTTAAACCTAATTAACCATTCACTTGCAGATGTGATTATTTCTAATAGTACAATTTATATTTTGTATTTGATTGACCTATTGCTTTTGAAAAATCACAGGTATCATGTTCCTTAGCCGGAGTGTGCATTGTCTTTATAGCATCACTATGATGAGTCATTGATTACAAAGCAGCCATATTGGACTTTTCATTGTTCCACCTGTTTATTAGAAAGATATGACTTCCCTGGTGTCATGTACATTTGTGTTACTCAGCTAAGAAAACAGCTATTGAGCTGCTTTTTTTAAAATCATTTGTAATTTTTTCAAACCCAAATTAGGGTATTTCATAGAATTCAAGCAGCCATATTGGATTTGTACAAATGTACTCTCTCGATAGGTCTTCTCTGATGATTTGTATGAATTCGCCATCTCAGAAAACATATGTTTAGCATTTTAAATCACGTTTACATCTTTATTCAAACCCAAATTATGGTATTTCATAGATTTTTTTTTTTTTCCATTGTTTATACTGCCTCCAAACAGCTTATGAGGCTGGTATGATATTGGAGACATTCCAACTACATTTTGTCACAACATATTAGTGATCGAATAAATGAATCATTTGGTAGAATCATATCAATGGGAATTATAGACAATTCCGTTTGCCAGACACGGCTGGCAAAATACGAGTAGACAATATAGTTTGTTTTAAATATCCTTATATAGAGAGATAATACCTGAGTCAATACAACTTGATCTTCCTCGAAGTACGAGAAGATATTTAACAAAGTTGTGCAGTTGAAGTTAGAGTATTTAACTTCCATGGAGTCCAATACAATACCTCTGCTTAGACCACTATAACTATCGGTCCAGGATCTTACACATAAAAACATATAATATTTAGTCAATAGCATAATAAGGTCCACATAAATCACAAGAAGAGCCTTCGTCTGGGGGAGGGGACAAATAGAGTGGGTATGGTCCATCCAAACATTCACAAGACTTCGATCAGCGGAGTATGAGAAACACAGTTTCATAGTGAACCAACATCAGTACCAGGTCGCACAGTTCCATAACACAGTCCCTTAGTCCAGGATCATCCACACAATAAACTTCATCAGGTATACAATTTCTGGAGTTGCAATTTTTTCAATTGGTATTTGAAGGTATTATAATTGTCAGTCTTCCTAAGTTCAGGGTTCAAGCCATTCCAGTTCAATGCACCTCTGTACATGACGCTGGTCTTATATCTCTGAGTTCGAGGTCTAGTTATTTTAATTCTGGCAGCCATATTGAATTTACGCTAATTTACCCAAAAGATATGAATCTACCTGTGATGTGTATGGATTCCCCACCCCAGAAAACATTGTTTAGCATTTTGAATTGTGTTTCTACCTCAATTTAAACTAGAATTATAAGGTTTCATATATTTAGGGTGGCCATATTGGATTTATGCTAATTTGACCTACTTCCACCACTTGGATTAATTTCGATTTTCATTCTGGCAATATGTGAGGCATTCTGAGGGGAATGCCACTAGAATTGAATCTATTGCTTTTTGTGGCTGGTCAAACCTTATTTTGACTGGACTACAAGGGGGAAGGAGCTTTGAGAGGAACCCACACCAAGACATGGAAAATGGAAAAAGCTCCTGTGTCATGAATAACTGGCCGATTTTGATAAACAAAACATTGTTAGAAATCTAAGACATGGGCCTATTTAGTGATACACATGTCATATACCTGTGCCATGGCTAAGGTTTCCTGTCGTAGGTTGAACATTGGAATTTGTGAGAAATAAGGCTGTATTCCACGACACAAAACAGGCACAAAATGTGGAGCTCTATTTAGCTCTATTGTGGTTTGGAATACATTAGATGTTACTCTATCAATATCCGAAAAGATTTTTGATAGAGCTCTAACAGTTTTATGTAGTAGCTGTTCATATATAGCCAATTTTTGCAATATTTTCACATAAGAATCAACATCAGCTGTCATTTGAGTCCAGGCCGATTTGCATAATTTATAGATAATGACACTCCTAAATCAAACAATGTAGCAACAAATCAAAGTATTATGGACCTTTTGGTGGCATATCTTCATCTAGAAACGCCCTAAAACGTCTGTATAAGAGATTCTGTGTGAGTTACATAGCAGTATGTCGGACCATTTGTAGTGCTTTGTTTTGGTTCTGTATTATCGCTCAAAAAGATAGGGAGCGCTGCGCTTCACACCTCCTCTGAACTCTGATCGTAGAAGGTGGATGTAAGCACCTAGTTAAACTTGAAGCTGTTGGTTCCTTAGTACTCCCAAACTATACAATAAAGATATCTTAAGAAATATTTTTGACAGAGCCTTAACCATTAATTGTTACTTGATACAGTCGATATCAGATTTTTTCATATAGATTATATACAATGATAAATACCTTTGGGTCACCAGAAATTGTGCACTGGAAGAGGGCGTTGGTCTCTGATGCCACAAGGATGTTGGCAAGTGATTCATTACCAGCTGAAGGGAGGCTCGAACCTTAGTTAGTGAGAGATTATGTTAGAGAAATCGATTTGTCATTCAGCTAAAGGGCACGCGAAAGTAGGTGAGAGTGTATAAGTTAGAGTTAGGATAAGTTTTGATAACATAAATTTTTTCTGCGACCATTTGAAGCTTGTGTACGTATTGATGTTTTTAACCTTGTTCGGGATGTTATTCCATAAAGTTGCACCCCAATACAATGCACCCGATTTGTATTTTTCACATTTTGGCCGAGTCGTTTTGAAGATGGAACCAGAATACTGTCTTGTATTCCATCTCGGTTTCTGGGTTAAATCAGTATCCGTTTGTTTACAGTACATATAGTTGAGCATTTGAGCCTAAACTCTATCACTGATCAATGCTACTTTTGCTTCTCTGTGTAGTGCGATAATATCCCATTTCACACAAATGTTAAGACCTTTGTTTTGCAATTTTTGGATTTTATCTTTTAGAAAATTGTGAGCCCCTTAACATAAAATATTGCCATAATCAATAGAGGGGAGCACCATTGCTTTATATATTCTCACAGCTGCTTGAGTAGTTAAATATTTCCTAATGCGACCTAGTATATAAGATTTGTGCGAGACCAGTTTTATAGTGTTTTCTACATGTTGGTTCATATTCAAGTAATGGTCATGGGTAAAACCCAGATATTTGTAATGAAAAACTCTATCAATGCTATTATCATTTATTGTGAGGTTGTGGTTTCTGATGGCCTTATTAGTGTGTGCCGACCCACATGAATTTTGACTTTGACTCATTGATTGTTAATTTAGTCTGATGACACCATCTAGAAAGACTATTTAATTCAACCTGCATTTGTGTTACAAGATTAAATTGGTCTTTCCCATTTACTACAAGTACTGTATCGTCAGCATAAAGGTACGTGATAATGTTGTTAAATATTTCAGGTAAGTCATTGATGTAACTTAAAAAGAAAAACGGCCCAAGTGTGGAGCACTCGTGGAGTGTGCTGGGCGAAACCCTCCTTGATTAACATTTAGCAAATAATTATTCTTAAAATACTTAGACAGATGATTAATCACAGCGAGATAGGTCACAGATTGTAGTAAATTATAAAATTTTATTTAATTCAGAGGCATGTCCACAAATGCGTATACGAGGCAACATACATTATAAATAGGGGTGCAACCTCGCACCGCCACCATTCCACATGAACTCGCAGACAATGAACACTGATTCTAATCTAGCGCCATCGCCACCAACACGAGAAAGGCGGACGGGAGGATTAGGATGTTGTAAAAATGAGTATCCAAAGAAAAAGCACACGCAGCAAAGTTATAGGAGAAAGCCGTAATAACGACCAAGAAGAGAGACCGATAATGGCAACTGGCCAAAACCAACAATGGCGAACAATGCCAGAGAAATAGCCGAGCTGAAAGGACAGGTTAGTGAAATGCTGAACTTGTTACGAGAACAGAATCAAAGAGGGGAAGAAAAAGAAGAGCGAAAAAAGAGAAAGAAGCAAAGAAAGGGGAAGGAGCGGCAGCCGTAGGGACCGCCGAGACGCCGGCAACAGAGAGCACAGCAGAGACGGCGGCCATGACAGCGACACGTCCACCGACTACAGTGACTCGACAGGCAGCACACCAGGCAGCATACACCGACCTCCAAGCAGACGGCGACGACCATCATCTTCGTCGGCATGCAGCAGAGGGGGCAAGAAAGACAAGCTCTACAAAAGAACTCAATCTGAAAGAACAAGAAAGCAGCACACGGATGTACACAAACTGGACCAGGATATAAACCTAATGGACAGAGTGGCTAAGTTCTTGGCTGAAACCAAGATAGCAGGTGGAGAACAAGGTAATAAAAACTACTTTGCTTACGCTCACATTAAGAAAGGCTCTAAGAAAGAAAAATGTGCTCTCGGTGAACTCAATTTTGCGGAGACAATATGGGGTCTCATGCAGGTTAGAAAATACAATCAGAATGACAAGGTTAATTATAGAGCAATTGGCAAACACATAGAAGATGTAGTCGAAGATAGCATGCACTATGACTTTGAACATGTCCGTAAATTCTCAGAGGAAGTATGTACACAGGTTAATGATGGTCGCATCAACTGGAACGACACATACGAAATTGACAAATTGAGGTTAAGATTCTCTCAAAGGGGTGAAATGAAAAGACAAGGTGTGAAAGAAGAAAAGAATGAAGGTTTCAAATTGACAGACGAACTAGCAGGGGCAAAACCGGCACCACCGTGTAGACAATACAACAGTGGTACGTGTACGAGTCAGGGTGATCATGTAAGTAATGGATACAGACATTTACACATATGTAATTACTGCATCTGGGCAAAATGCGCGCCCCTCGCCCATAGCGAGAGGGATTGCAGAATGAAAAAGAACAAATTCGAAAGATAGAAAGGCCAAGACAAAGATGAGAAAAAGGATTTTCAGTAACGGTTTTACATGATGTACATAGTAGCATAAGTGAAGGAAATAAGGCTCAAGAAACCAAAGCACAAGCAACAAACCTAGAAGGTGGTGATAGTGATAAAAAGCAAAAAGTAGATCACGAAGGTAATAACAAGGTAAAGAAAAGCACCGGTCAAAACAATACAAAGTGAGGCACGTAACAATGTTAGTACAGGCCAAGGCAATGAACATGAACAACACTCCGCGGCTCATGAGAGCAGCAAAACACAAGCACATAAGGACCAAGCTGGTCAAACAACACTAGCAGGCAAAACAGCACACGAGTACGCGACATTTGTCAGCACTAAGTGGCCTAGTCCATCTAGCGCGGCAAAAGCTGAAGCACCAGAAGTCATGAGAAGGTATAACAAAGTAAAAGAATACAGTTTACCCAACTATGCAGGCGCAAAACACAAAGTTCCATCAGCTATGAATTGTGAGGCATGGGAAAAAATGCTGGATTGATATGATGACAAAGAAATAGTGAAGTACTTAAAATATGGCTGGCCAATAGCATATACGGCCGAGTATATACCACAGAGTACACACACAAATCATACATCAGCAACACAATACGAAGACCATGTCACAAGGTTTATAGAAAAAGAATGCAGGATGGGAGCAATGGTCGGACCGTTTGACGATCCCCCATTTCAACCATGGTCGCAGGTAAATCCAATGATGACACACCCAAAGAAAAACAGCAAAGACTGCAGAGTAATAATAGATTTCTCATATCCAAGGGGCAGCTCAGTTAATGACGGGATATTAAAAAACATCTACGAAGGTGAAAAAAGAGAATACGTATTACCAACGGTCTGGGACATGGTTAAAGAGGTACAAAAAGCAGGCCAAGGATCTTTCCTTTGGAAAAGCGACCTGGAACGTGCGTATCGACAATTACGCACAGATCCACTAGCTTACCCACTGACAGGAGTTTGTCACAAAGGCAAATATTACATTGATGTTTGTATAGCCTGAGGTTGTAGGGCGTCAGGCGCCATACAACAACGAGTCTCAGAGGCGATATGCCATGTAATCCCAAAAGAAGGCCATAACATCATGGCTTATGTCGATGATTTTGGAGGGGTATCAAGATCAAAGACAGAAGCACAACATGCATACAATAAGTTCAACAAGGTCTGTAGTGAACTAGGAGTAGCGGTGGCCCCAAGTAAATCGGTTCCCCCCACAAAAGACATAGAGTGGTTAGGGTACAACATAAACACTGAAAAAATGCAGGTATCAATACCAGAGAACAAACTTAATGAGGTGAGAGAGGACTGTCAAAAATGGACAAAGAAAGAAAGGGCATCTAAAAGAGAGCTACAAAGCCTGGTAGGCAAATTATCTCACATATCCACATGCGTCCTTCACGCACACAAATTCATGTGTTGGGTATTGGATGCACTAAGGGTCGCTCACAAAGTAGAATGGGTCAAGGTAGGCCATGAACTGGTACAAGATGTCAAATGGTTTGACGACTTCGCTAAACGATTCAATGGTGTGGTCCTCATACGAGCTGTACGCCCGCAAATGGAAATAGAGTGTGATGCATGCTTAGAAGGCGGGGGTGGTTTCGGCATGGGCAAATTCTATTCTGTAGAGTTTAGGATGGGAACTCGCCTGAACCACCACATAAGTCAACTAGAAGCAGTGAACGCAGTGGTTGCTGTAGAGACATTAGTCGCAAAAGAGGTAGAATGTGTTGATCTCACAATCATCAGTGACAACATGTCAAGTGTATGTGCCCTAAACTCAGGCCGAGCAAAAGACCCAGTTATAGCTCGCTGCAGCCGTCGACTAGCTATGGTGTGCGGTCTAAAACAGATACATGTCAGGGCGGTTCACAAGAGCGGCGAATCTCTGGTACTAGCCGATGCACTGTCACAGCGAAGTATATCGGTGAAACACCGCAACATTGCAGATAGCATAACCCAACAAATGAAAATGTGCGAAGTCAGGGCAGTGGATCCTTAAGAAATTCTGAAACATGATATTTGGTAATTGCAGATACCCGCCTATCAAGACAGATCAGCGCCAACTTGGAATTTCTCTGCGCACCAGGTACTGTTGAAAACAGATTGGTTCAACAAAGAATGTACATTGCTTTTATGTTACATTACAATAAGTTAGTATATTTGCAGGCGCAAAACACAAAGTTCCATCAGCTATGAATTGTGAGGCATGGGAAAAAATGCTGGATTGATATGATGACAAAGAAATAGTGAAGTACTTAAAATATGGCTGGCCAATAGCATATACGGCCGAGTATATACCACAGAGTACACACACAAATCATACATCAGCAACACAATACGAAGACCATGTCACAAGGTTTATAGAAAAAGAATGCAGGATGGGAGCAATGGTCGGACCGTTTGACGATTCTGAAACATGATATTTTGTAATTGCAGATACCTGCCTATCAAGACAGGTCAGCGCCAACTTGGAATTTCTCTGCGCACCAGGTACTGTTAAAAACAGATTGGTTCAACAAAGAACGTACATTGCTTTTATGTTAAATTACAATAAGTTAGTATATTATCCGACTGCAAATGATCTGTGTATGTACATTCAGCTGTTATTCAACTCCTTTGATTTGCCAACATCGGTGAAAAATTATATAAGTGGAGCCAAAACTTTTATATCGAATCATAACTGTAACGTAGATGTGTTCTCTCATCCGCTAGTTTTAAGATTTATAACTTGTATGACAAAAGGGGCCCAGCACACCCCGAACCGAGCCTGTGAGTTAAGCATTGTAGAGATAAGGACAGCCTGTGACCAACTTAGTAAATTACAAGATGAAGGCCTTGTGGTGAAGGCGATATTCTTGTTCATTCTACATACTTTTCTCCGGCAGTGTCATGTAGCAACAACTGACACTGGAAGTAGACACCTGCTGCGCCAAGGCGATATAACATTCGTACCAGGAGGCATGTGGGTGCAGGTACGCTCGACCAAAACAACAACACAGCAGCATGAACTTTGGGTCAATAGGTCACCGCAACACGAGTATTGCCCCGTTGCAACCCTAGAGGCAGCGCTCGCGGTAACACCTAATAATAGGCAGTTACCCCTGTTCGTCTGCCCAGGGACCGACCATCCACTTCACGTGAGTAGAGTCACCACACTAGTACGCCTAGCATTCTTACTTGCTGGTCATACTAACCAGAAGAAATTGACTTTACATTCGCTGCCGAGAACTGGTGCATGTCTAGCAGCAAGGAATGGTGTAGAGGAAACACAACTTGCAAAGCAAGGCCTATGGACATCAAAAGCAATCCGGACTTATGCGCCTCTTAAGGTTTACACACAAGTCTCAAGGGTGGTTGGCAAACTTATTTAGTATTTGCGGTGTTTGTTTGTACTAAATAAAAATTGTTTTATTATGCCAAACCACATATGACTTGACTTGTAGAATTGTAGTAAATTATATAATTTTATTTAATTCGGAGGCATGTCCACATATGTGTATACGAGGCAACATACATTATAAATAGGGGTGCAACCTCGCACCGCCACCATTCCACATGAACTCGCAGACAGTGAACACTGATTCCCCACCCACCATCCCAAATACTTTTATATTACTGATATCTTATCTATGTGGTATTGTTTGTTTGTACTAAATAAAAATTGTTTTATTATGCCAAACCACATATGACTTGACTTGTAGAATTTGTGACTAATTTGGAGTTACCACCTTTCTTTAGAGGAATGACTAGGGCCAGTTTCCATTGTGATGGGAAAACTCCGGTTGACAATGACAAATTAAAGAGAGTGGTCACTTTCTCAAGAATTGCCATGAGGGCCACCTTCAAAAACTTAGAGGAAATCCCTTCAACATTTGAGGATTTCCAAACGTCAATGTTACAAGTTACGAATGCAGTGCAGTACTCGACAGTGGTTACATCGTTTCGCACTTCCGGCTTTGCTATAAGCGTATTAAGACCCTGACGTTCTAAATACATGTATGGTTTCGCTATCAGCGAGTGGTACAAATGTCATTCATAAATATGTCTCACCGCTGGTACGCTCAAAGACCGGCATGTCTCGGGGCTTGTTTTAGCAGTGTCTCGTGGACCAATGCTGCGTCAGACCTCAGCATATTTACCAGCTCAGAGGCCAACAGACCTCTTGTGAACCAATTGCGGATTGATGTATTAGAAATTACCCTGACAGATTGAGTATTGTATTGATACCATTTAGGCTTAAAATATGACATAGATCAATGATAGATGAACAATGAATGTATATGAAAATACTTACATATGGAATCCGTTTTGTGTACTTGTATGATCTTGCTATCAGTATACCATGATCTCACAGTACATGTAAAACGTCGCTTTTGACTTCTTAAAGTCAGATTATGGATGTAGCGCTGAAAAACAAATGTATTGCAATGAGTGTTGTTATCATTCAGTTAAACAAATATGTGGATTAGTATGTTTTTATTTGCAGTGGTATTTTCCCCGTTTGCATTGCTAACATAACAGACAGAAGGAAACCCACGAGATGAAAATAGTTTGGTCCGTACTCTACCGAGTTTGACTGCAGAGTAATTCACGAAGCGAAACTGAGTGAAGTACTCTGTGGTCAAACGAGGTGGAGTACAGACCAAGTTATTTTCATCGAGTAGGTTTCTGATTTTATCTCACCCCGTATAACATCAATTATTGATTAAATGAATCACCAAATTAGCCATTGAGTATTGGGTACACGAACCTCACGGCCGTGGAGTACGAGTTCCTAATGTTAAGCCTATGGAGAAAAATACCGGGGTGAGATAATGTGAAGGAAGACACATTCAACTGTGGAAACATAACCAAAAAAAAGAACAATGACACCAATATCATTACCAATATCCGGAAGTTTATGTTCCTGTCAGCTATTAAATCATCATCAATCCAAACATCTTGAATTTCCTGGCCGTCTATCATGATTGAAAGTTGAAATTCCATGTCTTTATCGAAGCTCGCATACGAAACATTGCACGTAAGAGCACATGATTCTTCAATTGTCACTGATCTTGGGATTTGAATATCTGGAGGTCCTAGAAATATATATGATAGTACTCTCATGTCAATGAAGAAAACTTTGCCGAGGGCAACCATCTTTCTAAGACTCACTGAGTAACTTTGGCTTCTTTCACCGGTAGTTGGTTCCCTATTCCTGTATACCTTCAAATATCGATTAAATTTCTTGTAATAGTGTAAGAAGCCATGTCTACTCTTATCGAGCAACTCCACCCGCTATGTTTTATCCCGCCCGTTTCACAGTAACTATGCAGGTTGCTCTGTAGGTTGCTATGCGACAACGTCACGGCGACGTCATAGCAACATCGATTTGTTGCTTACATTTTGCAGGATTTGAAAGCATGTTTGTCTGTCATTTTACACAATTTGCAGTAACTCTTGAGAATAGTTTTCTTGGTTATTTGTGATAATTGATCTGAGTTGGGTGTGCCATATGGAACAACATATATGACAATATAGATCATGTGGCCAGCCTGGGTAGAAGACGTCATAGTCTGGTAGCGAAAGCCCGTTTTGGGGGTGAACCTTGCTTTAGCGTCCAGACAGTTTTTTTTCTTGATTACTTATCTCCAGAATCTTCTGATTTCAAATCTGCCGGGTGCAATGCTGAAATCTTTGGGCAACTTAAATTATGAGCGTTTGAAAAGAAAAAGTGAAAAAATAATTTTTTAATCAATCAATCAATATGGTTAAAATCATATTGTTTTCATTACTTAAATAACCTATAAATTTTGATCCCAATCATACATTCTGTGTATTGCATATTTGTTTTGATTTTAAGTCAATTCTTTTCTGTACCACGACCTATTTAAATTGAGTTATTAGGTCAGGAACATAGAATTACGTAAAATATCTGGCTTTGGTAAAAATTCAGTTAAAACATAAAAGAAACTACAAGAAAACAAAAACAATTACTCAAATGTGGCCTTTTTATATGAATTTTAGTAATAAAGAAAGAATCATATGTCCACACATTCTCTAGTCCCTGGGCCAATCTGCAAAAGGGGCTTATTTAACCCATTCACACCAGGCATCAACCATCAACCAACCAACCAACCATTGAGGCATCAACCAAGGCTGGCTGGGTGATGCCTCACGGCATCATCTGGGGATGGCTGGGTGATGCCTTGAGGCATCATTCACAAAATATTTGTTTTTGTGAATAAAATTGGAAATATTTGCTCAATAAACATGAAACGTTCACAGTATGTAGGTATAATATCATATTTAATATTTGTAACCAAAATAGAGAATAATATTAACGATCATGTGTCATGTCACATGATGCAAAAGTAAAATTATCGCAGTTAGGCCCCTATACCCGGCCTCTCCGGGTATACACTAGCACTAGTACCCGGCTCTATACTTGGGGTGGTGCTGTGGGTACCAGGCTTGATATAGTTAAGGAGTTGGCTGCCCCCCCTCCCCCAGAAACATTTGTATTATTGGTTTATCTTGTATTTCCATCCTTCTGGTTAATATTCCCACTTGTAGTCGCTCTGGCAAGTGATCGGATTACCATGACAACAGCTCTTGAAGAGACCTACCATCAAAATGCCTGAACGCTTATAATTCTGAGTGCTGAAAATCATTACTTGGTTCTGTGTCCTTTTAAGTATTACAATGACTCATTAGATTTAAATTTTGGTATTGAGCTCCATAGTCTGGTCCTTTGTAGACAGCAAACAGAATTGAAATATGTCTTCTCAGTGGCCTACAGCAGCCTTTTTCATGTGTGTACTATTAATGTCCCCTTTACACACCTGCAATTTTCTATATAGCTCTTTCTTAAATAATCTAAAGACTATAAAATCTTTTCATATGCAGTTTTTTGCTATGCTGCTCTATTGTAGCATCCCTTAGGAACATCTTGAGCTATTTTTTAGTATTTTTTTATATGAGGTTCCAGGTATATTACCGATTTTACTATCCCTTCCACTCATCTTGTTTGACATATCTGACAGCCAGTGCTAAAGACATATATTGTATAAAGACTATAGGGCCATTTTTATGCAGTTTTTTGCTATGTTGCCATGTTCTGGCATCCCTTAGCCACATTTTAAGCTATTGTTTAGTGTTCTGTTATATTAGGATCTAGTTATATAACAAATTTTTCTATCATTAGCGCCACCAACATTTGATATTTTTGACAGCCATTTCCAATGGCATAGTACCTGAAAGCTATCCAATCTTTCTATATATAGTTTTGTGCTAGGTGGCCATATTGTGTCATCCCTTAGGAACACTTTGAGTTATTTTTAGTCTTCTGTAATCCCATGATCCAGGTATATGACCTAATTTGCTACCCCTGCAGCAACTCTTGTCTGACATTTTCAACAGCCAGTTCTAAAGATATACAGTATCTAAAGAGTCTAAGAGTTTTTTCTATGCAGTTTTCTTGCTATCTTGTCACATTGTGGCATCCCTGAGATGTTTTTTAGTGTTTTGTTATCTTATAATCCAGGTATATAACTAATTTTGATACTCCAGCCACCACTCTTGTTGGACAGTTTTGACTGCCAGTTCTAAAGATAAAGTATCTAGAGACTACAGGAGCTCTTTATATGCTACAATATGGATTTTGTATCAGGAGGTCAATATCAGTGGACATCGGGAGCCTGGTGGACACCCCCCTAACTCTATTACCCTGTGGAAAATGACAAATAAAAGAGAAAAAATGCACAAAACAGAGATGTATATTGACAACTCTTCGGAAGTAGACAATTTACTGGGGAATGTGTGGAAATTGAATTCTCTCTCTATTACTAAAATATATATCAGAGAGCCACATTTGAGTGTTTTATATCATTTTCTTGTGATTCCTTTTCTGTTTTATTGAAAAAAAATTTCTATAGCTAGCTATTTTACATAATTCTACTATTTTGACTTAATTACTCAATTTAAATAGGTCATGGCACAGACAAAAATTGACTAAAATTCAAAACAAATATGAAATACACAGAATGTATGATTGGGCTCAAAATTGAAAACAATGTGATTTTAACCATATTTATTTATTGATTAAAAAATTTTTTTTTCACTTTTTGTTTTCAAACGCTCATAACTTGAGTTGCCCAGAGATTTCAGTGTTGCACCCGGCAGATTTGAAATCAGAAGATTCTGGAGATGAATAATCATGAAAATAAAACTGTCTGGACGCTAAAGCAAGGTATACCCCTCTCGCCGCCAGACTATCAGCCTGGGACGTAAACGTCAACTGCGGACAAAACCGTCACCCTTGGTACATTACTCGTTATCATTGTACCCCTACAGCGGTATGTAACTATATATTGTTCGCCACTGAGTATAAAGCAATGCGAATTACAGGGGGATTTGTTGAGGTTTTTTTTGGATGGGGGTGAATGCTGCCATAGAAAGTCTACAGGAATATTGTGAATGGTTATGCTTACCAACAACCACGAGATGCCACCACATGTCTGTTCGCTTTTGATATAGGGTTTGACATCTGTAGAATCCAGTGTCCTCCCATGACACAGCTTTAACAGTAAGCTCGCTTTCTAGTGCACCATGTTTGCTGAGAGAGTACTTTCGTTCATCGATCGTAAAATTACGATCCGATCTGTAGATGGTCTCTTTGTCGAGGTTAGAAATATGAGTTGTACGCGTCCAGGCATATCCCTCATTCTGAAACCAGAGGCACTTACAATGCAGAGTAGTGTTGACATTAGATTGGTCAAGTCCTTGATTATGAACATTAATTAAATTACTAGAATTGATAAGGATTTGAAATTGATAAGGATGAAATGCACATGCTTGTAACTAGCCCCAAAAAAGCAAATAGGCTATGTGGTCCCCTGGAAGGTCTTTTGACCATAGCTGGAGCGGTGGTGTGATTACTCTTCTTACTCTGTTAAGAAGAAAAATAACTCATTTCGCCCGATTACTGATGCTAAAAGTCCTTTGGAGTTGAGCATAAACAACTACATGGATGCCACTTGTGACAAGTTTTTTTAATATATTTTTTTTAATTCCTACCGATTCTGCCATACTGGGCAGTTCTTCCATCGATAGTTCGATAACATCATGTTACATGCAGTAGCAGGCCTCAGGGCCAAAAGAAGAACATTGTATAGTGGCCATATGCCAAGAAATACATGCAAATAGTTGAAACCGCAAAAAACACCGGACCAGTTGGTATACAACACAAACCATAATGAAGTTGGATGAGATGAGATGAGATGGTAGAAGATAATAATTATGGTAACATAGTCACTTCATATCACAATCAGAATACAGGTGTAACATAACATACGCATACTAGGTGCGCCACTCATATGTTGAGTAAGTCCCTTTTACGGCCACCTTAAAGGTCTTCTTTTCTACAATCTCTTGGGTGGTTTGATCGAGTTCATTCCATATACAGACACCCCGATGATATGGAGATCGCTCATACTTGCTAGTTTTGGCTCTACGTTGGAGGAACTTTATCCTGGAATCACTACGCATGCGTCGCTGACGTCGGTCTAACAATAGTTCGTTTTTACTTTTTTTATCCATAATAGATAGCAACTGCATGTTACGCCTGCTGTCGAGATAGTCTACTGCGGTGTACTTGTGTAGGTCATCGATGGATTGTCGAGGTTTACGGAAGCCCTGCACAATGCGAAGTCCACAGTTCTGGGCACGTTGCAGTTTGGAGACATCTGCCTTAGCAGCACCATCCACCAGGAAACTGCAATATTCCAACATAGGTCGTATGATAGCAAGGTACAGCCTTCTAGCAACGGCAAAACTCATACTCGGTCGCAGATTTTTTAACTTAAAACAGCGGGCATACACATTGCGGAGATTTTCTCGGATATGATCTTTGAAGCATAGGTCTGAGTCTAGGTTTGTCCCGAGATATTGGTACTGATTGACTTCAGACAGGGTAGTGGCACCACACGTTAGCTCCAGGCTAGGCAGATATCTCTTCTTCCTATGCGAGGCGTACCACACTGTTTTCGTCTTGGAGGAATTAACGGTCATCCCGTTTACGAGGCACCATTCTATTATACTGGAGAGAGACAGTTGCAGATCGGTTACCGAGTCTTCGTTTTGCTTTCTCGCTGTGTATATTACCAGATCGTCCACGTATTGCATGGACTTACAATTGCCAAGATCACTGCACATGTTGTTAATGAACATGATAAAAAACAGTGGCCCCAGGACAGAGCCCTGGGGGACACCAAAACGAATGGGGGCACTGGCGGAGGTATTACCATTTATAAAGACACTCTGCTGTCTGTCGTGTAAGTAACTGATTACCCAGTTAATAATTGTGCACGGAAGGAAAAATTCCTTCTCCAACTTGGCAATCAACAGGGGATGGGGCACTGAGTTGAATGCCTTTTTTAGGTCAACGTAACAACTGGCACAGGCAATACCATCATCGCAGTAATCATAGAGGTCTTTGACATAGTCGAAAACAGCGTCAGCCGTTCCCATGCCATGACGAAAGCCATACTGAGTTGGTGTTAACAGGTTATGAACTTCCAGGTGATTGTAGATTTTCTCATACACTATTTTTTCCAAGATCTTTGCCGGGGCAGGTATTAATGATATGGGACGCCAATTCGAGAAGTCGCCACCTTTAGGTATTGGAACCACAATGCTGGATTTCCAGGCAGTTGGCACGGTGCCAGTCAGTAAGGTATTCTTGAAGATTAGCATGAATTCGTCAATCATCAGAAGCATTGCATCCTTGATTACTCGACCCGAGATGTTTTGTAGCCCAGAGCTTTTACTGATGGAGATGCCCTTAACATATTTAGTTACCATATTCTTATCTAGGGGGAGATTTATATCAAGCGGGATAGATTTAGTGTCATTTAGTACTTTCAGTTTGCTACGGTACGGCTCCTTGTCTCGATCCTCAAATAACTTATGACCAATAGTCGAGAAATAGGTATTAAAATAGGTGGAGGTATCATCATATTTGATTTGTTCCCCAGTCTGATCGTCAACTAGTGAGCACTCGCCGTTGAGTTTATTTTCTTTTAAATAGGCACTTAATATGACGCCAAAATTCTTTAGGCTTGTTTACACTGTTATCCAATTCTTCTTTCAAAAAGGTGTTTTTTGCATTATTGAGTGTTGATTTAATTTTGGTATTCAACTTCCTAGCTCTTGCCAGTGCGTTCTTATCACTAGAAACTTGAAACAGCTGGATTAGTTCGCGACGTTCATGAATCATGCCAAGAATTTCATCAGTGACCCAGGGGTCGCGATTTTTTTTGAAATTCATTTTTTGAATAGGACATTCGAGGTCAAGATATTCGGTAATCATGGACAGGATGATATTCCACTGTTGATCCGGGTCGGTCGAGCACCAGAAGTCACTCCAATCTTGTTCTATGAGAAAATCATTCAGACCAGCTTTACTGTAATTGCGATAAATTCTACCCTTGATCTCAACCTTAACACTTGGTTCGGCTTGCTTCTTTCGCTTGGCGAATACAGGTAAATGATCACTCATTAAATCAGTAAGCACTCCACTCTCGTTAACAATACTACTATCGGTAAATATTAAATCAATGGCCGTGCCGCCTCGGTCATTAGGGCGGGTCACTCCGTTTATCAGCTGTTTTAGATTAATTTCTTTGGTTGCTGCAAGGAGTTTTTCTCGATTGGGGCAGCTCCACTCAAGCATGTTACAATTAATATCACCGAGAATCCATAACTCAGTGCCAATTACGGCCTCCGAGTTGGTGATCTCATTGATTTTGTCTATGGTAAATTGAATGTCCATGTTCGGTGGACGGTAAAGAGTTACTACGGTCATTTTCCTAAAACAAGGCTTATTTACAGAGATGGTCAGAAATTCTAACTTATCGCTTATACCAGAGAGATCAGATAATTTGTGGCTGTATGGGGCAAAGAGATTATCTACATAACAGGCCACACCACCCCCGACCCTTCCGTTCCTGACTTCACGGAAAGTCGTATGATCATCAAGATGAACGAGTGAGTCAGTATATCGGTAGTCTAGCCAAGTTTCACTTAAACTAATGAAGGTGTTTTGTCCTAGAACCGTCCATAATTGATTGATATTGGGAAAGAGGCTGCGAATATTACAGTGAGCAAAACTGATACCTTTACTCGGCATTGAGTATGATAGTGGATGAGATAGAGGATGAAAGTGCACAAGCGTTAGGCAAACAGGTGGGGATTCCCAGCATGAGTGCCAGTCTTGCAAGGGGGTCAAGTCAGCCCCGATGCAAGAGTGTAAGTGAGGAGACCAAAGTTAAACAAGTGAAGGTATAGGGAGACAGAGAGAAGCAGAGCAGTGTGAGGGCAATGACGGCAGATAGGACCAGTTGGCCAGGTCAGGTCGGGTCGGCGAGGGAGACAAATGAGCGGTAATAATGCATTGAGAGGAGAGAGAAAGCACAATATTATTATTATTATCATGTGACATGATTTGATTGTAGTTTGTATTTGTTAAGTTGGATGATATTTTCCAGAGTCTTCCTGTAGGATCGTTTTTGGCAGTGATGGACATTTGGGCTGCTTATAGATCCGTTCACATTCGCCCAGAGCACAGGCAGTGCCAAGGTTTAATATGGGAGTTTTGGAATAAAAGAATTTCGTCACAGATTGTTGTTTATCTTTCAGGTCTGGACGTTACTTTAGTTTAATCCCATGGCGCTTACAACATATTTTGTTATTTGGGTGATTTTCTGGTTGTAGGTGCGGACGAGGCAGAGTGTCAGAAAGGGTTAGAAATACTGCTTTTTACTCTGGAGGAGCTAGGATTCGAGGTTACTCAAACGAAAATGGGATTTCCTTCAACCTCAATACGTTATTTAGGAAGTAACATAGACACTAAGACTATTGAGGTTATTCTTCCTGAGGATAAAGTAATTGAGTTGTGGAAATTGGTTGGTAAGTTCTTGAATAGAGAAGAAGCAACCAAAAACAGAATTGCCGTCCATATATGGCTATCTTTCTTCAGCTTCGCAAGTAGTACAGGACGGGAGAACTTTTCCAGATCAGTGCACAGTACACCTGTTTAGTTCGTGTCTCGTGTCTACATTGGTGGGAATGAATGATTGAAATCTTCAATGGGAAACAAAAAATTGATTCATCGTTTTTTTCCTGACTATTATATAATGAAGACAGATTCCTCCATGAGTGGTTTTGGGGCAGTCTGTGAGCCGGACTGGCCTGCAGCCATGTTTTTTGGACGTTGGTCACCACTTCGCCACTGGTCTGGTAGAGATTGAACAAAATGATTCCATAAGCTTGGGGGAGTTATGGCATGTAGTGTCGGATAGGTGGGGTAATCAAATGAAAGACAGTTTTTCTTACTGTGGTCACTGACAATACTTTAGCTCTAAGGGCATTGCAAATGGGGAGAAGTAAGTCTATTAAGTCTATGAATTGGCTTAGAGAAATATTTGGGTTTGTTTGTCTACAATATTAAACTTAAGATCATTTATGTTCACTCCCAGGACAATATCGTCCCGGATTTCCTGTCCAGATGGGTGGTGTATCGGCTTTGTGTTGCGGTACGAGCGTTGGAACTGCGGCTCAGCGAACTACAGGGTGCTTGGGTGGCAGAAAACAAATTGATCACCAGAAGGACCCAATGGGAGAGTTATTTCAATTTTGCCGAGGAATATGGATTGGAAGATCCTATTCCAGCCAGTCTGGATAATGTTTTACTTAATAATGCTCATTTAGCTCAATGATTAAGTTATAGGTCTATTCCGAATTACGTGTCTGGTCTATGGGCCATGCACAAGGTTTTGGGCTATGACCATGTCAATTCATCTCAATTTGAAGTAAAATCTTCACTAAAAGAGCAGAACCAATTACTGTGGATAAAATGGTAACGATAAATGTGGTTCGTATTCGTACTTCTTTTTTGGTTGGGGGCATTGCTTGGCTTCAGGGGCTAATTAGAAAAAGTAATTTAGAAGATACTCCCATTATGATTTTTTCAGTGAAATATCATTTTTATCTGTTATCCTCTATGGTGGTGTATCTTACTGGTCGCTCCCAGCTTCTGAGTTACATGAAAAAGGATGATTTGGTAGGGGTACTTATTCATGGTTTTCCAAGACACTTGAAGATTTTCGCAAAACATTTGGCTTTAATTCTCTAACGACCCATTTGTTAAGGAGAGGCGGTGCTACCTCGTAAGTAGAAGCAGATATAAAATAAAAAGAAATAATATAGGTAATAGGCAGAGTCTGTCAGTCCTTTTATATCTTTCTAGATCAATGTAGTCTAGGACTGACCTGGATAGGAAGAATGTTGAATTGTTTTTTAATTAATTTCAACTCTACTTGTTTTTTTTCTAAGGTGATGTTATAGCGGCTTTTTGAGTCTTAGGGCCTGGCATCCTAGTTGCCAGGGAAAAACCGGAAAATTCATGGTATTTTTCTTTACCGTGTATGAACTCTACAGAAGTAAATGTGATTGTATGTTGATGAGAATTGTTATGTAACTGTATATTTTGTTATAATACATGTTGTAAATACATATCTATAAGTGTTAGTTATTCTATAAGATTAGGCCTTAGTTACTGGACTTGACATTTATCTTAATGTGTCTTTTGGAACAACAATGTATATCTACCTCAGGATTTCCCACAGCCGGACATATAAAGGTTGTAGATTTACCAAATACTGTAATTCTTTCGGCTGGCAGCCAACTGCTTTGCCAGTTCCCAGCAAAGCATAAACCTAGAAAATGACGTTTTGCCTTGTTATACATGTACTTAATTATCCTCTTCCCATCTATATAAACACACAATCCTGAAATACTTCGATTAGGTATCACCCCGTATTGGCGTCATAACCATGTTTCTACTTAATACCCAACACATGTTGCCTAGTCTTTATACTAACTTAAAAATTGTCGGGTAAGAAAAGGAATATTATCTATAATTCATCGGGAATTTTATTCTCAAGACAAAAATTCAATCACATTGTTTGCATGTGTAGCCTATACCACTGAACCTATAAGTGGGGAGCAATAGAAATAGTTTGTATTACAGAAATGTGCATCTGTGTTTAGCAGTCCATATCAAAGGAGTGCTAGAAATTGGAATTCGCTGAGCAGAAATTCACAATATTCACAGATAAGGACGCTTTCAAAAAACACATTGGATCAGAAAAAATATCGAAAGACTACTATCAGTTATAAACAGTTCTGTAAAACAAATATTGAAAGAATGAATAGTAATGAGAGACATATTACCCATCTCATCTCCCTGCTACTTTTCTATAAACTCTTACTTTCGATATCACTCACACTACCTCACTGATATGATATGGTATTGATACGATAATTCTAGTATAATTATTCACTGTCGATTTAGAGGTGCCTGAAAAACTTGAAAATCATCGATTTTGATAACAAAAATAACAACAACAAAAAAACAAACAAGCAAAGCTAACCAATATAAATACGGCATTTATATAGAAGATGCAACACGGTAAAAGTAGTTTTGTGTACAGAAGGCCATATATACACCTTTTGTGTACACGAGGTTATGAATGTAATATTAAATATACAAAGCTCCGCCTGTATATATCACACTATGTACGACACCTTTACCTCGTAATTTGTCACGTAGAATGAATGCCGTCTTATGACTCATGAAAGGTTTCAAGCAATGCTCTGGCAACTACATGTATTACCTTCTCTTATCATCAGCATATCAAAAAATCCTTACCAAGAAGTTGGATGCAGAGCAGATGGAGCAGCAGTGAACGAGTCATATTGAAGCTCATATTGCTCTGAATGTAACATACTCCTCTTCATGAATCCCCATCTGACGGTGTAGAGTGACTGGAGCTTATGGCGTATCCATGGACTAATCTAATGAACATTACCTCGTAGAGTCTAGGTGTGGACTTCGCATGTTGAATCGATCAAGTAGTTTTAATTCTCCCGTCTGGATCTTTGATATCTTACATCAGATTAATGTCGCATGACATGTCCATTGTTCTGTCCCATGCTATACGACCAAAACACGCGGGAAATCAATATGTTTAATCAATTTCTATTTTGCCCTAATGTATTTTCTATTATGCCATTTATGGGCATTCCTTGCCATGATAACATCACCAGGGAGGTATTTTAACAGATTGAGCGATCAATAAGTCGATTTTTATCGTGGTCTTTGTTGCGTTCTCGTCATCTAAAATGACCAGTCCTTATGGAAGATGATCTTACGAGATGATCATGAAAATATCTTAATATTGTGTCTTAACCATGATCCACATTTTCATAAGTCTGTCCTATCTCCATTATCATTGGAGGACAACTCCAGGAGGTGTCAGGCCAATACCTGGGTCACCAGAAATAAAAGAATGTGGCTTAGCTTATCTCAAAATGGTCGCCTGAACACTACACGAGCTAATAGGTTTTAATGACATTTTTACAATGTCGTTATCGCACGCATTGGTGCTATATGCGTACGGTTTCATGCCACTCCCTGGTTCCACTCCATGCAGGTAGGTCTCCGGCGTATTACAGCACAAACATACTCGTCGACGCCAGTTGACTTCGGCGTATTGGCTGTAATTGCTCCACTAATTGTAAAGACATACATCTGAACCACCACGTACGTCACCCCACGCCACAAACGTCGACAAACGTATCTTTGTACAGTAAAACCCCGCTTCTGGGACACCATCCTTAAGAACAATTTCCTTGGAACGGAGGGTGTCCCCTTTAGCGAGAATTATAAATATATAACAAATAAAAGGTTTGTATTCTGTTGGTCATTTTCAGTTGCACCCACCCAAGTCGCTATTTCTGCAACTGCCAGACTAGGATCCAAATACATCAGGCACCAGTGGGTCAATAAAGGCTAACACACACTTTCCAACTTTCCTTCCTTACAATATACTTGAGATTTTGTAGCGACAATATCACAAGAAGGGTGCTGCTGATGCAGCAGGGGTTGGGAAAAGTCGGCGACGAAATCTGCTCGGGCATCGGTCACCCGAGTAGGAGGTGGGTTGAAAATCTCTGTGCATATCTGTGCACACCTCGAGATTTTCCTTTGGACTTTTACACTTTTGTAAACATATTCCACCGTGGCCCCTAGCGGATGACTGTGGAACCTGCGTAGCTCACTTTTGTCATGTTTGGCAACCTCCTGGCGTTGTATACATTTCCCCAAGGCTAGAGACATACGACACGTTTAATTGAAACGCCCATATCGATCTTGCAGTTACATTCTGCATTTGTGCACAATAGCACCTGGGGATATGACCTATGTATCAATCATTCGTCCAAGTGACATTTTCAATTTGCATTCGAACACTTGAATTCGGTTTCGTATTTATCCTACCCTATCTCATCGACATACAGAGAAAATTTTGTAATTATCTATGTTAGTAGCGTGTTGACACTCATCGCAGGATGGCCATATTTGTCAATGCTGCCGGATCTACTTTCGTTATCTGGTCCCTGATTGGCCCGTTTTTTATTCACCTCGGTGCATAAAAAACACTTTATTCAACGCTCCGTCAAATACATTGAGTCAATGTTAAACCTATGGCGTTTTTTTTTATCAGGGATAGGATAATGAACCGTGTACACAGACAGAAAATACATACGAGACACGTTTAAAAGCATCTTTTTTCTTCTTCTAGATATCAGTGCTTTAGATTGAATCACCGATTTCACCACTTACAAACCAGGAGCAAATAGCATGTTCATCATTGATAAATGAGCGTGCAATTATAAATGAATAACAATTAAAGGTTTGGGTTACATTCAGTCAATGGATCGTTTTCTGTTACCCACTTGCACCCTGTAAACTTGCCATTTCTCCAACTGGATCCAGACAAATCAAGCACCAGTGGGTCTTGAGGTATTTTGACAGTTTGTGAGAATGGACCGTGTATTGTAGGCATCCGCCGCACTGTGAAGCCACATAAGTGCTCATGCCTCGTTCTGGTGTGATATAGGACGCAATTTCAAGATGGCGCGAGTGTGAAAGAAGTCTATTGTCGGTCTGGTAGAGCACCTTTCTCGTACCTGTCTATTCCGCTAGGTGGTTCTGATAGAAGAAGAGACTTGTTGTTGCACAGAGCAGCGTAAACTGACCACCAGAGCCTACGCTCTGTCAGTACAGAGTGAAGACAGGGGTGGCTAGTAAGCTAATAAATATTGATATAAAAAGACGTCACCATTCATGAACGGCATCATGCTCACCTATCTATCACACCAGATAACAAATAGGTCAGACTGTCCTTGGAGAGTGTACAGAAGTAGGTCACCTAGATCTAACTCTGACCAGAGAGAAGCGTGTGGCCTCCAGCCGCAGTACACAAACACAGGCCACTGTTTGTACACGGACATACACTGAGCCTGTAGTTGAGGGTTATTGTGTGGGGTTCTGTGATGGCGGCCGTGCCCGGGTCCCGCTGGCTGAACGTGCGGCATCTCCGCCCGGCCGCCTCCGTCAGGCTCGTCTGTTTCCCCTGGTCCGGGGGAGGCTCGCAGTGGTACGCCAACTGGGGACGCCTGGCGCCATCTCACGTTGAAGGTAGGCATCATCACTCTCCATTCACAATCTGCCGGGACTCTTAGAGAACTGCATCGAGAATCGTATAAGTACTCAGTACTAGAGGGGAACTTGGTTTCCCTATTCCTATTTACTTTCAAATGTAGTTTAATACCGAAAGATAGTGTTATTTGCGTTATTTGTCCAAGATCCATCCTTATCGAGTAACTTGACACTATGTTTTCTCCCCACTGCACTTTTCATATGAATTTTGTAAGAGACGATCTGCTTGGTCTAAACGTCAACCTTGGACAGTAAACGTCAGCCTAGGGTAGTAAACGCAAGTTATTCCACCCCCCTGTAGCGTGGTGTAACCATAGAGTGTTCGGCTATGGGTATATAGGAATACAAAAGCCTGGATGGGCCGTAATCGTTATTGAGTGACGATTATGATGCATCGAAATGAGGGAAGTAACCTGTATTTATCCTACCCCTAATGAAAAACGCCATAGGCTTAACATGGGATTTGTTTATTTCACAGGCGTGACATAAAGTGTTGTTTATGCCACTACTTTCTGATACTGAAAAAATATGGAAACAGGGTAGGATAAAATCTAGACGCCACTCGTTTGAATTTGAGCTTATTTATGCCACTCATTTTGTTGGCTCCGTACTGTCACTCGTTTTCGACTCTTGAAATTATGGAGCCAACAAAATGCGTGGCATAAATAAACTCAGACTCAAACTCGTGACGTCTCTTGATATTATCCAATTTGAGTGCGGTTCTGGATTTATCTCACCTCTTTCAATGACATTAAATAGCATCATAATATCAGAATAATTCAGATTACTTTGCAAATCCAGTTTACAATATTTTAGATCTCCATGTTGATATCTTGTGTTTTTTTTCTGAAATCCTGGCCGCTGATTGGTCAATAACTTGTGAGTTCATCTTGTATTCATTACGCCACCACCATGGCGTAGCATTGTCACTTTACCGGGATGAACATTGAGTATTTTTCCTAATGTCATTCCTATGGCTAAACTTGTGTGAGATAAAGAACCCCGCTCCTACATCAACAATTGAAGTTCTCTGCTTTGTTGGAGGAGGGGAGCACAGCTGTTACATTTTTCGATTCCTCATTCCTGGAACACGCACACTTATTTATATCCATATTTGATAAATACCAATATTCCTCTTTCGATGGTGGCCTTGTTTTGCAATAGTAGGGGTTCCATCGGCATTCAAGTGGGCTGTAGACTCTTATATGATTGGATTGTGTCTTCCTGAAAATAAAATCTGATATGTGATCCCCCCACAAGGGGGCCAGGGTCGGAGTCGGGAGCGAGGACTTCAATGTTGGTATCTGAACAGACCTTGTGTTACATATACAGTACCCAAAGTATGACTTCACAAGAGTGGTGTTTTGAAAAGTAGAATCTATTTAAAAAAACGTTAAAAAAAAACCAAAAAGCTGGGTTTATTTTATGTATTTAATGAAAAGATAATAAATAGGATTTTAGAACAATTTGATAATAAAAATTGATAATATTAGATTGCATTTTTCATATAATACAGCCTTGGATGGTTAATGGAAAATGAAATATGCTACCAGTGGTGTCCCCAAGTGGCAGAGATCGGAACTATTGGATAGTGGTGTGAATACAACAGAATCAGGCGTATATATATGAATCAGGCGTATATATATGAATCAGGCGCCTACAGATGAGCCGTATACACACAGGGAATAGGACGACCTTGTAAACGCAAAAGCATACCTATATACGCTGGGCGCATTCATATGTAAAATGGTGGTTCTAGTGCAGTGACTGAGAACAAATGTTTTATTCAAGGTTTTTTTAAAGATTTTTAACATATATATTCACACTGAAGCTTCTTTTTCAGTTCGTTATATTGTTATTTTCACATGCACTAAGCTACCAATAAGCATGGAATTCCTCACCAATAACATTTTCTGATATTTGACCTCATCTATTATGTGAAGCCTGATATCACGATGTCAAAGTCGAATCTAGATAAGATATTGACTATCGTGTAAATCCTTGTGGTATGTTAGAGGGAAACTGATTCCGGGTGGGAGAATTTTGGAGTTTCGAGATGAGGGGCCTAGAACTTACATCACATTGTAGGGTGTCTCTGAAATTCAAACATGTTAGGATTTCACAGCCCGTCGTAGCCCGTTGAGAGCATAGTACGGCTATAACACGTGTTTAGATTATCTCCAGAAAAAATATAGTGATTGCATCGTATTCCATGATATTCCAGCTAAAATTTGGTTGGTTTAACATACATATCGCAGGACAAGAACTATATTATGAAGTATATGAAAACAAGTCAATTTACAGTCGATACGGGCACTTCCGCGACGGCGTATATATAGCAATAAACAGGTGGTGTTCATGCAGTGGAAGTTTCAAGTTTGTAGATAGGTGTTAACTTTAGAGAGTTGTAAATCTTAGCGACACAACGTTTCAGCCTTTAGGTTTATGGCCTTCATCAGGTGTACTTAAGACCAGATAAGGAAGTGCCTCCGGGTAAATCTCAGTTAGACCAGAGTAATTTGCAATAAATCAAGTGGTACTTAACAAGTAATTTATCTGGTCGCTAGGACTTTGTAATATATATGCGTGTGGGTGTTTGGGTGTGTGTATACATGTGTGTTAAGCCCAAAAGATATCGACATTTTTTCCGGATTCATCCCGACGATCGGCTCGGTGAGAATTGGGAATAAAATGTCGATGTCTTATACCTATAAGACATCGACATGCAGACTTTTCCCGACGACACCTCCTCCTTTTATAACCTCGTAAATGACCCGGAATGAGATCAAAGTGAGCCGGACACGGCTGGCCCCGGGCCGGGTGATAGGTCTATATAGGCAATAATGCAAAGTTTAATAACTTCTGTTCCATTTAAGATATCAGAAAACGGGTTTCAGATCTATAATCGCCCCTGTATCACCTAGAAATCGGTCTAAGGAGCTTCTAACTCAGACTAGGGTATAGGGTACCATCGCTATTCAAACAGCCAACTCAGAACCGGGAACAGTCGGCGAAAGTGCATACATCGAAATCTTAAGGTCAGGGAGTCGGTCATATCTGACATGGTAGTTATTGCCGAGACTTTGGGAAAAGCAATAAAATCGGAACGGTGAAGGGTGTACATCCACCCGATTGACGCAGATTCTTACCGACCCGACGGATCTGTCGGTCAAAGGTAGAATCGGGCACAGTAGGCATTTCAATGTCTTATAGACTTTTCCTATGCAGATATCGGAAAGTGTTTTGCCGCGGTTTTTTTGGCATCGGTTCATCTGATCGCCGATTTTACCGCGTATTTTATCCGTACAGAGACACTAAGCCTCTTTCTCTATAATACGCTACACGTATTCTGTAACTCAATATCATCCTTCATTTTGTTGTCACCAAATCTAAATAACGTCGCCATCCCGTTTCTTTCTGCACATGCGCAGAGGTAGGAAGGTACTTGGTAGGTGAATTACATAAGAAGAAGTATTATTCCAAAAAAAGATTTTGCATGTCTGATCCCAGGATCAAAGCGGAATTTAGCAGGTTTCAAAAATCCGATCCATAGGCATTTCGATGTCTTATATGCTTTTCCTATGCAGATATCGGAAAGTGTTTTACCGCGTTTTTTTTGTGGCAGAACACGCCGGTAAAAAAAGATTACAATAATACGCTATGACGGACATGTATTCTGCAGCTCAATATCATCCTTCATTTTGTTGTCACCAAATCTAAATAACGTCGCCATCCCCTTTCTTTCTTTCTTTCGTTCTGCACATGCGCAGTGGTAGGCTTGACATTTCCACTGCGAGAGTCCCGCTTCAAGGACGCCCCCTGTGATAGTATGTCGGAACTAGCTGAAGAAATTGCCACAGAAATCGACCGCCACCTTTCAGACAAACCATACGCCTTCTTTGGCCATAGGTATGTTGTATACTGCGATAGAAAGTGTTTGCTCCCTATTTAATATATATAGGCCCAAGTGAGTTGCCACCAGAAATTGTTGTCCAAGGCAAAGCAGCGTTGGTTTCCCAACGTTTTCCAACCAATTTTTAGAACTGTGACCCATTTCATCAAACTGTTGGCATGTCTCTAGTATTCCAGTTTCCATCAACAATATTCTGTCAGAATTGTTATAAATCTGTCGGTTGTTTGCGACAGATTTATAGGTAGCCCTTTGATAGACGCCAAAGGAAATCTCACATTGCATACACATATACATCTAATTTCATTTGACTGATTTTACATGTGAAAGGCGATCTTCCATCAGCTGTTACATAAGCGTGAGAGACTATAGGTTCAAATCGCACCTATCAATATGTTCCCACGAAGTACAACCAGGTGACGATACAATGCCTGGAAGAGGCATCATCAATTTATGTGTAAAACAATGCGCGAATGAAGAGCTAGAGAAACTTCACTATTCTTTCATAATTTATAATACGTGCATTTGGTTGTTTTAAATGATTTAGAACGAATATTGTCGAAATTATTCGAGAATAGTATATCATATATTTCACGATTGGGACTGTGAAGAAAAAAGCTTGTTGAATTTGTCAGTTGCTAATGTAGCTCGCGCCTCAACCCAGCTGTTGTATTGATTGTCACCTTGGCGAGTTGTGAATTGAATAAATAGTAATTTGCATAAATCTATAGCGTGAAAGTTTACATATGAAGAATAATTCAAACGGCCTTGGTTTGCTGTATTTCTCTTGTATACATGAGCAGAATTAGTACTCAAGACCTTGCATAATCTATTGGCTTACAATGATATTGTAACTTTTACATTGTGAATATCGGTGGTGGCCGACACATTTATCGTTAGACAAAATTCGGCAAGTGTTAACAGGTTAAATGTTGTATCTTCCTGACAAAAAATCGATTACAATTTGAAATTGGACTATTTTTGCCAGCTTTGGGGTCTCGACAAGTTTCGAGGTGTGTCGACATCTAGCGAGTCATATGGGAACCTCTCCTGTGCACATGATCTTCTCTGGACAGTACGCTCCTCATGTAAGTATATATATGATGTAAATCCATCTCTCTCCGCGTGGTAAGGTTTCTGTTGGTCTCTAATTAATGACACATGAGATGCATATGACGATAGGACCAGCTATTTTCATCATTTTCATTTATCAATCGACACTCCCTTCCTTTGTTTTTAAATTCATGTTAACGATGATTTCACAAAAAAAGACCACATCCTTGATGTCGTTTTTCTTCTCCCTCTATCATATTCTAATAAGGCGCGGCCAGTGGAAAATGGCTATAGTGTGACTTGCCTTTACTAACCGCATCAAAGCGGAGACGAGTGTGGGTGACCAACCTGAGTTTCAGGTATAATTGGAAGAACTGTAATACAGACATTGGATTTCACCAGGCCATAAAAGCCCTTGATAATGGCCGGTTACACTCTTAATTGGTACCAACAAAAACTACTTTGTATAACACAGAATCAGCACTAGCATACACCTAGTCAGACGGGTCCGACCCTATACCCATGTATACCCATAAATACGGGAAACGTATCTGTTTGGGTCGCCACGACTAGCATACACCATGGTAGTCCGTTCACGCACCGCGCCACCTTCGGGTTACGGTACGTGAAGGTCTAACAGAGCATGGCTCTGACTGGCCAGCCACCTTTAGTGAGAGGAATTGCAGGGTTGGCTGTTCTATTTATAGCATCAGTTTGACAAGAGGGATACTGTATCATATTGCTGGTTACTGGATCGCAATATACACGAGGTTAGAACCAGCGATCCGCCATTTTCCAGGTGCATGTTCGGAAGAAGGCAGGAATTCCCACCTTAAAATGGCAGCACAAAACAGTCTCAGTTTGAGCCTGTGTGCCCTGGCCCTGGCGACAACAGACTGTACTAGAGTCTAACACCATGGCCACTCTTATAGTGTACATTTTAACAATATACATAAATGTTCTATAGGTTTTAACCTATAGAGTAAAACCCATGTATCCTCTGGAGTGTCGTTATCAGCATGTAAGAGCATTGTTTTATTTGGTGCTGCAGTCTGAGGCTCGTACCCAGCAGAGGGAATCCACAGATAGCCAGCCGTGGCACACGCTGAACGATGCCAAGTTGACAGAGCGCTTAAAGGAGCTAGGTAAGACGTCCACTTACATCCGAAACTTGGAATTCATCTTAAATGAGGGATTCCTGACACGACAGCTTTATTCACTCACGCTAGTTGTCTCTATACGGCACATAGCTATGGTGCTATGACAGAGGCCATCTCCCCCCACCCCCCGACGCCATCCAAAACACCAGATGGCGGGACCAAATATCAATGGACTTTATCAATAATATTTTATTTGTGCTTGCCATTGAGAAATTCTAGCCTAGTCTCAATATTATCTATAGATTATAATAACTGATAACAGTGGTTGCCCCCCGACTACATTGGCGCTATCTTACAATTTCCTGGCGGATGATGGTACAACTAACAATCACTCTCTGCCCTAAACCTTACTTGCTGTTCCTGCAGAGCCAATCCCTGTATAACAAGATAGTTAGACTGCCTTCTCAAGTTACTTTCTTTACATCATTCCCAATTGCCAAAATCCAAATATAAGAGAGACTTTCCCGTTCACTCGGGCATTACTACGCATGAACTACGCATAGGATACGCCCACTGGTATCAGAAACATGTTGATATATGGATTTATTATACCATGACAACATGGTCTTTAGCAACAATTCTTGCCTTTCTTTTGAGTTTCTTTCAAAAAATGCCCAAAGTAATAATGATTTAATATAAAAGCAGGAGTAATATAAGACTATCAAATTCTGCTCCAGATACTTGGTTTATTCCGTGTTAGGGGACAAGCTCCCCCATCTCCCATTCGCCCCAGACATATTGGCAGTTGTTGCGAATCAATAAATAGACAACATTGAAAGAATACTTGCATTAATGACCAGATGGAGTCACTTCTCTCCAGAAGCCTGTCCTTTGCTCAAAGTTAAGTGAACAGAATTACTCGAAATATAGTTTGCAAAAAGTCTACATCGATACTTTTTCCGACAGGATGTATGTAGGTGTTACAAATTGTCACTGCCGCGTTATTTCTTATCTAACTGTGCAAGTATGCTGTGAGAAATATGTATTTGCTTCGTTCTGTATACAGGGGGGACACCAAAATCAATTTTAGAGGACGAAGACTTTATGACAAATATCGCTTTGCCTCCGCTGAGAGCCGACCTGAAAGTAGCTGCTGGGCACAGGTAAGTTATTCAATCGATTGCAGACAATTTCGTTCCTCAGTGACGATGTACCTCCATGAGGCATAGAGTTTGGCCATAATAATTCACAAATCAATGTAATTTAGATGTAGTCTGTGATGTAAAACTGCTAGAACTTCTTTTATAGCTTACATCTATATTGGTGGATCATTTTAATTTGAGTAAATGCATCTTCCGATGTCTCTAGTTAATATAAAATCTACCCCCACCTCCCCCAGTTGGATAATTTTGCCTTGAAGTTTGGTCCCTATGAAGAGAAATAGTTTACCCCTAATCAGAGTATTTATCGTAGTCCTCACCTAATATATGGTCACCATTGAGAACACAAGGGGGTCACAATAGTCTTCCTGCTGGAGGTGAGGAGTTAGCTCAGTGGTTAAGGCACTGGATTTATAATCCCAAGGTTGTAGGACTTGGTAGGTTCGAGTCCCAGTGCAGCCTTTTCTTCTCCTGCATAGACAGTGCCCAGTGGTAGATTTATAGCTATATCAAAGGTCGGTGGTGTCTATGTGATGTAGGAACTAAAAGAACTCTCACCTCAGTAAATGTGTAGGGGTGTGATTTTTACCTAAATTCATCTCATAGATTCGATCACCCTCAAAACGAAAATTAGTCTTATAGAACATATTGGATGTTAAACTACCCCTCCACCTCCGCCTCTGCCGACGTGCATAGACACCCGTTATATGCTTCTCATCATCCCTGTATTACTCGGTGGTCAATACCTCCTGGATAGTATCCATTAATCCACAAACCATTGATCATTGTGTCTGTGTGACCGTTATAAATCTATGTTCATATTTATTCTAGCAAAAAGGATTGTATTTACCGGAAACCCATGGGTATTGTTTTGCATAGTATCTATATTTATTTTACATTATGTATTTGCCCTGATAGCTACTTAAAGCCGCAGGATGGCCCTCCCCCATTGACATGCCCAGTTACCGTAGTGAATGGTTCACAGGACAAAGACTTCAGGGTAGAAGGTAGGCCCCTTTAACTCTTTGGTTATACATTTACACGTATATAAAAAGGTATCGCAAGTTCTGGTACTTGTAATAAGTCAAGAAATGATACATTTTTAATGTATATACCCGGAGATTATTTGATAAGATTAAGCAAACACAACTGTATCAGGCTTCTGCTGACTACCAGAATCATTCCCCTTCCTGTCCATCTTGTACGCAATAGATTAAAGATGGGATATACGCAAAATTCTCTAAATTTTCAACCCAACCCCACTTCCACCCCACTCTCTGAGTACGTACTATATGGATGGTCCCATAATGAATTCGACCTGATTCATACCATGATAAGGAAGTACTGAATTTCAAGAATAGATCCAGCCGATTTACTGTATTTAGTATCGCAAACAAATCTCCTCTGGAAAATAATTCGGCCAAATCATTGGAGATTACTCCCCCAATGGGCTGAAACAACTCTAACAGGAACAAAATATTCACCATGTTTATATATACATATATGCTTTATATGTTGATCATATGCCAAACAATTTCAGAATTTTCTGAGTTGACGTCTGGAGAATGCTCGACGTTTACTCTGCCTGGGGGACACTTTTATCTCACAGCATCGGAGAATACTCAACGCCTCATGGATATCATCGCTAACCGTCTTAAATAGACACTGATATTGTCAATAGTGTAGATACATTCGATGTAAAGATGAGTCTTAATAAACAATGGAAACCAACAGATTAATAAATGGGTGTGGTTCTTTTTCTTCAATTAAGTTATCTCAATTATCCTTGATATTATCCTCAAGTCCGGTTCCATTATTATTTTGGTAAACTTTGTCCTAAACAATCAAATTGTAATTATTGCCTCGCTTCATTAACGTATATTACATTGGTTTATATTATGTAACTTGTACCACTGTAGACACTCTTCTCCTTTATCTCCAGCAGTGGTAGATTTACTGCTATATCAAAGGCCAGTCCTTCTCATACCATGTCTATATGTTGTAGGAATTAAAAGAACTCTCGTCTCGGTAAATGTGTAGGGGTGGGATTTCTACCTAAATTCATTACATAGATTTAATCACCACCCTTGGGATGTAAAAGAACCTTGAGATAGTCTGGTAGGGCCACTCGAAAAAAAACCTTGTTTCTCATCACCAAGCCATGAAAAATATGACGAGGGCGATTTTTTTTTTTTTTTGCTAGATCAAAGATGTCTTTTGAAGTGTCATAAAATGGGCTTCAGACATACAATAAAACCCTGCATAAGCGGACACCCTCCGACCCAGGCCACAGTTTGCGCCTACGCAGGGTTTCCAGATATTTACTAGTTATACGTTTAATGCATCCCTGACATCAGGAGCTTTAATTTGATACTAAATACACATACCTTTCATAATTTCTATCAAGGTTCATCTTATTTAAAAAAAGAAGGAAAAAGATCTTCTAAAATCGTTTGTTTCAGATGCGCGCAGTGATGAGAAACAAGGTTTTTTTTGAGTGGCCTAAGAACCTGTAATAGTTTACTGGACGTTCAATCAAACTAACCAACAACTATAGCTTCATCTACTGTGCAAGAGGTAGAAGTCAGTAGGTCTTCTACCTCCTTGGGATCCAGTGCGGAAGGAGACACGGGGGCCCCCTCCCCCTGTGATTTTGTCAGGACTGATAGTAACTCACCTTCCTGCCCATGCAACCAGAAGTCAGACACCACCAATGGTTAACTCCAAACTCTCATAGGAAGACTTCCCTCGGGAGTGTTTCGTTTCGTAACCTTTCATCAGTACTAACATATGAAATATTAAACCATACGACATCTGAATGTAAACTTTGAGTCTGTACCCAAAGCTTGGGGAACTAAAACTATCATACGATGATGATGACATACTTACATTGTCACAGACATAGCTGAGGCCCTATATTGATTATTGGATGCTAAAATGGCCTGGTAAGATGATTATACAAGAAAATAGACTGCATTGCACAGTCTGTACCCTAAAGGACAGTTTGGATAAGATACCTCTCAAAGTTTGACGACCTCAGTGTTATGATCAATGTAGTGATATAGAAGCCTGGTAACAGGAAGTTGATAATTGAGACTTGTTATAAAGGGCTTAACACCTCGATGTATGATACCTTAGCAATTTTGGACTTGATAACGAAAGGTGTTCGTATGCAGAAAAATGGGATTAGGAGACATCAATATTAATTTGAATGAGAGAAATAATACACAAGCAGAGTAAATACAAGGGTTTATGAAAGATCATAATTTACGGCAGATTATTAACAGTACGACCAGATATAATGAGAATGGAGGATCCTTGTTGGATCATATTTACACGAATACAAATTGCCTTCTTGATTGTTGTACTGGAGTAAATAAGGTTAGTGACCATCTTTCTGTGTTTGCTCGAAGGAAAAATGGATAAAGAAGTACATAAGGCAATTATTTTTTATGGCAGAACTTATAAGTACTATTCGAAATACGGACTGTACGACTGGTTATTAAACTGAGAGTGGCAAGAATCTTGGAATAGTACTGATACTGACATACTATGGGAAATGATTGTATCAAATATAAAATCATATCTAGATCATGTTTGTTCACTTAGGGAAATGAAATGGGGTACTTTCTCTCATAAGTGAAAAGAAGAATGTTGTCTCTAACATATGTTACCTTATGATGCTCAATAGGTTGTTTGGAAATAATACTTTCAGATGTATATTCTTGCCATAGATGAAGCTATATTTAGCTATACTCATTAGTAAAGATTTCCCCCTTATGAATCCAGATGACAAGTCTTACTTAAATCCACCCATAATCAATTAAAAGTAGGAGTAGCTAACTAGCTATCTCCCCTCAAAGTCGGCCACCAGCTGGTAAGTGCCACCTCACATGGCTTTACATCTGTGACTGAAGCTATTGAATGGTTATTCAACACAGTCTTTACTTCATTGCCGACTCTGCATGAGCAAACATGACCTGGTCATCCTCCAAACGGCACAGATGTGCACCGTTAGGCTGTGCCCTGGGCCCCCACTCGTTGATACTATCGTTGTGAACTCAGCAGGAAGATGGGTGGGTGAGGATATTCGTGAATCATGAAATACTGAAAAGGGGGATTATTAACTGGGAAAAGAATCTGCATAATTATAGGAAAAGAGAGGAGTTATTTCTGTGCCATTAATGATGAACAATATAACATACTGTTTTAAATATTAGTTTGACAAATGGTATGCTGTTTATCGATTTATGATAGTATATATTTCTTTCTAAAGATTTTATGGGTTATAAAGAGAAGTAGGTCAACTTGGTAAATATATCCTAAGAGGCCATTTGTAAAAAGACTCTTGAATCTCTGAAACTGAATAAAAGGTTTTAACGAACATATTGTTCACGTTCTCATGCAAAGAATAGGGATAGAATCACAACCGAGTATATTGGAACTGTTTGCTACCTTTAGAAAGCAAATGCATTACAAATACATGATATCTGTTCAGTAAACCCCCGCTTATGGGAGACCCCGCTTAAGGAGACACCCTGCTTAAGTGGACAATTTTCTTAGAAAGGAAAATTTTCACTAAATTAAGAGTCTACTCAAAGGGGCTGTTCCATCTGGCCGAATTCTCAGGAAAAGTGTGATTCTGACAGTGACTGAATTACTATTCAGGTACCATCGGTGTAATGGAACGCCATTACCCGGTGAGATCGATGCCGTCGGCCGCTATCGGATGTCTTATTCCATATGTCCAACGCGCACCAATACTAGAACATCCATACCCCCCTAGGTTTTTTACTGGTGGTGTCCTCTGGTGACCGATTGTAACAACTGTGACCTTGACCCCTGGCATGTTTACTCTGAGTGCCTAGTTGAAGGTAGCTGGTGTCTTCAAGGTGAATAAACGCTGTGTTTAGTGGTTACTTTGAGGAATAATGAAATCCTCACTGTAATCAAGTCATATTACAGTCTTGAGGGGCAGAAGTGTGGAACTTCTCTGGAGTTGTGATCGGGGGAAGTCAGAGGACCCTAACATTTTCCGGTACTATCGGCGGGGTGTCGACATCGGAACAGATGATAGCAGATACAGTGAAACCCCGCTTCTGGGACACTGAAGGAAACACCCTCCTTAAGAGGGCAATTTGGTCGGAACAGACATCTTCATTTGGTTTATTTTAACCCCGCTTAAGGGGAAAACTCACTTAAGGGGCCACTTTACATGGAACAGAGGGTGTCTCCCTAAGCGGGGTTTTACTGTACTACCAGGGTCTAGACCAAGGCAACAGTGAGATACATGCTATCGTTCCTGTGGAACAGGACCTTTAACCCTGCTTAAAACTTCAGATTATCTTGAATGCTTACTTATCTTGATGGCTGGTGTCTAGACAATCAGACACCAGGCAGCGGCCTTCGTAGGCTCCTGTTGGCTTCTACGGGGTATTTGTGTGTTATAACGCCCTCGCTATGCCATATCACCTGTATGAAGTAGCTACGAGAATCAAAAATTGAATTTTATATTCATAATTGGAATAATGATTGCAAACGATAGCTTGGGAAGAGGTGGGCACACAGATCTTTTTGGATTTTGGAAATTGGTCGAGTGGTTAACAAACCATGGAAGAAAATCTGGTCAGATTAAGGTCAGATTTGAGGCATCACGAGTACAATGTATATAGAAAACAATAGTTGAAGAGATTTATTACAAGAACTCTCTAGATATTCATGATATGAACATGATTTAAAAAAATGGGGGTATTTTCACATGAATTAGCAACGCGCGCGCAGCTGTCACTCAGTGTGACAAACAACAAATCTCTCATTTATTGTCACTTAAATGGTTCTCCACAAGCGCCCGCTCTTCATATCTAATATCAAAATACAGCTTCTGAAAGCTGAAATTCAGGGCTTTCCTGTGAATATACATATAGGAATAATGGAGGAATAATTCATTTAGATTTATCACTTGTTTTCAAAGGAATTGGCCTGGGCCTACACCCTGGTCCATGGCACCTGCTCTACCAGACACAGTGTTTAGCTCAATCATTTGCTGATAGGTTACACCACTTTAAATACAAAAAACTATTTTAGCCAATTAGAGGACACTTTGAGCTTCCCTTCAGTGCTAACACGAAATTTCTATGACCAAAATAAGTTGATCAAGCACCCATTTGAAAGAAGGAAATGCTTGTCACACAGACATGGTTGAATAAAACAGTTCCATGCCTACACCATTGTAAAGAGCATACATAGAGGATTAATTTGATGTATGACATGCCATAGTTTGATAGCTGTAAGAGGTCGGCATCTTATAATAGCTACACTGAAGAACTGAGTTTGGCAATTCTCTGATATCTAATATGCAAATTATCTATGAAGTCATCAATATACATAAAAATAAATATCTCCATTGGATTCAGCATGTACACATACCTATAAATGCTATATATCTTGTCCCTATCATCAATATCTAGAGAGTTATTATAATAAATCTGTTCATCTGTGCTAATCATTATGTGGTGCCATGCCCTTCTATTGTTTTCTATATACTTGAGTTCCTCACATTAAATCTTAATTTGACTAGACTTTCCTCCGTAATTCTTGAACTACATGACCGATTTTTAAAATTCAAGTATCTTTGTAATCCTCCCATTCCAGGCTATCTGCTCCCATTCCAATTATAGATATAGAATTCAATTTTTCATTCGCGTAGCTACATGAATCCGATGGAGATTTCTATTTTCATGTATATCGATTGCTAATTTGCATATTATTTGCATATTAATTAGGAAATCTCTAATAATGCTGCATAGGCCTTCCACAATAGCACTGAAATAATACTCCTCTCTAATCTAGATCATGTCAAACGAGGCAAAGCATATCTTTGACTTGTGGAAAGGAGTTTGGACAGCTAATCTGCATGATTTATGTAAATAGGAAGGTATGCCTACATCATTAAATTGGCGGGGATAAAAGTTAATCATCTTTTTAGCGAAAGAAACGCGGTACGAGGAGCCGTCCCAATTAGGTTAACTGTAGGGATGTAGGGATGTCGGGATGTAGGGATGTAGAGATATGCGAAAGTAGGATGTAGGGATGTAGGAAAAATGGTATGGAGATGTGGGAATGTAGGATGTGGGGATGTAGGATGTATGGATGTGGAGATGTAGGATGTAGGATAGTATAGTGGAGGGGCAGTATGGTAGAGGGGCAGTATGGTGAAGGGGCAGTATAGTGAAGGGGCAGTGTAGTACTTAGAGGGGCTATATGGGAAAGGGGCAGTATTGTGTAGGGGCAGTATGGGGGCAGTATGGTGGAGGGGCAGTATAGTGGAGGGGCAGTCTAGTAGAGGGGCAGCATGGGAAAGGGGCAGTATGGTGGAGGGACAGTATGATAGAGGGGCAGTATGGTGAAGGGACAGTATGGTGGAGGGGCAGTATGATAGAGGGGCAGTATGGTGGAGGGGCAGTGTAGTAGAAGGGCAGTATGGTGGAGAGGCAGTATGGTGGAGGGACAGTATAGTCGAGGGGCAGTATGGTGGAGGGGCAGTGGGGAAAAGAAGCAGTATGGTTGAGGGACGGTATGGTGGAGGGGCATTGTAGTAGAGGGGCAGTATTGGAGAGGGGCAGTATGGTGGAGGGACAGTATGGTGGAGGGGCAGTATGGTGGAGGAGCAGTGTAGTAGAGGGGCAGTATGGGAGAGGGGCAGTATGGTAGAGGGGCAGTGTAGTAGAGGGGCAGTATGGTGGAGGGGCAGTATGGTGGAGGGGCAGTATGGTGGAGGGGCAATATAGTACAGGGGCAGTATGGCGGAGGGACAGTATGGTGGAGGGGCAGTATGGTGGAGGGGCAGTATAGTAGAGGGGCAGTATGGGAGAGGGGCAAGATGGTGGAGGGGCAGTATGATAGAGGGGCAGTATTGTGGAGGGGCAGTGTAGTAGAAGGGCAGTATGGTGGAGAGGCAGTATGGTGGAGGGACTGTATAGTCGAGGGGCAGTATGGTGGAGGGGCAGTGTGGGAAAGAGGCAGTATGGTTGAGGGACAGTATGGTGGAGGGGCAGTGTAGTAGAGGGGCAATATTGGAGAGGGGCAGTATGGTGGAGGGACAGTATGGTGGAGGGACAGTATGGTGGAGGGACAGTATGGTGGAGGGGCAGTGTAGTAGAGGGGCAGTATTGGAGAGGGGCAGTATGGTGGAGGGGTAGTGTAGTAGAGGGGTAGTATGGGAGAGGGCCAGTATGGTGGAGGGGCAGTATAGTGGAGGTGTAGTATGGTGGAGGGGCAGTATGGTTGAAGGAAAGTATGGTAGATGGGCAGTATTGTGGAGGAAATTCCAACAAATAATATTGAATCATTTTTAATCATAGTTGTAAGTGTGATTTGTAGTTATTATTGTTCCTTATATTGACATCGATAAGTTATGAGAAGGGTTATGAGCTGGTAGGTATTGAATATGTAATATGTGTACAAGTGTAATATGTAGCCTTAGCAAGTCTATACAGTACCGGTATATTATGTATAGTTAAAAAATTGAAATCTTGAAAAATTAAAAATTAAAAAATCTCAGATGTGTGTGGGGGGTTTAAACCTATCCTTTGTTTTTCATTTCGTGTTTCTACGACCATTATTAACGTAGTAATCGTCCGTCTCTGGTACCATTGCAGTTGACCACGTTTCTATGATTAGCACGGTAACGCGTAACGGGGTTAGTATGTAACGCGGTTAGAACGGTAACGCGTAACGCGATTAGAATGTAACGCGGTTAGAACGGTAACGCGTAACGCGGTTAGAATGTAACGCGGTTAGAACGGTAATGCGTAACGCGGTTAGTATGAAACGCGGTTAGAACGGTAACGCGTAACGCGGTTAGTATGGTAACGCGGTTAGAACGGTAACGCGTAACGCGGTTAGTATGGTAACGCGGTTAGAACGGTAACGCATAACGGGGTTAGTATGGTAACGCGTAACAGGGTTAGTATGGTAATGCGGTAACAGGGTTAGGATGCTAACACGGTTAGAAGTGTAATACTGTAACGAGGTTAGATTGGTTATGCAGTAACGGTAACGTGGTAACGATAACGCGATAACGGGGTTAGGATGTAATGTGGTCATAAATATAAGGCATTCTTAGGTAGCATAACGCAATTAGAATGTAACGCGATTTGATCGGTAATGTTTTCTTAGGTAGCGTAACGCGGTAGAATGGTAACGGGAAGTAACGCTATGTAACGCAAATGCGGTAACACATTTTTTAACCAGGTTTTGATAGTTATGGACATTTTTTGATACTTATGGACATTTTGATAGTTATGGACATGACGAATGTCCATAAGTCTCAAACCAAGTCATTTTTGATAGTTATGGACATTTTTGATAGTTATGGACCGCACAGCCCTTTGCTATACTTTGACAATTTTGAGCTCTGGATCCACAAATTGGAAATCATATATATTTGGGGCCTTGAATCTGGAGGTTCCTTTCATTTCTGACTGCTTCATGCACCTCAAGAATGACACCAGGGACCTGTTTCAGTAGTTTCGTGACATGTCTAGATGGTGTCTGTGACACCATATGGACAGATCACAAGATTGCAGTCGATGACACATAGAGTTTCACTCACTTCTCGTAGGAATTAAGCAATGACACTTTAACATGAGTAGGGGATACATATAATCTATGATCGTCCCAAATATGAAGAAGATTGGCCACTTCGATCTTCTGATATTTGCTAGTCTTTTTCCGCTGTTGCTTGCACTGTTGGTGCCGCTGCTGATGTCTGTCTAGACCTAATGTCACAAGACTAGTGAAACAGGTCCCTGGAGTATGATAAATTATTCAGTTGTTCGATATATCAGAATAATATGACTCAAAAATATAAACAACTGATTTCCCTTGAGTAAGAAAGTTTGAATCAAGTCTTGATGATGTAAATAGTCATATTTAAACTATTCTTAGCTAGATCAGAGAATTGACAAACTCACTTTTTTCAGTGTAGTCATTTAAAAGATGCTGGGCATGTAAATCTATCAAACTATGGCATATCATGTATCACATTAATCGTCTATGGTCTTTGTAATGGTTGCACTTACCTGTTTGATTCATCCATGTTTGTGTGAAGAGCTTTCCCTTTTTCAAATTTGTGCTTGATGAATAATTTATCAAAAGTAACTCAGTATGACAACTAGTTCCCCATAAGTACCTGTTTGTATGACACGAACCAATGCATAGGAATTCGCCGGAGTGGCCGTAAGACATGTCCTGCAGGGGCCATAAATGTACTGCATATTGTTCAAATAAAAAAGGTTTCCGGTCTTAGATGTCTGGAGTTTGTTCTGAAGGTCAGAGTAATGACTTTGACATCGATAGAGTCTTGTTAGCTTAACGAGTGTGTGCGTGTCTGTGTGTTTGCGCGCATGCGTGGTAGCGAACATTGATCGGGCAGAACGATCTTAGGATATAAGAAAGTAGCTCGCTCTGTTGGATAGTGTCACTACATCCAATAGATGTGTCAGGTTCAGCCAATCAACACAGTCTTCGTATATTACTGACGTTCTCAGGCGTTATCATATTCCATGACCACGGGATAGTTCTGAAGTAGAGACGGGGATTGGTATTGGCTCAAGGCACGAGGAAGACGCCAGGTAGGTTGTGTTTTTATCAGAAGAAAGAGACAAAAATGAATGCTAACAAGAAACAATGACATACATATCAAAAGTACTTTTCAAGGCATGTTAATCCGGTACATATTCGGGACAATAAGAATAAAAGCTGTGAATGTCTGTTGTAGAAATTCACTCTGAGCATAATCAGGTTTTTAGCTTTTTAAAAGATAGTCACAAGTTTGGTTATTGCCTGGGTAAGTATTTCATTATGCAATATTCTGGGTTTTTTTCATCACCTCTTTGATACTTTTTTGATGGAAATACTAATTACAACATACAAAAACACTTTCGCCTGCAATCATTTTGTTATCATTTATTTCTCATGATCAATCATTATCTGTGCAATGCAAGTTCAACTTTCGATTTCCAGGTGCGGCATTACAATTAACATATCATACCGATGATGATGAAGCATTACAAAGGATTCACCCTCCTGTTTTTCATTGGAATGATTATTGCCTACTTCAACTTCCATGCAAATGTGCCTCTCAAAAATAATGGAAAGGCAGCTACACCAAGGCCGAAACATAATTCAACCTTATCAAAGACTCAAGCCAAGCCCATACCTCAGAAACCTGTGATGGACGGCCGATGTGATAACTGCTTTACGTGGAGAGCCAGGACATTGATTAGCCCTTCAAAAAATCTCTGTAAACCAGGAAAGGATGGAACGATTGATTTGTTAGCCATTTATACATCAGGTCCACTTAGCAAAGTAAGAAGAACCATTCTCCGTGATATTTACTCTGAAGAACTAGGACCCAAGCTTTCGCACCGTGTTCGACTACTGTTTGCTTTTGGGCATGGTACAGATAAATCAAAACAAGCGATTATTGACAATGAAAGCACTATATATGGAGATGTTGTTCAATTTGACACAGTAGACTCTTATTATGGCATGCATTACTTACATTACAACAGTCTGGAATGGGTTCAACAACATTGCAAAAGTGTCAAATTCACTGTTAAAATGGTTGATGATGCCTTTTTGAATGTTCCAGGAATGCTTACTTTTCTTGATAGGTATGGCAAGACTGAACTGCATGATATTCTTGGTGGAGAATGTGGCAGCAACATAAAGCCAATTCGTGGGAAAAATAAATTTGGTCTGACAATAGACCAATATCCGTTTGCACGATACCCACAGTTGTGTGGTGGAAGTGCTATGATAATGTCTTATGCAACTGGAAAGGCATTATTGAATGAAACATCCAATGTGAGGTACATGAGTGGACTGGATGATCTTGATGTTTCTCTAAATGCACGACTCTCTAAAATATGTGCATGCAATATTCCTGGATTTCACTTTGGATATCGAATGAAAGGAAACCATTCATGGGGCTTTCACCTATAGGTGCTGTTGATTGTTCAAAGTTTCCATTTAGTCCATTTCTTGCAATACATGTATTTGAGGGTGGTCCACACTGGATGAAGGTTGTATGGCGGTACAGAAAGTGTTATGAAAATCTTGTTCCAGTAGACTTGAAATGTCCACACTGGGGTAGTTGTCCAGATAACTGGTATCGTCTTCCACATGGATAATAAGGTATTTACTATGGATAAACAAAGTAAATGATAGTGAAACATTAAGCCACATGCACTGTACAATGTTCTGTGTATGTTCTATGTCAACTGTAAATCGTGTATTCTCTTCCTGTCTGCATGTATCTATATGTGTTAACAGTGCAACAAGGAAGGATGCCCTATCATGGGTGATTGTAACTGTTCTTTACTTCTAAATAAAGAAATAGAAAAATGTTAACCACATGGCATTCAGTATAACACATTAGCAGTGGGAATGCCTGAGGTCAGTATGTATTTGAGGGACAGGAATGCCTTGAGGCAATTTCACATTATTTTAGTAATACAGAAAATAGAAAACATTGAATTAGTAAAGATATGTGTGGAAGCCAATTACCTCAGTACAAAATCATTAGGGGCAAAGATATGATTCTTTAGGTCATGTTACAAGACCAAATGTAGTGAATACCTGAAGGCATCCTGCCGCTAGTGACACACAATCTATCAACCAGCTCACTTAAATAAGGTTAACAATGACTATTCATAAATATCTTTACATGAATGTTTCTAGATTTCTTTCTTTCTTTTTGCATGAGATATCTTTTAGGCTTCTATGTAATACTGCTAAGGCATATCATGTTTGCTAAGTTTTTAAAAATTTATCATATTAGTTATTATTGGCTTTTGCATGACATTCAAAAGAAAGATGGCGCGACGTAACCTTAGAGTGCCACCACTTTGAAGACTTGAACATGGCAAGACGACGCACCCCTCTCATAAGATCTCACCCTCTGTAAGTGGTATTCTGTTCAAGGGTCTCACTATGCCACATGGGAGAAGAATTCTAAACGAACTAGGCTTAGAGCCTTGAGAATCTGCTGGCCCGCCTCCTGTGCTAAACACATACATCAATGCAACCCAAAGATTCCTATAATCTCAATGATGCCACCTAGCGGGAATACTGTGTACTTGGTACCTAGTGGCTTTATTTGGACTGGAATACAGAACACCACTTTAGATCTTGCCCTACTCGCAATATCACGCTTTAGAAATCTTGTAAGGGGACAATTCATCTTGACATCAATGTTATTCATATCAATCTTAATCAGTTATTCTACTTTTTCAGTTTTATCCAGCAGTCATCACGTATATAATTCTATCATCTTCACTTAGTGTGGAAACCTATCAATGTGTTCGCTAGACCACACTTACTTGTATATAACTATATTTTTAGTATGTGATTAATTTCATATACAAATATGTTATTCCCTATACAGCCTACCTAAAAATCCTGTACGGTTCATTGTCAGTAGTAGATGGATATGACTACAGTTATTCAGAGTTATTTCAAAGTTACAGTTTACAGGTCACTGCCATCTTGAATTCTTGGCTTCTTCCCTACCAAAATAATCACTGAAAAGTTATGATAATATGATATATATGCTGTATTTGAAGTTATTATCATATAAACAAATCACAGTGTAAAACTGCTTTAAAATTACAAAAAATTCCAAATTGCACCATTTCTGGTGAAATATATGCCTGTAAAAGCTTGTACACAAATGGTACTGATGTACAGGCACAGAAACATACTTCTAGGCCACCATTGATTTAGGAGAACCATGTAATTATACCTGCATGGAATGATTACCGACTTTTAGATCGGTGAAAATGCCCACCGACTTGGGAGACGGAGGTGGGTATTTTCACCGATCTAAAAGAGGTAATCATGGAATACAAATGTAGTGGGGCAGGAATCGAGCAGTGTTTCGTACGTTCTACGGAAGGTGGCAGGGAGAGTAAATCCTTACTGTCCAGTGATTCCGGCCAATGCCGCACACTGGAGTGGCGCGGCGGGGGCCGGGATTACGTAACGCTGGGTATATACTCCACCACATACAGGTGAGTACAGCTCACCTTTCACCAGTCCCATTTACCTGTAATTTTTTGACCGGTACACACACACAACTTTCAGGATGCGTTCTTTATGGCTCGAATTTCTGGTGTTTGTGGTATGCGCCATTTGCCAGTTTAAGTACGACGGTCGTACATATAAAATGTGTCCGAAATGTCCGGAATCAGCTAGGAGACTTGAGGATTTAAACCGGAGTTTGAAAGTATTGTCTCAGAACCCAGACTTGGACCAGGAAGATGCAGGCTCGACCGGCGGTGAAAACGGTAGCACAACAGACCAATTGCCTAAGGATAGCTCCGGGGCAATTGACATTCTACGCGAAGAAAACCGTGGTCAACGTCGGGAAATGGAATCATTAAGGTCAGAAGTGTCGAATTTAATGAAAATGATGGCGGAAATTTGTCTGATGATGGTGAAACAAGATGGCACTCGACCCACGACCCAGGTGCCAGTGACCCTCGAGACCCAGGCTGTAATCCACCCAATGACCTGTTCCTCCTGTAGCAGCAACGTCTACACCTACGCAGAGTGCATCCCCATGTTCTAAGGCCAGCGGCGCGATTCCTAAGGTCCTCCAGCAGCAACTTGGTCTGGTGTACAGGGCATACCAGTCGAGCACGTCCACACATGCCAGGGGAAAACAGAAAAACGAAGTAAGTGTGTGACATATTCATTGGAAGACCATCTACCCTGTGATGCCATTAAGCCTACCTTGGATCAGGTTATCAGCGCGAGCATGAGTTTAATTGAGTCAGCCCGGAAGTAGGGGGCGCTACGTTCGCGGACTTGGCAACAAGCGGCGGCCATATTGCTGGTGAATACAACGCAGCTGTTCGTAGTAGTGTGCACAAGTGAGAGCGTCTTTCTCCGCGGATTTTACGTTTAATATTGCCTGGATATGTCATGGTACTACCCTGAAAAGCTTAATCCTATATCTAAGCTTCGATACAAGGAGAAACTGGCAGTTCTTGGATGTGAATGCCCCTACAACTTGCCAGAAGGTTCTTGGCACAACAATCCAACTGAGTGGCCGAACATAGAATACCCAGACGTCTACGACTATCTCATCAGAGCTCCAAGTAAGAAATATGTCCTTTATTCAATGATCCTGTGATAGTTTGTTATGTTATCGGTCCGTGATATCTGTGTAAATAGAGGAAATCAATGTACTGAAAAAGAAAATGGAAGGGAGTGTGTAATTTTGCAAGTACCGGTACCGACTACCGGTACAACTCACAGCCTACTGCCATGATGTAAACAACAAGGCTACAACTTGCGATGCGTCGATCGGCCGTTTTTAGTCATAGTAGTGACCAGAATTAAATATCAGCTCATTAGACCAATAATAACTATTTTGTTTTTAAAAACATACTTTTGGGCTTTGGTTTGATGAGTACCAGTAATCGTGACTTGACACTCTGAGGTAGCAGGTTTCCCTCGGGTGGATTGGGAGAATCGCCATGTTTTTTTTACACTTGCGGCGGCGAACATATCGGCAAATTCTCATATGTTTCCTTTGAATAATCAAAACATAAACGTCGGGACTGTCTTCTGCACTTCTTAAGCTATCCATAGATTCTTACCTTGAGTTTCTACGTTGAGTTTAAGTGGGGTTATGGTGCATGATGTGATGTGATGTTTTTGTAATTCTTGCTATCCATTGGATGGAGTTTACATTGTTCGTCTGGGGGAGGGGGGCAGTTATATCTCAATAAGATGTGTTACTGATGCAAATTGCATTTACAGTTACAATATTATCACAATAAATGGTTCAAATTTATCTTATTGTATGGTTATTTGATACCTCATGATACAGGACACCACCGTAATCTATGTATGGCAAAATTGTCGAATTAAATAATTTCGTTGCTGTCTTGCTGTTAATATATGGTCTTATTTGTTGGAGCTGATAGAGTCTTGGGTTACTTTTCTATAGATTTCATTAATATACAAATTATATGTAAGTGATTGATCCAGTGCTACACCTAAATACTTGAAGCTTGCAACCTGCTTTAATACTTTTCCATCAATATTCAATACTAAAAGTTCTTGCCTCTTGAAACATTGTTGGGTACCAAAAATTAACATTTTAGTTTTTTCGCAATTAATTGATAATTTGTTAATACTACACCATTGCACTAGTTTGTCTAAAGCCACTTGTAGTACATTTGTTGCCCTGTGTTGCTGTTACATATTGTGTAGATACTTGTTGAAACTTTTTAAAAGATACTTTATGAAGGCTGACAATTCATTTATTCAATATTTGTTTCATTGTCACAGCTGTGTCAACTGGTAGAACACGCAAGGACTATAAAAGCCTCAGGAGTGAACACCTTGCTGCTTCTGGTTGGGTGCACCAAGTGTACCATCACAAGGTGCCGGAAACAGGTGTCACAGTGTTCAAGGCCTGTGTGACACCCTCCTTCCGAACAGGAGAGAGCCCCCATGCACCATGGGTTGCAGTTGCGGAGAATGGGTATATAATCGCGGCACACTGTCGCTGTAAGGCCGGGTGAGTTCAGAAATATCTTTGGCTCTAAATTGATCACTGTCTTTGTGTCTATCAATTTTTCTCCATTCTGTATTTTTTTAAATGTAAATCTCTCCACCTATTTATAATTGTTTTTGTTGTTTTCGTTTATATTGATAGTAATCTTTTTGTGTTTATACTCTAGTTGTTCAATTTTATATGCTTTTCCAGATAAATGGAATGTAACCATTCTGATCTTGAATATTGTGAATGTTATTTTCATATGTATGAAATCAAGATTTTATGTTTTTTTTCAGTGGATTGTTTATGATACACATTACACAAAGCCGGTCATGATACAAATACAACTATGTGCCCCATACACAATTTGTCATACATAGGGGGAAATTCAATCTGTGTAAAGATATATGTTATATTCTTCTTTGTCTTTTTTTTATTCTAGACTAGGAGAGACTTGCAGTCATGTTGGTGGTCTCCTGTGCAAAATTGAGATGTCCTGTCGGATAGGACTGACAAATGAACCGGCATGTACATCAAAGCCATGTGGGTGGAACCATGTGGAATGGGGAGGTGTTGCACCTGCAGCCTTTTCCGACATCCAGTTCTATCATTACCCTACCCCTGGATGAAAGTAGAAAGCAGTAGCTGGGAAAATAAAATTTCATTGAATTTTATGTAGTAAAGTAGTAGATAAAATTTTATGTCGACCTTACTGGACGACATATTAGATGTAATCATAATAAGAGGTAAGTAATAATACATGGAATAATTGACATTGGAATAAAAGTCAATTATGATAAAATTATAAGATAAGAATACAATGTTGGATTGTATTATGGGTAATACAATGATAATTGTATGATAATAAAAGGCCCTACGTGAGTAGTTGAGAAAGAGAGAAGGTGTGGGTGGGTGGGACGAGAAAAGTGTAGAGTACGTGTGTACTGTATGGCGGGTAGAGTAGAAGTGAGACCGGGGTCCGGACCGGGGTCGACCACGTGACTGCGTGGTGAGTGTGAAAGCCGCGAGGGGGCAGGAGGGGCGCCTGTGAGGCGCGGTAGAGGGGGACACCAGAGGTGGCAATGACTACCCCTGAGCAAAGCCCATGAGTCACCCATTACCCTACCCCTGGATGAAAGTAGAAAGCAGTAGCTGGGAAAATAAAATTTTATTGAATTTTATGTAGTAAAGTAGTAGATAAAATTTTATGTCGACCTTACTGGACGACATATTAGATGTAATCATAATAAGAGGTAAGTAATAATACATGGAATAATTGACATTGGAATAAAAGTCAATTATGATAAAATTATAAGATAAGAATACAATGTTGGATTGTATTATGGGTAATACAATGATAATTGTATGATAATAAAAGGCCAAGAAGCCAATAAAAAGGAAAAGGAGAGGGGGGGTGGGAAGAATTTAAGAGTCCTTTTGGTTTAGGGAATTGAGGAGGACGAGGTTCACCGCTTTCTCGTTGTCGTCTTTGATATAAGAGCGGTGGGCATTTGACTTCCACCCTCCATATTGTTGTATGGAGATTTCAGGCATCCCGGCCTGGAATGCCTGTGTTGCCGCTGCCTTGCGAAGGCTGTGCAGCGTATAGTTCGAGTCCTGTCGTGCGGCCACTAGCAGCTGCTTCCATGCCTTGGTAAGCATACGCGTGGTCACCGTGGTTCGGTCCTCGAGCATGAGGAACGGGTCCTCGGGGGTGGCCGTGGGGGCGGCCGCCAGCATCCGTTGTATAGCTACCAGCGGGCATGTGGCGGGGGTCGGCGACGCCTGGAGTGTTGCCGTTTTCTCCTCCCCCGCCAGTTGGAGGTTCTTTGCCGCCTTGACGCGGACTGTCACGCTGGTGGGCGTGACCACCACGTCTCGGCGTGACAGGTGTCGCGCTGGATCGTGTGCGGCCGCCGTCGGGGGCGCGACCTCGCTCTGTCGCAGGGCCGCATAGAAGATGATCAGGACGGCTGCCCGCAGAACTATGTGCATGGGGGAGTCCGTTAGGGCCCCGAGGGCGGCCTGGAGGACCGCCATCGGCACCGGAGGCTTGACGTTTGGGCGATAGTCCTTGTTGCGGTTAAATCTTCTCTGTCGGGTTGGGTTTTCCTCCGTCAACCAAACGTTGGTGTTATGGAGAGGAATTCAATCCATCAAGAAAAATTTTTTTTTAGTCCTTGTTGCGTTTCATAGCCTCCAGTGCCCGCTTCACACGGAAATCCTCGGTTGGCGCGACGTCGCCCCCCGTCAGTCGCAGGTGCGACCGCACATGGGAGAGTTGGTTGGCGACCGTTGCCGGCGAGGGGGCGTGCTCCGCGACGTATTCGAGGTACGCCGTGGTGAAGCTGACTGTAGGTGTCTGTGGATCGGCCCGCATCCGTCGGCAAAACGCGAGGTACGTGGCGACGGCGCTCCTCTGGTTGGCGACCGTTCCGCGGGCACGTGCCTCTGATTGCCGCACAGATGCCCTCATCTGGAGTGAGAGTAGAGCCGGATCTGCATGGAAGACGCAAGACTGGTATCAACGAGGCATGTGTACACGGTATGACCTCTGTAAGGGAATGGTATGTGATGAACATAGCAGCAGTATTATAGTCCCTCGAGGTCAGATGTGCCCTGCTCAGAGCATCGGCCACGGTATTTAGGACCCCAGGCACGTGGGTGTAGATGAGTTCGACCTGCAATTTCGCCTGCACCATCCAGGCCTGGCGGGCACATTCGGCCAGGACCGAATTACGTGCCCTCCCACTGGTGAGTGCCTGGACGGTGCCCAGGTTGTCACAGAACACCTCCACACGTGTACCACGGTCGCGATTTGTGAGGAACGTGTTCATGGCGTACACCGTGTTAAGTGCCTCGAGCTCCGAGATGCATGTGACGGGGTCGACGGTCGGGCACACCCGTCCTGCGTAGAAATACGTGCCGTCCGTCCCGCCGATTCCTGAGAGGCACGCATCCACGATGATACACTTCGTGGGTGAGCCTCGAGGGATGAGGGCGTGGCCGTTCCAGCCGTCGGCGAACCGTAGGAACCAGTCCAGGTCTTGCCTCATATCGGCGTTGATGTTAAGGTAGTACCCGGACATGGCCCTCAGTGCCTCCAGCAGTTTGCTGACGAACGGCCGGGCCGGCCGTATGCATTTAGAGACGTGAAGTATCTTGCCGAGGACCGACTGCAGTTGGCGTTTGGTGAGAGACCGCTTCCTGGCGACCGTTCTGACGTGTTCGCGTACGTCCTGCAGTTTGTCCTCGGGAATGGTGATGGACATCTCGGGGGCATTTATGATGATCCCGAGCCACGTGACCACCTGCGCGGGGGGCTGTGCCTTGTCTGTGGCCTCGGGGAGGCCCAACTCCCGGAACAGCTCCCGTGCTATGGCGAAGTCCGATGCTGCTTTTCCTCGGTTGGGAGAGAGGATTATCAAATCGTCCAGGTACATGGCGGCGTCCACACCCTTTTGTCCCAGCATCTGGACAATGGTATCCGCCACGCACTGCATATGATACGAGGAGGCACGGGCACCGAACGGCATCGCCGTGTCACAGTAGTACCCGTCCCTCCACGCGAAACAGAGCAACGGCCAATCCAGCGGATCGCACCGAAAGTTCTTGTACGCTCTGGCAATGTCTATGGTGCTCATATAACTACCGGGCCCCGAGGCCACCAGGCGGCCGACGAAGCCGTCGACGGTCGGCAGGCCGTGTTCCCGCTCCTGACCGAAGACAGAGTTCTTTATAATGTAAGCATTGACACTGCTCTCCTTGGGATACGTCATGTCGGTAATGACACGACGCTCAATGCCCCCCCGCTTCTCGCATGTCATCAACGGCGACACGTGACACCACGGAGAAAACGGGGCCTCGTTGAAGGGTCCTATAAGGTTGCTGTGTGCGTGCTCTTTACTTATGAACTTGTCGACTTGTTCCGGGAATCCCGTGGCACTGGGATGGTTGAGTGCCTCCTGTGTGTCGCTGACCGGCCCGAGGTACCCGAGGGGAAACCCGAACCGGATGAAGTCGAGCAGTTCTTGTTTTCCGGGCATTCCGGAGAGGTACCGGACCCACGCCGGAATGTTCAGGTCCGTGGGAAGCTCAATGCGTGCACCCAAAGCGTTGGGCAGTCCCGTTTCCCTCACCTCGCCGTATATGTAGGCGTGTCCCGGCGGCCCGGGCCCGGCGAACGGGGGCCAGAGGGCCCGCCTGTGTCCGATGAATGCGGCCGGGTCGGTCTGTACCCCGGGGACCGGCACCCCGGTCTCACACACTTCCCTAAGTGCGGCGAAGTCGGGTGTGGTCACAATATCAATTCCTCCCCGGGGTAATTGCCGAGGCAATTGCTCCTCCACTCCCTTAGAGCTGTCAGCGGTGAGAGTGTATTCCCCGGGGTCGCTGTCATCGCTTGCACGCTCCACGTGTTTGACAGGCGGTGTTGTTGTCACGTGCCCGGGAGGTGTTACGTCATACATGTGGCACTCGCTGGGGTCGGTCGTCCCCCTGCCCGGGAGTGCATGCGTACCGAGTGCAGGGGTGGTGTCTCGCGCCGCGCCTACTCCTGGGGCGCGGCGGGTGCGTTTTTTTAACTCGGGGAGCACTTGAGTTGGCCGCAGTACGTGTCCGGCCGGTGGGGCTCGGCGTGGGGCCGCTGTCGGTGTGGGTACAGCGCTCTCGTAACCGACTCCGTAGGCGAGCTTCCTGTTACACGCGTGGATAGAGTGCGTGCACATCCTGCCTACAGAGTCGCAAAAGGAGCACACATGCACCCACTTTATAACCCCATCCTGGTGGCCGTTACGTTGGCGGCACCCCTTCTCTGAGTTAAATGCCCGGCAAGGCAACTCCCGTGCCCCGGGCTTCGAGACGTCTTGGCCGTTCGTGATCGTTGTCGTGGCCGTCATGGCGAGCTGGACGTGCTCGTCCTGTATCCTGACGTGGTCAGACCAATACAGGCGTCTGGCTTCAACCTGATCGAAGACATGGTTGGACCACCTCCGTACCCCGGCCAACGGCCGTGTCTGGGCATCGGTTGTGACCTGTGTGAGGTGGCGATACAGGTCGCGGCGGTCCTCCTCACGCACGGCCCGGTGGTCCTCCATCATGTTGAGGAAGGCTCCGATGTACTCGAGCGGTCCGAGAGTGCTCCGGGCCTCGAGCTTCTGGCTTATGGTATACACACCCTCACGGTCGATATACATGTATGGTTTCGATATAAGACGGTTGGTATGTAAATCGATTGAAAGCTTACCGGCCGTCCTATCGTGCCGTAGGGTCTCCCGTTCAATCTCGCGCTGGATGTAGTCCTCAGAGACGTATCGGTCGCGGAGCTGCCGTGGGGGTGGAAGCCGTGAGGCCTGGTCATGGGCCCAGTCCCTCGTCCTGTCTTCCGCCGCAGATGGTTCCGTTGGTGGTCTCGACGCCCGTGATGCTGACCGTCGTGATGGCGACCGTTCACGTGACATCTTTGTAATAGCCGTGAGGATGGACTTTACATTCTCCTCCAGTGCCACGATACGAGATGTCTTAACGGACGAACCGTGCTCGGAGACCGAGGCCACGTGTTCGGCGCTTCCCTGCGTAGTGGATTCTTTAACCGTCGTTTCGGACCCGTCTTCAGCCTCGGGGGCGTTGGACGGTCCGGCTTCGGGGGTTGCTCTCGTTTTCGGCATCTTCTACTCGTTATCCCTGTACCGTCCTCATATGATGTGATGGGGTGCGGGCCTTTGTGACTCGTGGAGTGCAAAGGCTGCGCGCACGTGCCAAAAATGACGAGAAAAGTGTAGAGTACGTGTGTACTGTATGGCGGGTAGAGTAGAAGTGAGACCGGGGTCCGGACCGGGGTCGACCACGTGACTGCGTGGTGAGTGTGAAAGCCGCGAGGGGGCAGGAGGGGCGCCTGTGAGGCGCGGTAGAGGGGGACACCAGAGGTGGCAATGACTACCCCTGAGCAAAGCCCATGAGTCACCGATGAAGAGAAAACAAAGGCCCGTGCTGTTAAACAGGACAAGATACAGCGACCGGATGTCCCCCCGACAGAGAAGCAGAAAGAAGCTTTTCTGATTTCTCTGCTGCAAGTAAAGGAGCTTCCAGTGGTCCTTACCACCTTTCAGTGAGATATTTATTATCAGCTAGGATTTGCATATTCAGGTTATTTATGTATGTAATTCTAATCAAATGGTGCAGCGTATATGCGATCTGTTACTTATCATGGTGGTACAAAATGGAATGCTCTGACGCCCATGCTTAGAAACACTGAAACTTTTGTGATGTTCAAGGCCCTTACTAAGGCAAAAATTTCATTGACACACTATATATATATATATATATATATTATATGTAAATCTATATATAATGTATAATATGTACAATCTGTATAAGGTTCAGTAGTAATTCACTTATGCATATTTGTGACCATGTTATATTACTTTGAGTAAGAATTGCAAATGCTTCTATCATTTCAGATCAACAGTTGGCAACTTCATTAGCCAGAAACCGGTTCCAAAGGTGCCCAAGATACCTCGTACCATGCGGGAATAGTACAAATCGGTCTGGATATGAAGCTGTCGAAACAAGACCTGGATCTGGTGGAGCAGTCCACTCTCCAGCAGTCCAAATGCATCGCCTGGCACCAGCAGCGCTGTGGGCGGGTAACATCGACTGCAGTTCAAAGAATCCTCAGCACAAACTTCCAGAAGCCAGCTGAGAATCTCGTCCTGAACATCTGCAGTATCAAGTCCAGGCAGATTAACACCCCACCACTAAGATGGGGCCGTGATCATGAGGATGAGGCAGTCAGGTAGTATGTTGATGCCATATCACAAAAGCATCAAGGCTTCACATACCGTAAATGTGGCCTGGTGATTGATGCGAACAATCCCATCTTTGCCGCATCACCAGATGGCCTTGTCAGCTGTGATTGCTGTGGTGAGGGAGTGGTGGAGATGAAGTGTCCCTACACACTTCGGAACAGCCCACAATCCAGTTGGCATCACGAGAAAGCATACACCCTCAATAACGGACAGCTGGCGCTTGGGACACAACATGAACTCCAGGTGCAACACCATATGTATGTCACAGGACGACAGTTCTGTGACTACATAATCTGGACACCAGGCGCCTGCGAGATAGCCAGAGTCTATCCAAGGGTAGATTATAAGACCTGTGAGGTGGAAACACTGAAATCCTTCTGGCATGCACACATAAGGAATGAACTCCTGACAGGGGCATTGGCCATGCAAAAGGAGGACAAAGAGAATAGGCAACATTGCCTATGCGGCCAGCCTGACAGGGATCCGATGATTGGGTGTGACAACACCCAGTGTCTGCACCAGTGGTTCCACTGGAACTGTGTTGGCATTGACAAGGAACCCAGAGCAAAGACATGGTACTGTCAGGAGTGCAAACCGAAGCATGCTGGGAAGAAGAGAAAGCTTACTAAAACATCTAAGTAAGCTTTCTCAAGCAGTGTATATGTGGTATTTTCTATTTTGTGATATATATATGATGAAAGTTTTGATCGGTTTAGGGTATTCAATGTATTGTATTCTTCACTGTAATGTGCTATTTGTTCAATTGAATGTGATCTCTATGTATTTATTGGAATACTTATTTCATTTTACTTTGGGACATGTGTTATTGATCAAATGAATTACCAACTGATTGATGTGCCATTTACTGATTCAATAGAAGACTCATCTCAGGGCAGTGGGTATTATGTCAGCTTTTGTATGTCTATAGTTTAAGGTGTACTGTATTATTTATTATTTGATAATGTTCCGTCCACAGCAGAAGATTAACTATGCCAAATACTATATTTCTATATGTGTGCCTTACTAATATTTTGAGGGCCACTTTTGTCATGTGTGATAGTCCTGGTATTTATTCAGCTATATTTAGCCCATTTCTTGAAATAAAGAATGTTGTGTTGTGTGCGAGAGCCATCTGTAATTCCTGTGTTGTGTCATCCTTACAGTATTTTTTTTTTTACAATCGCTTGCCTTGTGGGATGAAAGTAAGGACAAAGAAGTATATGTTGCTATAATATGATAAAAAGATGTTAAAATAAGAACTCAAACCTTCGGTTTGCTGCGGAGTTAATAGCTACTTCATAACTCAGGGATGTCAGTTGGGGTCAGTAAAAACAAGGAAATAGTTTTCATGACAATATGTTTGCACATTACATATATTCTCAAAAAACACCAAAAATATATTCCATATAAGTAACATTATCATTCTAAATAATATGCAAAATTGAATTTTTTTTACTAATTACGCCAAGCTTCAATACCTTAGTCTGTGGGAAGGTTCAGGGAGGGATGAAGGTTGCTACTTATATGGGTAATGTACCAGTTGTTATGTTTATTTTACATAGATAATAAGTCAAAATATTCCCTCCAAACCGTTTAGACTAGTCTTCTAAGTAAATGACAAGGAATCAGTTAGTGGCGGTTTAAAATATCCAACATGTTTCGGTGCTACTGCACCTTCATCATTGGTTTAATTCTGGGATCAGTTTGGCACTCTGAAGTACATTTGGGATCGCTCTTATGGATCAGTTAGTGGTTGTGCATGCGCATCAATTAGAGTAGTAATGTCATAGTGATTCATTCATTTCTTGTGGTTACTCAATTGTTATGATAAAAAAATAAGTTTGAAATGTCCCTGGGGATAGTGAGTTCTTTGTGCATAATTGTTAGAAATAGATCGAGGTAGTAATAAAATAGTTGTCTAATGAGTCAATTGAATAGGCTGTCTATAAAGTCATCGTCTTGGGAAGAGTTCATGAATTGTGCTGGTGGTTGTTCACTGTTCGGACTAGGGATCGAAGTCCAACTTCTGCTTATTGAAGTTTCATTTTCACTTAATAGACTTGGTGGTATCATTTATTTTACATAAGGAAAAAGTTATCTCATGTAAAATTGAAAACAGTTTTCCATGGAAAGAAGGAAAACTGACATGCCTGATAACTGCCTATTCCTGACATCATAGATTACAATCACTATCAAATAATTCACTCCCCACTCCATTAACACGTAATTATTCCAAGTCATATTTCCATTCCCTCAGATATAAAATAATGGCAGTTAAGGACGCAAAACAAATTGTCGAATGTGACAGGATAATATTTTATTAAAAATGTGATGAAAATACAAGTAGGTCTCATGAACAGTTCTCTCCCTATTAGAAAAGATATACCTATTTTACATCACATCAGTTACAATATCACCATGCACACGTGTGCAATGCATTTGGCAGTAAAAAGTACAGCTTGAGTTATCACATTAGTTACATTATCACCATGCACAGGGGTGTAATACATTTGCCAGTATAAAAATAGCTTGTCTTATCACATCAGTTACAATATCACCATGCACACATGTGCAATGCATTTGACAGTATAAAAATAGATTGACTTATCACATTAGTCACATTATCACCATGCACAGGAGTGCAATACTTTTGACAGCATAAAAATAGCTTGACTTATCACATTAGTCACATTATCACCATGAACAGGATTTGATACAGTATAAAAATATATCACCATGCAAAGGTGTGAAAGATGTACACAATATAAAAATAGCTTGTATAAGCACATGAGATTCATATCACCACGCAAAGGTGTGAAACATATATACAATATAAAAATAGCTTGTCAAAGCACATAAGATTCATATCACCACGCAAAGGTGTGAAACATATATACAATATAAAAATAGCTTGTATAAAAACATCAGTGTCAAATATTTCTCACCCATTACCCCAAATAAATCTAATTTGGCGAACCACTTTTGTCATCATTGTATACAATGCCACTCTGAAGATTTGCCAAAATGGCACAAACAGTCACAATCTTGTCTAGCCGCACAAAGTTCTCATTATTAACCTCCTCATTTATTGATTTTATTAGTCTAAGTGGCATTGTCTCCTTTAAGATCCCAAACCTGTTTTTGATGAGCCCAATTACCCTCTCAATGTGAATACGGACAGAAGACACCTCTCGAGACTGTTCTACTTCCCTGGCTGTAAACTGATCTTTTCCCTTTATAAAGTGAGGAGTTATTAAATGAGCCCCACAAACAGATGCCAATTCCTCCTTGAAAGTAAAACCCCTATCTGCCAAAATTTGGTCTCCCGGGTGGTGATAATTTAGATTGATAAACCCACTTTCTCTAACAATGAAAATGTCGGAGGCCTTGCCTCCAAACCCCTTTGACAAAAAATTTACACTTCCGTGAGGATTGCATCCTATCAAATATTTTGCAGTGGCATGGGACTTGTAATGGGAATATGTCTTTGAACGGGCAGTAAGGCCACGTGGAGTATCTATAAAAATTTCAAATCAGTCAATAATACATGTTAATTTGGGAAAATGTGCACGGAAGTGTGGAGGTATGCTCTGAAAAATATGATCACGGTCTTGCCAGTGGATAAGAAAAGATGCTTTACTGACAATGACCTCAGTCCACTTCCAAAAATAACTGATAAGTGTTGACTTTGCCACACCAGCATGGTCAGCCAATTTCTCAAATTGGTCTCTGTGGCGGAATCGAACCAGTGTGAGAAAAAACTGGTCGATGAGAGAAAGCTTCGAGTTGCCATCAAGAGGGATGAACTGCATGAGAAAAGTAAAGAACTGCAGGAAAACATCCCAGGTTAGCCCTTGATAGTACTTGGCCTTGTCATCCTTCTCAAATATTAACTCTGTCGATAGGCAAACTGTATTCAGCTTGGCATGCAGGTACTCATTCTGAGACTTCAGTCTAGAGTTCTCCTTTTCAGAGCGTGCCAGTTTCTGTTTCAGTTCTGCAATGTTGTCGTCTGCAAGATGAAAATGTAAAGCAAGAATGAACAATTATCCATTTAAAAAATTAATATGTATAGTACTACACATTTCAATTTGAAAAACACATAGGTCTCCATATTTGCACATTTCCTATGTGAATCTGTCATATTTAAATTGACTAAACTGAGCTTTTTCAGAAATTGATTTGACCCTAGTTCAAATCTATAATAAAGGATAAAAAAACATAGATGTATAAATGTGAATCATTTAATGGTAGTGATTCGTCAGATAGCTTGTGATATCCTATGTATCCTATCCAAAAATTCTACAAAAAGTTTGGGTGAGGGGCGATTGGGGGGGGGGGGGGATGGGGGACAGGACCCCAAAGTTGGCAGTCAGCTTATAACCAGGGTTTTCCTAAAGTTGAAATACTCCCATAATCGGCTTATATCTGTTTGCTGAAGTGGGGTCTGCTTATAACCAAGCTTGGTTTATAAGGAGGGTTTTACAGTATGAAGTATAGTTACCTTTTTCGTCATCTGGTGCAGTTGCTTGCACTGACTGATGTGCTATTGACACTGGGACAGGATCTGGCACAACTAGGATCTCATCAGCAAACTCTGGGATCACCACTGGCTCAGCTAGGAACTCATCAGCAAACTCTGGGATCACCACTGGCTCAGCTAGGATCTCATCAGCAAACTCTGGGATCACCACTGGCTCAGCTAGGAACTCATCAGCAAACTCTGGGATCACCACTGGCTCAGCTAGGAACTCATCAGCAAACTCTGGGATCACCACTGGCTCAGCTAGGATCTCATCAGCAAACTCTGGGATCACCACTGGCTCAGCTAGGAACTCATCAGCAAACTCTGGGATCACCACTGGCTCAGCTAGGAACTCATCAGCAAACTCTGGGATCACCACTGGCTCATCTTCATCATCTGATGTGGGAACTGTATCAGGCACAGCCAGCACATCGTCACCTGGCACATCCATCAGTGACACGTCCATCCCCATTTCCTCCACCTCTGTACCCGGGATAATGTCATCTGAAATAGTGATTTTGATTATGAGAAACCAGAAACAACATGATGTTCAAAGAGTCACATAATTTTATACAACATATCTTAACATAGTATGCATCATAAGAAGAGAAAATTGCATTATAACATGCAATATAAAATTGTAATAATTGGAGGATCTATTATAAGAATGCTGCATTGCGGCAGGAATGATATTGCCATGGTGCTGCCTAAAAGCAGCAGTGGTAAGTGAAGGGCTAGGGGATAACAGGGATTTCTCAGTTGGCATCAGGAAAAGAAGTAGAAATAATTCGGATGTGATGTACACAGAAATAGGGGAAAGAAAGACTCACCTCTCTGAAGTCCATTTTCATCCTCAGTGAAGCCTGCTGCTCTCGACTGACTACAACTCTCAGTCTGTTTCACCATACTCCGTCTGGTCTGACTTTCAAATCTGGAATAAAATGTATGACATTAAAAAACTTGTATGTCATCATTTCTTCACTATTATAGTTTATTTTCAAACAGTGTTGGGAGGCATGAATATTCTGATAGATTGTGTCTTTACCATATATGTATATTGTCTTTTTTAATCCATATCTTTGTAATAATTGATGGAATAAGCATAACAATTTCCATAGCATTGAGTTAATTTCTGGATATAAAATGGTGAATAGACTCTACCTTGGTTTTATGACCGAAAATGAAACAGGGTAAAAAGCAAGTATGGTGTGAATGATTAAAAGAATGTAATTATATTCACCTTTGGAGCGACCTCTGCATTATTTCTCCAGCACCAGCCTGACTACTTGGTAGGTACAAAGACGGAAGATAGTCTGGGTGAGCTGGCAATATCGATGCCTGACCTGAATGAAAATAAATTGTGTTTTAATAAGATTGACATGACATGACAAATCTGGAATGAACTATGTGTGTCAAATAATGCAACCATGTCAATGAATTCTTAGGTTGTCTGAAATATATTCATTTACAGTATATAAATTATTTTTCCTTGTGTAAAACAAAAACAAAATATTTCCACTCCGAGGAGCATACCACTGCTTTTATGAGAAGCCAGTCTATATTGTATTTATCATCCACCTTTTCTAGACAAGTGCCTCAGAGAGATTGAGAAAACACATCGGTGCTGAATGGGGTTGGGGGTGGGTGAGATATTTAAAGTTTAATGTCAGATACGTTCCCTTTTAAGAGCAAATATAAACTTATGCACTGTGTTCGGCACACCTTTAGCTATCGGGAGCCTCTACAGTAAATATTCCCAGAGTTATGAGGTTAGAAAGACAGAGTTTGTTTACATTTTCTTATGCACAAGATAGTTCCCATTGTAATAGTGAATGTGCAAGAACTGACGATAATTTAGGTAGTTTCAACCAACTATGAATACAATTAGTCTGCTGGTGAAGGACTGCCAAATAAGGGAACGTTTGAGTCGCCACAACTGAAGTACCGGTAGCAGTGTGATCAGGGCGTACATGCCAGCATCCTGAATAGGAAACCCTAAATATAGGGGAAGTGCTTCAAAAATCAAACTCAATGAAATGCTTAGTTATGTAGATCAACAGTTAGATCTCATTGAGACGATTCAGGATATATACTTTTGTAATTCTATGACCAGTAGTTGCTGAGAAATCTGGAGAGTGTTTAATGTGTTGTACACAAATTTACGTTTTCAACTCGCTGCCATTTAAACGAATTTCCGGCGAAGGAGTGGGGGATTTGAATACGGACATAACTTTTCCAGGCGGTTCCAATGCCGTTTAAATCATTCAGATCCGATCATTAGATCAAGAGTTATAAAGCTTCGAAAAGCGGCCGCCGTTCGACGCTCACCCGCGAACGTAAACATGAATGTCACGTCAAATCCATACCGCGGAGTAGCGGCCCTCCCTACTAAATAGCAGCCTCAAACTCAAAGACTTTTACGTCTAGTTCCGGAAATAATGCTCCGATATTGATGGAATTTACATCAAACAATAGCTAATACTATGAACAATACTAATTCAGTTGTAAAATTCACTTTCATTGCTTGGTTTACGTGTTAGGAAGACATAATCGCGGCGAAATCGGCATCGGACGCCGAAACCAACACCAAAGTTATCTCTGCCAGTTATAATTTTGTGTAGGTCAGTGTATAATCAATAGTTCTGAACAAAACTTATGTTGAAACTCAGCTTGAGGCTAGGAAAACAGAATACAGTCAATATGCATTTAAAATACTCTATAGAGTAAAATAACTCACCAGAAACGAAGTGCCTTGAACAGATGTAAACTCCTGTGACACGATCTAGAGGAGCCCAAGCCTTCCCAGTTTTCTTGTCTTTTCTCCCACAGAGGTTTGCCCATCTTGCCCTCCTCTCTGGTTGCGTTGAATGCTTCGGGAATGTAAAGAATCGTATTTTCTCATCCTTTACATACGATGATCGCTGCTTACACAGCCCAACAGAGCAGTTCTTCACCATAACTAGTCATGTAAACAAGGGTACGAGTACGTGTTGTATGCGTCGTATTCACCAGCAATATGGCGGCCGCAGGCGTTGCTAAGGGCGTGCACGGAGGTCACGTGACCGGAAGTCGCCAGATGACTCGGCGAATGCGATCTATGATCGCACAAGGAATGGATATTTCAAATTATGCTGAACATATCGCGTTTTTAAGCGATCGTCGCCCCTTTTTAACTTCTCAGGCTCTTATCGATTATGACTTGGCATGCAGAGAAAAGGCTGAATTAATTGGAAGTAATAGTTTTACTTACGGTGACACCTATTTAGTGGCAAAATACCTGAACTTTGAGAAATGTCTAGCCTTTTCTAAACTAAATGAACCGAAGAATCGCCACAAGAATCGAAAAGGAAAAGAAAATCGTCCATTCGGTGTTTGCTGGCGTTACAATGAAAAAGAGTGTACAACGGGTGACTGTAAATACAAACACGAATGTTCAGAGTGTTCTGGTTCACACTCCGCCTTGAAGTGCTCCAAGAGAAGTGGGAAAGTAGATTCAAAATGACTGGACTTGGACAATCGGAACAATGATTCTTGTAATCTTGTACCAGGACATATGGAACTATCACTTGTGGATGCGATTTCTTATGAACAATTACCTTGTGAACCCTTTGCAATTGTTTCTGATGCTAACCTAGATATTGGCGATTTGGCTAATGATTTTGACACAGATATTCAACCCGATGTTGTTGAAACTAATAGCCTGCTTGTTAGCAATGTAGGTATGGGTTCGAATGGCTCAAGTATAGTTACTGCTGTAGTAGATTCTGCTATTGTTAGTGATTGGGAACTCTCAAGTGATTTGTACCGAATGGGTCAAGGTTCTAGTTTGAATAGGAGTTGTGTAAATCGCCCATGTTCAACCAGCTGTGCAGGTAATCATGTTCTAGACGGTGTAGCATATTCTCTTAACCCATGTATATTTTGGGATCATTGTTTTGGTCATGAAATTGTCGATTTAGAGGCCGATTATATATTCGAAGGTGTTTCAAATGGCTTCAAAATTGTTGATGATGAATTCTCAGGTGAATATGATGCTCATAATTATGATAGTATTATGAATTCTGAATTCAAAAACCAAATGGACATTATTGTTCAATCCGAGTTGGATTCTGGTAGGATAAGTATTGTTGAAAAAAAATCCACAGTGTATTCATGCCATAGCCGCAGTAGTAAAAGAAGAAACAGGCGCCATAAGACCAATTACAGATTGTAAAATACCTTTAAACTTGAGTATTAATAATTTTATGTCTTCAACATGCAATAAGTTTTCATATTTAAAACTAGACGAAATAACAAATGAAATGATCCCTGGATGTTTCTTTGCGATTCTCGATATAAAAGACGCTTATAGGGCAATTCCTGTCTTTCCTCTACATACACTGCACGAAAACCACTATTTTTCATATGTATACGAAATGCGTCTAACAGTAGGATTTTGCGTCTAGAAGTTAGATCTGTTATACCTCTCGTAGACGCCTTATCTAGTGGCGTATATACATGTCCATGGTGCGGTCTTATATACGTCATATATACGCCTGATTCCGTTGTATATACACCAATCTCAAAAAGTTCCATTCTCTGCCACTTGGGGACACTACTGGTAGCATATTTCATTTGCCATTAACCATCCAAGTCTGTACTATATGAAAATTGCAATCTTATATTACCAATTTATTTTATAAAAACCTAATTAAGTATAAATTGATTAATTACACATAATAAACCCTGTATTTGTTGTTTTTTTACCGTTTTTCTAATAGATTTGACTTTAAAACACCATGCCTATGTGTGGTCAATCTTGGCTTAGCATATAAGCACCCTCTTCAAGGTTATAACTAACTACTGAAATCATCTTACTCCCTGCGAATGCGACCGCACAGGTGTGAATGCGGCCGCACAGGTGTGAATGCAGCCGCACATGTCTATCCGGCCCCCGCCGACACCATAACACCTTGCGGCGGGCAGCGGCGGGCATGGGGGGCGGTGGAGGGTGGGGGAGGGTTTCCCAATGAGTCAACCTGTACAAACGCGGCTGGCGGGGGGCGGTGGGCGGTGGCCGGCGGGCAGCGGGGGGCTTCTGACTAAGGCTGGCTGGGGGTGGCGTGGGGTGGTGGGGGGGGCAGTAGGGGGTGGGGTTGGGAGGTCGCGGGTGGTGGGTCAGTGTTGGTGTATCCTCTACCAACACCCACAGGCCCGGGCAGGCCGCAGGTCACAATTTTTTTTGTTTTGGTATCATATATACGCCTGGCGTATATATATCTTGCGCAGAGTATATTTTATCTTAAATACGCCAGGCATGAAAGACAGCCAAGTCGCGCGCGTCTACATATGGAAACTGTCTTGTAGATGCCCGAAAGGTAGACGCGTATAAGAGGTGTATACAAGTATAAACAAGCCATGATAGCCGATACGTGCATTATCGCAATGGCGTATATATATGTAAAATAGTGGTTTTCGTGCAGTGATAGGAAGTACCAAGGTTTCAGATGGGAAATTAACGGTTTAAATGTTTATCTTCAATCAAATGCTTTGGTCTTCGGTCTTAAATGCGCACCGTTTATATTTACGAAAATCACAGAATTTATTATTCGTTGTATAAATAGATTAGGATATAATAATATCTATGGTTATCTGGATGATTTTCTGGTTGTTTCTGATACGTATATTAATTGTAATACAGCTCTTTTGGCTTTGATTGCATTAATACGATCGTTAGATTTTTTTGTTTCATGGAATAAAGTAGTTTCACCTACTCAGAGTATTGTATACTTAGGTATTTGTATAGACAGTGTACAAATGACACTTTCTCTTCCTGTTCTAAAATTAAGAAAATTAATAAGAATTGTTAATGAATTTCTTATTAAGAAAAAAGCTACTTATAAGGAATTAGAAATATTGTGCGGAGTTTTAGCACACTGCAGCATAGTAGTAAGAGGAGGACAAACTTTTTCTCGTTGTATCATCAATTTTTCTAATTATATAAGAAATTCCTCGGGTCCACAACTCCTTCCTGAATGGATGAAGGATGATTTATCCTGGTGGAGTAAATTATGTACGGTATTCAATGGCAAAGCGGCTATAATACCTAAAGAGGAATTATTTTTCTCAGCTGACTCATGTATGACGGGCTTTGGCGCCGTATTTGAAAATGACTGGTTGATTGGAGCCTGGGACTCTGCTATCGTTTTTCCCGAATTTGTAAATAATCATCATTTTTGCAATCCACCCACGGAGTTGGACAATACTATGGACATAAATGTTCATGAGTTATGGCCAATTATATGTGCAGCACAATGTTGGGGCCATCTTTGGTCAGGAAGAAAATTGCGAATATTTTCAGATAATACACAGGTGGTTACTGCGATAAACACAGGTCGCAGTAGATCCAACGATACAATGCGGTGGATTCGTGAATTGTTTTGGTTATCTTTTTTGTGCAATTTTCATGTTGTCACATCCCATATCAGAACTCACGAAAATGTCATTCCTGATTATTTGTCTCATTATTTTCCACCAAATCGCAAAGTTTGTATTGATGTTCGCCTTATTCGTCACCTTTGTTGCTTCCAGTCTGAATTCGAAATTAGCTTGAACTTCCGGTTAAACCTTTTTCTTCAATTCACGCTTTCTGAGGTGTCTTACAAACTTCTTGTAATGGGGGGGGGGGGGGGGGGGGTGTCTATGGGGCACCCAACGTGCACCCATAGACTCTGATATTGATCTCCTGATACAAAATCCACATCATAGCGCAAATCAGGGCAGTTGGTCAGGTTTCTATTATAAAGGGGGGCGTCCACCAACCATAACAAGGCTACAACAATGGGTTCCCGACAAGTTCCACGACAGGCCTACGATTGGAAGGCCTGTCGTAGCCTTGTTGTGGTTGGTAGACCCTTGTTCCTGACAAGAGGCTACGACAAGGCCACAACAGGCTGCTACATGAAGCTTGCCGGGGGCCTGTCGCGGCCTTCCGACATGGTTACAACAAAATCAAACTTGTTAGATTTTGGAGCCTTGTCGTGGCGTGTCATGGCATATCAGGAGGTTGTCCCAGAGGTCTGCAATAGAATATTTAAGTGGAGCATGCAACTTACGACATGCCCAAACAACGCTGTCGCAGAGATCCCCTTCTCACGACAAGGCGCCGACGGGAACTTTCTTGTCGGGGCTTGTTGTAACCTTGTCGTGGTTGGTGGACGCCTGCCTTTAGGCTACTAACGCGCACCAACATACTACGATGAAAAACCTGTATCATAGAGGGTCCACAACAATCAATATTGTATCGATTGTCTTAGCGCATCGTTGCTTGTCGGTGTGTATCGGCCACGCTTTGAACAGGAGATCATAGGAAATAATTGACGGAAAATTATGAAATTTTCAGAATATCTAAAATACGTAGTGATAATGCTGCTATGTAAATATGATGAAATTTGATAAGAGATAAAGGTCTGAAATCGATCATTTTATACTTTAACTTGGAACTGATCTTTTCATTAAATATAATTATGAAATATAAGATATTGGTTTGTATCTACAAGTAAAATATCAATCATAAATATGCATTATTTCTAGAAATTCAAAGGAAAAATGGTCGATTACAATGGTTGCGTTGTGAGCTATATCAGGGTTTATTCTACCCCTAATAAAAAACGCCATAGGTTTAACATTGACTCAATGTATTTGACATAGCGTTGGATCACGGACTTGTATACATGGATTGGCAACCGACCGCCTGTGGCCCGTAGGTGTTGGACTCGGCATTGTCTTCAGGCTTCTCCCTATAGCCAGAAGTCGGCGCTATAGTCGCCGACGTGTTTCCGTTTTTTCACACTAGGCGGCGCCACGTTCGCGCGCGCGGAAATAGGTGTTAGTGGCATTTATCACTCACTTTGACACCTCCCCTACCTGGGGTTAGTGGTGGGAGTAGGTTCAAAGACTAAGACATACTTTAGAACAAAAAAATGTGTGATGGATTTTTGAAGTAACTGCTTATACCCCTAGTACACAGATGTGTACTAGGGGTCATTTCAGTCATTTTTCAGTGGCGTCATCATCTAAAGTCACCCAAACTCTGCTGTTAGTTTGGAAAAACCCAGAAGGGCTAGGAATATAATTATAACTGTTCTGAATAGGTATTATATTGGGGAAGACAGCTAAATACTTTAGAAAGGCCTCATTGAGTGGGAACATTTTTGAAACTTTGACTTTTCACTTGAAAACCTGTCAAAATCAGTCATTTCTCGGTGGCGTCATCATCTAAAGTGACCCAAACTCTGCCGTTAGTTTGGAAAAACCCAGAAGGGCTAGGAATATAATTTTAACTGTTCTGAATAGGTATTATATTGAGGAAGACAGCTAAATACTTTAGAAAGGCCTGATTGAGTGGGAACATTTTTGAAACTTTGACTTTTCACCAGTGAACCCGTCAAAATCAGTCATTTTTCAGTGGCATCGTCATCTAAAGTGACCCAAACTCTGCCATTAGTTTGGAAAAACCCAGAAGGGCTAGGAATATAATTTTAACTGTTCTGAATAGGTATTATATTAAGGAAGACAGCTAAATACTTTAGAAAGGCCTCATTGAGTGGGAACATTTTTGAAACTTTGACTTTTCACCAGTGAACCCGTCAAGATCAGTCATTTTTCAGTGGCATCGTCATCTAAAGTCACCCAAACTCTGCCGCTAGTTTGGAAAAACCCAGAAGGGCTAGGAATACAACTTTAACTGTTCTGAATAGGTATTATATTGGGGAAGATAGCTAAATACTTTAGAAAGGCCTGATTGAGTGGGAACATTTTTGAAACTTTGACTTTTCACTTGAAAACCTGTCAAAATCAGTCATTTCTCGGTGGCGCCGTCATCTAAAGTCACCCAAACTCTGCCGCTAGTTTGGAAAAATCCAGAAGGGCTAGGAATACAACATAAACTGTTCTGAATAGGTTTTATATTGGGGAAGACAGCTAAATACTTTAGAAAGGCCTCATTGATTGGGAACATTTTTGAAACTTTGACTTTTCACTTGAAAACCTGTCAAAATCAGTCATTTCTCGGTGGCGCCGTCATCTAAAGTCACCCAAACTCTGCCGCTAGTTTGGAAAAACCCAGAAGGGCTAGGAATACAACTTTAACTGTTCTGAATAGGTATTATATTGGGGAAGACAGCTAAATACTTTAGAAAGGCTTCATTAAGTGGGAACATTTTTGAAACTTTGACTTTTCACTTGAAAACCTGTCAAAATCAGTCATTTCTCGGTGGCGCCATCATCTAAAGTCACCCAAACTCTGCCGCTAGTTTGGAAAAACCCAGAAGGGCTAGGAATACAACATTAACTGTTCTGAATAGGTATTATATTGGGGAAGACATCTAAATACTTTAGAAAGGCCTGATTGAGTGGGAAAATTTTTGAATCTTTGACTTTTTGCCGGTGAACCCCTGAAAATCAGTCATTTCTCGGTGGCGGCGTCATCTAAAGTCACCCAAACTCACCCACATCCTACATCCCCACATCCCTACATCCTACTTTCCCACATCCATACATCCCCACATCCCTAAATCACTACATCCATACATCCCCACATCCTACATCCCTACATCCTACATCCCCACATCCCTAAATCACTACATCCCAATATCCCTACATCATTACATCCATACATCACCACATCCTACTTCCCACATCCCCACATCCCTACATCCCACCATCTCCACATCTATACATCCGACACCTCCACATCCATATATCCATATATCCCCACATCCTACTTCCCCAAATCCGAACATCTCTACATCATTACATCCATACATAGTGATTTAGGGATGTGGGGATGTAGGATGTAGGGATGTGGGATGTAGGATGTGGGGATGTATGGATGTAGGGATGTGGGGATGTAGGAATGTGGGAAAGTAGGATGTAGGGATGTAGGATAAATGGATGTGGAGATGTGGGGATGTGGGATGTCGGGATGTGGGGATGTAGGCTGTAGGGATGTATGGATGTGGGGATGTAGGATGTAGGGATGTAGGGTAGTATAGTGGAGGGGCAGTATGGTAGAGGGGCAGTATGGCGAAGGGGCAGTATGGTGGAGGGGCAGTATAATGGAGGGGCAGTGTAGTAGAGGGGCAGTATGGGAAAGGGGCAGTATGGTGGAGGGGCAGCATGGTGGAAGGGCATTATGGTAGAGGGGCAGTATGGTGGAGAGGTAGCATGGTGGAGGGGCAGTATGGTGGAGGGGCAGTGTAGTAGAGGGGCAGTATAGTAGAGGGGACAGTATGATGGAGGGGCAGTATGGTTGAGGGACAGTATGGTGGAGGGGCAGTATGGTGGAGGGGTTGTATGGTAGAGGGTTAGTATGGTGGAGAGACAGTATGGTGGAGGGACAGTATGGTGGAGGGTAAGTATAGTGGAGGGGCAGTATGGTGGAGGGACAGTATGGTGGAGGGGCAGTATTGTTGAGCATGGACATACACTGTCCATGGGTTGAGGGACAGTATTGTTGAGCGACAGTATGTGTCAAGAATGCTAGTTCATAAATTTACCACTAGGGAACCAAAAGTTGTGCTTCATTGACACTAGGGGCGCCACTAGAAGTCTGGTAGTTCCAATAAAGGCCACTAGGAGATGTTGAATGCAGCCGAGTCGGACATATCACAGAACAAACACAGAGATAAGCTAGGTTTCCTATCCATAGAGTATAGGTCCGTGGTTGGATAAAGTGTCATTTATGCACCGAGGTGAATAAAAAAACAGACCAATCAGGGACAAGATAACGAAAGTAGATCCGGCAGCATTGTTAACTACTAACATGGATAATTACAAATATTCTCTGTATATCGGTGAGATGGGGTAGGATAAATACGAAACCGAACTCGAGTTAGCTTTGTCAATGTCTATGCCACTCTGGTCAGGTCTGCTACTCACTAAACTCGGCTAACGCCTCGTGTAGTAATACACAACCTGCCCATCGTGGCATAAACATTGACAAGGCTAACTCTCGTTTGGTTTCTACTAAGTATCAGGACCATGCTACCGTTTTCATGCACCCTCCCAGCACATCACGACGCACACCGATACACACCGATACATTACTATATGCCTCCCGATAGGCTACGATTTGGTCATTTTGTATCGGTATGTGTATCGGCGTTGGTGGGTGCCCGGTCTTCCTAGTAGGAATGCATAATGACCAAATATCAAGGTATATTACGTGGGGCATGCACGCAATACCGTTTAAATAGCTTAAATATGCGAAGATTATCAATAACAGTCCAGCTAAGTCACGCTCCAGTCATGCCAACTGACCGACTCTGGCACCCCTTGTAAGACGGCTGGAACTAAAATACATTGTGTTGACATCTGTGTACCAACCACGGAGAGCGGCGAGGGATCCTGTCATCAATTGATTTCACACATTTAAGCTATTTAAACTGAATTAGGTGAATTCCCCAAGTTAGAGACAATGAATTCTAGTTGTTGCACACTTTTGCACGTTATGGGAAGTTTAGTAAACACCACGGAACATGCAAACCAAGTATGACATATATGCCATTTGGAAATTTACTGTCACCTCTTTTTTTGTCAAACTATCGCCCTATCAGGCTGCGTTATTTTACGTCCAAAGCAGTCCATATGGCCTATCCAAAGGCGAGCCGTAGGCCTACAAGAAATTATGGAGTACCTTGGTCGTATAATAAGAATACTACACCTGAAGCAGCAGTCCGTATTTGTAGTGAGTTTGTGCATATGTATATAATGATATCAAGCGACGTCAGGAGTTTGAGTCTGAGTCTACTTATGTCATGACTCGTGAAATTATGGAGCCACTCGTGACATAAACACAATCCAAGTTAAGCCTCTGATGTTTTTCATTAGGGGAAGGATAATAAGGGGATATTGTGATTGTGTCGTGGTGAGTTACCCGTGACCAGGTCGGTTAGCATTGGTCACTGAGGGGCAGGGACGACAAGATCAGCACCTATTTACTATTGTATCTTCTTTGGCAGCAGCGAGAGAGCCTCGATCACTGACACTTTGTCCTTCCATCACTTCTGGGCCTGCAACTCTGTACTGGATATCCAAGGTCAGGACAGACTTCCTTTCGTACTTGGTGGCCAGTTTGAAGAGGTAGATGGTATATGCCAAGTAGTCTTTGTTATATTTGTTCGCAAGGTTCCCAGTCCATAACAGGTGGTACAGGATCTAAAGTTGGCAGCCCCCAACTCTGCTTGCTTTTTTTTATCAGCAGGTTTTATTCAGGGAATGAATTTACATCAAACTTGTTCATTGGCCGCCAGCGCCATTGAGCCATCCTTGGCTTCTGTGAATTTCATAGTTTCCCTTTTTCGTTTGACTAGCTGGAGCTTGATGTACTCCAGTACTATCCAATCCACATGCCTTTCCGGTACACCTCTCTCTTCCTCACTCTCACTTTACCTCTCACACAGTACTAACATACATACATTTTACCCACCCACCCACACCTCTGCACTGCATGCAGACCTGTACCGATTCCTGTAACACAGAGGTGGAAAAGCAACGTTCTGTATATGGAATGGCTAGTCATGTGATGTAAAAGCAGCTCGCCTATTGGTAGATCGTTGAGTATATCGGAAGGTAGCATGCTCAGAACTGGACAGCAAGACGGTAACATATGGCTGATACTCAGCTGTGTGAGCAATATCCGCGGCACTGGAGCATTAGGGCTAACTGAAGAGTTGGCTGTAATGCGAGGCAAGGCGCGGTCGTGACGGACTCATTCCTCGTCGTCAAGGACTCTCACGTGGTTCCGGTCACATGGTCCCGGTCACGTGACCACGCCACCCCAACCCGCCTGCGTTCACTTCAACCCTGGGCGGCCGACGAGAAGGAACGACCCACCCACCCTACAAAAACTCTTAAATCTCTTTCCTTAACCTCTCCTACTTCGTAGGGCTCATCAGTAGCTCGTCAACTATCTCTTATCTCTTACTCGTATGTTATATTGGACTACTAAAACGTATCTCGTACTTCTACTCGTACTTAATAGATTTTGTGTCCATACCCGCGCTTTGTGTTAGTCATTACCAACACTCCTGGGGCACTGGAGGCCTCATTCAACCTGGAGTAGGGAAGCTTACAAATATTGTGTGTGTGGAGAAAAGATTATCAGATACTGGAGCCAAATGGGAATGATCATCAAGGTGATTGTGAGCGATGGAGAGTGATTAGAATTATTGCAAGACTATCAACTTAACAACGAATTACTTATTTAGGACTGAACATTGGTTTATTGAACTCAGGAGTTTACGTGTTGAAATGGCTTGTTGATATGTGAATGAAGTCTGTTACAAGGAGTTGAGATGGATCGTTGGGTGAAAATAACATAACCAATTGCTTATGAGGATAGTTACATTGTATTAAACTTTGTTAAATACTGTCAATGGAAGTAGAACTTGATTAAAAGGGATTATCAAGAATGATTGTCTCACATTGTACCTGAAGCTGGATGGTGAGTGAGGTTACCGGGCTCCATACGCTATAATATCACAAGCGAAGTTCTACTTGTTAACTAAGGAACAACCATTAATATATTTTTTTTATTTGTACTAGTTCTGTCCATTCAAGACAGATCTCCCACTCTCTTCAATCTAGTTCATGAGATAAAGTTTGAAGTGAGTTAATAGCAATTTTATCCTTGATCTAGAAGCCTACATAATGAACGGGTTAGCAATTCTGACGAGCTAATCAGGAAGGGAATGAATGAGTTTTAAGAAGATCTTTGACCACAACGGTAATACTTCGCCGACATAAGTAGGCCTATTATTCTATATTTCAATTTCTTATCTAATAATAATAATTGACTTAATACTCCATTAGTCATTTATTCCATATTATTGATAATTCAGATTAGTAATTCTTTATTGATAACCCATATTGACAATAACATTTAATCATCATAAAATTCAATAAAATTATTTTTCCGAACTACCGCCCCCTGTCCTTTCTCCAGGGATAGGGGTTATGTGAACTCATTTGAACGAATCTATTTTTGTGTGGTAATTGTTCCTTCGACAAGTTGCATCTTTGTATAGTTGTAAAACAATCAGAATAATCGTAAATTGTTAATTCGGAGAGGCAACACAAGCATATATGCATCTATGTGCTAAAAATAGTTAAGAGGGCGCACCTGGTCATTCACATAGCCCATTGAACACTACGCACATTGCTATTTCCCGCCCGCCATCCCTAAACCAATTATGATATTCATTGTATGATTATGTTATCAACATGATCTTTAAAATGCGGTATGGTAATATATGAAAGACTATAGATAAAAGTTATTTTCTATTGTTCCAACCTGCATATGTGTGGGCGTTATATAATTACTGACAAATTGATAGATAAAGTGAAGTGAAGTGTACTCATATAAATCCAGCAAATCAAATACTTCATGATAAAGTTAAGCATATCCTTGAGAATAAAGCCATCTGTCTCATGATGCATTCATAAAATTGTGTACTGTTTGATTCTACCTTCACTTCATCCTCAGTACAACATGAAATATCACTCATTGATTTTGCTGGCCATATTAGTCCTGGCATGGGCTGAGAGGAAGAGTTACTATGGGTAAGTGACAATAGACTAGAATCAAAACCACCTATTTTGCTTTCTAGGGCCATTTTTAGTAAAATTTGGTAAAAAGCATTTTACTCCCAGTATATCTCTATAGATGCATGATAACTATGTTTCCCGTGCATGTTCTGTTAAGAAATATAGTAATTTAATGGTAAATTAGTTCACTTTTTTGTAAATTTTTGGTTGCCATGGTAACCAAATTATCATGACAACCACAAAACTAGTGTAAGGTAATGCATCTCAGTGAGACCTTTAATTTGAGCTACTACATGACCATATAAATGAAATAATGAGGATTTTGAAAAAGATCCTTTGGCGGCTATTTTGTTTTTTTGTCAGTTAGAAGGCTAAAAATAGATTTTTCAGCTTGGTAAAATAATTTTTCGCAATCTACACCCCAAAATTTACCAAATTTTACTCAAAAATGTCTTTAGAAAGTTTTTGAAGCACCTTTTTTTGTAATATGATTCCAGTCTATATCCTGTATACGTTTAAAGATGTTTATTTCTTCAAATGTAAACCTCTGATTGAATCATTCTTCTTGCATTCAGAAATCGAATCACTTTACCTCTCTAAATGAATGATTGCTGCACACTTTTACAACTTATAATTATCATTCAAAAGGCACAAGTTTGTCTAGATATCACTTCCACAGATAAAAGTAATATTGCTTAACCATACTTATTTATTTTGGATCACTTTATCATCTCATTTAGCTATGAGGAGTGGGAAGTTATAATTGGTTCCTCATCACACCTTGACATCTTGCACAATTTAGAAGATGCAGGAGAGGTAAGTGTTTATCTATAAACCTATTTTCACCTACCAACAAAATGAATGATTTTTCGCAGCTACAAGATGTAATGTGCTAATATGGGGATGGTGGTGCAAGGGTCAAAAATTGAATATAACAGATTCTGTTTATCCATGTTCTATTTTCACCTGCCCAAAACCGACTTATGTTTCCTCTCATAGAAGTCACAATTTCTGAAAAGGTATTAAGGGAAAATGACCTTACTGTGGGCAAACTATATCTTAGTTCGAGGTCCCCTGTGGAGGACATTCGCCCCTCCACCTGTGGTTCGCCGAGAACTAAGACATAGTTCTGTCCACAGTCAGGTCATTTTCTTATCATTACTTATCTTAATTCGATCAATAAATGCCATTTACAAAGTCATGGAATCACAACCCCTTCATGTTGACACTGTACTTGTAGTTAGTGTCTGTTTCAAGTCCCAAACTGATGTTGTCTGCCATGTTGACATAGGTTGCGATGACGTTGATCTTCCGGATCTCGTCCATAGCACATTAAATTACGTGAGACAAAGTGCACCATAGTGGGCCGTAGTTGCCGAATGCAACACCCCTATGAGAGGGTAGTATTTCACTGAAATTTGCACTCAGGTTTTTAATAATGAATTAATCTGTATTATTTTCTTGTGAAATAATGTAGAAATGCCCGAATCAAAAATGAAATTGGACGCCAACTTTTTTATACCCTGTTACCACTTGCCACCTTCAGTCAAAATGATAAAACAATCTATTGTTAGTGGCTGACAATCGGTGACCAAATATAGCAAAAGTCAATAGGTGGGAATAGGCCTCATACCCCATCATACCAATGTCAGCTCTGCAAACAAACATTTCTAGGTTCTGTCACAAAATATATTGTCAGTTAGGCCCGGCGTCCACCTACTACGATAGAATCGTAGACCTCCCGATATGGCACCGATACAAAATGGCAAAATCGGTGCCATATCGGGAAGGTGCAAAATCGTAGACATATGTCTAGACATGCCAATCCACCACGCATTGTATGGGATTTTTATCGGTGTCTAATCGCAGAAACGTGGTCAATTGCCCCGATATTAGGTGACCTTCCAACGCGATTTTGATTTTGCGTCGGGAGGTGCATCGTAGGGCATATCGGTGCCATATCGTAGTAGGTGGACGCCGGGCCTAAATAATCATAATTATATATAAAGGAATCCAAAATGATATCTGTTTTTCATTTGTTCATTATATTCAATATTGGATCATCCATGAAGTATGTACGCAGTGAGGAGGGAGTGAAATACTTTTGAAATTTTGCACACATTGAGGCTAATTGGAAATTGGCAGTAATTATACGGGAGGAATGTGTGGCGCCACCTAGCGCTTACGCGATCCCGTCGCAGATGCGCACAGTACTCCACAGAGGGCGCCTCCAGCGATTGTCAAGACAGCGTTTGCTTCGGAAGCTAATTTAAGACCTCGCTCAAATCACTCGCAAAGATGGGTAAAAACACTCCAAAGCGAAGGACGAAGGATCAAACGAAGGTAGTTGAAGACCAGGAAAACGACGATGTCGTTTTTAGCGACAAGTTCGCGAGCTTTGACAGGAGGTTTAGTGTTTTGGAGACGGCACTCGCGGAGATAGCGGCAAAACTCAATGGCAATGGCGCCTGCTCAGATCCAGGCACCTCAGCAAATACGGCCAATTCGCCTCCTTCGATGCAAGCGCCGACGGCCGAGACACTCCAGCCTCGAGTCCTCCAGGGCATCACTAACGGTATGGAAAATGCTTTCATCGAAAAAGTCGTGGCCTCGGCACCCGCACAGCAAGGAGGAGTCCCGGCTGCCCTGGCATCCTACACGGGAACGTCAGCCGCTACGCTGGGCCCCATGGCACCCGACAACACGGCGGCAGCGCTCGCACGGCCGGCATCCCAGGGCACCACATTCCAAGCCGCGCTCTTGGAGCAGAGGCGGGCCGCAGCCTTGGTACCACCTATGACCGTTAGGCCGGCTAGGCCCGACGACGAGGTCGAGGACCAAGTTCGCAAGATTCTGGAGACCACGGCCTCGAGGGTCACTGAAGCCGGTAAATATAAGTTTTTCCCACATTTATATGTGCATCGAGGCCCGGAGAGAGCGAAGACAGGCCTGAACGAACTCACATTGGTGGAGTATGCATGGGCATTGTTACGAATTATTAATGACGATGATTTCCCCCCCCAATACGTGGCACCGCTGGTGGTACACCTGGAGGAGGTCCTCGAGGACGCCCGGGAGTTCGACTTTGCACAGGTCCGGAGGTGGTCAGAACGCGTATTTGCAATGGTCAGTGAGGGCCGCCTACGCTTAGGCTGGCTCGAGGACACTCGCATTCAGCTCCTCAGGGTTGCGATCTCACAGGTCTATGCAGGCCACATAGCTTATGCAGTCGATAATGCCAAGGGAAAAAAGGCTAGGGACGACACAGCGAGGCCGTGCCAGCCGTTCAACAAACCGGGGGGGTGTGATAAGCCCCCCGGGCACGTGGAAGGAGGCATTCGCATGAACCACATCTGCGCTTACTGCTCGGTCTATACGGGGGCATCCAACGGCCATTCGGAGGTAGCATGCAGAGTTAAACAGAGGAATCTAAGCGCGGCAAGTCCCGCAAGCGCTTCACGCATCCCAGATCAAGTCTCCACCCCCCCCCCAGGTTTTTCGTCGATAGGCGAGGCGACTCATCACCCGTCCCGCCTCACTTCAGCCGACAATGTACAAGAGTTATTTGTTTGTTTACCTGCGCCTACGGCCTACACGTTGCCTACGGCCGATGAATGTGTTATGGGGGGTCGTGGCCGTCGCTGTCCCGGCGCGCCCCCCCCCACTGATTATTACGTTGAAAGTACACTCCATGTCCACGACGGAGGTGCGTTCAGCACCTCAGCAGATGAATCGCTAGAGGGCGCCACAGGCGCGACCCCAGATAGGGCAGGTGGCGCCGCAGGCGACGGTGAGGACGCGGCAGGTACCCCCCCGGTTCCTCGGGTTGCGCCCCTACGGTGTGGGCCTGCCGCCTACGCAACGGTTGTGAAATCCATATGGCCGCGCCCTTCTCCTGGAGTGTGGGGGGGGCACGAGGCAATTGAGAGGGCCTACAGCGAGGTCCGGGTCTCGGGCCTCCCGAACTACCTCGGGGCTCGGATACCCGTTCCCTCGGGCATGCGGATCGATGCATGGAGGGCGGCCCTAGTCGACTACCACGATAATCAGGTCGTCGAATTTCTCGAGTACGGCTGGCCGTTGGGATTCACGGGCGCTAGCCCCCCCACCTCCACGCAACGCAACCACGCCTCCGCGGAGAATTACCCCCGCCACGTCGCGGCCTACCTGGAGAAGGAGCTCGGGGAGGGGGCTTTGGTAGGCCCGTTCCGGGACCTGCCCTTCACCCCGTGGTCGGCAGTATCTCCCCTCATGACTCGTCCAAAGAGGGGCTCCTCCAGTAGGAGAGTAATAGTCGACATGTCTTTCCCCCCCGGGGGCATGGTCAACGCGGGCGTGGAAATGGGCCCCCATCTGCCGTACGCCCAGACATGCACCCTCCCTACGGTCGCCGACCTCGCGGAGAGAGTTCAGGCTCTGGGAAAAGGGGCGTGGCTGTGGAAAGCCGACATGGCCAGGGCTTACCGCCAACTACGGGTGGACCCCCGGGACCTCCCCCTCCAGGTCGTCGCGGCCGAGGGGAGGTACTACATTGACCCGTGCTGCCCGTTCGGCGCCCGCCTCTCGGCCTCGGCATGTCAGAGAGTCACACGGGCGGTAACCTTCCTCCTGGGCCGCGGGGGCCACCACGCGTTGTCGTACATCGACGACTTCGCGGGCGCCGAGGCCACGCGCCAGGAAGCGACGGACGCCTACACCGCCTTTGGGGGCCTCGCGGCGCGCTTGGGCCTGGTCCTCGCCGCCGATAAGTGTAGCCCGCCGGCCCAACGAATGGAATGGCTAGGGATTGACATAGATACGGTCGCGATGACCCTGCGCATCCCGGAGGATCGGCTGGCCGACGTGGTGAGGGAGTGCAAGGCGTGGATCGCCCGTAAAGCCATCACCCGGGCCCGCCTCCAGTCCATCGTCGGCCGCCTCATATACGTCGCCCGTTGCGTGTCACAAGCCCGCAAGTTCGTCGCCCGTGCTCTCGCCTTCCTACCTCGAGTCCCGGGAGTGGGCGTGGCGACCATCCCAGCTGCGGTAAAAGAGGACTTTCGCTGGTTTACACGTTATGCAACGGCCGCCAACGGCGTAGTCTTGGTCGCTCCACACAGAGAACCGTTCAGTATCTTCGTGTCTAGCAGGGACGCGGTCATCGTCGCTGAAACGGCCACCGCAAGCTTGCGCCAGGAGGCGCCCGGCACCGCGGCCGCCCTCAGCCCCGGGTTCCGGTTCCACACGGTAGCCATTCTCCAGGGCATTGCTACGCTCGGCGCGAGGGCGCCACCCGGGGCGGCCGTCGTCGTCCACACGGACGACATGGCTCCAGTTGAGGCCCTCGCCTCAGGCCGAACTAATGACCCGGTCGTCTCGGCCGTAGCCCGCGAGATCTGGTTGGCCGCCGCCTTGTGGGATGTTGATGTCAGTTTTGTATACGCGGCCGTTGCGGAAGCCATCACTCCTGGCGGCCGTTCCTCTGTAATTATCAACCCCGTCTTTGACATAGATGTTTTTGCTTCCATCCTATCTAGGCACCGGCACCCCCCTGCATGCCCAGATGATGGCATCCCTGGCGTCGGCTGAGGCCCCCTCGACGCGCCAGAACCACCTCATCCAGGCCCAGGCCTACGTGCGTTTCGCCGTCTCATCAGGATTCGACCCTCGCTGGCCGACCGTTGCCTACGGGGCCCTCTACACCCAGGCCCTAGCCAATTCATTTCGGGCCCCGGCAACGGCCGCCAATTATCTATCAGGAGCCCGGACCTGGATACGCCGCCATGGCGGGGACCCGGCACCGCTGTTTGCGGACGAGGTCCTCGCGGTTCAGCGCGGTACCAGACGCCTCTCCACCCACATCCCGGCACCCGCCCCTGCAGTTCGCCTTCCAGAACTCCGGCACGTGCTTCTCTACTTATCCAGGGCCGGGCCCTCGGCCCTCGTCCTCCGGGCGGCGCTACTCATTGCGTACTTCACCTTTCTACGGGCCTCGAACCTCGTATCTCCGTCGTTGACCTCGTGGGGCGGCCCCCACACCCTACAGCGAGCGGACATACAGCCCCAGCATGGACTCCTCAGGATCCACGTGAGATCGACCAAGACACGGTCACGTGCGCCCCCCCCTCACGTGGTCGATCTCCCGCGCTTGGCGGATCCGCTGATCTGCCCGGTAGACGCCTATAACAACTACGTCGCGGCCGTTCCGGCCCCTCCACGGGCGCCAGCGTTCATCCTCTCATCATCAACCCCTTTGACCTCTCGGCCGTTGTGCGCCGTCATGCGTGCTGCCCTGGCGGCCGTGGGATTCCCGGCGGCGGAGAGAGTGACACTCCACTCCTTGAGGAGGGGGGCAGTCCACGATGCCGTGGCTGCGGGGGTTCCCCAGAGTGTCATCTCCCATCATGGCACCTGGAACAGTGCCACGGGCATTAGGCCTTACTTACCCCTGTCGGGAAGGACGTCACTCCCTTCCTGACTGTAATAATAAGTTTGGCATTTATGCCTATGCCCTTTGGCATGATTTCTCACGTTTGAGAACATTTTTCTATTTCAGGGTTATTTACTACGGACACTAAATACTCATGACCTTTCTAAGATTACGATGTTCACATCCCATGTAATCTACAGTTGTATGAACTTGTCTCACTGAAATAAATGCCCTGTATTCCAATTCCGCCTCCGTTATAATTGAGGCTAATTGGAAATTGGCAGTAATTATACGGGAGGAATGTGTGGCGCCACCTAGCGCTTACGCGATCCCGTCGCAGATGCGCACAGTACTCCACAGAGGGCGCCTCCAGCGATCGTCAAGACAGCGTTTGCTTCGGAACCCGCCCACCCTCACCTTTTTCGTCAAAGACTCACGTTCTAGGGCATTTATGCCTATGCCCTTTGGCATGATTTCTCACGTTTGAGAACATTTTTCTATTTCAGGGTTATTTACTACGGACACTAAATACTCATGACCTTTCTAAGATTACGATGTTCACATCCCATGTAATCTACAGTTGTATGAACTTGTCTCACTGAAATAAATGCCCTGTATTCCAATTCCGCCTCCGTTATAATTACCTTTTTATATATTTTACAACCGGCAAATCTCCTCTGAGACTAATCTAACTGCATGTTGTTGACTTAACAGGTTGACATCTTGAAATCACCAAGAGCTGGTCATCGTGGTGTGATCCTCGTGGCACCTGATGTTAGGTCGAAGTTGCACTCTACATTCTCAACCTCAGGCATCCGAATCCGGGTTCTGGATAAACATGTGCATGAGTATGTACAGCTCTAGGTGCTAAAGGAACATACATAACCATGCACTAACATATAAACGCATTCTTGCCTGTTGTGACCAGACCTAAATTTGACCCCCAAATAATTGTTGAACTTTACTCTCCCTAATTTCTTTCTGTATCAGAAGTAGATAACAAGGTACTTAGGCCGAAATGTCATTTCAATACTCATACAGAAATGTATGGTAAACTTTTCAATACTTCGCCTACATTGATAGAGAGTGAGTCTGAGTGCTCGCGGTCATGTGTGACTGCAGCTTGTCCACGTGACCGGAGAGGAGGGTGCCGTGTGCAGCTGGCCCACTGGAGTCCTTGGTAACAGCTCCCTCTCTCCCGCTACCGCATTAGCCCTAACTATGTTAGCTATAATGCTACAATCTTTCCAAATTAACATATATTTGCAGCAGAGGGTTTTACTTGTATGGCGTACCTACTGCCCAAGTTTTTCTTTTTTTTCATTCAAAGCTATCGTTTTATATTGTCTTATAGCTTCATACTCCTGATTGGAATATTTCATTTCATGCCCTTATATTGTGTGGAATTGTGAAAATATTAACAGCAAAGGATTTTTGGTATCAATTATTTCTAGTTCCCAAATGTAAAAAATTGTTACCATCGACACATAATATGTTTATGGCCAAAGGGTGAGGTGGTGGACAATTGAGTTTTTACAGAATCATTAGGTGTCTAGACAATAAATTCATGCTACTTTGAAATAGTTGCCACTATCAAATCGTCTGGATAATCGTCAGGTTGTGTCAAATTCCGTAATTCAGTGTCATCAGACCATCTGTGGTTGCCATAGTTTGGTGTTTAGACGATTGCGGGCCGTTGACGGCTGTCATCAGGTGGTCCTAAATTCAGGGATCGTGACCTCTAATCATCTAATGTGAATGCCAGCTAAGTAAGACAACCTTGTATTCTGTTCTCAGGAAAATACAGAAGCAGTATGAGTCCATTGATGCCAGACACCAAGAGGACCAATTTGCCTTTGATGTTGACAAATATAACACCTTTGATGATGTAAGTGATATAGTTTTATTATTTCCTAGATTATTTCAAAAACCAAAATGCATCATAAAAGAAACATATGAAACAGTCAGACAAAAAAGAGTGATATATATCAGCGACAGACTGATCTGAGTGTAAGTCTATCTATGAAACTCACACTGCCAGCGGAATAAGTGATAGAAACTGTACGAGAGTTGTTACTCTTTATTGCATGATGGGCAGGTCACATATAACTGCGCGAGGCATTAGCCGAGCGTAGTGAGAAGTAGACCTGACTGGAGTGTGATAAACACAACACTACTAACTCGAATTTAGTTCAGTATTTATCCTCCCTATAATTCTCCAATAATTCATTTGATACCCTCGTGCTATAAATGGCACTTTACTGCACACTCACCTGAATACAGTGGGCCAATGTTAAGCCTATGGTGTATTTTTATTGGGGGTAGGTTAATGTACATGTTATGTCACTCACTGCTGCATAAATACATCCCGTGTTCAGCTCAGGCCACTTTTGATTAGGGGTAGGAGAAGAGGGGTTTTCTTAGTTTTTAAAAAGTTTTTTATATTTAAACTGGAGGGAATTGCTTAGAGGTGCAGGGGACCTGTGGTCGTCTATTTTTGCCGCCCTGTTTGAAGCAGCGGCCGTGCTATGTATGTGCAGGGCCTGCTATTTTCAGTACTGTGTTAGAACCAGTCTAAACGGGTTATCTGAGCCACCTGGAAGGTACCTAGAGTATAGGCTGGTTCTCATGTAGTGAGAAAGATCCCAGCAAAGCTGACTGTCAGCTGGGTACCAGACTCACACTGGTAAACCAGTGGGGACCCATCAGGGTTCTGCACATGCCCAATGAGACTCAGGAGGTGTATATAAGAGGCCTGCTGAAGCTCAGCTGGACACACTTGGGGTGGAGAGACCATGTGCGGTCCTTCTATAGGGCTCTGTCTCTGTCCCCTGCCAGGGGAAGCATGACCTTCTGGCCCCTTGTGGGCGGGTCAGAGAGTCACAGTTCTCTGGAAGGAGAGGGTCGACCTTTGGGTCCCCTCTTAGGATGGAGTCCGGGATCCTGGGATGTGAGCAGGACGTGAGACCCTCAGGTCTTCCCTGTGTGATCCCGGGCGGCGCTGCAGTGCTGGGTGGCTGTGGTAAAACACGGCTGCGGGTTTGCAGGTGGGACCAGCACCAGGATGGCGTTCTGGACCGAAACTGTGGTGGTACACGGGAGGAGCTTTGGCTGTACCCGAGAACCAGCCACTACGGAAGTATATAAAATCCCTTTCTTCCTACATCGCCAGTTGCAGGTATTATTCCGCGTATTACCTACTGAGTAGGTTTGCAGAGCTTGCAGTTTATCTTAGTTCTACCAAATATCAGGTTATACATGGTAGACTTAATTCATCTAGATTTGTATTCATCTTCGATCTAGAATACATTGTAAACACGACTTTTAGAAACTAATACTATCAGTAAATAGCTCCAGTAGCTAATACTGGTGCTCATGTTACGATTTTTGTTATGTAGAACAGAAGTTTCTGTTCGTTATTTCAGCCATAAAGAAGGCATACTATTCGAAGGTATTTTAAATACGGTATATTTTGACTATTCCTTATAATTGTTTTATATATGGGTACCTCTTGATTTACCGCGAATTCAGGGGCCATGTCATTCCACAATTGCACATCTAAAAAAGATGTAACACGCCTACTGAGATGTGAAACTACACGAACAAACAATCCAGTATTTCAGACGTTATCTAGGATTCTATAGTGTTATGCTTCATGTAAGATTTTATTTTTTCTCAATAGTTGATGAGCCAAATTGATGTCTGGCTGGTTAATTGTCCTTCTGGTATCGAATGCACGAAATCCTCCATCGGCAAATCCTATGAAGGCAAGGATCAAACAATGCTAAAGGTAACTACAAATTTGTGAACGAGTCCCAATCATGAAGCAGGTAAAATGTATTCAGTTTATATCTAAGAAATCATTCAAATATGTTTCACTTGTATCATATATCTCTGATAATCGAAAATTGATCAAATATTTACAAAAATCTGATGATTTAAAGCCACTATTTAAAGTATTCTGAGAGGGCACTTTACTCCAGAAATCTGTGACATTGTTTAAGCTAGTTTCGTAATACAAACTACAATGCTATCAAAGTCCTTGTCATACCTTTACATATGTTCAGCACCACTACATCATAGGTAAGTCTGTCAGTTTTTAAAACCGATCAGGATGCACATTCAAAGTATACTGGTATTTTGCCATACAAGCACAGTATGCTGGGATGAATTAAATATCAAAATTACAGCAGAGGTTGGTATTTACCAGCATAGTTATATAATGAATATCCCTCATGAAAAATACCAAAATATTATTCACTATGACACAATTAGGCTTTTCAAAATTTTCATACCACAGGTGATATTATACAGAAACAAGGTTCCTGTCTATATAGATGGTTTGTACTTTCTTCATTTAACCAAAACAGGACTGAGTTTCTCTCTAGTCATTGTAAAAAAATCAAGGTAGAATTGAATTGGATCCATAGATTAAATATACAAGCGACGTATGAGGTGAACACTCTTGACAACAGCTATGATTAGTTTGCAATGCCTCATACAATGCCACATCTATGGATACACTCACCCGACAACGGAGAACCTCGTACAATCAGTACCACTAATGCCCAAGTCACACTGGCGTAAAAAAATGGCGTTTTCTCGTGTAGGCATTTCTACGTTCTTCTACGCATTTTGAAATATAGAAATACGCGGCGATGCGCGAGAAAACGCTGAGATATGAGATTGAAAGTCGGAATGCGTACGAAAACGTAGCAAAAACGTAGAAAAAGGGCAGAGTGAGAATCAGTTTTAAAAATTCTTAACTTATCTCTACGCATTTCTGATGTGTAAATGAACGTGTTAAAACGCGACAATGCGCACAGAAGATTAAAGACGTTGATGAACGTTAAGAGGCGCAAACAAATGTAATGCCCCAGTCATGCTGGCGCAAAAATTGGCGTTTCTTCTATATATATTTTCTACGCAAATCCAATGCATCGCCGCATCGCCACGCATTTGTATATTTCAAAATGCATAGAAAAACGTAGACGTGTGGACATGGGAAAACCCCGTTTTTTACGACAGTGTGACTGGGGCATTAAGGAAAGTAAACAGAAACGTAGAGAATACGTACCTATTCCGTAGTGTCCAACTTCTTCTGATGCGTAGGAAATATGCCAAATTTAACGCCAGTGTGACTGGATTGCGTACTAAGAGAGAAAAGCGATGGATTTGCGTAGTAAATGCGCGGAACTCGCGTCCTTTTAAATACGTAGAAGAAACGCCAAATTTAACGCCAGTGTGACTGGGGCATAAACACCCTCTCAGTGCTAGGTGGGAGGAGCTACAAAATGGCTACTCTAATTACATTCTCTCTACGTGATCATGTCAGAGGTATGATATAGATGTCCTCAACACTTCGTGATTTACTATTGATACGTATATCAACTTTAAGGTATTTTATTTTCTTTTATCGAGCTTCTTTCAATATTTCACACAGTTCAAGAAGACTGGCTCTTCAAATAAAGCCCTTTACTTTGAGTTCACCATCCATGCTCGGGAATGGCTCTCCACCACAACAGGACAAAAACTAATTGACAAGGTAAGCACGGCAAAGACATAGAAAACAGTGGGAATTAACAGCGTATTGCAATTCAATACCTCAATTGCAAATTGACTAAATGCCTAGAAAATATCTACCAAATGAATTGACGTTTAATTAGAAATAGATGATAATCAGGAGAACAAGAGGACTAATAGCAGTCCCTTCATGTGTAAGCTAAGTGTTAAAACATCTATCAGAGTACTTAGGCCCGGCGTCCACCTACTACGATAGAATCGTAGACCTACCGATATGGCACCGATACAAAATGTCAAAATCGGTGCCATATCGGGAAGGTGCAAAATCGTAGACATGTCTAGACATGCCAATCCACCACGCATTGTATGGGGCTTTTATCGATGTCTAATCGCAGAAACGTGGTCAACTGCCCCGATAATAGGTTACCTTCCGACACGATTTTGATTTTTTATCGGGAGGTGCATCGTAGGGCATATCGGTGCCATATCGTAGTAGGTGGACGCCGGGCCTTAATCTAAGACTAGATACTCCTCAAATAGCCAACTGCACTGTCGTTGAAACAGCTTTTGACAAAGTTTGGGTAGCAATGATAAACGTGAGATTTATCTTGGGATTCAAACATGGCCATATCCCCTAGGACTTAAGTATTGTAAAAAGAACTGAATACCCTGGATGATAACCTAACAGACATTACAAAATTTCGAACACAAACAAACGATCACATGATGAGGTGATCAATCTATGAATCCATTGTAAAGATCTGAAGCCGTCTTAATCTATTTTGGGTATTCTCTGATAGAAGTGTAGCATATTCAATATTATTAACTCTGTGAATAAATACGCCCCCTAGCAGTGTCCGGGCTGTGGACCCGGTAGTTTATTATGTAACAACTTCCTCCTGGAGAGCAGGGTGGGGGCTGGGAGGCAGATCAGAGGCATGTACACGTATCATAAAGCCTATAAGACAGCGGCCCGACCATTGTGCTTGATCACACCTGCGCCCGACGAATCCGTCGGGTCGGTCAGAATCGGGTCGCTGTACGCACTTCACAGACCCGATTTTAATCGGGTCGGGCATTACTAGCGTGGGGGTAATGACCGACTCTGACCGACCATAATCGTGTCGCTGTACGCACTTCACCGACTGTTCTCGATTCTGAGAAGGCCATTTGAACATGATGCTACCTATCCCCTAGTCCGATTTATAAGTGCCTTATACCGATTTGTATGGGAGACAGAGGTGATAATGAATCTGAAAACTGTTTTCGAATATCTTAATTGGATCCAAAGTTATCAAACTTTGAATTATTTGTATATTGTATATGAAATTTATGCAGTTCTTTTCATTTATGCATGTGAGGTAAACCAGTTTAAATGTGGTAGGATTTTGTCTTTGTCAATATCATGTTCCTCCATACTCAAGACACAGTATTCGGGTATTTCACTAGGTGGTGTGCTGATCCATTGATTGTTGGACTAAGAGTCTTACCCATACTACGATGTGTCCTACTTGTCTGGCATCTTCATCCTATACACTGCACGAAAACCACCATTTTACATATGTATATGCCCGGCATATATAGGTATGCTTTTGCATATACAAGGTTGTCCTTTTTTTCCCGTCATTTTTACGTCTTATCTATTGGCGTATATACATGTCCATGTTGCGTCCTTTATACGTCATATATATGCCTGATTCTGTTGTATTTACACCACTATTCAATCATTCTGATCTATGCCACTTGGGGACACCACTGTTGAATTATATCATTTGGCAATTGTTATCAAAGTCTGTGGTATATAAAAAAAAGTTATATTATCAATTTTAATTATAAAATCTTCCTAAGACCCTAGTAAGTATCATTTCATTAATTACATATCATAAACCTAGTATTCGCTTGTCTTTTTTACCATTTTTTTTCATGATTATACTTTAAAAACACCTTATTTCTGTATGGTTCCAGATGAATGTGTATTCCCCCTCCCCCCCCCCCCCGTCCCCCATCCGTCATGACCCCGCTTCCGCCGCCACCACCAACACCTCTGCTGCCAACGTCACTTTCTCACCTGCCCCTTTCATTGATGTCGGGCATCTCAGCTCAGGCGGGCATCTTAGCTCAAGTGGGGGGGGGGGGGGGGGGGGCAACGTATATGACATGTATACGCCCGGCGTATACATATTGCGCAGAGGATATTTCCTCTCGTATAGGCCTGGTGTGAAATACAGCCAAGACGCGTCCGCATTTAAGAGGAAACAGTGTTGTATAAGCTGCATACGCTGGCGCGAAATATGGATGTATACATATGAAAACAAGTCAATATACATCCGATACATGCAATTGCGCGATGACGTATATATGAATACACTGGTGGTTTTCGCGCAGTGATAGAATTGATCGAGCCTTGATATCGTTATGGCCATTGCTATGGGATGAAACACCATCAGCTAACCATGTGTCATTTGAAATATTTGTGAACTCTTCATTTTCATAGATTGTCAATGACTACCCTAATGACGCTGAAACAAAAGACCTGGTAGACAACTATGATATCCATATTCTTCTTGTGGCAAACCCAGACGGATATGTGCATACATTTGTTGTAAGTAAACTTTTTCATCTGATGCCCAACATCGTTAGATAGCTCTGATTAAATCTGAAATCATGTATATATTAAGTGTATTCCCACTGATTCATCAGGTCGATGTTCATATATGACTATATATCAGCAAAATAATATCCAAAAATAGATTAAATGGCTATTTCCTATATGATATAAAAACAAACATTTGAAAATTAAAGGTTACTGTTTCACTATTTTTGTCTACAGCAGACAACTGAAATCAAACAGGTGGCCTGCTTATTGAACAAATCTTCCTTCATTTTAAGGAGCGGATGTGGCGTAAATCTCGCAAGCCCAATACAAATGAGACCTGTATTGGGACAGATCTGAACCGCAATTTTGATAATAATTGGGGTGGTAAGAATACCAATTAATCTTTTAATACTTTGAATTAACAATTGAATTCATTCTATTGCTGTCTTTCTAAAAAAAATAGGTGAAGTTACTAGGTGTTATGTGTGAGAAGCAGTAAAGATACTATATCTATTTCCATTCAACGTAACATAATGATGAGTTCCTTAGTTAAGCCGTTGCTGTGAATGGTGCATGTAATAACATGAGTGTTGCTTTTAGAGCAAACTTGGACACTGTATTAATCAGTATGGGCTGCATAAACTTCATAGTTAATGACTGTTTTGGTTTTAATTTGACAAAAGTTAAGCATATGATAGCTAGGCCTGTCAATGTATTATTGTGTACCCAGCTTCGGTGTTCCTGTTTAATTTAAGGTATATCAAAGTATTATTAAGGTGGCATTCATGTTTGACACACCAAATCGGAATACCATAGAATATAATGAATCGCTACATTTCTCTAGAGATAATATACACTGGTATTATAAATGTATTACACTAAATACACTCATTCATTACTAAAGAAAACGTTGCCAGGTCTTTGTTTGGTTGCAGGCATTGTGTAACCAACCACTACAGCATCAAATATCAAGTAAAATAAATAAAGATGAATATAACAAAACATGTTCTGATCAACATAACTATTTTTCCACATTTGCCGCAAAGTATATATTACAACCTCAATTTATTATCAGTGGGTAATAATTGTTATAGTTTAAACAACAACAAATTTCTTATATTCCCTCTTAGAGCAAGGAACTAGCTCAAACGGCTGCACACAGACCTTCAAGGGAGAAAGTGTAGCTGAATTGGAAGTGGAAAATATGCAAAACTACATGAAAGAACATCTGAGCAACCGCAGTGCCCTAGCAACATATGCTGTCCACTGCTGCGCAAAAATGTGGATGTTCCCCTATGGTTACACAGAGGACTTTAGTATTTGGAAACCTTGTGTCCGGACAGATGACCATGATGACTTGGTAAGAATTTCTTTAAAATCATGAGGCATTAGAATCAAGGAAGAGGAAAGAGAGAAAATTTCATTATCATTATATATTTTCTTCATTATCAATTATGATTTGACAGAAATGAATGTATGATGGAAGATAAATAGGACCATACATGCCTACTATATAGTATAGGTGTAAATATTGACTTACAAGGTCGGAATGAATTATGTAAGCCTGGCGGGATCTCCTAGGGTAATAGTAATAATATCATATAACCAAGGTACTCCATCTAGCTTAGTACGCATCACCTTTGGAATTGACTTACAGAATCATTTGAACGACATACAGAGTGCTTTGAACGACATATGGGATGCTTTAAAAAATAACGCAATCTGATTGGTCGAGAGGCTGAAGCACTCGGCTGGGCGGAAAATTAAAAAATGGCGAGTTTGACAATGTGTTAAAGTCGGGCCGAAACGAGTAGATGTGCCTACTGACTAGATATCTAGGTATCTAACCTGGGACATTCACGTGATACAGTTTAGATGCTTAGCTTAGTGATACAAAATCAATCGATATCAACATGCACTGAGAGTCCACTGCGATGCTGCGTGTTGTCAACGTCAAATTACATTGGTTACCTAACTGTCAGTTTCGGTAAACTGTGCAGATCTATTTCATATATCTAATCTATCTAAACTGTATCTAACTGTATATCTAAGCTATCTAAACTTTATCACGTGATTATCTGGTTAGATGTACCTCGATATTTGGTCACTATACACTTTTAGAAAAGTTCATGCTGGCAGTCTTCTCTGACGTTCGCTGCCAACCATGAACCCCCCTTGCAGGTAAGGAACAAGCGAGTCCCACATTGTATTACAGCAGTTTTAAGAGGTACCCAGCGAAGTCGTTTCTCCGAGCAGATATCGTATAAGCTAGCCGAATGCGGGAGCATATAACAGAAGATGTGTTCGGAGAGTGAGCAAGGCAATCGCTATAGTAACATATCCAGCATGTATCACAACGTACACAACGTCTTTGGCGATGCTGCCATGTCGATATTGGACAACTGGTATGAGCTTACATAAGAGAAAACTTTAACTTATCTATTTCTGGTACTGTTCTCTTTACAGTCTGCTGCAGCAGAAGCTGGTGTCGATGCTGTTCTAGCAGATAGTGGAGTTCTGTGGGAACATGGAACCATCTGTGAAACAATATGTAAGTGCCAAATTATCCATACCTGAAATATACAAATAATGATACTGAGATCTTGACAAAGTATGGAGTAGGATGATAACTATTAACTAGTGCCATTGAAATATAGTTGTTAGAAATAGTATGGCCAGATAATGCTATAAGGAGGTATATAGTACAAATATAAGTTTAAATGAAGGGGCACAGCGGACAGCTAATACCTACCACACATCATGGTGGACAAAAACAATGAAGAATCCCAAGAACCGGGATGCGATTTTGAGTTCACTGCATGGGCCAAATGGGATGGCTTCAAAAGGAAAACCATGGAGGTACTGTCAAACAAAGAATATGCAGACTTTGATGTACTAGTCATCATGACTACGGAGGGTGTGAAGGAGCTGGACATACCCCATGGTCAGGCCAGACAGTTGCAACAAGGCTTGGCCAAGCTGGGTAATCCTAACTTCACGGAGACGCCAGAAAGAAGGAGGAGCGAGTCAGAGGAGAGGGAGGAGGACAACGACAACCCCTCCACAATGTGGCCTTAGTCAACTCAGGCTCAGGGTGGGAGAAGGTCATTGAAGCGCTGAAGGCAGACGAAGGAAACATAGAGGGGAAACAAAGTACCAGAGCAGAGGGATATATGGGCGCACCAACCAGCGGTAGGTCAAACAGCTACGACCCCACGGTGCTCCTAACGATTAAAGCAGGTGGGAAGAAGGCTCTCAAGGTATCTGACTATGTGCTGGAGCATGTAAAACTATGCATAGCAAAAAAGAAGAAGGACACAGAAGCGGAGGACGGGACAATGGTACTAAGCCCAGATGAAACAACCCTTGTCTACATCACCATAGTGTAGTGGGGGTCAGCTAATATCAGGGTGATGTACCAGCTGATGAGGGATGGTGACCTAGCTAGGACCAACCTCGAGGACTACCTGGCGTACACAGTGTACATTTTTGAGCTCGCATGTAAATTTGAATGGACATTGGTGCTAGGGCTCGATACATGCTATCAGGAACTCCAGGCCCAGAATGGGTATAGGTGGGGGGACAAGGTGTCTTCCATCGAAGCCCTTGCCCTGGTGCCACGGAAGCAATCTGGGCCAGAACCCATACCAGTGCCCACTATGAAGAATACAAACAAACCGCACAGGAAAGGAGGGCAACGCAGACCAACCAAACAAGAGAAAAGGCATGATCCAGAGGAGGTGTGCCGACTCTTTGCAAACAACGGTGAGTGCCCATATGGAGACAAATGCAGATTCCAACACAAGTCTACCTAGGATCGTGACACCCAGGCCCGTATAACAGACGTAGCACTGATACCGGGGGCCTTGGAGCAACTGGTACCGGACAACGATTATGACAGGGACTTTATTATCACAAGTGTTAAACAGGGATTCAGGATATCTAATTTGTGCACAGGGGGGGCGGGAGCGGAGCAACCCAACCACAGGTCAGCAATGCAATAGGAAACAAAGGGGCTAGTCCAGAAACAAATCAAAATTTAAATGGATAATGGCCAGTATGTGGCCTGTCAAGGTAAACCGCTTATTGTTTCTGCCCTGGCCGCTATCCCAAAGCCTGATGGAAGTATTAGGCTCATTCATGATGGAAGCAGGCCTTTAGGCTCTGTACTCAACACCTACGTTGTTAATGAAGGCTTCCGATGTCAATCGCTAGAAGATGCAGTGAGCTTCATCTCACAAGGTGATTTTTTAGCGAAGATAGACTTATCTGATGCATATCGCAGTGTTAAAATTCATCCAGATGACTTCCCCTTGGCAGGGCTGCAATGGGATTTTGAAGGAGGTGAGCCAACATATTTGTATGATACATGCCTCATGTTTGGAGCACGCCTGAGTGCATCCATTTTCAATCGCTTAACCCAATGTGTTTGTCGGATCATGCAGTCACTAGGCTACCAGGATGTATACACTTACCTGGACGATTTTTTGGTAAGAGGCAAAACCAAGGGGGAAAGTCTTGAGGCGCTCAATATGCTCCACAAACTTCTAAGGCAGTTAGGCTTCGCAGTGAATTATAATAAAGTGGTTATGCCTACCACGTGCCTCACCTTCTTACGGGTGGAGTTGGACACAATTAAACATGTGTTGAGGCTCCCTCAGGAGAAAGTGCAGGCTCTACAAATCAGTGTAAACAATATTCTCAGTGTCAAAACGGTTTTCCACAAAGCACTAGAGTCCCCTCCCACCGCACACGGATTACTGCGTCTATGCGTGCCGACCTCAAGTGGTGGTCAGATTTCCTAGTCGTGTTCAAGGGCCAGGTCCCGCTATTGGAGAAGTGTGTTTATACCCCTATCACCATTGATGCCTGTCTCAGTGGAGCGGGGGGGGGGGGGGTGTATGGCAGGCATTGGTACCATGTCAGATGGAAAGACTGCCCAGACGTAAGAGACCTACCAAAGGTATGGAAATGATTATCACCCATTGTATATATCATACTTTCTATATACACCATTGTATGTTTCTGTTTATTGTTTGTTCATCATGATATTGCCTGGAAGACCGATTGTAAAAGATCGAACGCAATAAAAACCTCTAAAAAATCTTTTAAAAAAATCAATTACTTGGAAGTGCTGGCCCTAGAACCAACCGTCAGACTCTTCACTGACCAATAGAGAAACAGACTGGTACATGTTTACTTGGATAACCAGGAAGCGGTTGCAATAATCAACAAAGGAGCATCCAAACACTGCCAGCTGATGGAGAGCCTGAGACAGATTTTCTGGTTGTCAGCGCTTCATAACTTCCGACTGAAGGCCAGTTACTACCTGGGACGCTACAATATTTTAGCGGACCCAGCAAGCCGCATCCAGGAGGATGGGTTAGAACCGCTCTACACAGCTTTGGCTAGTGCATCAATATAAATGGATATTACTCAGTTAGACCACAGGACACTAGCGGACAATGCCTTTGCCCACAATACCAACAAGGCCTACGCACCCCACAGGAAAAAGTATTTAGACTTTTGCAGAGCTTATTCTCTTGAGCCTTTCCCGGCATCCAATCAAACTCTAATTAGGTATGTGGCTTATCTATCAACATGCCTGAAGTTCTCCTCCCTAAGACAGTATTTGGGGGCAATCTTCCACTAACCCAAAGAGAGACTGGTACATGACCCCCTCAAGGACAACTATCAGTTTCACCTCTTACTGAGGGGGGCCGATGGGAGGACAATGGGAGATAAGGTGTGCCGCAAAGAACCGATGACACCGGACTTGCTATTAACCCTATTAAATAGCCTGGATATCGCATCACTCGGGATGGCGGCCATCTGGGCAGCATGATGTTCTTTGGCCTCCTGACACGGTCAAATGTGCTCCCGTCATCAGATAAGGCCTTTGACCAGGCTCGCCATTTATGACGTAGGGATATGGTGTTAACGCCAGGTGGCCTATCCATCACTATCCAGGACAGACCAGTTCCAGACAAGGACACATATTCTCCCGCTTCCAGTTATCAACAACCACCAGCTGTACCCGCCTAAAGCATATCTTCACTCTGTCCACCTTACACCGGACACCCCCCCCCCCAGATGGCCCAGTGTTGGTCATTAATGAGGCGCACCCCCCGACCCCTCTCACAGCTACCGCTTTTATGACTGCGGGGTAGATACCTCCCCCCTCGGCTCCCACAGCTTCAGAAGAGGGGGAGCAAGTTTCCTGTGGGGGTGCTGGGGTAACGGAAGCACGGATTAGGAACCTGGGCAACTGGGCGTCTAACACCTCAACCCTTTACACCATTCCCCCCGCTAGCGCTGGGCCAGCCAACCATCCATATGGCAGAGGCCATGCCCACTTCCGAGCAGTTTCTGTTGTGACTACACTACTACTACTACCCATGTGGGGATTTGGGGAGACGTCACACAGTTGAACACAGCCATGGATTATGTTGCATATGGACGAATTACTTTATTTATTTAGTTAGGTCTTATAAGTCTAATTAACCTCTTTATGCTTTGACCAAGGACTTATACAACCTTGTTTTTTTATCATTTGATTATGTAATGTTTGTCTAGTATTAAAAACATGTCATGCGCAGATCAGGTTACATAACATCATTAACTGATCATGTTTATTACTTTGATGGCTTACCAAGTTATATAACCTAATTATTCAAATAATTATGAGTAGTTGTTCCTATTTGTAACAACTTGTGTAGTGCACCTTTTAGTGTAATAAAACTTTTCCTCCAATGACGTCTCATCATTTAAGATATATAGAGGTGAGCGGCGTTATTGATGTTAAAGACCTTTTTCCACCAGCCAGTAGTGTGCCTTATCTACATAGTTGCATAGGAACTCCGGTCCAACTGCACCGTTGTATGGGTATAATCTAGGACTAATTAATCTTGTGGGTAGCAGGCCAGGCCAGCATATATACCAATCTTTATTCATGAGAACCTGAGACAGTTATCAACAAGTCATCCCTTACTCGATATTCCAAGACCCTACTTTCTTCTAGTAGTTATAGCGTACAAAGAACAACAGCTTTGAAATTAGACACATCATTCAGACTTTCGGTGTTATAGCATTCTATCCCAGCCTCTTTGAAGCATTGTTTGATTGTATACATTCTAAGGATGCAAAGGCAGGTGACAATTTTTTTTAATACAAATCTAAACCAAATATTTACTATCAGTTGTTCAGCCCTTGAGACGATGAAGTGCCTCCATGAAATGAATGAATAGTAGTCGGTCACATTTTTTCTTTTTGCTCAGTTCTTGTTATATTCCCTCTTAGAGCAAGGTTCAATTCTTGGGAATACATAACTTACAGTAGAATGTATTAAAAGTTCCTGCGTTGCATTTTTTCCAGACCCGGTGACAGGGAGTACCACAGCATACTCATACAGCGAAACCAGCATAAAGTATTCCTGGGCCATAGAAACTGACGGCTGGTTCACTTCCGATGAAACAGAGATTGAACCAACTTTCCGACAGTTCTGGAAAGCATTGGTTGCTAGTACTAATAAAATCGAAGAAATTGAGGGTATTTAAAAATCTACTTAAAGCTTGAATACTCCCGCAAAAAAATGAATACAATTTTTGAATAAATCATGATTAATATGAGTTATGTTTTTAATTTGCATCAGTTTGTTGATAATGTAAAATGATGGTTTGTTTACTTTTGGGGCCATAATTGGTCAGCTGATAGTTGAGTTGCAGCGATTCTATGCAGCCTGATTGGTTCCTAGGGTTACCATTCATTACCAGGTGGAGAGGCAATAAAAACTTACTTAGCCTCGGAATCACCATTTTGCAGTGGGTGTGGTTTCTGAAACGTCGTCTAGTAAGGTGAACCTAAAGCCAAACCTCCCAAAGCTGCCTATGAATTGGCGTGGATGACAAAATATAAAAGGTAGGTGAAGTTTTCGAGGTGTGGGTGGGTAAAATGTAGATACGTCTGTACCTTGTGAGACGTGAAGGGAGTGTGGGAGAGAGAAGTGGAGCGGAAGCGCACGTTGGGTGCGTAGTGAGAAGGTTAGACACCAGGGGACGGAGGGCAATGACCACCCCTGACCATAGGCCATGAGTAGACTTAATTCGCTTGGTTTCCGGGTGTCTCTGTCTAAGCTGACTAACACAGGTACTAGCGACTTCGCCGATTCGCTACTCCCCCCCCCCCCCCTCTCCAGCGGGTGTACGAAAAACCATCGTAAACTCCGGGAAACCCCGATAATGACGTCGAGACTAATGCAGATCATGAATATTCACGAGCGGAGTTCTGAAAGGGCTATTATTTCATGTTACACAGGTAGTAGCTTGTTACTGGTGTCCAAACTAACACCAGCGAAAGGCTGTGATCTCACTGTCTCTCTCGAGGTAAGGAGATCAGGGAATTAGAGTTCTAAATTATGTTTATAGTATGGCAAGAAGTACAATCTCAGGATAGAAGTACATCTGTGTAGAGAAATTAAAAAAAGAATAGCTGGTTTAAGTTTAGTACTAAACGAGAATCCCACTCTCGTGGCCCTTCAGTCTCCAAGCCTAAGTTTGGTTCACTAAGTCTCTATGTGCGGGAGAGTCTCCAAGCGGATATCACAGAAATTCTAACATTTATATGTGGTAGGTAATTATTATAAATTTGGACAGATTTAGCATCGTCTCTTCCTCTAGGGAAGACACACCCGGCGAGAGCTCGTCAATTGCGTTTAATTACCCCATAGGGACAGAAATCCTCAGTTTTAGTCTCGTTCGTAGGAACCCGAGAACAAAATCGGCCTGAAAGAAACTTTGCAGGAGACTTGAACGAGGGTTCCTAATGGCTGAAGGTGCCGCCAAAGCTACACTACCTCAAAGGGTGTTTGTCTGAGACAAATCCTGCTGAGATTCTGTACTCAAACACAATTTCTACGTCTAAATTGTAGGGATCCATTTGCCTGAGACTAGGTACAACCAACCTTAGAGGCGGTGGCGACACCTACAGTCTAAGCACACTTACTTTTCTCTCATGGATAGCTTGGCCACCACCTGTGTCGATTGGTAACCAATCCCTGTCTGCGCTGTGCTACGATATAAGTTAAATACCATACGGTATCTGCTTTGTGTGGGCCTCAAACCAGGTAAATTTGTACAATGTAGGTTCTAAAAGCAGTTACTTGATAAGAAACATACAAAGCATGTACATTGATAATCAAACCTAGCTTTATGTTCCTTATATTTTTCAAAAAATATACATAAAAGGAACTTTAAAAAAAATGGAAAATTGGCTTTGAGGTTATAAAATAACGTACTCTGCAAGCAATACGAAAGATCTGGTAGGAGAGTGACAAATAGTTCCCGCTACTGGGTCAAAGTGGCCATGGATTAAACCCATGGTTAAACCAGGGCTAACGTTGTCTAGCTCTGGCGACCAGTATACCACCTCTCTTTACACCTCACTATGTCCAGACAAAGTGGTTGGTCGGGTTAAATCACACATGGTATCTGCGGTGTGTGCGTCAAACCAGGTAATTTCGTTCTATGTAGCCTATAAAAGAAGAATGTCTGATAAAAAATACATGTACTCATAACTTAACAAATTGATAATGAAACTTAGCTTTATACCCATTATAAGGTTTAAATACATACGAAAGGAAATGATAAAATGTTTAATTGGGTTGGGCAGTGCAAAATGACACACTCTCCTACGCGGGGTTTTCAAGTTTTCTCCAGGCCAATATTGAAGTGTTATATACAGATATGTAGGGAGACAGAGTGGATGGTAAATTTGAAATCGATTTTCCAATATCTTAATTGGATCCGAAGTTATCAAACTTTAAATTATAAATGTATTTTCTATGAATATATTCACACACTCATAAAAAACGCAGGTTAATCTATTTTTGGTAGAGTGTCCGTCAGAAGTGTTCGCCTACACCGGGTTTTAGGCCTTTTCATACCGAAACAACTAGAGCTGTTTCAAAAGTCGGGAGGATGCTAAACGAGAGTACTCACCACCAAAGCGAGAGCTAACAATGGCACTTCGAGGCGTGGACTGGTTCCCTGCCCTAATGAAATAAGGGACAGGTAACGGGTTCCTACGTCCTTCACAGGCACGACCTTAAACTTTGGCTGGTGCCCGCCTGTGATTAGCGGATACCCCGGGAACCAGCCTAGTGGTTTGGCTGGTATCTGCTTGTCATACACCTAATTCCGCCGAGCCCTCTAGCGGATGACCAGGGCACCAGGAAGCGTTACCAATAATGCACCACAAAACTGGAGCCCGTTACCTGGCCTATAGTCTAACTAGGCCAGGCTTGCAGGCTATTTGAGGCGTCGCTGTCGAGGTGGAGGTGCCACTTACTATTGGGTATTGATAGCGGTTTTGCTGCCGCTTTGATTCAAAGTGCCGTTTGCTGTTGCGGCCTCCCGCTTTCAAAATGTGACGTGCCGCTGGCGAGACTTCACTCGACTTTTGAAACAGCTCCCTGGTCGCTTATGCGGGGTGTCAACTTATGCGGGGTCAAATCAAACATATGATAGAGGGAAAAATTTCCGTTCCGAGCAAAAGTTACTCCTTACGTGGGGTGTCCGCTTACGCGGGGTGTTCGTTAGGCGGGATTCTACTTTAATTGATATTTATTTCGGCAGATATTTAAACTCGAAGGGTCTGTCCAGCTGCGAGTTTGCGAACCTGGTCTGGGTCGAAATTAGTTTGGCAACCAACCCCTGTCTACACTGAGCAACGATATGGGCTGGTTGGATTAAATCTTACACGGGATAACTCGGGGTGTGCCTCAAACCAAGTAGCTTTGTTCTATGTAGACTCTAAAAGCATAGATACATAATATGAAATATTCATAGCCATATTTTCATTATATTTTGAAAAAGTACACAGGAAAGGAAATATTGAAAGGAAAATTGGCTTCGAGGTTATGATACAATACACTCTCCAAACAGCCGTAGTACTAAATATCTGGTTGGAGAGTAAGAAACAGGGACCGCTTTAATAATCTAGGATCGTACATAAGACCCTTAGCTGATATAATATCAGCCGTTCATAAGGTAGTCCCGTTCCAGTATTGAAAATTCATCAACAGATTTGCCAGATTTATATGGGAAGTGTTGAATAGGTTCGAGGTAAAGAATTGAACGAGTTAAAACCAAGAGTATACCTATATACTTTTAACTCATACTATATACTGATTGGATAGCGCTACAACATTATATATAGGGACATTTTGGAATCTGAGATGTAAAACGATAAATGGTATCTATTACATATATACTTTTTATTGAAGGTGAAGGAGATTATAAGCTTGCTAGTTAAAGAGGTACGTAATTCAGGCGGCTTTGCCTTCTGATTTACTACGCGATTCCAACCCGATGGGATACGAGCTCTGACCCTAAACTTTAAAGTAAAGGTTTCCTCTATAAAGTATACACATGTAACTTGAGCATCGATCACAGACTGAGTGATCTCCATGAGTCTGCTGCCTGATAATTCTACATCCCAGACCCTGAAAATATCGATTGGCGTCAATAATATCGTTGTCATGGATACAAACAACCCGGAACGGGAAGTAGAGACAATCATAGCCTGCTCGCGCATGCGTAACAGCTGGAATACCAGCGGGCTGGTCTCGTGATTGCGCGAAATCACGAGAGTGGAGAAAATGCACTGAGAGTGGGCCATGGCGCATGCGTAACGTCATTTACAAGGCCAGTTTCCATTGGCCGATGATAGCGCTAGCGATTATTTGTGTTCCCTGATAACTTAGTCAGAGACCGACTTGGAGTATAGACATTTATTGTTGGATAAATTCTATACTTCAGTATGACAACTTATATTGAAATGTAAAACAACATGATGTAATACGTATTGGTGTATTTCAAGTTGATAATATAAACAGTGATAATATGAACAAGGTAAGGGAAAGTTGAGTAATACTTGAGTATTACGAATTACATGATATTTATTCAGGCAGTATAAAACGTTATTTGAGTTATGAGCTGTATTACGAATTTATCAATCATAATCACCCAAGTACTCTAAGTCCATGAAGGGTGGGTGGAAAATGTTCAACGTGTTTCCGTCCCTGAGGAGCGTGGACGATACACTGGCAACCAGCGCTACACAAAATTAGCTCTGGGACCCGTTTCAATAGTCTGTAGAACGTCCGTTATTGGGTTTAGTGACACAATAGCGGTACCTCGCGTTGCAGTAGTTAAGGGACAACCGTTTGTGGGACATTGGGTAGCAGACAGGCGCAAATAGTGGATTGTACCATTTCAGAAGTGGGTGTCCAGTCACTAAAAGGGTCACTGTAGTGTCTTAAATAGTGAGAGGGTATACCCTCTCGTTTTTGATGTCACAAACACATAACTTTACTTACCATAGGAATAAAGCTATGAAACTTTAACCCCAGTTAGGGACACATACAACTTATAAACATGCCAAATATGAAGGATATCGGTCCATGCAATCTAATGATATTCACATTTGAATTTTATCACAGAAAATGCTGCTCTGATAGCCAGTGTAGGATTTCTCAAGCCTGTCACTAATTTCTGCAGCGACTTTTACCTTGACACCACTTGTTCCTGAGAGCACTAACACCATCCATTGTAAGATGAGGCAGCAATGTCACTATCTCACCAACAGTGAACTGACATACCACCCCAATAGTGACATGCCTTTTGAAACGAGAATTACATTTTGTCACTATTCCTGTCACTATTTGAGTCACTAAACATGTCACTAAGTGGTTTAGTGACCCATTCTATTGAAACGGGCCCCTGGTCGGGGTTAGATAGGCGGCCACTTTGACCCACTCTCCTCACAGATCTTTCGCGGCCCAAGCGCTGGTTCCCCCAAAAAGGTGGACTGGTTCCCTGCCCTAATGAAATAAGGGACAGGTAACGGGTTCCTACGTCTTTCACAGGCACAACCTTAAACTTTGGCTGGTGTTTCTTTTTCAGACTTAAACCATTTCATAATGGGAATCCACAGTTGGTTAGACTGCCCCTTCAGAGGAGCACATGGGCATTGTTGACAAAACAAAACCCTGCAACACATGAGGTGCTTTCCACTGTAGAAAGTGATCCCAAAGACTGTGTCTGGTTTGACATAAATAGTAGCAGAAATGAGAGTATTTTATTTCCAATATGAATTTGTTCATTGTGATGTATGTATTGAGAATATCACAGGGTGCTTCCTAACAGGTCCTCGCTCCAGATAGAGGTTACGGCCTAACCGTTTGGACTGCCACCCCCAGCGTTTGAACCATCCCCTGTCTTCTTTGGACTGACCCCCCGATAAGGTATATAAGGAAGCAGATTTCAACTCACAAGGCACTTGGAACCCAGACACCGTGGCGTCAACATCTCCATGCTACTCAGCATTACCACCACTGCAGTATCAGGCTTGAAACACCATAGGACTCTATGCTACAGAGGCCATGACTGAGGATTGGGTTTCTCCATGATCTTCTACCACCCCAGCACTGGAGGAATAGAGACTGATGACTGCTACCACTACTTTGGATCATCTATATCCACAAGTCAAGGAGACATTGAACAATAACTGAAAGTGATAGACTGTGAGTACTGCTTAGACCAAGAGGACTTATATCATATGTACACTACAGAAGTGTATATGATTCTGTATGTTGATGAGGAGAATTGTTATGTAACTGTATACTTTGTTATAATATATGTTATTAATACATATCTGTGTATGGTTATCTGTCTTCTTCATTTAGTATAGAAGATATTCTGAATTCTCTTTTCTTGTCACTGGGTTAGCTAGTCTATAGGATTAGGCCTTAGCTACTGTACGTGACAGAAATTGGGGGCTTGTCTGGGATATGAAAAATTGTTCTCTTGCTGATGATAAGTACAACAAATCAAAATGTCTAAGTACCAAGCTTTTCTACAGTCACCCTCTATAGAGAAACTAGAACAGTTCAGAAGGGATGAATTGTTAGCAATTGCTAGGGAGTTAGAACTTGATGTGAAAAGGTCTAGTCGAAAAGCTGAACTGAAAAGAGCTATTGTGGAAATATTGGTTGATGATGAGTTATTGCCAGAAGATGTGTTACATGAATTGGATACTAGTGGTTCCTCAGAAGCAGGTCGTAAAGAAGTTTCAGAGAGAGAGATCAAACTCAAACAACTAGAAATAGAGCATGCACGACTTCAAACTGAAAAAGAGCTTGCTCAAATTCAGGCAGAAAAAGAGCTTGCTCAAGTCCAGGCTGAAAAAGAGAGAGAGCTTGCACAGATTCAGGCTGAAAAGGAAAGAGAGCATGATCGTATTCATGCTGACAAAGAACTTAGGCTTAAGGAAATGGAACTACAGCTTGCTTCAGAGAGGACAAATCAACGGAACATTTGTGATGTTAGTAGAGATGTACGGCTAGTGCCATCATTCAATGAAAATGAGGTTGACAAGTACTTTCAACATTTTGAGAGGGTTGCCTTAAGCATGAAATGGCCAAAAGAGAAGTGGGCACTGATGTTACAGAGTGTTTTGAGGGGTAAAGCTCAGGAAGCTTATTCGGCACTATCTTTGCATGACAGTTTAGCTTATGAAAAGGTCAAAGCTGCTGTTCTCAAAGCTTATGAACTGGTTCCTGAGGCATATCGTCAGAAGTTTAGGAGTTACCGTAAGCAAGATAGTCAAACCTATGTAGAGTTTGCTCATGAAAAGGAAGTGTACTTTGATAGGTGGTGTAAATCTATGGAAGTGGAGGATAGTTTTGATAAACTCAGACAACTGTGCCTTGTTGAAGAATTTAAGCGTTGCACATACAGTGATCTCAAAATTTATCTTGATGAAAAGAAAGTAATGTCCTTGCATGAAATGTCCACTCTTGCTGATGATTATGCCATAACCCATAAGACTAGTCTTCAACAAAAGAAGAGTGCACCCCAAGGGAGCAATTCTAGTCAGAGAGCAAAAGATGGTGATAGCAAAGATCTGATATCTAGTGTAAAGCCAAAAGGTGAGTACTCAGGAAGGAGTTCAGGTCTAAAATGTCATTACTGTCACAAACTAGGTCACATTATGTCTGAGTGTTGGGCACTGAAAAAGAAGAAAGCTGAACCAAAGCCCAATGCATTTGTATCATCCAAGAAGTCAGAGTGTGTCATTGTGCCATTTGTTGCTGATAAGGTGACTGATGTCAGAGAGGAATACAAACCATTTATACTTGAAGGTAATGTGTCTCTAGGTAGTGACACTGCAGATTCTGTCCCAATTTGTATCTTAAGAGATACTGGGGCATCTCTATCTATGATTTTAGAAAATGCTTTGCCTTTCAGTTCAAGCTCAGCCACTGGTGAATATGTCATTATTCGTGGTGTTGAGTGTGGATTCATTAGTGTTCCTATTCACCGAATCAGATTAGAGTCTGATTTGGTATCAGGGTCTGTTGAAGTTGCAGTAAAATCTGATCTGCCAGTTGAAGGTGTATCAATGTTGCTAGGAAATGATCTAGCAGGGGGAAAAGTCTTTGTGGAACCGAAAATGGTTCTTGAGCCAGTCACTTTGTCATCAGAAGATGTCATTGATGAGGAGGTGAAGTTTATCCCTCTTGTGCTGTGACTAGGGCTCAGGCTAAAGATTTAAGTCAAAAACATTCTGTGGATGTTGAGACTGAGGATGATATCATTGATTTGTCTCTGACATTTCTCAACTCAAAGGATGAACACCTTAAAGGTCATTCTTTTGTCAGTTCTCAACCAGGGTCAAGTCAAAATGATGACAAGACTAACTTGAATAATGAGGTCCCTCTTGGCAGGAGTAAGTTGATTGCTGAACAAAGGCAAGATCCTGATATTCTATCGCTTACTTGCCATGTCCTCTCAGATGAGGAGCTTGACAAAGTCTCCACAGGGTACTTCTTTAAGGATGGTGTTCTCATGAGAAAATGGAGACCACCAGATGTTCCAGCATCAGAGGACTGGTCTATTGTTTGCCAAATTGTGCCTCCTAGGGCTTATCGCTCTGAGGTTCTTAATGTAGCACATGAGCTACCCATGGGTGGTCATTTAGGTGTTAATAAGACATCTGAAAAGATCATGAGGCACTTCTATTGGCCTAAGATGAGGCAAGATGTTGCCCAATTTTGTAGAACCTGTCACACATGTCAAATGGTTGGGAAACCTAATCAAAAGATCCCTGTTGCTCCATTACGACCCATTCCTGCAGTAGGAGAAGCATTCAGCCATGTCATTATTGACTGTGTAGGTCCTCTGCCCAAAACTTGATATGGTAATCAGTACTTGCTCACAATAATGTGTTCTTCTACAAGATTTCCTGAGGCTATACCACTGAGAAATATCTCAGCTCCAAAGATAGTCAAAGCTTTGATTAATTTCTTCTCATTGGTTGGACTTCCACAAGAGATTCAGTCTGATCAAGGCTCAAACTTCATGTCTGGCTTGTTCCAGCAAGTAGTTCACGAACTAGGTATAAAACAGGTGAAGTCCAGTGCTTACCATCCAGAGTCTCAAGGTGCATTGGAAAGATTCCACTGCACTCTCAAGAACATGATGCGGACTTACTGCTTTGAGAATGAGAAAGATTGGGATGAAGGTATTGGTATGCTGTTATTTGCTGCTCGAGAGTCTGTTCAAGAATCCTTAGGATTCAGTCCTTTTGAACTGGTTTTTGGCCACAGTGTATGAGGTCCATTGAAGGTATTGAAAGTATTGGTTAGGAGATAACCCTGAAAACAACAATGTCTTGGATTATGTTTCCAAAGTTAGAACCAGGCTAGTTTGTGTTTGTGAGTTAGCACGTGAGAATCTGAAAGAAGCTCAAAGAAAGATGAAAGACCAGTTTGACATGAAATCCCAAGAGCGTATATTCTCTGTGGGAGACAAGGTCCTGGTGTTGCTACCCATTACTGGGCATACACTCAAGGCTCGCTACCATGGTCCTTATGAGGTAGTCAAAAGAATTGGAGAGGTGAACTATGTTGTTAAAACTCCTGACCGAAGACGATCTACCCAGTTATGTCACATCAACATGTTGAAGCCTTATTATGACAGAGAAAGTTCTGACAGTGTCAAGACTGTTGGCTGTTGTATGAATGCACTGAGTGATGAGGGAGAAACAACTGATTTTGTACCCACAGACTACTGTGTAAAACTGAACAACTCAAATGTTCTTGCAAATCTAGATGCCAAGTTAGGGCACCTGCCTCCAGTACAGAAAGAGGAATTGAGCACATTGCTCAGAGAGTATAAGGATGTCTTTCCTGATGTTCCTAGCCAAACAAATATTGCTATCCATGATGTAGATGTGGGAGAAGCTCTCCCTATCAAACAACATCCTTACAGAGTTAGCCCAGACAAGGCTGAGAAAATGAGCAAAGAGGTATCTTACATGTTAGAGAATAACATCATTGAACCAAGCAACAGTGACTGGTCATCACCTTGTATACTTGTTCCCAAGCCAGATGGTTCTGTTAGATTTTGCACTGATTTTCGCAAAGTAAATGATCTCAGCAAGACAGACTCATATCCTATTCCAAGAATAGATGACTGCATTGACAAAATTGGCAAAGCAAAGTATATCACCAAATGTGACTTACTCAAAGGTTACTGGGCGGTTCCTTTGAGTGACAGAGCAAAGCGAGTGTCTGCTTTTGTTACTCCTGATGGTTTGTATCAATACAAAGTGATGCCATTTGGTATGAAGAATGCTCCAGCAACTTTTCAAAGAATGATGAATCAGTGTTTGAAAGGTCTGCCAGGTGTGGAAGTGTATGTTGATGATATTGTGGTTTACAGTGACACCTGGGAAGAGCATTTGTGTAGGCTGCAATCTGTGTTAGAGAGGCTCAAACAAGCAAACCTAACTGTAAACCTGACAAAAAGTGAGTTTGGACAGGCAAAGGTGATTTATCTTGGACATGTCGTTGGTCTAGGTCAGGTAGCACCAGTTGAAGCTAAAATCAAGAGTATTGTTGAATATCCAGTTCCAGCAAACAAGAGAAGTTTGATGAGGTTTCTTGGCATGGCTGGATATTACAGGAAGTTCTGTAAGAATTTCTCTGACATCACTGCTCCACTTACAAACCTGTTAAAGAAAAAGAAAGACTTTATCTGGTCCAAAGAGTGTGATGATGCTTTTGGGAAAGTGAAATCTATTTTGTGTTCTGGACCTGTTCTGACGGCTCCAGACTTTGGTAAGAAGTTCATTTTGATGGTTGATGCAAGTGACCATGGGGTAGGTGCAGTGCTACTGCAGAACGACGACAATGGTGTTCAGCACCCTGTATGCTACTTTTCAAAGAAGTTCAATTGTCACCAAAAGAACTATTCAACTGTTGAAAAGGAAACTTTGGCATTAGTGTTGGCCTTACAACACTTCAGTGTTTATGTGTCATCCCCTCTAGATCCAGTACTTGTGTATACAGATCACAACCCCCTGACATTCTTGCAGAAGATGAAAAACAAAAACAGGCGATTGCTAAACTGGAGTTTGCTGTTGCAAGAATACAATCTTGAGATTTTTCATGTACGAGGTGTAGACAATGTCTGTGCTGATGCTTTGTCATGAGCTTCTTAAATGTTTTCTTTAATTATGTACATACTATTGTTTTAAGTGTTATTACCCAAAGATGGTAAAAGGTACTAAGTGTAATTTTGACAAAAGGTAAATGTATGTTGCAAAATGCCATATATTATATTGTATAACATATTTCTTGATGTATGATGTTAGAAAAAAAAAAGAAAAATCTTTTTTATTGTTTAAGGAGGGAGGTGTGATGTATGTATTGAGAATATCACAGGGTGCTTCCTAACAGGTCCTCGCTCCAGATAGAGGTTAAGGCCTAACCGTTTGGACTGCCACCCCCAGCGTTTGAACCATCCCCTGTCTTCGTTTGGACTGACCCCCCGATAGGGTATATAAGGAAGCAGATTTCAACTCACAAGGCACTTGGAACCCAGACACCGTGGCGTCAACATCTCCATGCTACTCAGCATTACCACCACTGCAGTGTCAGGCTTGAAACACCATAGGACTCTATGCTACAGAGGCCATGACTGAGGATTGGGTTTCTCCATGATCTTCTACCACCCCAGCACTGGAGGAAAAGAGACTGATGACTGCTACCACTACTTTGGATCATCTATATCCACAAGTCAAGGAGACATTGAACAATAACTGAAAGTGATAGACTGTGAGTACTGCTTAGACCAAGAGGACTTATATCATATGTACACTACAGAAGTGTATATGATTCTGTATGTTGATGAGAATTGTTATGTAACTGTATACTTTGTTATAATATATGTGAGTAATACATATCTGTGTATGGTATCCTGTCTTCTTCATTTAGTATAGAAGATATTCTGAATTCTCTTTTCTTGTCACTGGGTTAGCTAGTCTATAGGATTAGGCCTTAGCTACTGTACGTGACATTCATCTCTATTTACAAGTAGAACATAGAATACCCCAAAAAGCCCTCAGAATTTAGGATATTTCAAACACTGGCATATAGGCCAGATTGGAGGCCAAACAGGCAGGTTGGGGCAGAGATACAAGTAGCCGCAGGAAGTAGAGCACAAGATGGGAGGGTGACCCAGTAGCAGAACCTGTTTGTTACTCTCCAACCAGATCTTTCATGCTGCTTGGAGAGTGTGCTATGTCATAACCTCGAAGCCAATTTTCCGTTTTTCTTATTTCTTTCCTGTGCATTGTTTCAAAATATAATGAAAACAAATCTTGGTGCCTTTATCTGAATATTTCACATTAAGTATGTCTGCTTTTAGAATATACATAGAACAAAAGTATGTGGTTTGAGGCGAACACAGAGGGATACAGCATGTGATTTACCCAGACAAACCCCTATATCGTAGAAAGGGTTGGTTGTCAAACTATGTGGACGACTTCGGTATCACGTGAACAGAGGCGGTTGTGAAAACGCCCGATAGAGGCAGCACAACCGCGTCATCCGAAGCGCCCTCTCTAGTCATAAAAATTCCCCATGGATGTTCATTCCAACGTGGCCTTTCTACTTGCCGATGATGACCATCGATTATGGCATTAAAAACCGCCGACTAAGTTATACTTTTTGTGCAACAATCGTCAGATGGAAACAAAAAGGCCAGCTCCAACATTGAACAATATGGCACCACCGGCCGACTGTTGAGGCCACCAACGAAATCAAACCCTGTTGAATAACTCGGTGGCAGCAATAAAAAATTGGTCAGTGACTGCCTCCATTCCAGCATTCTTTCGAGTAGGATGTCACAATCATCTTTATAGATCCTCCAAACTGTAAAAAATACTATGAATTACCACCATGACTATAAAATGACCGTATAGAAGATACCACGTGTTGCTCATTACAAGAATTTACATATATTTACATAACATTACACACATTTTAACAATTGACACCTCTTTGCTAATAAACAATTCGGATGGCATTACTATAAAAACCTCGTTGTAAACACACTCAACTCGGGGAAACGTTTCGGTGGTTTACAGTCCAATGACATGAAAACCTACAATGGCAGAGAACGTGGCTGTTTTACGGTAAAATGATAAAAGTGACATCCTGTTGAGTCAGAACGTGGTCTGTAGGGCCTGTTCAGCTGAGATGATAGTTCGTGAAGTGGTGGTGCTGAAGAGTCTTGGTTTATGTGAAAAGGGATCTTTTTATATATCAATATTAGCAGATACTAGGAAGATTATTCCCTATGAGCTCGTTTACATTGGCCGACGAAAATTACACCGATTTTTTGGGAGACTCTAAGAGTGTGTCGGTAGTGGTCACTGACACCACCTAAGCGACTCATGAGGGTGCAATGGATGCTGTTGCTGCATAATTTTGCCAAACCAGTCGGTCACCACTTAAAATGCCTGGCCGTTTCCATTCACCGATGTTGCTTCTGTGGTTCCTGACTGAAGGTCGGTATACAATAATCGGCCAATAGAATCAGGCTTTTTGGGTACAGTGGTGAAATTCATACTAATGTGGCATTTCCACCTACCAATTGTGACCAACGATTATTGCATTTAGCATCGCCGACCGATCATGTTCGGTTTTTGGTGCGATAATCGTCAGTTGGAAACAAAAAGGGTCAACGATTTTTTTCTTCAGCATAACATAATCTAGCACCCTTAACAGTGTTTTGTACCAACTACTAGAGACTTCGTCGATACACTGGCCACCACCTAAGTCGGAGCTCAGCGCAGACAGGGTTTGGTTGCCAATCTACTTCGTCGACTCCGAGTTAGGGGGGAAAATAAAGAAAATGAAAAGTCAATTGGCCAATACGGGATTCGAACTCGCAACACCCGCATTGCTAGTCGGTCACTTTCTTGACTGCTCCACGGAGATAGATGCTTGATATTGTTCAAATACTTAGACTGTTGGCTGGTGGGTGGGGGGAGGGGTATCAGCGGAGTTTTGAAAGGGCTACCAGCGAAATCTTGCGATCTCATTGGTTTCTCACGAGAAAAGTAGATGAGAAAACTACAATATTAAACTTTGATTTCGGAATGGCTTGAAATGAATCATAAGAGAAGAAGGTTGTCTGGGTATAGTCCTACAAAAATGAAGAAAAGGTTCGAGTTTTTCACTGCACGAGAATCTCACTCTCGTGGCTCTTCACTCTCCACGCCTAGGTCTGGTTCACTTTGTCTCTGTGTACGGCAGCAACTCCAAGCGGATATCACAAAATTCTACCGTTTTAGATATAGTAGGTAATGAAGTGTTTCCCTATTTAATTCATTGGTCACCAAATGAACCTTAGTGTCAAAAATCAGCAGACAACTACCTCAGTTTCCATCGAAAAATAGCATTTTTGCTGACTTCCACCGACAATTTTTCGAAAAGAACCACGTACCGACCTTTGTACAGTTAGAATATAATCGGTGGTGTTTTGTGGGCAGGTGGAAACGCCACTATAGCTTGTGTCTGGGAATATATGGCTGGTTTGCACACATATCCTGTTTGCGTTTTCACAGGATTAAGGCAGGTCAAAAAGATTTGTTCTACTTTAAAATGTTTGTTGAATAACCTTTTTTCACAAAAGATTAACATGTTGTTTGAGGTAGATATTTACATATGTCGCTCGATTTCAGAGGCCAATTGATAGTCTCAACCATTTACCCTTTTGAAAAGCATTATGAATCTATTTCTTTTGAAATACATTAAAAATCTTGAAACGATCTGTAAAACAGACTCACGTATTCAACGTAGAGCAACTTAAATCTTTTTATCCAAAGAAATGAGGGACGTATGGACATCCCGACAAGTTAAATACGTGCCACCTATAATATCATATTTAGAAATATTGATAATTGATTAAATATCGGCCAACAGGTGATGGCTTCAAACTAGCATTCAGAGTGCGGTAGGAGCGATGAATCACGCGTGGGCTGTCACAGCCTATGTCCTAGTTTACACCTGCCGATTTTAACCACAGATTACAGAATCTGGCAGCGCCCACCGATTAATATCCGTTTCCGATGAAATAGCGGTAGATTTAGACAAAAGAAATATAGACCCGGTCAACCACTTCTCAACCCCGAGTTGCATAAGGCCCGGCGTCCACCTACTACGATATGGCTCCGATATGGTCTACGATGCACCTCCCGATAAAAAATCAAAATGGCCTTGGAAGGTCACCTAATATCGGGGCGTTTCCACGATTAGACACCGATAAAAAAGCCTTACAGTGCGTGGTGGTCTGGCATATCTAGACATATGTCTACGATTTTGCACCTTCCCGATATATGTCCGACATCTAAATTTCTATCGTAGTAGGTGGACGCCAGGCTTTACATGATACCACTGAATGACATTTGAGGAAACCGTAAGAGAATGGAGGTCAACTTTTGACAAAATACTCCCTCGGTGTACAACTCTATGCTTGCAAGGTCTAAAATCGGATCGTCAGTGCACGCATATTGTATAATCGGTCCTCAAGTGTAAACGCCTCAACGACTTGGAGTGTCACCGATAACCGTTACAGATATTACATCAGGGATCATCAGCGACTGACTTGAATTCTCTTCCCCGTATTCTATCGGTTCAATTTCGTCGGTAGGTGTAAACTGGGCCTAAGCAGACATTTATGTGGCGTTTCCACCTGCCGATTATGACCACCGAATATCCATTTTGAACCGCCGACCGATCATAGCGACTCTAATCGCCAGGTGGAAACAGAAATGGTCAACAATTTTTCTCTCCCTCCTTACGCAACATGTCATGGTTTGACCGACCTCTGCACTCACAAAAAGATCCAAGCACATGGAATTAATCGGTGATGCGATGCATGTTACTACCATAAGTCAGTGAGTGTCCACTGCATTTTAGCAGTGAAGGTCACCGATTATGTCCCACCGACCTTTCTCAAGGAGAACCACCAACCGACTTTAGTACAGCGTGAAAATTGTTGGTGGTCTTTTTCAGTTGGCAGTTGAAAAAGTCACATTACTTGGATTCACACTAGACGACTCTGGCCACTGATTCTGGCATTTTGCATCGCCTGACGACTTTCAGCAGTCTTAAGCTAGAAATCGTCTAGTGAAAACGCCAAGCATGTGGCAACTGCAGATCATCTCCTTTTGTCATATTACTCAATTCGGCACCACCTGACGACTAATGGACATGCTCTGATGCCGGCGACCATTTCAAGGCGCCTTGAATTAGTTGGCAAGACGGGCGGCAATTCTGTCAAAACCTAGTCGTCAGTATAAACACTCAAAAACGTTCAGAGGTTGACGACTTTTGCGGTGGACATTGCCACCACCTGACAACTACTGGCATGACGATCTACAGTCGCCACGTATTTAGTCGACTGATGTAAACGCCGGGCAAAGGTAACTCAAAACATCGGATCCGTTTTTGCGCGGCAATGGAGACGAGTTCATATGGTCATATATCTTGATGGTACATGTGTTCCTGCCTCACGCTGCAGTGCGCTCTGCGTGTGGGTGGTACTTCCGACTGCTCGTTATCTTCTCCATTTTAAGTGAGGTTTTCCCACCACTTTCTGGTCTACCTGTGAAACATAATGACCAACATCGAGATGTCCGCTCTCCTCAAAGTGTGCTCAGTTTGCCTAAATGTTTGCCAAAACATGCCGCTTTTTGATGTTGGTTTTTACAGGGCATGACTCATGATGCATATTTGAGGTAAATTTAATGTGTGTGTGTTTTAGTAACCGGTTCTGCTTCTGGTGTTCGTGCTCTGAGAATGCCACCTGTGAGGTGTGGGCGTGTTATACCGAAACTGGCTGAGTGTAGTGGTCTTTCGAAAATACTTGAATGTCATCTTAGCCTGATATAGCTGGTGTCTGACAAACTCACTATTGTGAGAGGTACCTTTACTCAATAAAAAAAGACAAATAAATAAATGTCCATAGGCTCAACATTAGGAACTCGTTCTCAACAGGCATGCGAGTACGGTAGCTCATAACCAATGGGTGACAAACAGACGACTATATCCAAGCTAATATAAAATCAGAAACATATTCATGTTTGGTGTGCGTCCCCGATAGCCATTTCATTTGAAGCGCTTCAGAATATTCACTCGGCTATCACCTCGTTCATATCCCTGAGCGCTCCAAACTCGATGGCATACAGAGACACGGACCAAACACTCATCAGTTTCTTTATTAGAACTGGATTGAAAATCATAACAACAAAAAATACTCAATGACTTTGGATGCGCCACAATAACCATTGAGGCGAACCATTGATGAATCATTGATGACGGAGCATCTAAACGAGTGGAATATTGTTTATCTTACAATTCAATTGCGGTTCTGGATTTATCTCAGCCATTTCACAGACATTAAAATAGCATCACAATGTAAGAATGATTCAAAATCCGATTCGGAACGTATGAATTTCCATGTTGATGTCTCGTCTGCTCTATGAATTCCTGGCTGTTGATTGGCCAGTCGAATATGGTGTCAACTTACATCACTCTGCCACGACCACGGCGTAGTATCGTAACTTTACGTCGTTCATTTTTGCGTATTTATAACCTTTTAAAGCTGTTCCTATGGATAAGCATGTACCAACAGTGAGATAATGAGTAAGATTGTCGATTGGATTATCAGCCTTTTTCGATTTCCATGTGACCTCTCTACCTGCCGATGAAAACCCAACCGATTCTGTGCACCCTGCCAAAAAATGGTCCTTGAAAATGTGTCTTTGCCAAAAATCGTTAACCCTTAAAGCACGCACTTTGTGTCAGCCTGACGACCGATTACGTGTTCCATGTACACCAACTATTTAATATGCATAGGACCTGACCAGCCTGAGGACTCATTCAGTACTTAACCTCCAATGAGTAAATGAGTAAATCTAACGACTCACAGGCTACGCCAGTACAACAACCAGCAACATAGTCACCTACAATCAACACTCACAACACTACTATACCAACAATACCAACAGTCTGTTCAACAGACACCAACTGAGCACTATTAACTCCTCTCCAAGAAGGATCTAGATGGCAACTCGACTATCAAACAAGACTTCCCTGTGGACTACACTACAACACCACATTATGAATCTATCACCACCTACATGATGAATATCTTATCTACAGACCACCTACAATACCCAAAACGTATCTAACGACTAATTTAGAACTTAACCTCAACTGAGTAAATTCAAGGACTCAATAATACCTCAGTATAAAAATCATCGACAGATTAACCTTGAAAAATACTATGTAATATCCGAAACGTCGGTTCTATAATCTGAAATAAATGCCTACATTAATTTGATACCAAAGTGGTTGTACTATTTTTACTATATACCCATGCCGTATATACTGTAAATACGCACCGTTTCGGCATATGACGTAAAAATACTGTACGGACCGCTGGTCCGTACTATCGTGACTCCAGGAGTGGCATGCGGAGCCAAGATTAAAATGAATTAGGTTTCGATTTTATCCTACCCCTTCGCTACGATGTTTTATTATTGAAAATATGATTTGGAACCATCTTTATTCTTTCGTTCTGGTGAGTCCCTTTCGCCCCTTCACTGTTCTTAGCTCTATCGCACCCTTAGTTGCATTCCGGCATATGCAAGTGACATACTACGGGAAATATTTGATTAATTAGGCTTTTCTATCTAATCGAGCTACACACATTCATTATAAAGTAATTATACTCAATGTTTAAACTTACCAGAATGAAGTAATAATTCCAGAAATAGCCATTTAGATGGTTTGTTTATATCGTAGCATCCGATAGCACTTTTGAAATTCTCTACACAGTATATCATGACGTCACGAGTTGTGAATCGCCCTACTTACCCGCCATATATAGGTCGCGCTTTCTAACTTTAGATTTATTTTAACCGTTATATTTTTATATTTTACTGTTATAATTGTGTCTAGAATCATAAAAAAGTAATTAGGACAATAGAATCAAGTCTTAAAATCTTTTATTAAAAAAAACAAATCTGAAAAAGGTCAGTTCTCCGAGGTCAAAAATCAGATCGGGTTCAACTCCCACACGAGCAACATGTGGCTTCACGACGTAAGACCTTCAGCGAAAGGTTGTGCATTTACATTTTACTCCATTAATGGCAACTTTGGTGAGACATTCACGGCACTACAAGAGTTCGACTGCGTAGAAACGTTATAGTTGATGTTTACGGTCACATTTCCCGTAATTGACGTCGAAGAGAACATACCAGATACGGCTTTGGACATATCGGGGAAGCCAGCAGTTGTCGCTCTGTGAACATCGTCGACTGGAGTTGTTGCACTACAGACAGCTTTCGTACTTGAAACATTGTCGCCATCTGGATTATAGCCAAGAGCAGCAGTGGATTTATGTTTCATTGAACCCACAGTAAGTAATCGACTCATATACTTTTGTTGATCTTTAGTCGCAACCGCGTATTTGTTCAGGGAGTCCACACTCTTGTGGCCCGTGAGTTGACATATGGGTCATTCTCATAGAACCAGTGCAACTCCAATTTCAGTCGTTTCCTGCATTCTAGTTTTTTCCCACTGTCTTCAATGTTTATTTTTTCTGTTTTAAATGATAGATCTCGCCGAGTGCTCGAGGGGGAGTATAGGTTTTACTGGTCAAATATCAATATTTTGGTCTCCAGGGGGTAAAAATAGGTCAAAAATCACCAAAAATAGACAAGATAATGCCCTGGGAAACCCTTTTTTGATATGTAGCTAATTTTTGACTATACTGGAGGGTTTTTATTCTATTTATCCCTAGAGTTTTACGTTGAAATATTATTATCAGCAAAAAATATTCCAAATTAAAAAAAAATTGAAAAAGTTCTATTAGGGAAAAGGTTGGTGAAACTGCCTATCTTGCAGCGTGACCGGGTGATTCAAACGTTCTTTATTAATTCTGGGTAATAAATGAACTTTTAAAAATACTACTTTTGAGTAGATAGTGGCTAGAAATACATTTTTATAAAAAAAATAAACTGTCTAACCAAAACCAAACTCTTCCATTTCACTTTATTTGTTATTTATACTTAATCCCAGTTTTTGGCTGTATTTTCATGTATTCAAGAGAAATCCAGTTATTTTGCAATAAATTTTAAAATTATACTATTTAACTAATCAAACTGTCATAGTTATTTACAACTGTGAGTACTTTTATTGGGAAACAACAATAAAAAAAACTTTGTAAAAGCAAAATATTGAATAAAAGCTGCAAACTGCTAATTTTCTGACCATTGGTATCTCTTGCTACGTGACCGCCCTTATCATGCTATGTCTTACAGAGTGGTTTTTACCATTAAAATGCAACTTTTTCCTATTATTCAATTTTCAACCAGTAAAATCTTATCATGAATTGATCCTAACATGCATACGAGCAAATACTACAAAATTCAGCACTATTTTACGTATTATTAATTTTGTGTATGGTGATAATAGTATTTAGTGGCTCCAACTGATGGCTGGCCCTTACAGAGTGGTTTTTACCAATAAAATGCCATTTTACAGTTTTATTCAAGTTTTGAATGGTACAATTTTTTTCTGAATTGTTCCTAACATGCCTACTAGCAAATAATACAAAATTCAGCACTATTGTACGCAATAATCATTTTTTATATGGCGAAAATGGTATTTGGAGGCCCCAAATGATGGCTGCCTCTTACAGAGTGGTTTTTACCATTAAAATGCCACTTTTTCCTATTATTAAATTTTCAACCGGTACAATCTTATTATGAATTGATCCCCACATATTTGCCCTCAACCATACTGCCCCTCCACATACTGCCCCTCCACCATACTGCCCCTCCACCATACTGCCCCTCCACCATACTGCCCCTCCACCTACTGCCCCTCTACAATACTGCCCCTTCACCTACTGCCCCTCCACAATACTGCCCCTCTACCATACTGTCCTTCCACCATACTGCCTATCTACTATACTGTCCCTCTACCTTACTTCCCCTCTACAATACTGTACCTCCACCATACTGCCTATCTACTATACTGTCCCTCTACCTTACTGCCCCTCTACAATATTGCCCCTCTACCATACTGTCCCTCCACCATACTGCCTATCTACTATACTGTCCCTCTACCATATTGCCCCTCTACTATACTTCCCCTCTACAATAATGAACCTCCACCATACTGCCTCTCCACAATATACTACCACTCTACAATATTGCCCCTCTACTATACTGCCCCTCCACAATACTGGCCCTCCACCATACTACCCCTCAATCATACTGCCCCTCCACCATACAGTCCCTCCACCATACTGTCCTTCTACAATACTGTCCCTCCACCATACTTGCCATCTACTATACTGCCCCTCCACCATAGTACCCCTCCACCATACTGCCCCTCCACCATACTGCCCATCTACTATACTGTCCCTCAACCATACTGCCCCTCCATCATACTGCCCCTTTACCATACTGCCCCTCTACTATACTGTCCCTCCCCTATACTGCCCCTTAACCATACTGTCCCTGGGCAACACAATGAAGGAAAGTATGGGTGAGGGGTAGTATGGTTGAGTGGCAGTATGGGTGAGGAGCAGTATGCTTGAGGGGCAGAATGGTTGAGGAGCAGTATGGGTGAGGGCAGTATGCGTGAGGGGCAGGACGGATGAGGAGCAGTCATTTATGGGGAGTATGTGGAGGGGCAGTATGGTAGAGGGGCAGTATTGTGGAGGGGGAGTATGGTGAAGGGGTAGTATGGTTGAGGACCCGTATGGTGGAGGGGCAGTATTGTAGAGGGACAGTATGGTAAAGGGGCAGTATGGTAGAGGGGCAGTATTGTGGAGGGGCAGTATGGTGAAGGGGTAGTATGGTTGAGGACCAGTATGGTGGAGGGGCAGTATTGTAGAGGGACAGTATGGTAAAGGGGCAGTATGGTAGAGGGGCAGTATTGTGGAGAGGCAGTCTTAGGGAATGGCAGTAAGGTGGAGGGGCAGTATGGTGGAGGGGCAGTATGGTGGAGGGGCAGTATGGGTGAGGGGCAGGACGGATGAGGAGCAGTCATTTATGGGAAGTATGTCGAGGGGCAGTATGGTAGAGGGGCAGTATTGTAGAGGGACAGTATGGTAAAGGGGCAGTATGGTAGAGGGGCAGTATTGTGGAGGGGGAGTATGGTGAAGGGCTAGTACGGTTGAGGATCAGTATGGTGGGGGGGGGGGGGCAGTATTGTAGAGGGACAGTATGGTAAAGGGGCAGTATGGTAGAGGGGCAGTATTGTGGAGAGGCAGTATTCGGGAATTGCAGTATGGTAGAGGGGCAGTATGGTAGAGGGGCAGTATGGTGGAGGGGCAGTATGGTAGAGGGGCAGTATGATGGAGGGCCAGTATGGTGGAGGGGAAGTCTGGTGGAGGGACAGTATTGTAGAGGGGCACTATGGTAGAGGGAAGTATGGTGGAGGAGCAGTATGGTGGAGAAGCAGTATGGTGAGGGGGAAGTATAGGTTTTACTGGTCAAATATCAATATTTTCCAGGTGGTCAAAATAGGTCAAAAATCACCAAAAATCGGCAAACCAATGCCTTTGAAAAGCCGTTTTTTATGTTTAACTAATTTTTGACCATACCAGAGGGTGTTTATTCTATTTTTACCTAAGAGTTTATCGTTGAAATATTATTATCAGCAAAAAATATTCCAAATTAAAAAAAAAAATTACATTAAAGTATAAAAGGGGTCTTGCAGCGTGACCGTATCTTGCAGAGTGACCGTTTTGCTATCTATTTTTAAATGAAGATTTAGAGAAATATAAAGATTTTTAGAAACTGTTTGCGATAATTCATATGAAAGTTTATCTATTATGGTATAAGATCCTGGAGTTAATTTATCTAAATAATTTTTTTCCTATTGTCCACAGTGATCGTTATATTAGAAATTGCTTTAAATCTCATTTCTAAAAGTAAAAGAATTCTTATTTTGGTAGGTACGGTATGTAAAATTGAAATTTAGCAATTGAAAAACTCATAAATTCACTAATACCACTAAATTTTCATATTATAAACGATTCAAATTATATAATAATGAAAATTTATTGGTTTGCTATTAGTTACGTTAATTTCGGTTGCCCGGTCAAGCTGCAAGACCACCTTTTCATATACATATGCTATAAGGTGCACCGTGGCCACATTTATAATAATTAACTAATAGATTTTCAGGGAAAGTTGCCCCACCCAGTACAGATTAGCACCACATAATAATTTTTAACCTCCTCCCAAATTTTTTTTTTCCCCAAAAAAATCCTACTTCCACTGGTTCTATGAGAATGACCCATATAATGTTCGGGGGGACGTTGCGTGACTGCAATGTTTGACACGCAGTTTTGCGGAGGCTGTGGTTTGTGTATTTCCCCACTAAGCCTATATCCTTGGCCATCGACGCAACAATCTTGCTCAAATAGTTCACTCCCATCACACAATTTATATAACAGATCTCATCGTTCAGGGTGGTGTTTGCCTTTACTCCTAAAAAAAAACCAAACTCGGGCGAAAGGCTGTGCACTGGTCGTTTCGAAGCGTATAGCTCGTAGAGTGCCACGGGACATCGTTCCCCCCCTGTAGACCAGATTTTAGGTTTGAAAGAACGAGGGTCGCTTCCTCGTGATCCTTTGCGTGTTTTCGTTGATCTCTCGTTCCATTCAATGAATTTCGTACCGTCTTCTTCCGCTAAACAAATATCACCCCAACAACAGGCCTTGGCCTCATCGCAGCCACGCCATCCGAACGATTTCGTAAACATATATAATAAAGTATTCTGCAAAATACGGGGGGACATCGCCCCTAACAGTCCTTGTGACCAAAATTTTTCCTCGTCCTCGTCAGTTATAGGCTGGGAGGCGTTGGGACGATTTCCCAGGCCGAGTTCTTTCAATTCCGTCCTTTTGGATCCCAGCACATCGTGACTTGTAGCGAAAGTTGTTGATTTTAGGATACTTTCGCCATATCCCCTATCTCGGAGATGCCTGAAAAAGTAATTATATAGTATAAGAAATAAAAATATTGACTTTTATTATTTTTAAAGCTAACTTTATAAATTTTCTAATATATTGATATTGATTTTATTTACCTATTGATACAGCCTTGATAGGACGTCAGTGTGTCTGGTTCGTACTGCGACCCGTCCTTCTTGCGTACGGAGAGAAGCCAATTCGCAATATAATTGTTTAATTTTACACTTTCTATCGTTTCTATCTCTCGTTCTTCCATGTACCTTTCGCTAATGAACGTCTGGAAGCGTTTGACCACCTGCAAGTAAATATAAACAAAGCTGTACATTGATTGTGCGACAGCTGTAGTTCGCTGACGATACGCATGGTGGCGCGCCATGTATCCAAGTGGACGAGTTGCAATTTCACCGTTTTATATCGTCATTTCTGATATTTTTAGCTTACATTGATGATTCAAAATATATGTATTTTAATTTATATTTTATTATGTAATATGTGTCCTCACAATTTCATTAAAGATGAAGTATTTATTGTTTTATCGGTAAAAAACGGAGACGCTTGCTTCGTAATATTAGAATAGCCAGTTACTGGGTTTTGCCATAGGTGGCGTTATCGTAATATTTCGTCCAAAACATGAACCTACCGCATTTCAACTTGGTTTAATAGTAATTTCAGGCTGATTTTATAATTCGAATAACATATAATAATTTCAAAATGTTCTTTTCTAACTGGTACTGGTATGTTTTCAGTTTAAATTCAATTTTAACCTAGTTATTTGTTCATTTCGTCTACAGTTTCGTCCAAGTGTCGATCACTTGGACACAGTGATTAATTTAGTTGTACTATGATTAAATAAATATTACCTGCTTTGTTTTCAACGTGGTATTTTTATTTCTTTTTCCAGCAACGAAGTCTAACAACTCCTGATCTGTTAAAGTCTCCCTCTCCAGCGACAGCTCGTTCCTATTATCGTCTGAAGTGATATCAGCACTCATCTTCTCTGTGTCTGAGGCAGCAGCGGCCGCTTCAACTACAGCGATATCGTCTGTTCCAGGCTCCATAAATAAATCCCAGTCTTCTTCTACCAGCGAAAACGTCAACAAATCCATCTCTAACTCTTCCTGACCTTCTGCGACCGCTTCTTGGGCGACTTCTGTAAGTATTTCGTTTAATATCTCAGATAGCGCTCCAGATACCAACACTAGGCCTTTAGGGGCGTCCATAGCTGTCGCCTCTGTGCCAATTCCAGCGATACACGGAACTATTTTCGAGCTACCGTGCTAGCTCGACGCTCATTGGCTAAAACGCTGATCACATGTTACCACCTTCGTATGCCCCTAGGAGCATACAAACGTCCGTATGCCTGTCAGCGTGGCATACGGAATCACAATGTTGAGCCTATGGGATTTTATATTAGGGGTAGGATAAACTAATATACACGTTTATGCCATACACGTTTATTAAAAAATTGGTTGTTAAGCCAAATGAAATTGATTTTTTTTTTAGATTTCAGGTATATAGTAAATATATAACGTCCTACCATGCTCGTACAAATCACAGAACTCGATGATAATTTACGGTTTGTACGGAACTCGGCATAAATGCCTCGGTCCGTACAAACCATAAATTACCATCTCGTTCTGTGAATTGTACAGCATGGTCAGGACGTTCTATATAAATACCTTTTGTAAAATATTATCGGCATCAGGTAAAATACAAATGTGTGATTCTACGCAACAAATATTGTATCATTTCAGAAACAAGTTTTCTCTAAGAGTGCTTTGTTTGATTTGTATACGTACTGAAAATAGAAGCCCAAGAAAAGCTAAGGCAGTCACACCCGTGCTTGTATACTTGTTTACTATATACCCATGCCGTATATACTGTAAATACGCACCGTTTTGGCATATGACGTAAAAATATTATACGGACCAGCGGTCCGTACACTAAAATACGGACCACCTTGCCATACATGTTTACTAACATATCGGTTGTTAAAAATCAAATTAATGATTTTTTCATTAAATTTAGGGTATATAGTAAATATATAACGTCCAACCATGCTTGTACAAGTCACAGAACTCGATGATAATTTACGGTTTGTACGGAACTCGGCATAAATGCCTCGGTCCGTACAAACCTTAAATTACCATCTCGTTCTGTGAATTGTACAGCATGCTCAGGACGTTCTATATAAGTACTGTAAATACGTACCATTTCGCCATATAACAAAAACATACCGTTCCGTACCTCAAAATACGGAACACAGTTCCATACGCGTCGACTAAAACATTAGTTGTTAGACCAAATCAAGTTAGTAATTTTTTTATCAATATCGAATATAAAGTAAATAAAGAACAACCTACCATACTTGTATACGCTACAAACTCGGTTATAACTAACAGTTCGTAAGGAAATTGGAGTAAACGCCTTGTTCCGTATGAACCGTAATCTATTATCATCTCGATTCCTAGCTTGTATAACATGGTCAGGTGGCTCTATACGAGTACCTGTGTAACACTCCAGTGCCTGTTGCACGTTTTTTTTGTGCTTGTGGCTGAGGGACATTTTGGACCTAGTGCAGGCTTTTTGATTCTTGTACCTGAGGGACACTGTAGTACCTGGGGAAGGCTTTGTGGTGCTTGTGGCTGAGCGATATTTTAGTACCTGGTGCAGTCCTTCTGGTACTTGTGGCTGAGGGACACTTGAGTACCTCGGGACAGGTTCTTTGGTGCTTGTACCTGCTGCAGGCTTCCTGTTGTTCGGTGCTGAGGGACATTTTCGCACCTGGTGCAGACTTTCCGGTACTTTGTAGCTGTGGGATATTTCAGGACCTACTGCAGACTTTTTGGTCCTCAGGGGCACGACTCAGTTTAAAGAGGCGGACATCATCGATCCACGTCGATGATTCACAACAAAACATGACAACTCCATCTGCCCTCAGGGTAAACATGGCAGGGGACTGGCGGCCACAGACCACACCCGTGTCTGTCTGTCTCCCCTCACGCTGCCCCAACTTGTATTTTGATATTATATCTATTATTATGTACCTGTGTGCGAATGTCTGTAATATACTACCCGCTGCTAGGGGTGCAGTAATAGTAATGTTCGTGCCCGCTGTGAGTGTGACATAATAAGTCATTATTTAAAATGGCATATTTTCATTGATTTAAGGTACAAAATAAGCAAACGTCCTAACTGTGGATGACATGCTTCTCGTACTCAGTCAGTCTTCAATTTTATACTGCTTTCTGCCTGTGGCGTAAGGCAGTTTGAAATCGACGACTGACCTAGAGCAGTAACCGTTTTGTCCACAGTGAGGACGTTTCCCAATATTCTTAATTATTATATACCGGTGCACGAATATCTCATGTATACGCCCTAGTAGTAATGATTTCATTTGTCCACACTGTGGCGTAATATATATAATACTACCCTCCGTACCACATGACCACTCATTCTTCTATTTAATGAGTTGTAGAATAATAATAAAAAGACATAGTGAGTGTCTGAATTCCATCTGTTCCTCAATATTTTAGTCAGAAATACTCACCTCATTCTTCGAATTCGGTGAGTATTTCTGACTAAAATATTGAGGAACAGATTCCGTTCAGACACACTAACCATGTCTTTCTATATTCCTCTCGCCTATTTTTTCATACTTTTATATGTCGTGTCATGAATCAAATATTAACACATGTTATTTTTTGTGTGGATTGAGATTATATTTCAAAAGCTTCACTGATGGCCATATGTTTATCACAATCAGAATTATTTCAGTAATTAGAGTTAAAAAAAATAATGGTAACATAGGTCACAGAGTGATTGCTAGTTCTGCTTTCATCCGCCAAGAAATTGTAAGCTAGTGCCACTGTAGTCGGAGAAAAAACACTCTTTTCTGCTGTCATATTCCATAGACAATTGTGAGACAAGGCTAAACCCCTTTTTTATGGCGAACCAAATAAGAAAATCCATTGACACCTATTGGTGTCACAATAACACAATAGCTACGTACCTTATAGTAAACGAGCTACATGTATTCGGTGTTTAGTGAGGTTGTGCCCCAGATTTCCGGTTTCCTGTGGGTATTCACTGCATTCTTCGTCCTACCCTTTACTCACATCACCATGCTCTCCTACATCCGCCTCTTTATTTTCCCGTTCACTTCACTCCCACCATTTTCCCATCACCTGCCTCCTCACTGGTTATCCATTTTCCCTTCCTTTACCATCAATCTCGGTGTCAGTTTGCTAGCATGCCATTAATCTTGCCGGTGGTCTATCTCCAACCTGTATGATTAGCGTCACAATAATATATGAGTTGTCGTAAGAGAGCAGTTCAGTAGAAACTCTGCGTCATATCTGGAAATAAGCTAGGATCAAATAGTATGTCCATCATTGATGAATGAGCATGCAATTATAAATGAATAACAATTAAAATTTTGAGTTATATTCAGTCAATAAGTAGTTTTCTGTAATCCACTTGCACCAAGTCTTGGATCCAAACATGTGAAGCACCAGTGTGTCTTGAGGTATTTTGGTCTTCAGTGATTGGTCATGGTCAGCTGGGCATGCCTTAATGCACTGTCGGCATCGTGAGGTACATCGGAACCATGATCACCTCTTTTTAGCACCCTCCCAACACGTTATGACACACACCGATACACACCAAAACGTTATAACATAAACCTCCCGATAGGTTACGATATGGTCATTTTGTATCGGTGTGTATTGGCGGTGGTGGGTGCTGGGCCTTACAAACATTTCAAAATAGACCTTCTGGACAGGGTTGTAGAATTGTTGCCAAGGAGCCCAGACATGGCCAGTGTGGACTGGACTCAGGCATACCACTCCTTGTCTGTTACAGTTTATGTATCATGGAAAGGGGTAAAGATACTGTTGTTTTGTTGAATGTGCATAACCCAGATCCAAGAATATTTACTCATATTATGAAATGTGCGGTTGACTATCTGGCGAAGGGGTGGAACATCATGATTTTTTCCTGCGCTGATGATACATCAATATACGGTAATATGGTACATCAAGTAGAAACAACCGTTGGAAAGGTCATTTCAGGCGTTTATTGAGACCAGGTATGAACCCATCAGTCTACGTAAACATCAGCCTTCGTATGGAAACCGTAGTTATTACACCCAACGCAGTGGTATATACCTGCAGCGTGTTCGGCCAAAGGTATATAGGAATACATCATAGAAATGAGACAGCACAAAAACCGTCGCTAATGACATGTAGATGAGGACGTGTCTGTCTGGAGACACCAACTCCCTGTACGCCTATTGACAGCAGGTCTGCTCAGAAGTCTGTTTTACAAAGTTATTATTTACCTATGCTACCAAGTCACACAGATACCAACCTCTGCTTCGGTATTGATATTATTGTCATACCACACAGTATTGTGGTATGGGAATAAGTACACACATACTCTGAATACACAATCAAGGCAGACGAGTGTAGCAGTGTATGGAACGATTAATAAAAGAGAAATACATGTGAGATGTCAAAGTAGAAAAAACCCAGACAATTATAGTCAAATGTAATCAGGACATATTTCAAGAAAATTGAATTAATTAATACATTCTACTTTCTTATAAGAAATTGAAAATACGACCTAATGTTCAAGAATACGTTTACTTGTAAATTAGAAAAGACACCTGAGAAATTCGAAGATCGATATCAAATGTTGAAAGGGATAATTCTAATGGGTCGCCCTCCCCTTTTTTTTTTCTCTTTTCCACAAGTGTTTACGCTTCCTCTCTTACCCTTTTTCTCTCCCCCCCCCCCCCATGTCTGTTTTTAGTGGTTGAGAACGGACCTCTCCCTATTGTCCGTATGTCTTGTCGCCCCCACCTGTGTCTGTCCTGTTAGATATCCTTAAGATTAATACCTCTGGATCTTTTATAACAACACTGAAGATGTACACTTACTATTATAAACACCTGAAGTAAGGTAGTTCTGTAGAACCCATATTCAGACTGTATTTTGTTGGGTGAAGTGTCCATCAAAAACAAGCTGCAATAATTTCATCATTGTATTACTCTTTATTGTTTAACTGGTGTATGGTAATTGCTATTAGCTGCTCATTCCTGAACATCTTGCTGCACATTTATAATGATATCTCATTGTAATTGAATCTTCTTGATGTCAATAAATACTGCTATTTAAAAAAAAAATTACAGTGACTTCTGCCAAAGCACCCTGAATAGTGGCTTGACGTTGTCACATTTTTCGTTAATATTTGAATATTTATTCAAATTTTGAGGTACATGTATAACAAAAATAAAATATGTTAAACTTGGTGGGACGTCCTCTCCTGCCTTGTTTCTTTTGGTAGAAGAAACACAGTACAGGAGGACATCCCGAAAAGGTGAATACGTTTCACTAACATATTGCTTCAGTTTTTTTCCAAGAAAAGGACCATGCCGAAGCTTATTTCACGTGCATTCATTGTGTGTAGATCGTAGTTGTAAGCGCAGCAAATGGAGGGCAAGCGGCGCATTTATCTCTGAAGGAAGTCATTATTCATGTTTGGGCGACTGTTTAAAAACAGACAGGAAAGTCTCTACGTCCTGTGCCCTACGTCCTGCGCCCTACGTCCTGTGCCCTACGTCCTGTGTTCTATAGCTTCCCACGCTTGGTCTCATGTTTGGATCCAATAAGGGTCAGTCTATGTTTTTATGAACAAGTCTTTATCTCTTCTTAATCAGGAACTGCATCGAGATCCATAGCCACTGACAACATGCCATGAGTTTTGGTTGCGCAGTAACCTCACGAAGCAAAGCCAAATGAGATTATGTAGTAATCCAGAATGAAAGGGGTATCATCGGTGCCATGGATCGAGTGCAGCTAAGATTTGATCTCATTCATCCCTATCACTGACTTATTGGCTAACATGTGTGACACCGTCCCCCATTGAGTATTTGTCTACAATACTTCATGGGCATTGAGTACGAGTTTTTAATGTTAAGTCTATGCGAAAAAAATACCAGGGATGAGATAACAGATAGTTCATTGTACAGTTGTCTTTTTTCTTGTTTCTCCTAGATATTTAAGAGCCTAATATCAGTACGGATATACATGAGTTCCCGAGTGGTTAATCTTACTTTGCTCCTCTTTTTACATTTTTAAGTACAGGAGAGTAGTGACCTATTAAATCCTAACTCTCTTCCCATTGTGTAATAAAACCGCCTCCCTTGTCGTGTTTTCCCGACCAGAGTGTTTTTTTCCTTGTACAATGAAGAAACTTTCTACGTAGCGTCGTCAGATATTTCTCAAGCTCTCTCGTTTATCATCAAGATCCTTGCAACAGGTTATGTCAGTGAGAAGTGACTTAAAGGTGACCTTCTGCAGATCAGGGCTTCTGCATTTGAACATTTCAATAAGGCTCAGAGCACGGAACATATCAACCTAACTCAGTATATACCTGTGGATACCTAAATCATGTATAATTGTCCGATCATACCAGAAGTAACCTGTATGCTTTGTAGATATTCCATATGTCTATCTGTTGTCTCGTGATGACTACAAGGAAGAACAACCAATATCAGGTGAATTTGTATGTCTATTCTGAATTTCTTTTTTTAAAAGGACACATCTCTTTAATATAAGTATTTTTCTAGGGGTCGTTGCTCCTGTTTCTGTGCCATCGTTGGCTATTATCGGATCGCAGATTTATTTTGACGATGATTTTGACGATCCAACTTGAAACGCGTTGCTCTTGTGATATCGGATTGTATCGCTATATTCGTTCGGTATCACTAATCTTTATGATGTGATAGTGGTGCAGCCCTCTGACACGCACATATTGATTGAGACAAGAGATTCATTAGTTCTTCAATCAAATACAGATGGCACTATAGTTAAAACCGGGCCGACGTCTTGTGATGTGGATCGCTATTTGGAGGAACAAAGGGTTGGGATCGTAGTGCCACTTTACATCGTTATTGAGAATATTAGACTAGACGGAGTTAGAGTATGAACGGAGTAAAAAGTATTTGTTAGAATCGCATTTTACGTGGTGATGCGGATAAACAATCACAAAATGATCTGCTAATTGTACGTGTGGTATGGCGAGCTAGGTGGCGGACGTGTTTTGAGCGGTGAGAGAGACCTCAACTAAAATCTCGGATTTACGGCAATGATCGAACTACCATGAAGGAACAATAATGACAAACTAACCATCGGGAACCCACCGGACTGTGATTTTGAATCAAGGATTTACCAAATCTATCAGAAAAACGACTTTTACACTCTCGCACGGTCAAGGTAGGGGCGATAATAGGTGTAAGTAACCAGGCACGCTACACTCAACAAACATGGCAACGCGCGGTCGACTAGCCAGTGACACTTCTCTACAGGAGTCAGTAAACTCAATCCTAAAATCGGTAAAGGACCTAGATGATAGATCTAAAAACATGAACAACACACTAGAACAGATAAAAGCTGACAGGGAAACTGGCAGTAAAAATCTACAAAACAACACTGATACGATAAAAGAACTGAACACAAAACTAGACAACTTCATCACAGAAAAACGCACTCTAGACTCGGAGATCGAGGAAATATCCATTAGGGTTGTTGATGTTGAGGCAGATATCTCTGAGTTAAAAAGGGCTAATGCTAAATTTGAAAGAGAAAAAACACAACTAAATGTCATCATTAGGGGCATTCCCGAAGGTAGAAATGAAAAGATGCATGAGCTCATGACTGATTTATTTACTGCGCTAAACTTGACATACACATTCTAAATGACCCACGGGGTGTTCCGCCTCGGCAAACAGAGGGAGGGCGCACAAGACACACAGACAGGCAGACCCATAAAACTAGTCTTGCTCACAAGGCAACAAAAATCAGAGCTATTCGGAGTAAAATACCGACTTAAAGACACAAAGTTTGCAAAAGTATCATTCAACAATGACCTCACTGACGAGGAGTTACTAAAACACAAAGAAACACAACAAATCTTCCAATGTGCAAAACAAGACACAAACACAGACGCAAAACTAAAAGGTCCTGCAGTACAAATAAATGGGAAAACCTATAATCGAAGTAACTTCCATGAGCTGCCAACAAACTTACAACCTGAGAAATGTGCCAGCATCCAGAAAGAAGACTGCATCTACTTCCAGGGGCACACAAGCCCATTCAGCAACCTCTTTAACTGCAAAATCTACGATGAGGAACTAGATTACACTGGATCATCAGTAGAACAACTCTATGTAATGCGGATGGGAAGAGCGAACAACAATGAAATAATAACAAGTCTAGCAAAACGAGAGAAAAACCCATACATCATCAAGAGCATGGCAAGAAGAATAAACAAAAGCCAAACATGGAAAGACTGTGAGAAGGATGTCCTCAAGGAACTAGTTTGGAAAAAGTTCGAGCAGAACAAAGAGCTTGAAAATAAATTGACCAGCTGCACTGCGCAATTCTATTTTGAAGCGACGCGCGACCCTGTATACGGCTGCGGCCACTCACTCACTGAGGTGGTACGCAGCAGAGCACCGCTACCGACGAAGGTTACACACCAGAACCTTATGGGACTATACCTGCGTGAAATTGCAACAGCATTGAAGCAAGACCCAGCCGAGGTTCAAACTGAAAACCCCCCAGAAGAAGCGGAAGAAGCGAAATAGCCTGCACACACAGATAAGTGTAAACCATATCTAACACTCAGCCACACTAGCAACCTAACTACACAGCCATGACTAAATTCCGCATACTATTAGTGGCTGACTCTCGTGCCAGGGGAATGTGTTCTATGATACGAAATGAACTCTATAATAGGGCTATGTACAACATCCATTTCGATCTACTATTTTTCCCAGGAGCAACTATTAAAAGGGCTACTGACTTGTCACTCAAACATATCCCACATAGAAAAATGTATGACATAATATACTTTATGGCCGGAGTAAATGACCTCTCAATCCTTCAGGGATTTAGAAACATCCAACCAGCATTCCAAACGACTGATAGTATAATCAGTCATCTGACGAAAGAGCTAGCGGAAGCCCGGAAAAGGATTGAGCCCTATACCAAGTTACTTGTCCTCTGTGAGGTGATTGGTCTAAACTTCGAAATGTATAATGTGAATGGACCGCCCTACCTCTCTGAACAAAAGAAACTTGACTCTGCACTTCTTGACGCAGCGATAGCAATACAATGTCTGAACTCCATGAGATCTGCTGATCTGCCCCACATATGATACAACAGGTCCATAAACCTAGAAAAACATACACTGCTCACAGATATCAATCAACAACCACAGATGGGATACACTTTGTCCAAAATACAAAATTGAAATTTGCCCGGAACATGACCTATACGTTTTACAACAACATTCATGTAACCTGCAATTGATATACGAGACCTATCAAAAATAACAGCAGTCATTACACACCCCGAAATGGCTTTGGTGCCTATCGATAATAACTCTAGGCCTCTGTGGTTACACATAGAGACTATTGGAGTATATGAAAATCACTAGTAGACTTCTTCTGTGTGGAGACACACACAGTAGACATCCTGTTCCTAAAAAGACTACACTTAAGTTAACAATCATTATTTTTTTTACTGTTGATTTCCTGTTTCTCATTCGCACATTGTATATAAGCACGATTATTGATGAACTGCCCTCAGAAAGTGTGGTACAGCACATGCAATCAACATGTGAAGCTTAGCCATGTGGTTAACCACATGCTATGGTACTCAAATAAAGGTAGCTCATATGTTCAAAAAGAGACTGAAATTAAGCAGTTACTTAATACAGTAAGTATTCATCCCAGGTAAAATTGAGGAAACAAATAAGCTGAAAGTGAGGTAAGCTCACCGCCGCACAACCTGACACCTACACAACAACCACACGAGTAACACTGGCCCGAAAATGGCTATGAGTTACCCGGAAATGTGGTTCACCCATCATCATCTTTACATGACTAAAAGTAAAAAGGAAACTGGACAGCATTCTATGGGGGCAACATACACCATTACAAACAATGACTAATAACCTTGAGATAAAGGGCAGAGGCTTCCACATTGCACACTCTAACTTATGTAGCATCAAGAATAAAACTGATCTAGTTCTAACGCATATCAAGCATGCTAAAGCGAATGTATATACCCTCTCTGAGACATGGATAACTAGTGACTACCCGCTTGAGCTGATTCAAATTGAAGGATACCAATTTGAGAACCTAAATAGAACCTGGCTAAACGAAAAAGGGGAACCAAAAATCGGGGGAGGGGTAGGAGCATACATTGACATTAAACTCATAAACAGTAGCAGTGATCTAGAAAGATTTAATATCAGTTCACCTGATATCGAATGCCTCTGGTTGAAACTTGATTCGCCGCATCAACGCACTAACATAATAGGAGTAATCTATCGGCCGCCTGATAACAATGTAGAAGAAGCCACTAATTATCTAATTGATACTACGGAATCCATTAAAGACATGCACCCGAATGCTGACTTTACCCTCATAGGGGACTTTAACGTACACTACCAAAATACACTGGAATCATCAGTAGGACTAAAACAGCACATAAACGAACCAACTTGTCTGGCTAACACAATAGACTTAATCTTTTCCTCAATAAATCACATCTCCAAAAGTGGCACCCTTAATTTTAGTATAAGCGACCATAAAGGAATATACATGACAAAAAAGAAAGAAAAGGACAGCTGTACAATAAAACAGATTCTGGGAAGGTCCTATAGGAAATACCAAACAAACACCCTACAACAGCAACTAATTGAACATAACTGGGAAAGCTATTACCAACTAGAAGACCCCGAAGACTGCTGGTCTGAAATCTCAGAAATATTCCTAAACTACTTAGACCTAAATTGTCCAATACGCAGGCGACAAATTAAAGACAAAGACACACCATGGCTAACACATGACCTGATCGAACAAATCTTAGATAAAGACCGTGCTTGGGGACACGCCCAACACACAAAACTCACTGAAGATCTGAACCATGCTAAAAGACTACGAAACAGGGTAAAGCAAAATATAATAATAGCCAAAAGAAATTACATACATGCCACGGAGGAGGAAGATCCACAAAAATTTTGGAAGCGAATTGCTGAAATCATCCCAGGGAAGACTAATACGCCAGACATAGAACTCATTGATGATGATACCCTAAAAAAGATACCAAAACCAGAAACGGCTGAATACATAAACAACTTTTTCACCCAGGTAGGAAGTAAGCTCGCAAAAGACTATACAGAGGAATGGAAGGACAACCTACTAAACTGTCCCACACTTAGTGACAAAATTACCCTAACAGAAAACGAAGTAAGTAAAATTATCACAGCTATCAACACCCACAAATCTTCTGCTATCGATGGTTTACCAACTTGGATACTAAAAGATGGCTTCCTAGTCATAATACCACAACTTACCCACATGTTCAACCAATCCCTAAAATCTGAATCATTCCCAAATAGCTGGAAAACGGCAAAAGTCACTCCCATCCCCAAGAAAACAAATAGTAACAGAGTAACTAATTTAAGACCAATATCCCAACTACCCCTCCCAGCAAATTACTAGAAAAGCTTATCCACAAACATATTACAACTCATTTAGAACACCACAATATCCTAGATAACAACCAGGGAGGTTTTAGACCAGGGAGATCCACTGTAACAACAGCTGCCCATCTTACAGACGATATCTACAACAATACTGATGATCATAAAATTACAATAGCTGCCTTCGTTGATTATGCAAAAGCATTCGACACTGTCGACCACAACATCCTGTCACATAAAATTAAGAAAGTAGGCCTGCACCCATCAATATGTAACTGGATCAACTCTTACCTGACTAACAGAAAGCAATATACAGTAGCCAATAACCATCAATCAGAAACGAGTCATCTAACCCATGGTGTACCGCAAGGCTCCACTCTCGGCCCCCTCCTCTTTCTAATATATTTAAATGACATAAGTAACTGCCTCAAAAATTCCAATATTAAGCTCTATGCGGATGACGCAGTAATCTGTACTTCAAACAGCCAACCAGAAACTGCGCACACTGAAATACAAGAAGACCTAAATAATATTCATGATTGGTGTAGAAATAATAAGTTAACTATAAACATAAGCAAAACGAAGGTAATGAAATTTGGCAGTAGAAAACGACTTAACGATTATCAGATGCCTGATATCCTACTAAATAACACCAAACTAGAAGAGGTACAGCAATTCACCTACCTTGGCATATTGCTTGACAGCGAGCTCACTTACACCGCACACCTGAAATCGCAAATAAAACGAGCATCCCACAAAACTTACCTTCTCTCACAAATACGGAAGTACCTGTCAGTTCCCCAAGCAGTCACTATCTATAAAACCAAAATACTCCCCTACCTGGAACATGGTGACATCTTGACCCATACACCCATAATAGCTTAACAAACAAGTTACAACGAATACAAAACTGCGCTCTGAAAATTTGCCATAAGCAGCCACGGCGAACGGACACTAGGTTAATACACCAACTAAGCAACATGAATGTACTAGAACAACGCAGAGAAGCACATCTCCTGCACCTCGCGTATAAACGCTCGAGGGAAGACAACTATCAAAACATATTTAATTGCACAACCAGACAAGGGGATGCACCATGCATAAAAGTGAAACAATTCCATCTTGAGACATACAAAAAGAGTGTATCCTACAAAACCGCAAAATTATGGAACGATTTAAGACCCGAGATAAGAAACCTCAATACCTACAATGACTTTAAAGCCTACACAAAACGCAGCCTCAGAGCCCAACGAAACATCGATAACTAATATAACTCTTGTGATGTAAATGGTTGTCCCACCGCTGTCAATCTCCGACATGCAAAGCTGTATTGAACTATAAATTCTCACACCCATCATTGTACATACCATCACCAGAAAAAGTATTGTAACTCAACTGTATCTGTTACTCTGATGACCTATTGGTCACTTGTTCTGTTTTAAAAAATTTAGCGTACCGAAACTCAAATCTTGGCCACTGGAGCCCACTGAAAACAGGGTGACTTCACCCTAGAGGAAAACTCCAGTATAAATAAAAGACCTAAAAAAAAAATATAAAAAAAATTGTCTGGAGCTATGTTCAGGACCGAGGGTCGCAATTCTGCGATCCGCACAATTTTTTTTACAAAGTTCTTTATTGCTGCACAAGGTAATGCATGACATATTCAGTACAATGTATTGATTGAGCATCAAATAAAAGAGGCTTTTGAAATTGACGTAAACTCTTTCAAGGTAGGTAGTACTATACGGAAACTGGCTTACTATCTTTGTACGTCAAAAATACGCGGTGAAATTATTGATCACATACATCCCGATGCCGCAGGCAGAGGGATGTATGTGATCAATAATTTTACCAAGTATTTTGACGTACGAAGATAGTCAGCCCGTTTTCGTATTATTATATACCTAAAAATGGCGATATTTTATCTAGTCACGTGATCACATACCCCGTACGGCACACTGTGCCGTACGGATATAAATACGACATGGGTAGGAGAGGGCAGTTTGTGTAGATTGTTTTTGCACAGGTATATAATAATATGGATGAGTTTAAAAGACAATTGAGGTTATTATATAAATGATAATTAGAGTCTCCGAGTTTGTATGTCTGGCCGAGAGGTAGCCATCCTAACAAAGGTGAGCTCTATAAACTGTATGTGGTTAGATATGGATTGTGTTGTAAGTAGAAATTTTCTCCATTTCATTATTCTTTCATTTTTCTTACTTTATTTCTTCCTCTTATATGTTATACGAAATCTGGTTGTCTATTGTACAGTTCGTCGAACTATAATGTACCTCAATTGGAAGAGCTCCTCTCGCGGGAGAAATTGAATAAAGTGAAAAAAAAGAAGAAAAAAAAAGGTATACAACGAGTTACTGGAGATCCAGGCCGCCGGACCTTTGTAAGTTAGTTTAAAAATGCTTTGCAATTTGCCTTTGTAACAAACATCATAGGTGCATTATAATTACTGGTGCGCCCGTGACTATGATCCCTGTAATCGGGGTTTTGTGTATCATGCATCGCAACGTGGAGCAATGGCCTCCTGGTGAGACCTGTCCGCAGTACAGTAAACTCTCTGTGGTTCCCGCGCCTCCTGTGAGGGGGCGTTGGCGCTGGGTAAACCTGCACGTAAACGGATTAACGACCGCCGTTTGTTTACAGTCCCACGCAGACAGACGTGCACACGTGCGGATCGAAACACGCCGGCACGGACGTGCACTGCACGTGGTGCTAAAGTATGGACTGTTCATGACACACTCGAGACTGTACATGACACACTCGAATATTTGAAAATCTATGAATTATATCATACAGAAATAGCGGTTATCGTAATGGCACCAAAAGATGCCTCCATGCATTCCACTTCAATAGTGGAGAACTTGACCCGAAAAGAAGTCGACCCGTAAAAAACTTAACCCGTTACGAATTCGACCTGTTAGAAGAACTCGACAAGTAATGAATTCGACCCGTTTTAGATCATCCAAACTCAAGTATCTTATCAATACAACTGTGGATACATACTTTACTTTGAATTTGGTCTTCTCAGTGGAAGAAAATTAACAACAAAAATTCTACCCTTATCCCTATCCCTAAGCCTCACCCTATCTCTAACCCTAACCCTTACCCTAAACCCAAATGACTTATTTTCAAAATCCGCTGGTCTATTCATCTAAAAGTTAATTACTCGGATACCTCTTTTAATATGAAACTGTCTCCTCCATACGTATCTAAAACGGGTCGACTTTGCGGGTCGAGTTCTCCTGACAACTATGGGTCGAATTCGCTTCAGGTTGAGTTCTCCAGTCACCTTCCCCTTCCCCTGCGTGAGAGTGCCTCGAGGCAGTCCGCGTCCCCTGTGTGTCTCAGGTCGACACTCGGACTGAGAGGGTTATGGTACGGGGCGAGTTAGTTTTGCGGGGAGAAAACTTGGACAACTTGGTTTTGGAGCGGGTTCTCCAAACCGGGCGAGATCTCCTTTAAAGCACAGAGTTTATCTCACGCCTGGTACGAGTTTAGCCATAGGAATAACATGACAAAAATATACTCAACGATCACCCCCGTAAAGTGACAATACTATGCCATGGGCGTGATACAGTGAATGTGAGATGACATCATAGGCGATTGACCAATCAGCAGCCATTAATTCAGGGAGAGGACAAGACAAGAGATTTATAAACGTCCCTAACAGTGATAGAGGTGAGATAAATCCAGAACCGCGCTCGAATCATAAAACAAACAACTCTCCGCCTGTTTGGATGCACCGTAATCATCACTAGGCTTTTCCTCGATAACGATTGCGGAGCAGCCAAACGAGTATTGTCTATTCATCTGATTCTCGATGCAGTTCTTGGTTTCAGGGCGGGTTCTCCAAAACAGGCGAGTTCTTCTTTGAGGTATAGAGCGACTTGGTTTCGGGGCGAATTCTTCAGGGGCCTGTTTGATAATCTAGGACCGTACACGAGGACCCATTTCTGTAACTGATACAAAGACTAACGTTTGATAATATGTAAGTGTAGTCTGTGAGACAGCATTAGCCGTCCATAAGGTCGTCCTTCAGTGTTGAATAAAGTGGACCCACATCGTCCCTGGGTCTCTATGGTTAAGACAGCGACACTCCGATTGTTCCCTATCACACCTTTGCCCGACGGATACGTCGGATCGGTCAGAATCGTGTCGCTGAACGCACTTAACCGACTGTTCCCGATTGTCAGAAGGTTGCTTCATTAGCGTTAATGTGTCTTTATCTAATAGATATACGAGTATTAAACGCCCATTTGTAGGGGAAATTGAGGCGATTATAGGTCTGAAATTTGTGTCCTGATATCAAGAATAGAAGAGAAGTTATTGAACTTTGCATTATAATCTATTACGGCCTATCATCTGGGAGCCGGGTCCGGCTGGGCCCCGGCTCCCGGCCGCTCTCTTTGATCTCATTCGGCCAGTATTACGAGGCTATAAAAGGAGGAGGTGTGATCGGGAAGAATATTTGAGGGTATAAGACAGCGACATTTACGTTCCCGATTAATATCTTCGATCGGATCGTCGAGAATCGTTAGTAGATGTCGCTTTGTTATGGGCTTATGGTTTACAGAAAATATAGAATCCTAGATTATCAAACAGGCCCCCGGCAGTATTCAGTAAAACAGCCGTCTCACACGCCGGTATGACGGGGCATAGCACACCTCCCAGTCGTTCCGCATGGGTAGTCACGCGTGTCGGTGAAGGGCTGGTCTCTCCTGCGCCCCACCTGAACGCCGAGTACACTCCACGGCAGACCCGGCTGAGGCATTGGTGGGAGAGCCACACAAGTAGCGGGCGTCCCCACCCCTCCACAGCATACCGACCACCGCCACCGCCACCACCACTACTAACCACCCCATCACATCCACACACACCGCCGAGACGGGGACCTCACTGGAGGAACATGTAGAGAGGAGGGTGGCAGGAGGAACGGGAACCGCCACACCCTGTTAGTATCAAAGATAGAGGGTGGTATTGGTGTCTGTATGCACCGCACGTGGAGTACGAGTTTTATACACACACAGGAACCGTCAACTGCAAGGCACTACTTTCACTGATCGTTTATACAGTCAGGGGACCCTGCTTGAAAAACACCGACTGTGGATCGTGCAGTTCGACTAACACACAGGTAGGAGTGTGTTTCATATCACCACAAGGCATTACTGCACTGGGGGACTGCTGGTGAAAACCTGTACATTTTACAGGGAAATGCAAATATATTTGTTCGTGTGCCAAGTAAGTCCATGCACCAGCACCAGAGTACTATTGTATGATCACCTTAATAAGTCTACTTAATTAGTCTAATTCATATAATTTAGGATAGCTAATGATAGGATTTTATCCTAATTGCTCATTAAAAGGAATTAAATGTGATAGTTTTGTCACTAGGGTGAGAGATATACAAAAAGAAGAGGAGTCATGATGAGAAGTAGAGAGGGGAGAGATAAAGAGACAGAGATGAGGGGATAGGGGAAATGACAGGGAGGGAAAAGGAGAGACAGAGGCAGCTGCTAGGATGGATGACAATGACTAGGATGGAGTTCATATCAAGGAGAGGGAATGATGAGGCGAGGCATACACATAATGAGCCTAGCCCTCATGATATATCTCTCTGGGCTTACCATAGTGTGACAGTATGCCACAGTTATGCAATATGATATTTATATGCCACGGGTGACATATGTTATTAAAATACATGTGATGGGGTAGGATAAAATCTAAACGTCACCCAAATTCATATGATTATTTATGTGGCGTTCGTTGTCTTCTGCTATATATAATTATATATGACACAATTATATGAAATTTTGTGACGTTTCTTTATCACATACAGGTATATGTATAAATATAGGAAAGAATATAGAGACAGAGACAGAGACACAGAGAGAGACAGAGAAAGAAAGATAGATTCAGACAGACAGATAGAGGAAGGGTTACGACAGAAAGAAAGAGAAGCAGTAAGAGAAAGACAGACAGAGGAAGGATTACAGACAGAGAGAGGTGTGGACAGAGAGAGAGAGAGAGAGAGAGAGAGAGAGAGAGAGAGAGAGAGAAAGAAGAGAGAGAGAAAAAGAGAGAATGATACAGAATGAAAAGCCAGGCAGAGACTGAGAGATAGTTAAGGGAGTCACTGGTATTTTCGTCGTGTCCTTTACGTCGATCCTGCCCTAGTTTAATTTCACCAAGTCACACATGACTCAACGTTCCTGTCACTGCTTTCCTTTATCTAATTTTGTGACAATATTGTCACTATGAGCGTACGTAATAAAACAAGGTGAAGGATGTACAACATGCGCAATAGAGAAGAACAGCTTCATTCTGTAAGTTACATCGGCTACAAAGGCCAGTATTCATGAAAGGGTAAAGGTCTAATACACGAAACTGAATCCACCATTATACCCGCCTATAGGTCTATTTCCACTTGCCGACTTTTGGGCTCCGATAGATTTGTCGGCCACCCTCGACGGACCCTTTTTTTCATCATTTTAGTCAAAATAATTGCAGGTGGAAATAGAAAATAAAAGAACCGGCAACATATTCTATTTGAGGTTTTTGGCATTCTTTGGCACCACTTTCTAGAACAATTGCCGATGACTAATTCACCATAGGTTAATTTTGTCCGGAATGAATCGGGTCAAATCTATTATAGCAAATCGGTCGGTAAGTGGAAATATAGTATAGGGTCATCCATAAAGTACGAACGCAGAATTTCAGAGATTTTGGAACCCCCCTCACCCCATTCTCAATCTTGTACGCAATAGAACAGAGACAGAGCATACGCAAACGTTCCTAAAATGTTGACCCCCCCCCCCACCTCAATGCGTACTTATTCAATGGATGATCCCTATCGATATCCAAAATCGCCGAATTAGATCCTTTAGCAAAGGCACAACCTTAAACGACTGATTCCTATAGATCGCCGATTATTTTGTCGTCGGGTGTAAGTAGGTGTAATGGAAGTTCGCAGATTAAGTAAATATCTCCCGACTTCTACTGGCGAGAATGTGACTCCCCTTGTTCTCAAACTCACATCAAAGGAGCCAAAGACAACAAGGGAGTCATCAGGATATGCTAATTAGCACATGCCACGATCACAGAGTTGTTTTCCCAACAGGGTTCACACTGTACGGATGTTATTTATAGAACCCCAGCCCACCTGGTATATGTGATACCTGATGAAAGGACCAATCTAGTGTCGGTACTCTAGAGCCCATGCATATTGAAGGACCACCGCTACTGTATACACACACCACTGGTAAATATGCATGTGTAGGGTAAATGCCCAAGCTTTTCAGGCCTGCTTGTAGGTAGTAAATACTATACTCACAACCATGGAATGAGGTATACAGATGCTACCGTTGAACCTTATACACAAGTACATGAAAACAAGGTTTCATTTTAAGGAACATAAACAAACTGATTTTGGAAGTGCAGTAAATCCCCGCTTAAGAGGGACACTTTCTTCGTAACGGAGGGTATCCCCGTTAAGCGGAGATTTACTGCACTTCCAAAATCAGATTGTTTATGTTTATGTGCCCCCTTAAGCAGGGTTAGACTGAACTAATCAAAAATTTCTGTTCCCTGCAAATTATCCCCTTAAGCCAGGTGTTCCCTTCAGCCAGGTGTCCCAGAATCGGGATTTTACTGTATACCTGTGGAAAGAAATATATAGCAAGGCTTCACTGCATCTAATGCCACACCACAGCCTGCAGTACCTGTAACTCATTGAATGGGAAACAAATGCTGAGCTCATGGACTTGGATATGCAAGTCCGGAGTGCTCTGCATAAAACGCTATGGGGATTGGTCCACAATGGGTTTGCCAATTTTTAATCAGATGTACTTTCAAAGTTTGTTTACGCTCAAGTTTGGATTGCTAAACTACTTTGCATATGACCATATATGGCAAGCTCTGCTTCCGTGTGTTGACCTGTACCGTAAAATTGGTTCCGCCCGTTTTCACGAGGTGGCCACTGCCGTTTGTGTTTCTGAAGCGGGCACATGTCACTTTCGGTGAATGGAAGCGCTCTGGAGTGAAAACGTTTGTACGATGCCTCATTTTTTATACGGGAGGACTTTTATAAACGGATTCCATTTCGATTTGGGTTATTCTAACACATGACATGTTTGAATTACCTCTCTGTGTTATGCGGCGTTTCCATCTGCCGATGAAAAGTTCACTGTTTATATGCACCCTGTACTAATGTCGGTCAATGGTTCTATTTGACAAATTATCGATACATATAACTTGTGGCCGTCAGCAAAAATGAGAATTATGGTAGTCGACCACCAATTTTTGAAATTTTTGTGCTTTTAGATTTGATGATTATTCTCAGGGAAAATGACCCACCGACTTTTGTACAGTGCCTAAATAATCGGTGTCAAAAAGCAGAGACCTCTAGATATAGCACCACATATACAGATTAAACAAGCGGAATAGTCTATTTCCGTACGCTCACCCGAATTCAATGACATATCCACTTCAATATAAGCACGGATGTAGGACGAGGGAAAGTGGCTTTGGATAACACACCGCGGTGAACATTTTACGAATAACATCACTCACAATTACTGCAAGCTACCCCCGTTTATACGGCCATAATGGCTTGTTTTCATAATATATTAATCAGTGGTAAATGGGAAGACCCAGTTATGTAAGTTGATGAGTCGCCAATTTAAATAATCAATTTATAAGCGTATTTTGCACAGATGTATAATGTATTGACAGGCAGAGTTATGGTTATAAATATCGGTGTACTTAAACGTGGCATCATTTCTCTTAAATCTATATAATTCTTTATGACAAGGAAATAATTTATCAATATACATGAAATCTTTAGAAAATGTAGGTAACCTAAAACAAGTGAAATATTATTGATTACCAATAATATCACGTGATGGAACATCAAGTTATGACTTTATCCAAAATGTGTTCGTCCTCTAGAGATATACACTATCACATGCATCCGCCCTTATGGTGACAGCTCTGCCGCAGGTGGCCGTCCTTAAAGGGTTAAGGGTAGCAAGTGCAAAAGCATGCAGTTAGCAGGGAAAATAATTTCCAGGGGTATTTTTGCACAGGTGAGTGCTCAGAATCAGACAACTGGAAATATGTATATTATTCACCTATTAGATTAGGAAAAACTGGTCAAATCAATGTATTCTAATAATTATGGAACATGTATTTGTCCATGTTAAAGGATCCAGCCTGCATTGATAAATGTCAACAATTAAGAATCATCAGGGGGCACCATTGTGAAAAGTAGGATATGTAGGAAAAGTAGGAACTTAGATTAAAAACTGGTTTTACCTTTTGAAATACACGTTACTTTAGGACAGTGACTTTCCGTAAGAATTGTCCGTTTCTTTTCATATTTAAACACAAAAGATATCTACATGATACAATACTAGGTGCCGTCAACGTTAGTACCACCCTGGAGGGATGTGGGTGGGACAGACAGAACAATGATAGTCTCTGAATGTTATATTCAGCCTCAGACTTCACCCACAGATCCCATTGTTTACGTCCAATTATCTGAAGTATTGTTACGATACAGAGATAGATCTGGGTTGTAGCCAAGTTCTTCATTTTCATCGTGGACTAGTTGAGATAAGAAGATCTAACCCTGATGATCATGGTTAGGATGTTTAAACAATATTAACCTGGCTCGGATACTAGTAGGCGTATCCTCCGTGTAGTAATATCCGAGCATGTGTGGGGATATTGCTGGGGATATTGCGTCGAGCCAACTCCAAGGAGGGTCCTCCCAAAAGTATTTGAAGCAGGTTAGTATTGTCTTTATAATTCAGTATTAACTTATCAAGTTATCAAAGGAAAGACAAAATGGCCACCAATCATCTAGCGCACTATTTAGCAGGATAAGTAAAGATTCAGATTTTTTCCATCCCAGGAGACTACAGATGTTTGTATTATTCCCGGGTATCGATGATGAGACTCTGCATCTTCAATAGCAGCTTCTCATCAGGTGGATAGTCAATGTAGATTCTGTTATCAAAAACCCTGCTGATATCTGGAGGTACAGTAGAACCCCGCCTCAAAGACCATCCACGGTTCTGGATATCAGTGATCCGTGTTGTGTACGTGAGGTTGTTGGATGGTTTGCTCTATGCTAGGTTTACACTGGGCCAAGGTGGCCCCAACAGCCACGTTTCACCGAAACATCGTGCACTGTTCCAGATGGAGCAATTAATTGTCATCTACACTGCGATCCCGGTGGCCACGGTTTGGGGACATTCAAGGTAACGTTTGGTTTGTTGTGCCGTGTACGGCCGGCTGTCGTCAGTACCGGCCCTCACGTGTCGTCCCTGGACGGCCACCTGCGGTCCCACACATTGTGTGGTCGTCGCCCCGTCTCACGACAATTGTCTGTTAGTCTGTGGCCGACCATGGAAGCAGTAGCTGATTTTTTGACGGTTTAAAATTCGGCCACGGTGGCCACGGTGACCAGGGTGTGTCGCAGCTGTCACGTTTGTGCATCCTGTCCCCTCCATCATGTCACCTCCCTCAAGTGTTCATGGTGCTCCATTGTGCCGTTAAATGTTGCTGCAGTGTTAACCTAGTATTACTAGGTAAATACATGTAACGGAAAATGGTGCCCTTACCAGGATGGGCTGCTTTAATCATATCAGTAGATTACACGTCTACAAAGCACTCTACAACGGACACCATCGCGCAATGATACGTTTCCGATGCAAAAGCTGTAATAAAGGCCCTCTTTATCAATCAAACATATTTGATTGTCGCAGTGTGTATCAGTGCTATATCATAGGGTACTAAGACGCAAATGTTTAGTGGACCCAGGCTTCGCCGATTCTGGCCCGATGCTGAGCACTACCCTAAATCCATTTTCCACAGGCCGACTATTCGCCATCGATCTGCAGTCGGGAACTGACCCCAGATCGATTTTAACGTGAAATCAAGTCATGTTAATCATTTTGGTGAAATAGCATGCCCTGCAGATTCAAATCAAAGTGCTTAAAATGTGAGAATATATTATACATCCACCCTTTAGAATATGCTGCACAGCCTTTTGTCAGCCTGCATAAAAGTTGCGAGACCGATGGCTTTGGCTTTACCTTTTGTAGAGACACGTTGGTCATTGACCAGCTGAATATTATACATCCTGTAGGAGTGTTATGCAGTTGGGGGCGGGGTAGGTCTAGTGGTTTTAGTATGATATAGAATATCGACACGGTGCATCTTCTATACATTTCTACAGTACAGAAAATCGGTTGAATTAAAGTTTTTTTCTGATGACAATTCGGATCGACGAAGTGATGTCCACTGAGTGAAAGCCATTTTTGCTCAATAAAGTGAAGGATTTTTAATGTCAAATATTATCTATCATGAATCTCATATACATGATTTCATCTTGATTTTCCAAGTTTCCTCAGTCCTTTATCATAGATGACATGAAGAACTATGGAACAAAAACCAAATTCTTGATTACATATTTCATTCTCTGATATACACTCGTCCAGGATTAAACGGATGTTCTTCCTGGTTACTGCAACGAATCAAACAATATTGAAATTACATGGTATTTAAGATTTCAGTCTTTATAATTTCCATCTTCATGATTAAGAGAGACATATATATAAACATGTATCTATTGATTTTTTTCTTAACAATGTTTTAAAGCTGTTCATGCAAAGTGAATGATAAACTCGCTCATTACAAAGTGATATGCCACTACTTAGTCATAACGAGGTTTTACAGTATGTGAGACACATTTATGAGTCTGCTTTTGAAATAAAAAGGCGAATGGGAACCGACACATTCTGCTGAATTATTTCCATAACATGGACTCGGTGGTATTCACGCAGTGCGACTTGTGCGCATGCTTAGAACTCCCTCTGCCGGGCGAGGGGGCAGTGTCGTGAGTCAGACTGTGTCACTTCGCTACTGTTTTTTTCTAACCTGGCTTAGTTTATTGGCATTTATCACGTGACCATGGTAAGCGAAGTGGAACTAGTGTTGGGGTGGCAAATGTTTACAAAATGTGTATTTTCATCTATTGGAGTGCTAAGGTTCTTTAATTTATATTTGTTACTCTGCAATTGAATGCATTTCTATAGTAGAATGCATTTCGTGAAAGATCTATTGCTAACGTATTGTTGGCTAGCTCTATGGGATCGTTTCTGATTATTGACTCATTGTAATTGCAATCTCTGGTAGAAACCCATGAAAGAATGAAGAAATAATAGATCTAAAGCTTAACATAAACGGCCAGGAGTTACCTTAAATCATCCTTTAAAAATCTACCTAGGATGGCTTGATGGAATGAATAAATCCTGACTTCAAATTTTTGATCAGCTAGTATCTGATAATTTGAACGTCAACCAGCTTGAGGTTGTGGCGTTTTTTAATTTTTTTTTATACTCACTTATATTGGATTAAGAAGGTCATTTGATTATTTGATAATCATTAAGTAAGTCTTTCCATACCTTATATCACATTAGTGTCTCATGAATCGGGGCACAGTTGTTCAATTCATGACGACAATTCAGAGCTTCATATTCCAAGTAGGATTAATTTTTATCAGGCGATCATTAAAGTGAATTAAGCAATTTAGGGATGCAAGGATTTCGAAATCATTGTAATGTTCCATATATACATGAGACAGTACACCATAGATGTATACCATGCATATCCAATTAGCGCCCCATAGATGCATACCCAGTTGGCACCCCATAGATGCATATCCAGTTAGCACCCCATAGATGCATACCTAGTTAGCATCCCATAGATATATACCCAGTTAGCCCCCCATAGATGTACACCCAATTACCACAACATGGATATACCCAATTAGAACTCCGTAGATGCACACTTAGCTGAAACCCTATTAAAGATTAAATTATTTTGTAATTCGTTTGTATTCCCAATTAGTTTTTCATCGATGCATACCCAGTTAGCGCCCCATAGCAGACGTGTCCAGTCTGATTTACCAAGAAGTCGGGCCCGTTCAGGTCTCTTCGAAAAGATGAAAAAAGAAAAGGAAAAGACAAAAGTGAAATATAGATCCTCGCCAGACGAGATTTAAAGAACACATTTAGATATAGAGTCGCCAGAGCCGGAAGTTATAAAATCACTTCTCCGTTTCCACCCCGGGCTTGTCTCTATTGACCATTTTCCACAAGCTGACGACAACGGCTCCGATAAATCGAGTCCCTCTAAAAGTCTGTCTATGCATCGCTAGGCATATCAGAATACTTTGTAGTAGCTGCCTTTATACATACACAACTTTTATTGAGGAGGAAATATGACTGTCCGAGCTCGTGTCAAGATTAAATAGCATAGTAATTCACATGGCGAAGCCGTGTGTGCCAAAGGTACGAATTACGTGAATTACGAGCAATTAAAATGAGGTGCGATCGAGCTCTGACCTTAAACTTTCATAGATTTCTGAATTGATCTCACCCCTCACATTGACTAACATTTGCGACATATAAACCCCCACTGAGTATTGCTTCTAAATACTCTATGGGTATTGAGTACGATTTCCCAGTCTATGGGGGCAAAATACCAGGGATGAGATAAAACATTATACTATTGTGAACAAAACTCGCGAGATGTATATTGGGCTCTATACTAGAAGGTCGTTCAATAGATAGATTTGTTGAAGGCCCCCCCCTGTTTTGGCGCACTGCAATAGACTCAAATCCTCCCCTTATCACATGTACATGCTGTTAACATTAACACCATGCAAGGATGCCAGTTTTCCCACTTTTCACAGAAATCCTTGTTTTCTTGTGGTTTTTTTTCATCTATTCACCCACAAAAATGAATACAACAAGCAATCTGCCTTCGGGAAGGTTTTCCTTGCAGTGTGAATTATATACATTGTGAACGCAGGAGGGGTATTAGGTGTTTTTTTATTCCACTTTATGGTGATATGTTTCTGGTATCAAACAAAGAGCCTCATTCACGCAAATAACAGAGTGGTTTCAATTTCCCCTTATACCTTAGCCCTTTAACATGGTCAAGATTAATGTGGTTACCCTGTTTTCTTAGTATCTCTGAGGTAGTATGACAAATTTGTCCACTTTCTTCCATGATTCCAACTGACATTCCTGTCAGTCAGATGCTTTTATAGGTGTCATATCATTATCACCTAGGTGCTCAAGTAGCTGTCAAGTGTCAGCAACACCTTGACACCTGACTGCCCCAGTCCAGGGGCGTTTTGGGGATGCGCTGCTGGGTTGTGGGGTGTGTGGGGTGGGGTGTGTGGGTGTGGGTCCGGGAGTGTTGGGTTGGGTGTGTGGGGTGGGATGTGTGGGGTGGGTTGGGTGTGTGGGGATGGGTTGGGTGTGTGGGGTGGGTGTGTGGGGTGGGTGTGTAGGTTTATTGCCTACACGTACTGTGATTACGGGGTTCTTGTTTGAGGGCATAGAGGTGGGGTGGATGAGGGTAGCAGGCCGCTATATGTGAGGGGCACTTGACACCTCTGAATGAGATGAAGTAATTGTTGCAGTTTCAGCAGGAAATGGTCGGACATCTGTGGGTACCTGGACCTCCAGGTGTTCAGGGGCGGATATTGTGTGTCTATGTGAGGGGGCGGGGGCGGGGGCGGGGGCGCGGGCGGGGGGGTCTTCATATCCCTAGAAGACATACGTTACCCATGTAACGCAGACTATATCCCTGTCAGTAAACACTATATCCTGTAATCCTAGATTATTAAACGGGCCCTTGAATCCCCACCTTATTTCTCACTAATTAAACTGTACATCTACACGCGGGTCTTTCACCTGGAGTCACATGCAGAAGACAATGGCCCACCCTCATATGAAACCCTCCGTCAGCCGGAGAGGTGTTAAGCCCATAAGACAGCGACGATTTCCACAGATTGTCCCCGATCCGATCAACGATTATAATCGGGAACAAGAATGTCGCTGTCTTATACCCTTTGCCGATCACACATCTCCACTTTATGACCTTGTACAACGACCCGATTGAGATCAAAGAGAGCCGCCGGGAGCCGAGCCGGGGTGAGCCACGGGCCGCTGGTGTGGATTCATAGAAAATAATTCAAAGTTTCATAACTTTAGATCCAATTAAGATATTCGGAAACTGTTTTCAGATTCATTGTCACCTCTGTCTCCCCTACAAATCGGTATAAGGCACTTGTAAATCGGACTAGGGGATAGGTAGCATCGATGTTCAAATGGACTTCTCAGAATCGGGAACAGTCTGTGAAGTGCCTACAGCGACACGATTATGGTCGGGCAGAGTCGGTCATTACCCCCACGCTAGTAATGCCCAACCCGATTAGAATCGGGTCTGTGAAGTGCGTACAGCGACCCGATTCTGACCGACCCGACGGATTCGTCGGGCAAAGGTGTGATCGGGCACAATGGTCGGGTCGCTGTCTTATAGGCTTTATATTGCCCACCTTCATAGGAAATGCATAGAGCACCCGGGATCGGCAACCGGGAGATTCCGAAAAAAGGCCCATCCCTAATAAAGTCAAATCATCATTTATTTTGAAACAAGTTTTATGAATTCATTTAATATGGATTATTTACAATTAGTCATAATGAGCTCATTTACCATCAGATTTCACTGTCATAATACGTTTTACATGCTGGAAACTAGGGAAAATAGCGAACTATAAAAATGGAGTAGGTACAAACCAAATTACTACCATGCTTGACAGTGCTGTAGTCATGTCGCTGTTAAGTCATCCTATATATATACGGTCCATACTTGTTATCAATCTTGTAGGGTAATAAATACAATAAAGTCTAGTTTTGTACACGAGTGACCGTAATTTCCTCGTTGTTGACCACGTAGTACCCTTGCTATCGCCCGGATATTACTACGTTTCAACTACTCGGAGATTACGGCCACCCGTAAACAAATCCAGTCATTATTGTGAACATTGTTACATTGAGGAGGTCCGTGTGGGTACCACGGACGGCAGCGTCCTCCCTTCTCCTCCCCGACCCTCACCTCACAGGTGGGTTCCGGCTTCTGACGCCCGCCCGCCGACCAACCTCACAGTACGATGTTTGAGACATGACACCTTCCTCTTCCCTCAACATTATGTGTAACGCTTGTCACAATGCCCGTGTTGAATCTACCGTCTACAACATTGGCCATTGATGTCACTTACCGGAAGTAGCACATAAGCTTAGGTTCAAACTCGCCCATGACCTTCTGGTATTCTACCAGAGAACGATCTATCATGGTATTGTATTGCCCTGCATTTATTTGCAGTGATACTTTATGTAATTGTCGTTTGTCGCTTCGGTATTATTTTTTTGTAATGGGCATATTTCGAAATTTTTTCATCATAATGATATTTTTTTATTGTACAAAGGAAGAGTACAGACCTCTGCAGCGCAGGTATCCTGGCCAGTTATCCTGAACTTGTTGTATTCACGATTCAGTAACAATTTCCGAAATGAAGTACACATGTATACAATACATAAAATATAATTATGTACATTAATGGGTGGAATGAAATGAAACGATAGGTGGCTTATGTACCACATGTCAGAGTGCTTTACCGTATGTTTTTTGAATTGGTATAATGCACCTTCCTGGATTTCCAGGGGGTAGTTCGTTCACGGATGCCATGCCATAGTAAAGTGGGCTCCTCTTAAAAAAATGATGTCTTTGGATGTTTTAGATTTACTGTTCTTATGGTTTGTTGTCTAATAATGGGATCAGCTTGCGGATTTTCCATTAGTGCCACCTTTCTCAAGATAAGCATATTCGGTATTTACGTCAGGCATCTAACTTTTGTATCTTACACATGGCATGCAGCTCGTCAACACTCATTTCACTGATAGGAGAGCGCGTACACCTCCGTAAGGCCCTGTTCTCTAACCTCTGCAGTTTGTCTCTGAGTGATTGTCAAGCCCCTAATAAGTAATGGCCAGGGTAGTCGATAATGAGTTTTAAAAAGCATTGGTTTAAGATCTATAAGTGACCATCTACTTTGAGGCAATGATATAATGTGAGGTAGCTCTGTTTTCGTGACATACTGGGACTATTAACACAGTGCGGCATTCCTGGCCTGCATCTGTTAGATATATGAGCCTATTTAGACACATACTGCATTCCTTAACCTCCTTCGTCGCATTCCTACCCAGCTACATTTACAATGTACCCGGGTTCCTTCACTCGTAGTAACCATTGTTTACCGTTTAAAGGGTCGCACAAATATGTACGATACTCATCTTTCTCTGTTCTTCTCAAACCACGCTACATCCTCATAGAACTGAACCTTGTTTAAAAAGGCGTGGTTTAAATGAGACACATCTCCGACAAATTACCTTGAATGGAGTTTATCAAATACCCTCCGACAAGCTTGTGGAATGCAATAACTCTGTAAAGCGGGATTCACACAATGGGATCCATGTACTTCGCAGGGTGTTCGTCTGAGACAAATTCTGCTGAGATTCTGTGCTCGAATACAATCTCCTCGTCTAAATTGTAGGGTTCTATTTCCCTGAAACATGTTTTCTCCCCTGCAATAACCTCTAACAAGGATAAGAATCTTAAGAGATTTTGAACCCAGTGAGGTCCATGAACCCCACCGGGGGAATTCCACTTAAGTGCGTGTGCCGGCGAGTTCTGAATCGGGGAAGCAGGGGTCTGTTTAATAACTTATGCCAGGTATAGGGTACAAGGAGACCTCCTACCAGGGTTATAGTTTGATAATATTTAAACTTGTTCAGCTAATAGTGTTCTACCTGACCGGAGTTCGTCCATAAGTGTTGAATAACGTTTAATACCGTGACAACCAATTCAATAATAATACAGTGCTGATTTCCTGAATCTCATTTTTTGGTCGGGGCAAGTATAGAGTATGTAAGTGTCCCCGATTTGTTTATGCCATGATCTCGTTCCCCTTCACTCATGTTTACGGTGTTAACTTGATTAAATTTACAGAATGTTTCCAATCAGGAGGTTTTATCGTATTTCACTTGTTCACATTGTTCTTACTTCCAAGAAAGGCTCCTAGCTAACACCAAAAATCAGAACAGCAAGTACAGAAAATCTATCATCGTATGATCTCTCAACGATGTATCAAAACCCTTAGATATGCAAAATCAACCTCACACCAAGAACCTGAAATCAATGAAAGAGACATACAGGAAAGGGTTTTCATGTATGATCCTAGATTATTAAACGGACCGCAGGCTTTACCAATGCAGAACCATGATGCACTATGATGCTGTTAATTATGCATCGTAGTGCATCGGAATGTCTTACTTTTCAACATAGTGGGCACCAGGAATTTTCAGAACCACACTAAATCATTGACTTGTATGGAAGTAAAGGCTAATCTACAAAATGAGGAAAGCATACTCGTTACGTGTCTGTACTGTTTGAATGCAATCTTGGCAGTAAAGCCGGAGACACACCAAGCAAGAAACGCAGCGAGTTCCGTAATCGCCAATACTGAATGGCCTATATGTGAGCTATTATTTCATATTTCACCTGATTATTGCTTCCAAGATGCTAAATTAAAGGCAGGAGATATTCCTATGAAATAATATCTCACACACACGCCAATTTGTGTTGGCGATTCCAGAGATCGCTTCCTTCACACGCTTGGTGTGTCCACGGTATAATAGTCTTTGACCCAAGAGTTCCGTCAAGCATTTGCACAAGACAACTTATTTGAGAAATGTACCTCAGGCCGGAGACACACCAAGCGAGAAATACAGCAATTTCCACAATCGCTAACACAAAATGGCGAATGTGTGAGCTAGTATTCTATATTTCACCTGATTATTGCTGTAGATTAATGGTGCGAAATGTTAGTATGAAATAATATTTGAAGTACGTGTAATTTTGTGTTGGTGAGATTCCGGAGATGGCTGCCTTAACGCTCTTGGTGTGTCCCCGGCATTAGCGATTAATCGCACCTGTCTAGAAACAAGCTGGATTGAAATAGTCACCGGTGTCAGCGCGTGTTGAATATTCATAAGTTGGTGCCAATTTGCATAAGTTGATATAATCAGATGATTTCTAGTCACCGCGTACTTGGTGTTTACACTAGACAATTTCTAGCCTTTTACAGCTGAAAGTCGTCAGGTGGTGCAAAATACAAGAATCGCCGCCCTTCATCATCTCGTGTAAACGTCGGGAAACATGCGATGACAAATCAGGTCATAGCTTTACACCTTTACAGACTGTCCCTCCCTAAATCGGCGGGATGATTATAGGCTGTTATCGTTTATAGAGTATTGACATCATCCAGTGATTAGCCTGGCTAATGAGATGGTCTATCAGATAAGGGAGGTGATCAATGTGTGATTATATACGCGAGCTAATCAGGCCTGGATTAGTGATAGTCATTCGGGGAATGTTGAACGGACTGGTTCTGTAGTAACCACACAATTACTGTATGCAACGATAGTCACTCCTACACTTTTATCTCACCCCTGGTACAAGTCTGGCCATAGGAATAACGTTAGAAAAAAATACTCAACGATTACCCCGGTAAAGTGACAATACTACGCCATGGTCATGGCTTAGTGAATACAAGATGACGTCATAGGCGATTGACCAATCAGCGGCAAGAATTTCAGGGAGAAGACATGACAATCCAAGAGATGTAAGCGTCCCTAACAATGAAAGGGGTGAGATGAATCCAGAACTGCACTGAATCACAATATATAAACAATACTCCACTCGTGGAGTATTGTTTATTTATACGATTCTCGATGGAGTTCTATATAACTACTCGATATCAAATCAAACCTAGCTAGCATTTAGATAAGAGATGCTGCACTCTTTCATTCACATTTTCCTGGATTTATAGTAACTGTCATTTATAAAGAAATTGGCTAGAAATATGGGTGGAGATAGCCCTGGAAGAGATATCCAGCATGACAGAGAAATCAACTTTAAGTCATCTCTCTAAAGGCTTGATACCATGTAGCTAATTTCACTCCCGATGTGGTTCAGATGTCCTCTAGTGTCACTCCGAAACTGGCTTATGACTGTGCACGTAACTAGGAACAAATAATATGTCCATCATTAATGAATGGGCATCGAAGTGTAACTAGGAGCAAATGGTATTTTTACCATTGATGAATGAGCGTGCAATCATAAATAAATAACAATTAGAGGGCTTTGGATATATTCAGTCTATGGATTATTGTCTGTAACCCAGTTGCACCCAGTTAACCTGCCCTTTCTGCGAGTGCCTAAGTCTAGAATCATCCAAACATATCTAGCACCAGTAGGTCAATGAGGTATTTGGTGTCAAATGATTGGTCATGGTCAGCTGGGCACGTCTTTGAAGTGGGATGCCCATGATGTGTTTCATGTAACTCATAGGGTGTTTGTCTGAAACAAATCCTGCTGAGATTCTCTACTCAAACACAATTTCTTCATCTAAATTGTAGGGTTCCATTTCCCCGAGACATGTTTTTCCCATGCAATCGTTGGTGATATTTACCCCCAAAAATGAACAGAATCTAATTAGATTTTGAACCCTGTGAGGTACATGAATCACACCGTATGAATTCCACTTAAGGCCCTGAGACACTGTCCCTCTGCTTTTTTCACAATATCACGGTGAATAGCACACAGATAGTGAAGGGATAGTTTTTTGCTGCAAGCTAGAAGGCAATGTGAGCACTTAAACCTTTAAGCAACGAATATAGTTCGTGCAAGCATACTCTAAAATGAACAATTGAAAGGTTTGGGTTTTATCAAGTATGTGGTTCATTTGCTGTAACCTAGTTGGCAACCAGCTACTTCGACAACTGCCTGTGGAGGGTCCAAGTGGGTCAAGCGCCAGTGGGTGACTGAGGTACTTCAGTCTGTAGTGATTGCTCATGGTCAACTGACTCCTCTTCTGATACACCAAGCGAGTAAAGACAGCGATCTCCAGAATCGCCAACAAAAATTGGCGTGTATGTGCGATATTATTTCAAGGTAATATCTCCCACCAATAAGTAGCGTCTCTGAAGCAATAATCAGGTGAAACATGAAACGATGGCTCACATACACGTCATTATGTGTTGGCGATTCCGGAAATCACCACGATTCTCACTTCGTGTGTATCCAGCTTGACGCTTGAAGCTGGAGACGCACCGAGTGAGAAGTGCAACGATATTATAGGGCACCAAGTAAATGCTAGTTCCACCATCATCTGCCAGGAAATTGAAAGATTACGACATTGCAGTCGGGAGACAGCCGCTATTAACTGTTGTTTTAATCTATAGATAATCGGGAGACGAGGCTTAAACACTTCTATGTCAAGTCAACAATTTAAAAAGAAAAATCCATTGATGACTGGACATGCCAACTGGGACCTGTTTCACTAGTTTCGTGACATGTCTAGATGGCGTCTAGATGGTGTGTCCGGTTTCATAATAACTAGACATTAGACTTCGTTTTGTCCGTTCTTGGTTGCACTATTGGTGCCGTTTTTCATGTCTGTCTAACACTTTTGTTACGAAACTAGTGAAACAGGTCCATGATGTGTAGATTTGTCTAATTCTCATGTTTTGGGTGTGTCTTTTCCTAAGGGCAGCTTCTTGTGTTTTCACGAAACTAGACAACCCCAATGTCTGTATGGTGTCACAGACATGTCACGAAACTAGTGAAACAGGTACCTGGTGTTTTGCTTGGCGTTGGGGGCAAGATAGCTGCCTCAGTGACACAATAGCTATGTGCCCTATAGTTTCACGCTTGGTCATTCGAGAAGAAACGTTGATGGACCTTTTCACTGTTCACCTGCGAAATATGACATAGGCATCGAGGTGCGAGCCCATACCTGGAGCAAATAGTGTGTTCATCATTGATGAATGAGCATGCAACTATAAATGAATAACAATTAAAGGTTTCGGGTTATATTCAATCTATGGATAGTTTTTAGAGCGTGCTTGCACGCGCTAAATACGTCATCTAGAATTTAGAGTGGTCACATTGAACTTTCGGTGTGCTTCCAGAAAACTATCCCTTTACTATCTGCATGCTGTTCACTGTGAGAGTGAGAACAGAGCAGGGAGCCAGTGTCTCAGGATCTTAGAGGTGTACCCAACTGACCATGACCAATCACTCAAGACCAAAAATACCTGATTGACCTACTGGTGCTTGATATGTTTGGATCCTAGACTCAGGCAGATGAAGAAATAGCAGTTTGACTGGGTGCAAGTCGGTTACAGAAAATATCCATAGACTGAATCTAACCCAAACCTTTTAATCATTATTCATTTATAATTGCACGCTCATTCATCCATGATGAACATCCTATTTGTTCCTAGTCTGTAACCAACTTGCAACTTGCGTCTTGCCATATCTGCAACTGCCTGAGTCTAGGATCCAAACATATCAAAGCCCTAGTGGATCTTGAGGTATTTTGGTCTTGGGTGATTGGTCATGGTCAGCTGGGCATGCCTCTCAGAACCTGAGACACTGGTTCCCTGCTCCGTTCTGAATCAATAGCATGCGGATAGTAAAGGGATAGTTTTCATGCAGTATGCTGGAAATCTAAATGAGACCACTCTAACCTCGAGGAGATGTATATTACGCATGCAAGCACGTCCTAATAAAAATAACGAGCTCAATGTTAAAAGATCCGCACGCATTTTCCCCATTTGTATTTATTCTATAGAAATGGTTTCACCTCTATAACACTTAAGGTGCCTCCTGTGATGTTGACATTTCAATCAGGACCGTCCCTTCACTTATTGTGTTTATCCAGACATTCCCACCAGGTGTCGCCTAAATCTCGTGAATTCTCGTGGTGTGGTGAATGTGTCACGTGTTTGCTGATGTATTGTGTTTCTGTGTACACATTTGAACACTGGTTCCCCGTTTCTCTGTTTGTCTTGCCCCGTATGGCTCCGTACAGCGTGTCCGTGTAGTGAGGTGGGGGACCCACTTACTAAACCAACACCTTTCACTGTTCCTTAGAAAAGAATTAATCTTGCTGACTTTTGAACGAAAACCAGGATACTAAATCTAGAGGATTTCTGCGTCTAGAAAGGATATCATCCTGCTGCTTAGTTCTTTAGTATGATCTGAAACTAAAAAGTGCAGACAATTTTTCCGCTTTCAATTTATCGGATTCTACACAAGGCCCGCTTTCATTGGCCAACGAAAACGGTGAAGATTTTTTTTAGCCAATTTCCATTCCCATCACCAATATACAGTCAGAAACCAACGACGGACCTTTAGCACTGCTGACACAAGATGTAACAAGGCTATTAGGAGAACACAGAAAATCTACACCGTTTTTGCTGCCCAATGGAAAAGGGCCAGTACATACAAACACGAAACGGAAATCCGAAGAGCAAGGAAATACTACACTCTAATCCCTCACTTCCGCTGTCGGCTGGACAAATGGGATATATATATATATATATATATATATATATATATATATATATATATATATTATATGTATGTATATATCCAGGTGGAAACTTTAGAGTTCACTGATTAAGGGCAGGAATAAATTCTCAAGTAGAACCACTCAATGACTATTTTTTACAGTGCAGGTGCCTCTCGGCCGATTTCTTGTCACTGATCTCCAGTCAGGAACCACCGACGGACTTTTGACACTGCTAAACCAGAAACAAATGCGCCGATTACATTAGGTTCCCTGAAACTCTGCGGGGAATGCCACCGACTGTGCGTCGGTATCAAATAATCAGTGATAACAATAGACATAGTGAAAGAAAGATGGCAGAATTCAGGGATAAAGGCTACCCACTCAAACTCATCAATGACTGCAAAGAAAAAGTAGACCAACAAAACAGGGACGACCTACTACGACAAAAAAAGAAAGCAGACAAGGACAAACAAGACGGAGTAGTACTAGTGACAACATACAACCCCAATAACAAAGCAGTGACCCAGATAGTGGACAAAAACTGGGACCTACTAGCACGATCAGTCACAACAAAGGATATCCACAAGAAAAAGGTCATCAAAGGCTACAAACGCCCCAAAAATCTACGAGACTACCTGGTTAAGGCCAGAACCAACTACAAACCACCAAACGAACCCAGCAAGACAACAACAGCTAAGGACGCGACCAGCAACGAAACTCCCAATAAGACGCTGAAGAACAACAACAAATGCACCAAAATCAACTGCAAATATTGCACCCTCCTCTGTATGGACGGGCGCATAACCTCCACAGCGACTGGAAAAGAACACAAAACAAAGTGGAACATCACCTGCAACAGTTCCAACGTAATATATTGCATCGAATGCAAGACCTGCAACAAACAGTACGTCGGACAAACAAAAAGAAAAATCAAGGAAAGAATAAGAGAACATCTGAACTGCATCAGAAAAGATGAAAGCAAAAACGAAGTACCGCACCACTTCAACCAACGCACCCACAATGGTGCAAACGATGTGAAAGTACATATACTAGACTATATATACAGACACCCAGAATCGAAGGAAGCAGGACGACTCCGAAACAAAATAGAATTCAACTGGATACACCGACTCAAAACTCACGCCCCACAAGGTTTAAATACTCTGGATAATAGGTATGGGTAGCTCAGTCACGACACACACGTTCCCCGAACAAACGCCACGTCAAAAATTTTTTTCCAACCTGGGGGCTACTTGTTAATCCCAACGGAACGAAAAAATTCCAAACACATTGTCTCAACACAGGGGAACGTAAGGTGACAGCTATGACTACACAGAATAGAGAGAAAGATTAAGTGTTCCTTCCAATGGAGAAGGAACACCCAGGGCTGACATATCCACCTTCTGGTAAATTTTCTGGAAGGAAAGACCACAGAAAAACGCCTACCGCACACTTGCCTGACGAGACTGATGAACAGTCGAAACCACGAGATACTCGAGCGGGTAAAACCTCTCGACAAGAAATACCCAATAATCACCAACTCTCTGATAAATCACCAACGGAGAGCACACCAGAACACTTTGGCAATAACCCAATGTGTGATAGAAAAGCAAGGGAATTCCTCCCTGTCATATATGGACTGGGTACTAGGGAACTTGGTTTTTTCTAGTTTCAGGAGCTGACACTAATGCAACTCCATAGGAACCGCATGCCTACTTAGTACGCATACGGCGCCCCATAGCAGCTGAACAGCTGAGCGACACACACAGTCGACAGCGCCAATGAAATCACCCACAGCGTGTCACGTGACACGCTGGTCCAATGAAACGACAGTAAACTGGGTATTCAGGTCAAGGCGCGGGAAATTCACCCGCTTCGCTTCCCTTTTCTCTCTATCCGTGGTCGCAATAGCGGTGGGACTGGACGTGTTATTTGCTAAGCCTCGTGAATACACACAATCAGTGATAACAATGTTTCATATATTTAGCGCCATTCTGCAGTCAGACATCACCAATGAACATTTTGGATATACCTATGTAAGATCGGTAAATGGAAACAAGACCTGCAGGGAATACTCAAATATTAATTTAGTATAGATTACGCAACAAGGCCACCACTGACAGATTTCATCACCGAGAATCTGTGTGTACCTGGAAAATACAGTAGAAACTGCATACAAGGCACGCTCACCGATTAATTGATACCGAAATACAGTCGATGGCACCACCACAACAGACTTTTAGGGTAACTCAAAAAGTCGGTGCCAGTTTCGTCGGCCAATGGGAACGAGCTCTATACGTGGAGGCATGTTACCACCTGACCTCAAGTCTCCTGTTTGAAATCTCCATCCAAACTGCCTCCGGCGCTGCCTGGTGCTATTAGCTGGTTAATCCGCCTTAATCTGGGCCGTGCGTTTAGGTTAAAATCTGGAGTACAATGCCTTAATCTCTCCATTGGAGATTAACGCACATAGAACTGCACCTCTCCGTCTACAACGCCTAATCCACAGCACCAGGGGACCGCGCTGCTTCAAATGAGGACGGGTTTGGAACGTGAGAAACACGCTCAGATACGCTGCCCAGTTGTAGGGAGAGGGTGTAGACTTTCAGCGCGCTACAAAAACGTATACCTTCACTCTCTGCGTGACAACTCTGTGACATTGGTAGGGTGCAGAGGACCCGGTATCTGTTTGATAACAAACTACATGTATATACCAATGTTATATACTGTAAATACGCACCGTTTCGCCAAATAACGTAAACATACTGTACGGAACAGTCTTCTGTAAGGCAAAATAAGGAACACCGTTCCGTGCACTTTGACCAAAGTATTAGTTGTTAGGCCGAATCTTTGATTATATTAAAGCTCGTTAAGCTAAGCCTGTTCTACCTGGTTTGATCAACCATCCATACGTGTTGAACAAAGTTTACACAAATCGTCCCTGTGTCTCGTCGGCGCATAGAAAACGGTCTTCATATACGAGCATCTATTATCAGACAGTCCCCAGTATCCTAGTCTTTCAGAAGAGCTAGACAATGTGATTGTTTCAATTGAAAAAACAACAACACGCAACACACTTAATCCAAATAGTTTTCCCGTTGTTAAACGATGTGTAAAATCAGATTTGAAGAGATATCTATCTTTATATAGCTCATATAGATTACCCAATGAATTACTGTCGTATGGGGATACTTACCGAGAAATATCTTGTTCTTCATATTTCGAGTATGCAGGATTCCAACAAAGAACCGAAACCTGCAGAAATGGAGATCGGGGAAAATTGGGGAAAATAAGGGGAAAATCGTATGACGATTGACGCATGACAGTGGAAGGCCCTTTGTTCTGGTCATTTCGGGCCCTAATACAGTTTATCGCGCGAGCACATGTACCGTGTAAAAATATTCTTTGATATATACCAAAGAGACCAGAAAATTTCCAATAAAACCTTAGCCTGGGGACTCACCATAAGATACAACACACATGTCGTCAAATTCGCCCAAAAATCGGTCCGGAGCGGCACCCTGACCCTAAACACAGTGTGTGATTTGATTCAATCCCAGTATAACGCAGTGACCACCCTGCCTGCCCTCCTCCCATCGCGGACGGGTTCCTACGAATCTCAGCTGTGAGAGACTTAATCCAGGATGTGAGAACCGATCCGTGGATTAAACCCACACTTAAATCCCCGTGAGCCCCACTTATCACAGTCCCTAAATCCACCGGGGATCCAGAACTTGAATGTATGCACGTACATTGTATACATAACTCCCTACTACCTGAGGATCTGAGCATGATGTTCGGTACATCATTAATGGCAATAGAGCAGAGGGATATGCACATTTAGCTTAGAAACTGGAGAGGTTCCTTAATCACATATTGTCTATGCTTTCTCTGCGTCAACTTTCAGACTAATCAGACTAGAAATTGTGGCTTATAGAACAAGCGTTCGAGTCATAGTTTCTAAATTGTCTCTCTCTACTTATATCTCTCTCTATGTCTCTCTTTACTTATATCTCTCTCTATGTCTCTCTTTACTTATATCTCTCTCTATGTCTCTCTTTACTTATATCTCTCTCTATGTCTCTCTTTACTTATATCTCTCTCTAGGTCTCTCTTTACTTATATCTCTCTCTATGTATCTCTTTACTTATATCTCTCTCTTTGTCTCTCTTTACTTATATCTCTCTCTAGGTCTCTCTTTACTTATATCTCTCTCTAGGTCTCTCTATACTTTTATCTCTTTCTATGTCTATCTGTACTTCTCTCTCTATGTGTCTCTCTGTACTTCTATCTGTCTCTATGTCTATCTGCATTTCTATCTGTGTCTCTATGTATTTCTATCACTGTCCACATTTCTCTCGCTATGTCTCTCTATACTACCAGCTCTCATTTCCTCTCTCTGCACGTTAAGTTGAATCACAGGTTCTCATCTGCCTTCTCCAATGTTAAACACACAACAATCAGGGACCTGAGTCAATGAGCGTGCTTCACACCCTAAACTGCGACTTCTAATTAGCCACAGACATCAGAGGAGAGGGGATTAATTGGAGCCGACCGGGCTTAACGGGCTCTGCGGGATAATTAGCACGCATGGACGAGATTGGTCACGCACGGCTGACCAGCGCTGATCTGCACAACTGAGGGCTGGGTTTGTGTGAGGGTTGCGCTTTTCTTTGTTGTCCTGTCAAAACACCTCGACACCTCGGCTATTGTCTGGTGTCAGCACGCCAGTCATCACACACGTGTCAGTGTCAACAGTAGGTAGAGTGTTCACCCCTCATCTCCACTGAGGGATGAACAGCTACTCGATGCAACGATGGAGAAACGCTGTCTGTACTCGTTGCTCTATCACTGCGCGATAAAAAAACCGATATTTCATATACAAGCCACCGCGTAGATGCATGTATCTGTATAACTTCATGTTATATACGTTTGGCGTATATATGTATATAGATAGAAAGTATGAACAAGGTTTACAGGGCTGCCAGGCCGCCATGCTCCCTCCTCCCCCTCCGTCTCCCCCTGCTGGGTATATTATATGCATTTAATGAAAAGATGATAAATAGGGTTTTAGAACGATTTTATAATAAAGATTGATAATATAATATTGGACTTTCCATTTACTAAGGACTTAATCACTGATGGCAAATATAATGAAAAAAACAACTGTGATGCAGACATCAGAATTATTGGATAGTGGCGTAAATACAACAGAATCAGGCGTATATATATATGACTGCAACATGGATATCTGTATACGTCTATAGATGAAGCAAGTACACTGTGGAAAATAGGACTAACTTATTCACCCAGAATCATAGCTATATACGACGGACTTAAACATATGTAAATTAGGGTTATTTGCGCTGTTTATGTCACTGTGCGCAATAGGCCTTTTTCCACTGGCCGGCAATGCGCCTTATCTGCTTGGTTACGCAATGCATGCGGCCAAACATAGCCCTGGCAACGCATACTTTAGCATTGGATCAATGCTTGTATAAGTGTAATATATTTATAATACCCATGTACAATATTTCCATAGAAATAAAAGTGATTACATTATGTACTATGGTATTCCAGCTCCATTTTGATGTATCATACATGCATATCACCTTAATAATACCATAGATATACATTAGATAACACAGGACCACCTAAACTGGATATACAATAATACATTGGCAGGCCTAGCTATAATATGCTTATCTTTCTCCAAGTTAAAACCAAGATAATTATCAACTGTAAAGTTTAGACTACTCAGACTTCTTGATACAATACCCTAGCTTGTTCTAGCAATTTAATCTGTCAAAAAACAACACTCCTGCAATCACACCCACCATTCACACTTTAGGTGTGATTGCTGTGTGTCTCTATATCAGTATATGAATACCGCCGGCCTCGCAGTGTTTGTCCGAGCGGCCGCGTATCTAGACAGTGGGCCGTTAGGCGGCGCTGAATGGAAACACCTGTATTAGCAACCGTTGAGAAAGACTGAACAATATAGCTGGACTATAGCACGGAAAACTACCTCTAAATGAAGTCATAACGTAAGGGCAGGCTGTTAAGTAGGTATGCAAACAGCAATTGGTATATCTTTACATATATATTTTGAGCAAATTCTTATTTCTTTTTCCGGGTTTACAGTCACATTCATTTTCCTAAGGTATACAAGGACAGTACACATCGACACTTTTCGTTAACTTCATGGTCAGAAATTAACTTGGTAGATGGTAAATATGTTTGCTCGCCTTTTTTGTGTTTTTTTTTATCATATCTATGGATTATGAATTTTTTCATGCATGTCAAGTTTGTGCAGCCACAAATATTGACAATGGCTAGTGCGCAGTATTGGGAGAAAACCAGCCCTGTTTTAGACTGCCAGGGCCGGGTATACTGGCAAGGTGTCATCAGACCAGTCATCACACACATGTCAATGTCAACAGTAGCATGCCGAACGTCCAAATAAGGTCTTTTCTTGTGGTATATTCCCATGCTCCAAGAAGCGTGCAGTAGTTGAAGCGTATTCTCCTTTATCCCACCCCTGGTATTATTCCCCATTGACTTAACATTGGGAACTCGTACTCAACGCCCTTGGAGTATTTAGAAAGAAATTCTCAATGGGGGGATTATATCACAAATCTTAGCCAATTAGTTAGTATGAGGGGTGAGATAAATTCAGAAACCTATTCAATTTCATGCTCAGATCTCTATCCCATCTCATTTGAATCACCACGTAATTCACACAGCTTTGCCGTGTGAATTACTTTGCTATTTATACTCGATGGGATACGAGCTCTGACCGTTTATGTTTTATTACCCCTCTACTATGAAGTAGCCATTGAACAAAGATAGGGCGCCTGTAATTCCCCTACAGAGGATTCTGAACAGTCTCCAGACAATTACAGATGGTCCCTAACAACGTCCTGGAAACCGGGCCCCCACCTCCCACGATTCTGGTCCCGATTGGCCTTACAACGGCCTTCCCGACACCATTCCGATTCTATCGTGAGGTCAGCCAGAATCGTGGTAGATGGAACACGTTTCTGCGATTCCTTCTACGACAGTTCACGATGGGCTGCGATTGAAAACGCCAATCGTAGAGGTCCCGATAAAATCAATATGTTTGAATTTTCTTAACCTGTCATAGGGTATTGTATGTGATTTATCGGGAAAATATCCCTAGCGGGTGAAATACTTAGCGGAAAATTATTAAATTATGGAATTAGGTAGAGCGTATTAAGGATGTATGATTGTTGTAAATATAGTATTAATTGGTTAGGTCTAATGGTCTGAAAATAATAGTTTCATCACAGAATGATGATTCTACCATAGTAATTTTTTTTCAATTTGATTGTTTTAGGGTATGAAAACTAATATCGTAATATGTTGTAAATACCTCTAAGAGATTATTAAGATTCATTAATTATTTCTAAAATTATAGTAGATTTCAATATTAAAAGTCTGCCTGAGATCTAAATTGATACACTGATTGAATCGTGAGGCAATCGTGATCATGGTTTATGTTTTTGGTCCTCTATAGGCGTTTCTACGCTCTACAATTTAAAACTATATCCACGATTTGAAACTATCGGGGACCTCCCGATAGGTCACGATTTGGGCATTTCAAATCGTAGCCATCGGGAAGCATGTCGTAGCCCATCGTGGTAGGTGGGGGCCCGGCTTTATGGAAGGCTGGAAGCTCAATCTAAAAAGACGCTAACCGCAAATTATTTCAAAGAACATTTCGAGATCATATGAAAAAAAATCGGCTCCTGAGGGATGTTGAGTGATGTGTATCCACCAAATGCAAAATGTCAATAGTACATTACCTAGGGGGAGTAGGCTACATGCTAGGATTAAAGGGAGATGATATTTATATAAATGCAGTGTTATATCATTGTAGCAGACCCTACGTAAATTCCTTGCATTCGCTCAGATATTACCTGCAGGCATCAACCCCTCGATCATACTGCCGATTTGAACACAGTCAATATGGCGTATATTATGCGGTTTCTGTAGATACTATTTCACGACCGGGTGGGTTTGTTGACCAGGCTTTACCCAGTTCTTGCTGGGTGATTTAGTGCTATTTAGTGTATTCCTCACGCCTTCTGTGCAGATTACCACTGACCCACACCAGCTTACACGGCTCACACCACCCGAAGAAACGTCAGAGCAGAAGTAAACGCAAACCGAGGTCACTCTAAGGCCAAGCAGTCTTTTAGTTCTGACATGGATTTTTACGTCACACTACTCAGAAGTGCGTCACTCTAAACAGAGGCAGTACTGGTAATACCGGCCGTAATAGTCGTCTATCCCAGAATGTCCTCGAGCATTTACAACTTTGTATAATAATAATAGCTGTCTAGACGACTACTTAAAGCCAGACTGATCACCTTTTTTCACACCTTCCCAACACTTGACGCTTGCCGATATACACCGAGAAGCTACGATATGAACCTCCAGATTGGCTACGATTTGGTCATCTTGTATTGGTGTATATATAGGGAGGTCTATCCCAGCTGCAAAGGGCCAACGGGTTGACTCGACCACCATGGTAATATGGTGATTCTGCCTCCCGAATCTGACCACCGATTATGACATTTAGCACCACTGACTATGTGATACATGTTGTGCAATAATCGTCAGGTGAAAACAAAAAAGGGTCAACGATATGTCTCTCCAACTTTCATATGGCACCACTGACTAACTTTTGAAGCCACCAATGAAATCAAACCATGCTGAATCATTCGGTGGCGGTGACAAAGAATCGGATGCAGACCACCTCAATGGCGTCCGAGTAGAAGGATTTTCTCGCCAGTAGTTAAATCCGGAATATTCTGCAGGTGAAGAGAAATACATGCACACCGTATTCAACGACTCGTGATTGTTGACAAAATTAATTATCGCCTTATTAGATATACGAGCACTTGATTGGATTTCTATACACATGTATAGGCAACAGAGTTATTGCTAGTTCAACCATCATCCGCCTGGATATTGTAAGATAGCACCATTGTAGTCGGGGGACAACCCCTAATTCCTGCAATCATTATCTATAGATAATCAGGAGACGAGACTAAAACCCAAAAATATTTTTGATAAAATCCATTGATAACGGACCCGGCACCTGGTATTTTGTCTAGCGTCCGGGGGAAGGATGGCCGCCCCCATGACACAAAAACTATGTGCCCTATATATATATATATGCATGGATCTTGGATAATTCTATGGTAGACAAACAGAAAGAAAATAGGAAACGGAAAAAGGAAATCCTTTTTACTTGATGAATCACATTTAATTGTAATATCTGCAGAATGACATCATAGATTCTCCATCCATAACGGAGACCATTAATAAGAAGCTAAACACTTCCTCTGCGAAGCTCCGCCCTTCTCAAATAAAAGCCAACCCGATATGTTGATCCATCGACAATGCCTGAGCCCCCTCAGCAAAGTGCCAACAGGAAGCCCAGTTCTTCTTCGTCGAAAAAATGGTGGCTTGACACGACTAGAAATGTTTGCTTGTGGAGAGCTTTATGTTTGACTAAACAAAAACTGCTCAGCTGAGGCCTGAGGCCCGGCGTCAGAATGAGTCTTTGACACCTTTAGAGGCCATAACACACTGTACGACTTCGGGACATGAATGTTCCTTTCTCGGCGATAAAAGAGTAAACATAAGCTCAGGCGAGGTCTAGAAATTGATTTGGTCAGTGTGGCACCACCCTCCAGAACTTTGCCCCTCCAGAAGATTTGAAAATGCCCCCCCCCCCCCCGTGGACATGTACCTTTGTCGCCGATAAATTGTAGTCCAATGTTCCAATGTTAAGGAACCTGTTCCTTCCCATTGTCGGTGACGACAGTGTTTAAGAAATACCCCCGTGGTGCCTACCGATATTGGCCCATAATTGTCCCTTCAGCGGTGGTACTATGCCATAGAGACACTTTGTGCCTGAATGCCTAGACACCCTGCAGTCAACCCGCCTTTCATGATCCACACCATAAACAAGCTATCAAGATAATCTGCAGTGTTCTCCCCACGTCAAATTTGATAAGTTGTTCCTTCCCTTCAAAGTGCCCCATTAAAGTGTCAAGAAGCATTTTGTACCAAAGAATTGTCCCTTTTAAGCTGGGTTTCCCCGTAATCGGGGTTGAAATAAACTCTTGATAGAAGGAAAAGTTTCCAGAGCAAAATTCCAGAGCACATTCCAAGCAAATTGTCCCCTTAAGCAGGGGTGTCCCGAAAGTACAGCATCGGAACACTTTTCACAGGAAAAAAATGTAACCAAGGTCGACAAACACAAAGTAGAGGATACTCCAAGTGCATGCTGATGCAATTCGCGTTTAGACAATTATCACATTTGTTGGGAAGATTTCAATGCAGGCTTCACATCAGGAGCATCTCAAGAGAACCTTTTCATGAAACCGCGGCCTAGGGAATAAGCTAGGCTTGTACAAGAAGACCCGTTTTTGTACCTCATAAAAGGGTTATAATTAAGTTCGTTCACTAAGACAATCTTAGCTGTCCATAAGGTCTTCCATAGGTTCATAGAAAAGTTGACTCAGATCATCCCTTGGTTTCCTTGGCGTACAGAAAAGGGTGCACGATCTCATGGGCCCCTGGTCCACAGCCTGGACACAGCCTTCCCTCTGATACTTAATTAGATTTTACATCGTGAAGTGCGTTGTGAGGTGCGTTGCCTTGTGCCAGAAGCTCGGTGGTCACCCCACTTTAGTGATCATTCAATGGGATTTTAGTCCATCTTTAGCTTGGATTACATTTGAATATATGGTCACTAAAAATCGCCGATCCTGTCATACATTATTGTTCGCACTATTGATATATCCTTTCATATAGCAATTCCTAAGTTTGATATATTGGAGAAGATGGAAGATAGATACAACAAACGTTGGTTTTGTAGACAGGAGGTTGATGTTCGTGTATTACTATCCGTGAACCCCTCGTGGTTTATAGCCATATATCTACAAAACCATCGATTATTGTCTATGTATTTCACTTTTGATCAATAATCATGACATATTTAATAGCTCGCGACATATTGTGACGCAAAGAGAGTGAACTGTCTTCGATGATACTTCCTTTCACCATTCGGAATGCCCTTTGCATGGATACATTGAGAAGAAATAAAGATTAAAACAAATTGTAAAACAGTGCTGAAATCAATAAATAAACCTTAAAACCCTTAAATGTCTTCAAAAGTGGATGGTGTGAGGTCATGCAAAGGAAACAGGTCACAGTATGACATGCATCACTTGGAGTTCACACACACTGCATTTCCTGGTTTCCTTCACTGGCAGAGAAACAGGCGTGTCCTAATCCTGGGGTCAAGTAAACGGAAACCGAGGTCACACTAAGGCCAAGCAGACTTTTAGTTATGACATGACACGTCATACTACTGGGAAGTGCGTCACTCTAAGCAGAGGCAGTACTGGTAATACGTTTACATTACCCGGCGTTTAAGGCCAGTTCACACTGCGTGACTGAGGAGGCTTGCGAGCAGGGATCCTCTAGTCTGAGACTGGAGGGAGTGCGTTTGAAACGGGAGGTACGTCCAGTCGCAAGATACGCTAAAAGATGTTTGTGAACCACTCCCCTTGCGACTGGAACACTTGTGACTATAGGTACCTAGGCACGCCAATTCTGAGGCTAGCGGTACCAAATATCAAACATGTTTGATATTCAAAAGATTCTTGCGATTGGGTGTACCAGGTACCTCCAGTCTAGGACTGGGGTTGTCTGGTACGCCAAGTCTCAGACTAGCGGGAATCGTACAGTTCACACTGTGTGTTTTGAGGTACATAGGTACGCCCAGTCCCAGACTAAGCTTACAGAATTTCCTGATTTCTAACATCGAATTAAGATGTATATCTATAACAGGTTTTTATCCAGTTTATTACACTACATTACATCTACACAGTGTTCAGATGCTATTGGTTTCACAACGCACCCATTTAAAATTCCATTACAGATTTTGATATGTTCATTAGATTATTTACTGGGTCTCATTTTTTGTAGCAAAAATCTTTATCATATAACCTTTTTTTTAAATATCATTTCTTTATTGGCACGAGATGAGTACATTTACAAGTCATGATTTGACATACAATTCTTACAACGCCAATAAAGTGGCCAATGACATCTGGGACCTGTTTCAGTAGTTTCGTGACATTAGGCCTAGACAGCCAACAAACAAACAAACAGCGGCACAAACAGTGCAAGCAACAGTGCAAAAAATATTGTCGGGTTTCAAAACGCATGTCACAGTTGATGTCAAATATCAGCAAATTCCAGCGGCAAATTTTCATTATATTTGGAACATTTATAGGTTATATGTATCCCTTACTCTTGTGAAAGTTTCATTTCTTAATTCCTACGGAAAGTGAGGGAAATTGTCTAATATTTTGAAGCCAGACAACCTGTATTTGGGGTCTGTCTTGTCCTAGGTGCCGCAACTTGTGTTGATCTGTCCGAATGGTGTCACAGACGCCATCTAGTCATGTCACGAAACTACTGAAACAGGTCCCTGTTGTTATTCGGTCCAGCAGGTTTAATTGTCCGGCCGTTTGTTTATACGAAGCAAAACATCGTCAACAGGTAGAAAACATATCCATCCCAACCAGTATACGTCAAGAAATAATCCTTCGCACACAATCATTTTCCCGCACTTGCGGTACACAATCATTTCCCGTACTTGTAACTACCATGTAACTACCACGCTCATAACAAAGTTCTTGTGTTACACTCTTTCGTTTTGATCTCTTGGGATCTCGGTCCTCTATTGTTTTATAATCTGATTATGATAATACCCGATCTATCTATGTGTCGCGTTGCTGACTGCCTCCGTTTTAGCTACCTTTCTTTGTACTACGTTTAAGTTTATGGTTTGCTGAATCTGTTTATGATTCACTGTTACCACCCGTCCTCACATTTGACTTCCTCTCAGTGGTAGATTGGAGGGCGCAGCTCATATCGTCATATCCCCAGAAAGTAAAAATTATTTCATAAATCAATTTTTTTAATCATAAGCTGACAGCAAACGACTATCTACGATCAATAAATATAAACGTAATTATTCACTATATAGTGAAGAGGAGTAATTTTAAGGAGTTACAGTGCTGATATTGGTGTCATTGAGCCTTCCGTATGAATATCTTAAAAGAATCAATACATACATTTTTCGGGACATTAACCTAGTTCCCAAAACACAATCAGCTACCTGCTACCTCGTATCGTAACGCTCGTCAATATTATGTCTGGGACCAGCTAATCAGCCCTGCTTGATTAGACTGTAATCATGGATTTTCATGACGGGTACCGCCACCTGGTGTTTGACACGTGACAGCATGACCCAGTCACGTGACGAGTCACGTGATGAGTCACGTGGACGCTGAAATCAGAGGAACGTTTACAGGAATATCAGGAATAACAATGGAGGCTCCAATCTGATCAGATAAAGCCATTTTCCACTAGCCGACTATTCGCCACCGAGCTGTAGTCGGGAACCACCGACCGACTTTTTGTGTACACAAACATAAGACCGGTGAATGGAAACAGCCTGGCATTTTAATTGGTCACCGATCCATTTTGCGGAAATTATGCAGTAAGGCCACCACCGACTGACTTTGTCTACGCTTGACTAGGTTAAGTCAAACTCGATGTTATGAAATACTTATTTGGTATTAGAATAAGTCGAAGGAATAAGTCTGAATGGATAAATATCAATATTTGAAAGTCACCAGGTGGCGCCCCTGTGTACAGTAGGATATGCCTTTAAGGTTATTAGCAACACAATGATGATCTCCTTATAGTTATAATGCTGACCGTTTCTTTTATTCCTGCTTTCCTCTTGTTTTGTAGAACATGGAGCGGCAAACACGCTTCTGGGAGACGGTTCTGCTAGTCACATCAGCAGTCATACTCCACTCTCATATTACTGGTGAGTAGTATCCGGAAACAGGGTTACTGGGGTTGTATACATACATGAATATCTATGTAATGCGCGGTATAATTGTCATCTTATATATATGGTCAGATACTTAGTGTGGCGCTTTTCTTGAGATTCACGGCGAACACGGCGAGATGGCGAGTATGAAATCGGGTTATATCTATTGATAAGTTTGTCCCGGGTTTAAAATAACTACAGTGATGTAATCTATGGGAATGTATACATCATAAGCTACCATTTTATTAATTTCAAGAACAGGGCAAACACCCGAAACATGTTTGAATATTGCTCAGGATACTATCCTGACATAAACACGGATGGACGCCTTGCTGCAAGATTCCGTCGCACCAAGGGGCCGTTTAATAATCTAAGATCGTAGTATACGTAGACCCTTTTCTGCATGCCATAGAGACCCAGGTACGATTTGGGTCAACTTTATTCAACACTTGGATGACTTTTTGGACGTCTAATTCTGTCTTGACCAACAGACTTAGATATCATTAAACAGTAACCCTTGTACGAGTTACAGAAAAGGGGTCTTCATGTACGATCCTAGATAATTAAATGGCCCCGGTGTGTCATACCCGGCATTTACACGAGACAACTTAATAAAGACTGTAAGCTGTCAAGTCAGTAGTCGTCAGGTGGTGCTCGATTATAAAATCTCAGCCGTAATAGTCGCCGACACAAGAGTTTCCTCGAGCTTGAATCTTGATGAACGTATGTGCTATTATATATAGTGGGGAAGGTGCAGTTGTACCTGGAACAGGTGAGTATCTGAGCGAGTTACTCCGCCTCCAAGATAGGGTCACATTGTAAAGCCTAGGGGCCTAGACTAGCTAGGTGTAGACCTTATAAAGAAGGGAGTAAGAACTCAAACACAGATATGCTATGTACTTCTATGAGTAAAGAACTTAACTTAACTGATTTATTTTGAGAGGTTCACTTGCTTATTACAAACAGCAGGTGGCCTCTTGGTACAGGGTAAGCTTGTAAACTCTATGTTGGTATTGGCTGTTGAAGCAATATCCAATCAGCACTGACCAGTCTCGTTCCAGTCTGTTGCACATACCAGGAGGGCCGCTCATGTCACCAACAACTCAGGAGTCCGTATCGGAGTGCCCTGCCCCCATCTGACCAGACTGGGAACTAGAGTGAGCAATAATGGGCGTAAACATGCAATTCACTACATGGCTGTTGTAGGGTCAAGATCGAGACAGGGAAGAGCTGCTACAAAATGGCAACTGTCTTTATGCAGTCATTTTGGTACTAATGTATACAGCCAATTTAGATGACTTGATCTCTTTGCATGGAAACCAATATAATTGTTCATGATAGGGATTTATCATCCACCTGATACAAAGTGTTCATAGAAAATACATCTATCTATATCTATATACCCGGAGCATACAGATATATTGTATACTACGGGCTACAAAACCTGGTGCATACGGAAAAATAGTCCGGATGAAAAAATAGTGCATACCTAAAATGAACAAATCTGGGTACCCCACTTGTCACGAAAAGGTGGATGATAGATGCAATATAGACTGGTTTCAGATAAAAGCAGTTGTATACTCCCTGGAGTTGCGTCTGCGCAATATCCTCGCATACGCTCGGATATTACTACGCGGTGCCCCCCAACTCCTCGGAGCTTACGACTGTTTGTATCTGAAACCAGTCAATACTGTATATGTATAGCCTGGAACTTTACAAGATGTCTGGTGTTACGAGTATGATAGACTTGGATCTCGATGACGTATGTGTAATTACAGTGGCGGATGTGCAGCTGTACGGGGAGCAGGTGAGCAGCTCGGCGAGTTACTCCGCCTCAGGCATGGGGTCCGACCCACGCATCTTCATCATCAGAACCTCAGAGGCGCAGAGTGATGGCCGACTGTTCGCCTTCGTCGCCTTCCTCGCCTCAAACAACCCCGTCCAGTTCCAGGTCAGTGATACACAAATGCGTCATGCATGTTTCACCAATGTCATCAGTAAATGTTTCAATAACTCTCATTTATTTCAGGTGAAAACAGTTTTCTGGATACTCAGATTTCCTAGACAAAGCCATTATAGCTTTATTTAAATCTAGACAGTTTAAGCTTGTCAGATACATTTTTATGCTTTATTCTCAGAATCATTATACAGTTATGGCCGAACGTGTTTGAAATGGAACCCGCTTCCAGGGGCACAATGTTAATAATATTCGGGCTCACTGAGATTTAATGAATCTCACATACATAATATATAGGTATAGATAACAATAAGAGAACGTAGTGACGGGGTAGGATAAAATGTAAACGTCACTCAATATCATTTGATTCTTTTCTTCTGCTACAGATTACACTCAGCTCTGCTCCGTGATTTCATTCCGCGAAGACAACTCATGCCATATGAATAATCATGTTTCTTGATAATACTACCTAGACTGACGCCAAGTTTATTTAATTACATATTTTGAATGATTTAATGAATGTTCATAATCAAAGACTTGAGCAAGTCTAAATATTACACTCGTGTGTATACGTCTTAGCCCAATGCACCACTCCCCCATATATTTTTAGTTAATTTCAAGACGGGCTGTTTCAGGTGGTATTGTCATAAGTTTACAGTCACGTGACTATCTATCTAATCTAAAAGAAAAGAAGTCCAGAACCAGATTCCCACGAGGTACTTTATTTGATGGTTTACTCTGTAGATATGGCGACCGGTCAGAAGTAACAGCACGTCGACCTACCGTTTGATCTACGCCATTGATGCCCCTACAATTAATGCCATCAAGCAGAGAACAATCGTAAGTAGCGTTTCTTTTATCATCCATCGAATACAAAGTCCCCATTGAGAATGCACGAGGACTCAGTAAACCACTACACACATTATAAAATGTCAGATACCACAACCAGGGTATATATACGGTGTCCAAGCCATTGTATAGGGGGAAATAGTTCCTTTTGTGCTACTAGACCCTATTGCAGTACAAAAATGTACGCTTTAATATAGCAATTCCCGGGTTTAAGTCACCAGGGAAGATGGATAATGAATAAAACAAACGATAGTTTTGTAGGCTGGTGTCTCTGTATTCTCCACACAATTGATGCATAGTAATACTCCAAGCGCCAGCGAGGAGTATTGCGTAGCGTCAACTACAAGGAGAATACGGCCACGCAACCCGAATCATGGTAATGTTGTATTTAATACTCCCCTCGCGGCTAATTATTTAGAAAAAAACTTGCAAATGATTAGAAATTCGATGCAAGCGCCCTGCATTTAATAGTTCCTATAATACCCGTCAGGTTGCCAAAAAGCCGTATTCTCCAAGGAGAATGCGGCTTTCTGTATTCTGCTCAGTAGCGATCTGTAGGCTCCATATGCTTGGTATGGAGACTCCATTTTAGGTGGGTAATAAATACACAATATTGACTGGTTTTAGTTATGCACTATATTTCCATATGCATTATTTTTCCGTATGCGCCACCCAGGGCATACAACATATATCCGTATGCACTGGGCATATTCATACACACTCCCTATGTGTTTTCTATGGACACTTTGTGTTAGGTGGATAATAGAACTAGGAGCCAAAAGTATTTTCATCACAGATGAATGAGCGTGCAATTATAAATGAATAACAATCAAAAGGTTTGAGTTAGATATAGCCTATAGATAGTTTTCTGTAACCCACTTGCACCTAGTCAACTTGCCATTTCTCTAACTGCCTAAGTCTAGGATAAAAACATATCAGGCAACAGTGGGTCATGAGGTATTTCGGTCTTGAGTGATTGTCATGGTCAGCCGGGCACACCTCTAAGACCCTGAGACACTGGCTCCCTGCTCTGTTCTCACTATCACATTAAACAGCATGAAGATAGTAAAGGGATATCTTTCTGGAAGCACACTGAAAGTTCAATGTGACCGCTCTAATCTCTAGATGATGTATTTAGCACGTGCAAGCACGCTCTAATAACTGATCTGCTCATTGCACGGCCCACAGTTCCGGCTGCCGGCGTGCGTGGCCGTACAGAAGGGCGACCTGCTCGGCCTCATGGCCTTCAACGCCTCCCTCCCCGTCGGTTACCGGTTCGGCGAGGACGGAAGTTTCTCCACCAAGGTCGCCAAGCCGCCAGCCGTGTCGGACGTCGTCCTCTTCGACACGCTTCAGTTCCCCTACGAGTTCGCCGCCGCCATGGCCGTCCACGTGGGTACGTAGAAAGCCTGGTTAACTGTAGGCCCGTCTCCATCGGCCGACAAAGAAGGTGTAGACTTGTTCATTGGCCACCACCGATATACCGAGGGACCACAGACGGACCTTTAGCACTGCTGACGCAAAATTAAATGGATTTTAAGGAGAAGTAAAAAAGTCTAGGCCATTTTCAACGGCCAATGGAAAAGGGCCTTCAAGCCAATGAAAATGGTGGAAATCTTTTTAAAATCTGCATAAAAAAACAAAGAATTTGTTTATCGACGGTGTGTTTCCAGATGGTGACCGATCTTTGATCCTTGTTGCTGAAATGAAAATCTCTGACCAAAATTAAACTGTGAGAATGCGTTGAATTGGTGTAAATAACCTGCCGGAAATGAGAACATAAATCGGTCGGCGATTTCTCGAATTTTCCAGTTACCGATTGCTAACAAAAATTATTTTCAAAGAAATCTGCCACTGGTGGCTGACATATTTATCGGAGGCTATACGTATTTTGGACATAAATAAATTCTACTGTTAACACAAAGATAAATGTCATCACATAAAACAGTACGCATCATGATAAGTATCGACTTTGTTTATGTTCTTATCCGAGTCAAAGCAGGCCATACTGACCACACTGCTCAGTACATCATATGAAATATGCTGTACTTATGGAATACTGAACATGATTCGGTATTATAGCACAGGACTGACGTGCACAGGTGTATAATTAGTGCAAATGATATGACGTATAGTTATCGTACTTTAAAAGATCTTCATGTAACTCGTACTTACGAGAGAGAATAATAATTTATAAAAAAACGATCACAGTTCACAACAATCTAATGTCGGGGGGGGGGGGGGGTGGATGGTTGGTCACATGTAAATACAGATTAAAGAGGGTTTTGCTGATTTAAAAGATAATAATCATATTTTCTCATTTCTTCTCCGCAGATCCCGCGTTGTACGCCAACAGCTCGGCGCAGTGTCGTCCCGGCGACCTGCAGGTGCCGCCCGAGCCCACCTTCCCTGCCGGCCCAGACTCCACCGTCCCCGGCGTCGGGGGGCCGCCCGGACCACCCGGCCTGCGGGTAAGTCTCTCTGAAGGGTAAAGGCTTGAGTAGAATTCACACGGTGGGATTCATGCGTCTTACAGGGTTCAAGATCTCATGGGATTCTGTTCCTTTTAGGAGTAAAGGTTGCCAACAATTACAGGGTGGAAAATATGTCTTAGGGACATGGAACCCTACAATTTAGATGAAGAGATTGTGTTCAGGTACAGAATCTCAGCAGGATTTGTGTCAGAAAAACAGCCTGTGAGGTACATGAATCTCATCGTGTGAATCCCACTCTATAGAGTGCGGCATCTTGATGTGTTATAGATCCAGTCACAACTAGCCGTCATCGCAGTAACACTCGCAATCAAGTCTTAGACCTACTCCATTCATATTACTGTCTAACCATCTAAAATAGTAACACTGGTGGAGTAACCCTGAGATTCCTCTGAGCCATCTCACAGAAGCACGACGATGAGAGCACAACATCTAAAACCTCTCCCTGACATCCATGTCAAACATGGACAGCCAGTAGCCAGGCTCGAAAGGAAGGCCATCGACCATGACAGCTGCAACAAAGGCACGATCGCTAGCTAGCATGTCAAGCAGTGTAAAGGCTTACCCACACCAACGACAATTCTGGTCCCGAATGGCTTAACGATTGACTTCCCGACACAATACCGATTGTATCGAGAAAGGTCAGAAAGAATTGTGGCAGGGAACAGGTTTCTACGATTCACTCTACGATACCCAACGTTGGCATACCGATGGGCTGCGATTGAAAACGCCAATCGTAAAGCTCCCAATAAAACAAACATGTTGGACTTTTCGTAGCCTGTTGTAGCCTTTTTTAAGTGATTAAACGGGAGAATATTTCTTGCTCGTGGAATACTCGGCAGGAAATTATGAAATTCCTGAATTAGGTATAGCGCATATATATAGATATAATCGCTGTAAATATGGCCTGGCTTGCATATAAGTCTCTGTGAAGGGTTTCCTCCAGACTCCAGACTTTTCATCTGAAGGTATAAGATGCCTGTATTTCAAGAGATCTCTTGGGTTATTGTTGTTTTGTTGTTGTATTATTTGTATATCAAATTTGTAAGTGGCAATAGCAAAAATGGAAAAAGCAATCTCACCTTAAACAAGTGAGGGATGGGTATTAGGAACTTTATAGTTCTTCATTTCCTGAACTGAATGATTATAGCTATAGGGTTACCAGGATATTCTGCTTGTAATTTGACTGATATCCTTTCAGGGCGAGCCCGGTCTCCAAGGGTTGACTGGACTTAAAGGAGATACTGGCGAGCCAGGCCCACCCGGCCCAGCCGGCCCACGTGGTCCACTCGGCTACCAGGGCGAGAAGGGGTCGCGGGGCAGCATGGGACTCCAGGGTCTGCCCGGGTCGTCGCAGCCCGGGGCCCCCGGACCCCCCGGACCCCCGGGCCAGAAGGGAGACAGGGGGGAAGCCGGCAAGAAGGGCGCCAGCGGCTTCAACGGGGCCTCTGTCGGCAGCGGCAACCAGGGTGAGTGTTTTAAAAGGCATATCCTACAATTCACAGTGGCGCCACCTCGTGATTTTTGAATAATGTCAATTATTAGTAAAAACGGGTTTCTTGGGATTCTAGATATATTAAGTAGCACTATATATGTACTATATTTTGTGAAAGTCTGAGGAAAATGACATGAGTCTTACTACCTGACAAATTATTTTTAGAATTTCTATCTTCATTCTAACATAACATTATGATATTACTGATCTTTAAATCAAAAACTAGGATGGTGGCCCCCAATTTTTAAGTTAGATATTTGTTCAACAACACTTGGAGATCATCTTATTGAATTTTCAGGAAATTGACATGGGTTTTAATTTTCAAGCCCAAATCACGTGTTATTTATCTTAGCCTGGTATAAACGTCCATAGGCTTAACATTAGGAACTCATACTCAACAGGCTTGCAAATACGGTAACTCATCCTCAATGGGTGATAAGCAGATAGATATTTCCAGACTAAGGTAAAATCAGAAAAGTACCGCTTGGTAGTTCCCAATGTTCAGCCTCTGGGGCAAATATACCAGCGGTGAGATAATGGGTTTCATCTCACCCGTGGTACAGTTTTAGTCATAGGAATAACTTTCGAAAAAAACCCCACTCAACGGTCATCCTTTTAAAGTGAAAATAATAATAAATGTTTCTAACTAATTTGCTAAGTAATTTGACTTTTTCTCATGTCTCAATATTATGCTATCTAATGTCATTGAAAAGGGTGAAGTGAATCCATAATCGCGCTCAAATCGTATGATTACACAATGCTCCACTTGTTTGGATGCACCGTGATCGTCACTCAGCTTTGCCTGGCTGACGATTGCGGCCCATCCGAACTGGTGGAGTATTGTATATTTATCAGATTCTCGACGCAGTTCTATCTAATTATCTCACCCCTGGTATTTTTGTCCCACACACTTAACATTTGGGACACATTCTCCATGCCCCCACAAGTATTGCAGTTCGTTATCCAATGTTTATATCCTGTGTGCTGTCAATTCCTTTAGTATGTACAGAGGTAAGATGAATACAGAAAGCAATTCGTTTTGTTCAAAGTTGTTGTTCTCAAACTCGTTTGAACGCTACGCAATGGATGTATCTATTATTTTACCTACTTGATACTCTATCGACTGTAGCCCGTGGGTTATGGCACACCTCCAACATGGATAGCTGCACTAACATTATTGTTTGGTGGACATAAGTATGTTATTGTTTCGTTCTTGCTCCTAGCCAGTTAGGGAAACGCAGATACTACAATGAGTAAGGACTTACAAATGATGGTTGTTGATTGCGAACAGGCAGTCACTGCCTTATCGTACCCAGGGTAAATAATATGATCTTAAAAGAACAAATTCTTTTCGAACAGCGAAAGCTGGCGAGAGGATTTGAACCCTTAAAAGAACATTCCCTTGGCTATTGCCTCGTTCATATCACTCGTCATCAAACTCGTGGAGAACGTCGATTTGACCAAAACCTGTTGGTTTCTTGTGTGATACTTTCTACATGTTTAACGTGTTTTTGCCGACACAGTGAACCCTGCGAGCGCGGCAGCGTCCACTGATGGCGACACGTGTAGCTGCGGCACGGGGCTCCTCCACCCCAACCTCATCCTGGGCCTCATCGTGTGGCTGCTCGTGCTGACCCTCCTCGTCATCATGCTCATCATCCTCATGACGTGGCGGCGCAAGGAGGAGTCCCAGCGAGACTCGCTGCGACAACTCCAGCGAGAGTCTCCGTGGAGCGGGCAGGGCATGCGCGAAGACGAGTGGAAGGTGTACAACCCAGACACGGCCTCCACGCACTAGCACCCCGCGTCATTATACTTCACTCTGTGCTCTGTTACTTATAAACTATACATCACCTTCCCATACCTTCAGCATTGTGCACCACCTTCTGTAGAGTTTGACAGATGCGTAGGTAATAATCAATAACCCTGTAACTTTTTGAGATGAGAATCACTTGAACACAGTAAACATGGTGGCATGGAAGGCCTTGAAGCCAGGATCTTTCTAATCGGCAAGCGGTGGTTGTATTTTGACTACGTTTCCTAATAGCAAGGACAAAGATATGAAAAAGTTCCATCCACTTGTGTTCTGTGAATTCATGTTAATCCTCTAAAGGGCAACGCATCTTGATCAAGGTATTGTACCAAGTGCATTTTTTTCAACATCGTTTCACGGTATTCTCAGTAAGAGTTGTGTATCTGAATGCTTTTATCATCGGGTGGCTACATCAGTAAACTGTATAAGCCTGACGAAAAACTGCTCAGCCGCGGCGGCTGTACTCCGCTTCCTATCTTGAAACTGTGAAAATAAGATATGGGAGGAATGGGTCCGACACAGTTCTTATGTTCTAAGGGGCGGGGGTAACTACCTACTATGATACACAAATTATCCTTCCGACGAAATACGATGCAGAGTTGCCTGCAACACAGTGCATGGTAGTGTATGTAGCTTTACATTGTGAAGCCTGATCCAGTGATATTTGCATCGTAGCACCCTGCGATACGACATCGAACACCCCAATGTGCATGCGGTGGGTGATGGGTAGTTGTGTGGGTATGAGTAGGAGATGAACAATGTTTGTAGATACTCGACTGTTGATACAATATTGACAGGTGATATTCAATGTCGAAGGTCTAAACAAGTGGTGTAAGATATGGAGGTTGACGGGGCTTAGTGAACTTTCAAACACTCCTACACCCACCGCTTTGTGGTGTAAGGTATATCAGATGTAAGCAGTGTGAGGTAGGTGTGGAATACTTAGTAAACATCAAATGGGGTTGTCCACCGCAGTGTAGTGTAGTGACCATGAAGTCGTAATAAAGTTTTCCCGACGTGGTCTACAATGCAAACCTTTGCACCACAATGACCTACCGATAGAGAAGATGCATCGTAGCCTACATTATGATTTGACAATCTGGGGCCCGCGGAATAATCTAGGCTCGTACATGAAGAACATTTTCTGTACAACGTACAAGGTTGGTGTCTAATGATGTTTAAGTTTGTTCGCTAAGACCGCTTAACCGTGCATATGACCGTCAATATGTGTTGAATCAAGTTCACCGCATTGTCCCTGGGTCTCCTTGGCCTACAGAAAAAGGTTTTCATGTACGATCCTAGATCATTCAACGGGTCTTAAATCTCTATCGCAGGAGGTTGATTCCCGCATTAAAGGTGCGGTTTCTGTGCACACAAAGGAATGATTTGGTTAATAAAAGTAATCAATTTTCTATAATGCAATAATTGTAATATTAACGTACCGGCCTAGGTATAGAATCACCGGTAGAGCTTCTACCATGCAATAAATGTGATGCTGGGATACAGTGCGGTATTACAGTGTCGTCACAACTCGTATGTTGCAGTTATCGCTGCGAATACGGTAGTTTTCGACCACAATACTGCAGGGGTCGCTGGTCGTGGATTTTACGGTAATACCAGATTTTGAATGAAGAAGATATTCCTGTATATATATATTTTGTGTATATCATGATAGAAAACTCTATATTGTGATGGAATACGTCTTTATTGTGACGCTAACAAAAGCTTCTTAAATACCGGATGTTTATCTGTTGTCTTTAAGTCATGAACGATCCGATGCTAAGTTTCCACCTGAAGATGTTTACTTTGTCATGTGACTCTCTTGGCCAGATAATTGCCAGTCACAAACAAATAGGGTCAACAATGTTCTCTTCAACATTACGCAATATGGCACCACCGACCGGTCTTTCGTACCACCGACGATTTCAAAGCGATTAATCTTATTTTGATACTACTTCCATTTTAATCGATTTGTGACTTTACCATATTTGCACACCTATGAACCACGCCATTTTATTCATGGAAAATATATACATTCGGTTCTAGTCTAGGGAGAGTGAATAACCAGGCTTGTCAGGTCCTATACCTATTGATTAATGAGTGTGCCTGGACCCAAAAATCGGTCGTAAGGTGGAAACGGTTTGTAGTTAATGATTATGGCGATCATGTCGTGCAGCCTTATCAGAAAGATATATTTCGCCATCTTTCATATTTCTACTTTTTATTTACTTATTATAGATTCATCATTACTAGAATCATTATCATTTTCATGTTTCACAAGTTTCTTATAACATTACGGCAGTTTATCAATTTGTTAGGATGCCCTGATTTAGGGGCTTGATGACCTTTTAGAGACTTTTTTCCGTAAACTCCTACTTTGACAAGCAGGAGATTACGGGCCTCCGTAATCTCACACAAGAAACTTACACACACTCAATTCGTTTTCTATGGAGACTGCGTAATCGGTTGTTAATAATTTCCATTTACTGTGAAACAGGTTGATAGACAATGCGATACATTCCAGATAGATTCTAGCCTGATATTGAGAGAGCTATGTAAACAGTCATGTATTGGTCCAGAGGTTGACATTTGTAAATAAACATTGCACTATTGTACGCGGTATATGTCATATATATACATTCTGAGAATCTAACAAAAAATACTTATATTTATTATTAGAAGATAGAAGGGTATTTTCTTACGGACCGATGCAAAATTGAGAAGATTGTAACCTTTATAGTGTATCGTAAAACTGGCTCTGGTTTTGTTAAACTGTATATATCGAGAGCACCTTTTTTTCTTTGCTTTTCTGAAATGCTGTGTCTACATTTGACTAGAATGAAAATAGGATTTGTACTGGTACAATTTAACCATTTTTTTTCTGATTTCCACTTGGTTCTATCATAAACTGTTACACTTAGGTTGTACGTTGAGACCAAATTCAGAAGCACATTCCGCCTATATTCGAATGATTTTCATCTGCAATATTCATGAAATGTGAATTTGAATTTATTATTCTTTATTAGGAAGATACAATATATACATGCGCATGAACTTTTATAAAATATTGCCTACTGCTGGGCATGATGAATTAAAACCATTAGTGATGGTTGTTCTCGGTTTTATAGACCCCAAACGGCCATCACTACTGACTCAGTATATACGTTTCCCTATTCAAAACACACATCTTCTTTGAGGAACTGAATCTCATTTAGCAATGACACAGCAGTGACATTGTCATACATATCGTGTATACCTAGTTTACAGAAAACCTATGCATATGTTTGTGTATCATGGAATCTCTGTTTAATGGATATGGCAATGGTTTATAAAAACGTATGACCATAACATGCATTGAAAGTTTATCATTACATGAAACCAATGAGTTGTAACAAAAGATGGTGAAATGACTATAGAAAAACGCTGTTCGCATGGCATATGATCATGTTTGCACCGCATTCATTGATCAAAGCGTGTTTTCCTCATTTTTCCACAGCCATGTTTCATCGCTTTCTAATGGTCACCAGACCTTATTTCTATATATCTGCAGCGAATGGAAGCATCCACTGTGATTATCAAACATGCATACGACCAGTATCTATTGACTATACGAATGGAATATTCTATTCAAAGTGACCTCGGATGGTTTTAACAAGGAAAAGGTGCCGGAAGCAAATGGACAAACTGCATTAAATTAAACACAATCTCTAGGCTTTGAATAACATGCCTCAATAGTTGTCAGCTCTGAAGTACAATGCCTATATGTACAGTGGGAACATTTTACCCGCCATTTAATATGTGAATGAATCCGAACTCGTGGACATGGCAAATACTTGCCCAGATGTCATTAGGCGGACGGGCGTATTTTCAAGTCCATTAGTGAGTCTTCATTCAAAGATGAAATGCCTTGTCTTTGTTCCCTTTATCATATACATTGAAATATTTCAAATTCATAATAGTCTACCATTTATCGCCACTCAAAGTCCAATTCAGGCAAACACACCTGGTCCATCTAATCTGGTACAGGCCTGCTTTGTCGATGCAGCCAAGTAGTCTCTCCTTTAGTTTCGATTTGTTTCTCCCCTTTTTTAAAAGTCATTGTACCATATATATATTCATATGAAATTGTCAGTACCGTTATCTCTTTGCCTAAGGCATCGGGGTAGACAATTATACCTGGTGTTTTCGACGTACGCCTACAGTAACCCTGTCTCCGTATATTATACACAAGGGCTGGCTGTGAACCATCTATCACTGAAAGGGTAATGCTTTGTGAATAGACAGAGCATTTAGAATCTGTTATAACTCCTGATGCCTGCAATAAGTTTATTTGTAACTTCCAACAGATAACAGCTATCACCACCAATCCTGTATTTTTGAATGAAAGTGAATATGCCGAGTTGATTCTCCTTTTTGTAAGGAACCCTTGAACCTTTAAAACGATGTGCAGCCATGTTTTATTGTTCTAAGACGATGACTAAATCTTTAGGTCTGCATTCGTTGTTATTGTTGTGATTTTATTTCAGTTTGATATGATTGAACACAAGATAGGATATAGAGTGTGTGCTTGTGATATGAATGCCAATATCAATCAATGCCTTTTACCATGAGGTAAATTGCAAGTAATACTACAGTAATTATAACATTACCTTGAGACCACCTTTCATATGTTGTTTAATGCTGCCAGCTATTGCACTATTTTGAATGTATGATGCCAGGGTGGATTGATTGCTAATAAAATGCTTGTTTCTTTGATAAGTGTTGTCTTGATAAATACTAAGGAGGGTATGTGTGTTTGGGTCCTGTTAGAAGAACGATTACTTTCATATAAGTTTCATAACAGAATGTGCTCACAACTTTATGAATACAAAAAAACCTTTTATATATACAAATAAAGTGAATACAAAATATTGTAAGGAACAAAGTTGAGCTACCAGAGCAAAGGACGGATTTCAGCGATCGGTTAAATGAAATGGACCTAGACAATGGAGTAATCTTTAATATTGAGACGTTTGACTCATTCAGAAGTTTTACTAACGTTTCAATAAAGAGCAAAATTCCTGTATTACAGAATACATATTGAAGAGATTGTCTTGATTTACCTATTCCTATGTTTATTTATATCATTTACACCCAAAGACAAAAACTGAACCTTTGAGTAAAAGGGAAGTTAGCAATGTGGTCATACAAACTATGTTAAAATGGATAGGGAAGAGTATGAAAAATAAGCTTTTCAGGCCTGATGCTCGCCCTATGTGTATTGTTGCTAGATAACCTGTGATTGAAAATATGTATAATTTGCACCACATGCAATCGTCTAGTGTCAAACCTCAGGAAAGTATTAAGTAAAGAAACCCACTAACTTTATAACTCTACGACAATAGACCATGGATGAATCAATAGCATTCGATGGAATTAACTATAAGGCCAAAATATTAGAAGCCTCTTCGCTAAAGTAGACAAACTAAAGTATAGTTTGATGGAATTGATTTTTATCTGTTTGACAGAAACATTTCTCCACTCTGGATATTCTGGCAGGATGCTCAATGTGGCCTTTCCACCTACCGAGGAAACGCCCTACGATTACGTGCACCCTGTACAAAAGTCGGTCGGTGGTGCTCCCTGGAAATGTGCCGATTGTTAACCCTTTAGCACACACCCTGAGTCCACCTGACGACACATTCCCTGTGCACTGATTATACAATGTATAGGACCTGACAAGCCTGAAGCCCTCCATAAACTAACATAGACATCGGTGGCATTGAGAAAAACGCTGGTTTAAAGCCCGGCGTCCACCTACTACGATATGGCTCCGATATGGTCTACGATGCACCTCCCGATAAAAAATCAAAATCGCGTCGGAAGGTCATCTAATATCGGGGCAGTTGACCACGTTTCTGCGATTAGACACTGATAAAAACCCCATACAATGCGTGGTGGATTGGCATGTCTAGACATATGTCTACCATTTTGCACCTTCCCAATATGTCTCCGATATTGAGTTTTTGTATCGGTGCCATATCGGTAGGTCTAAATTTTATCGTAGTAGGTGGACGCCGGGCCTTAGATGGAAATGGAGGCGGTCACTGACCGACAGTTGGTCGCCACCACCAATTGATTCAACATGGTTTGATTTTGTCGGAGCCCCCAAAAGTAGGTGCCATATTGCGTTATGTTGGAGAGAAAAATCATCGACCTTTCTGTTTTCCACCTGACGACTACTGCCCCAAAGGAATAACACAGGCAGTATTTAATGCCAAATTCGGTGGTTACAAGCGGCAGGTGGGAACGCCACATTACTGTCCTGGGGCCGTTGAATGAACTATGAACGACAAGAAATCTCTTAGAATTGTCCTTTGGGCCATAGCGTTGTATAAAATAATATGTTGTAAACATAGATGTATTGACGATAAGAGTAACCTAAAGCTCTTACAAGGTGTAGCATGTGAATTATGCTCATTTGGGAAATATTTTTGTTTTGTCACTGAATGGATAAAATCGTCCAGGATTTTGTTTATCGTTGAAGTTATCGTATCGTCCAGAACCAACACCACCGCCCCCTGGCCACAAACTGTTCCGTCTTTTTTTTCATTCAATATAGAAATTTTACGACAGACAAAGTTCACCAGCCAGGGGTGATCTTCCACTTTGGAGTCACATAGGATAGCACAAGCTCCACTGTGGAGGGGGTTGCTTCTTATGTGTTAAACAAATTTGCCCCCTACACTTCACCAAGCAAAAATCTTAGTAAACAAATGACAACTTTGAGATTCTATTCCTAATGTTGGACAAACCCGATCTGCGTAAAATGTGTGGAGTGAGTCTGGATACTTGGGGACATGAACCAAGTTTCTTGAGCAAAACACTGCACGCAACTGTACATGCTCAACTGACATGAAACAATTAATAAGTGATATCACCCGGCCTGGTCCAATTATATTAATTCTCATTTTGTAAACCTTTCATCAGTATTTAAAAATGGATATTTGAACTTGCGCCTAGTAAAGGTATATCAGAAAGATATACCTTCAGATAATGGATCCTGGCGGACTCTTGGGAATTTAAGTTATACTAATTTGATTGTTATCACCTGATTCAAAAACACGAGAAAATACTTGGAAAATAACAAACGAAGTTCACCAACTGAGAGGAGTAGGGACATTATCACTATGCTGTACCAGTTCACGGAAATAAACACATAACAAACACTTACAAATTAAATGTGTTTAATACAAATTCTAAGTATCAGGATGAACAAGCGTTTGTCATTTTAAAGATACCTACTGGATGATTCAATTGATTCTTATTATGTGTTATAAAGAATAACAAAACATATTGTACACATATATTGTTTTATTACTATTGTAACCTCAGAAGTTCCCCTTTGTAAACACAAGGCTCGTTTCGATTAGCCGATGAAAACGGTGTAGATTATTGTTAGTTCTCCTAAAAGCCCACTTCAATTTTCCGTTAACAGTACTACTTGATTGTAGATCAGTGGAAATGGGCTTTCAGGAGAACTTAAATAATCTACACCATTTTCCGGTAGTGCAAATGCTAAAAGGCTGAGCTTAAGGTCGGCGATTTTGTTCATCAATCTTCTATTTCAAACTGCAAAATGACTTTGGTCCCTTTTGCTTAACTCAAAATCCAACCATAGATCGGTCACCGACTTTTAAAGTTTGCTGTTTGCTTTTACCTATCTCTGACAAAAATGATAGGAAATCCGTCAGTGGTGACTGACAAATTTATCAGAGGGCAAAAGTCGGCAGGTGAGAACAGGTTTTATTCTACACCGATCTGATGAGAATACTGACATCGTCAGTTGGGGTCTTAAGCAGTCTTTACACCTACCGACGAAACCCCACCGATTATGTGCACCCTGTACAAAAGACTGTCGATTGTCCTCCTTGAAGATTTGTCTTTGCTAACAATCGTTAACCCCAAATAACAGACTCTCATTTTATCTGACGACCGGTTTTGTGTTCCATGTGCACCAATCATTAAATATGTATTAGACCTTACCAGCCTGGAGATTAGCCTTCCCTAAATCAACATAGACATCAGTGGCATTGAGAAACAAACTCTGTGGTCTCTAATGGAATTTTCGGCCACCACCGACACGGTTTAATTTAGTTAGGGACCTTAAAAGTCGGTCGGTTGTGTAATATTGGGTGATGTTGGACCCTTTTTGTTTCCACCTGATGATTATTGCACAAAAAAATATCACATATTTGGTCGGCGATGCTAAATGCCTTAATCGATGTTCAAAATCGTCAGGTGGAAAAGCCACATCACTCGGCGCTTACTCTAGACGACTGAAAATGTGACATTTGTTGATCGTCTTGCCAATAATTGTCAGGTAGTGCTCGATAACACAATCTGATCACCAGGAATCGTCAACTCTAGATTCATCAAGCGTTTACACTAAGGGATTTATCTTTATTGAAATGAGGAACATCATTTTCTGCAGTTCACCGAGGTCAGCTTTTACTCTATACGATTATATGGGTGGTGATTTCTGAGGGTTAAGCCACCTAAAGTACTTCTTACCCTATAGAAAATCACAGGTTAAAAGTCACACAGAAAGAGTTTTGTGGAATGAGGGGTAGAAAAGACTGACGATTTGTGCATGCCATGAGTTGACGCCTGCTATTTTAGGATTAGTATGAAAGAAGATCTGAACTCGGGTAATACCAGTTTATATTCAACTTTCTCAGAGAGAGGATTAGAATGTGCTCGCTGAGTGACCTGTCGTCCCGGGACATGCTTCGGTCCGTCACTAAAATAGCCGTGTGATACCCTTGCACTGATAGCTCATTGCCATATTTTGGATTTTCTAGGAATCTCAGTCAAATTCTCCTCATGTGGCTTTACTTGACAACATAATTCTTCTTCTTTTTTTATTATCATTTTATAATTATCATCATATTTATTATCATTATACGAGCTTTTATTAGTATCACGATACCACTATTGCCTTTTTTTCTATATTTTTTTATTGAGCTTCGCTTGGGATCACACGTGAACTTCCATCGGTAAAAACACTTTTGTCTTATACTTGTGGTTCTCCTGTGAGGGGATTTACCTTTTGACTTTGAGCATTGATTACCAACATTGGTTGAATTTACATATATCATTGAGTACAAAAGTCGGGTTTATTTCCAGTCTTATTATATCGTGTTATATTACATCGTGAATACAGAGTGCCCTGAGATGTTTATACCAAAGGGCAGTTGTCTGAGACTTGGGGAAAGGTGTGACGTACACCCGTTTCAGGTACAACAGTCCCTTCGTGTGAATCCCACTTAAGGGGACAATTTGGTGCCTAGTTCAGTTACCACGCTAAAATAAACGGTTGACACAGATGCATACAGCCACGTCTAGCCGATAGGCAGTCACTGAAGTACTAACCTACAATTAGGAAATGAAAGATCCAAAAAAGGACATAAGACACTAAAATGGCAGCTGCGAAACTAGACCAACGTAAAGTAGGACAATAGAGGTTATGGCGTTTTTCAACGATTTAATCTCTATTGGCCAATTATAGCAACCTGACCCTATTCTTGTTCCAAGTCGCCTTTTCTAAGTTCTGAAGAAAACTTGAAGTAGACACTGTTTGGGAGCCCCAGATTTCAGCATTCAGGTTGTGTCTCGCGATGTATACTTCTAACAGCAGGTAAGTGACTGGATCTGACAGGCACAACTTTTTCAAACAAAGTGACACTAAATATGATTGATATAGTTTTGATCATAACTTCTACCGATGAAAATGGCATCCTGGCGGCAATGGGTCATCCTGGAGCGGGTTTTCATCAGGCGCCATTAACATGGGATAAACTTGAGGCAGAGAGTCAACAATTAGATGACTTCAAAGAATTTAAGAAACATATCAAGTCAGAACTATCAGTATATGACTGGAAGTAACAATAATTTGATCATCTCATTCGTATCTTAAATCAAACTGCTGTATATATTCTGATATACCTATGGGTGAACACTCTATATTTTCATACTGCTGTTAGGGGTGTAGTAACTCTCACTTTCTTACCTAGGTTGACCTTTATTTGCCTAGGTTTAGGTTTTCTTACCGAGGTTGACACGTGACTAAAGGCTGCAATCTGATTGGACAATGCAATATGGTTTGATTCAGCAAGAAGGGACATGCCCACTCGATTATCATTTCTGAATAATCAGTTCTGAATCTCTGCTTATTGAACTCTTATATAGGTTCAGTCAGAGATAAACGGTCGATGATTCGACATGACTTGACTTGTGAGTGTTGATTTCCGTTAATCAATATCAGAGCCTGCAAAAAGTAAACATAGTCTACAGCTGAGGCATTGTGACGTCCCTGTGACGTTGTCTCATAGCAACACACATAGTAACACTCATGGTTGCCATGAAACTGGCGGGAAACCGACAGGACGCAAACATGTGTGTTGAAGTTACGCGATAAGGTTGGACATGACTTCACGTTTGATCGGCGGTGAGCAAGATTCCGCATTTATCGATATTTTAATGTATGACAATAGAGAAAACAAGTCAAACCTTTTATAACACATTATACAAGTTTTCATGGAGATTTACAGTTGTAGTTGTCTGCAAAACAAGTCTACTTGATTGAAAGCAGGAATGTGATGGATCAGAACAGTCGATCGCTGCAGGTAGATTCAGATTTGTTGATCTGTCAACATACCGACCCAAATAAATATTAGGACTAGTATCTTGTTCTACCGAGTGACCTTGAACTTAACTTATCATACCTTCCTCCATCACAAGATTCCCAAAGTAGCTTATTTACGTTGGTGTAAATGGAATGGAAATGCTAAATAAATAATCCAAGCCTTTTAAAATCTAACTTTAAAAACTCCACATACACACGTAGTACACCTGTCCCAATATATGCTAGTTCGCTTGGGATCCGCTAGTCTGACACATGGCACGGGCCTAGACCAAATGGTCGACAATACTTGGCCACATATGTGTTTTTAATGTTGGTTCTTTTATTCAGAAAAATGGTTTAACAATAACAACAGTCGTCATCTTCTGTATCAGTGTCCTATGGAGAAGTAGGATATTCACTGTTACACAACACATAAACAATCACGATATATACACAACGTCGAAACGCAGGGTCCAACACTACGAGAAACCTGTTCATTCTGATAGAAAACGTGATTCTGTGTCGGGAGCATGTCTGAACGCTAGTTAAAGGGTGGCGTCCACCAACCACGACAAGGCTACGACAATTGCCGACATGAAAATTCCAATCGCAGCCTTGTCGCAGCCTTGTCGTGAGAAGGGCAGCTCTGCTACAGTGTTGTCGGGGCGTGTCGTAGACTTCGCTGGGTGCTGTAAAAAAAAGGCGTCCTTGGTACCGACACACTACGACAGTGATATCAAGGAAACCACAACACTCCACGACAAAGGTCCAGTTCGATATTGTCGTAGCCTTGTCGGAAGCCCCCCGACAGGCCTCCGACAAGCTTCCAGTCGCAGCCTGTCGTGGCCTTGTCGTAGCCTCTTGTCGAGAACTAGGGTCCACCAACCACGACAAGGCTACGACACGCTTTCCGATCGTAGACCTGTCGTGGACCTTGTCGGTAACCCAATGTCGTAGCCTTGTCGTGGTTGGTGGACGCCCCCTTTAAGGGGGGCGTCCACCAACCACGACAAGGCTACGACATTGGCTTTCCAACAAGGTCCACTCTGAAAAATTGTAAAGCCCGGCGTGTGTCGTAGTGTGTTGGGGGTATTCTGTACTAGTGTTAGCTATGCCCCCCCCCCCCCCCCACCCACATGAATCTTTATACATCTTTTATAATCTGATAAATGCAAGTTTTTCATAGACATATGGATGACCAATTGTCTTTTGAACATCTTCAGGAATAGATATGAGGAACGTCTTTAGTAATCGTATACCTTTATGAATACATAATAGAATTTGAAATATATTATTATCATTATTGATATTTGTATAATACTATGCTAAAAAGACATTAATTCACGAAGTTATTTTGAGAAAATTGAAGAAAATCATATTTTTCAGTATATTTCCTGTGTTGATAAAGTTTCTCGAGGACGCAATTAGTGAGATGGTTGTGTCTGACTGTGTTGGTTCCATGGCAACCTTTCTTTTCCCAATAAACCCCTCACAACACACTCCAATACACTCCGACAACGCTTTGTGACACTCCAGCACACTCCGACAAAGCCCTTCCCACACAGATTTTCTATGTCGGAGTGTGTCGTAAGCCTGCTCGGAGCATATAACCTATTTTCCCATGTCCGACGAAAACGACACCGATTATTTTAGTTCCCCTAAATGTTTTTTTGGTGGTGCCACCGACTTCACATCGGTATAAAACGGTCGGTGAGGGTAGAGTGGCTTGTTTCTCAGGTATTTCACTGGTGCCAACCGATTTCATGTTCATGCTGAAAACTCGATCCCCACCTTTGAAATCAAAGCGTTTTTGTTTAGTCTGTCATTTACCAGGATTTCGGTATTGATCGTATTGCGAAATGTTCGCCATATTAATCGGTGATCGTTTCAAATGCAAGTTTTTTTTCCATTTAGCGTCGGTGTACGCAAAAATTCAATCGGTGGTTCCCGGCTGCAAATCGGTGCTGAGTAATAATGATAATGGCATAAAGTCGGAAGCAGTGAACATCCGCCTTAAAGATCTATTTCCATTGGCCGACTATTTGGCACCGATCTGCAGTCAGGGTACACTGATACCAGATTTGTGAATGGGAACGAAACACGCAAAGAATTCTCACAGATTATGTTACAATGCCAATCAAATCTGTTTGTACCCAGAAAATACATGAGAAACAGTGTTTAAAACACACCCTCATTAATGAATTGATATCGATATACCGTCAGTGGCACCATCGACAGACTTTCAGGGTAATTAAAAAAATCGCTGCCGTTTACGTCGGCCAATGGAAACGGGCTTTATGGCATGTGGGTAGGTGAGTATACCTGTGAACTGGCATGCGAGTAAGGTTTCCATGCTCCGACTGAACGGTGAACAAATTGCAGCATGTAACGTAACATTGCATGAAACCACGAAGAATAGAATTCACTGAATATTTAATTCTATCTGCTCTGTCCTAAGCTGGTCATTTCGTACGGGCTTCATCTATGAATTCCGTGTGAAACACCATGCACATGGTAATTAATGATATCAGTGCGGTTTCTGGCCGTTTCAGTCACGGAATTTACCCGCCATAGTGGGATGTAAAAAGGAAAAGTTTGCCACACTGTTTTAATCCAGAATGAGTCTATATATACAGAAAACGTCATGAGTTTCTTGGGAGAACAACTAAAGCACAGGTCATTTTGAGGTTGATGAGGTGGGATCTAAAGACTCACCCGGCCACTCTTGCGGCTGACATTGCGTAATCGAGCACCACCTGACTACTATTGGTTAGACGATCTACAGTCGCCACGTTTTCCTTTGTCATGTGTAAACGCCGGGTAGGACACGGTACATACATTCTGCCGGCTTATGCTGGGTACACACTGAGCGAGTCAAGGTAGTGATCTCCAGAATCGTAAATACAAAATAGCATTTCTATGTGAGATATTATTTCATAGGAATATCTGTCACCGATAGTTTAGCATACCACCAGCAATAATAAGGTGAAACGTGAAATAATAGCTCACTTCCACGCCATGTTGTGTTGGCGATTCCGGGGCTCGCTGTGTTTCTCGCTTGGTGTGTCTCCGCCTGACCCACGCGTGAGAACAGTTCCCTGCCTCAGTTCCACCCTCAGGCCGCAGGCAGTTTTTAATGCCAACATTTTCTTTGGTACTTAATCTGGACTCAGCTGAGACGTACCATTCAGGTCGGCTGATCTGGGCAGCTTTCACATGCAACAAACTATACCGTCCATTTCATTATCCCACGGATTTCTACGACCTCTCTATAAGCAGCTTTCTCCTTCACATCACTTTTATTTCTATATTTTTTAGCCACATTATATTTTCAATGATTCAATCTAGATCATATAGAAAGAGTACAGAGTATACTTATCTACATCAAATTTTACAATGAAGGTTTCTTTTAACCAATTTGAATTTGATAAGATTTGAACATTTTCCTATTTTGTTCAAAACACAACATGATTAAGGTAAATATGAAAGAAAAATCATGTTGTTGCCCATAATAGTGTGTATATGAATTTATCATCCTCTAATAAAAAGGTGTCCATAGAAAATACATAGGGAGTGTGTATGGAGATACCCGGCGCATGCGGATATATCTTGTATGCTCCGGGCGGCGCATATGGAAAAATAGTGCGTACGGAAAAATAGTGCTTAACTAAAACGAACTGATATTGACATGCCACTTTTCATAAAAAGGTGGATAATAAACTATTATATACCTATGGCCGTATGACCTACGCATACTGCCTGCTGCTAGCCATGATGTATTTTAGGCCGTACGTCAAACTGTCACGTACGGGGTATTATCCTACCCCTAATATAAAATCCCATAGGCTTAATATTGACTTTCTGTATGCGCCCGTATGTTGCATACGGATAAAAAATCGCTCCTAGGAGCGTTTGAAAAATGGACCAATCAGAGATCAGCAGCTGAAAGTAGTTCCAAGCGCCTTCAGACCAGCAAGAAGAGCTATATGGAGGACTTCAGAAAGTTTTTATTGTATTTTTTGTTATTATCCTCACATAAAGATATCGTTCACAGGGGGTAGGATAAAATCAAAACCTTATTTGTTTTAATCTGGGCTCCCGTATGCGACTCCTGGAGTTTTGGATCCGGATATCACTACGCCAAACTCCAGTCGTCACATACGGGAGCCTAGATTAAAACTCATCCGGTTTTACGATATGAGATCACGTGACTATCTAACATTTCCCCACTTTTAGGTAAACAATAACACGAAATGGCCTGTCTTACTACATCAAAAATACTTGGTAAAATTATCAATCGAATACATTCTTCTGCCTTTGGCTTCGGGATGTATTTGATTAATAATTTGACCGCGTATTTTTGACGCATGAAGATAGAAGGCCACATTCAGTATAGTATGTACCTGCACGGTGCATGTTGTGCGACTGTTAAAGGGTTAAATGGGAAACGTTTGGTATGAAAGGATACAAAATAAACTCTCCTAGAATAATTCAGTCTAAAGAAAAGCGAGCACACGTTCGAGAGTCAGATGCAGCTTAGCACAGGTCGAAGCGGGACCTAAAGAGGGATAGTCTGTGGTTAAAATCCGATTCGACATGATTTACTCTTCTAACCAAGCATTAAATAGTTGTGGAATGCTTCCTGATAGAGAGAGGAGTGTGGCAAATCGGCCACGGGACCTCTCCCACTCTACTCTCCCTCCCTCCCCACCCTCTCTCTCCCTCCCCACTCCTCACCCCCTCTCTCCCTCCCTCCCGACCCTCTCTCTCCCTACCCACTCCTCACCCCTCTCTCTCCCTCCCCACTCCTCACCCTCTCTCTCTCCTTCCCCACTTCTCACCCCTCTCTCCCTACCCACTTCTCACCCCTCTCTCCCTACCCACTCCTCACCCCCTCTCGCCCTACCCACTCCTCACCCCCTCTCTCCCTCCCTTCTCCTCTCCACCTCTCTCCCTCCCCACTCCTCTTCCCCTCTTTCCCTCCCCACTCCTCTTCCCCTCTCTCTCTCCCCACTCCTCACATCCTCTCTCCCTCCCTACTCCTCACCCTCTCTCTCTCTCTCTCTATCTCTCTCTCTCCACTCCTCACCTCTCTCTCCCTCCCCACTCCCCTTCCCCTCTCCCCCTCTCTCCCTACCCACTCCTCACCCCCTCTCTCCCTACCCACTCCTCACCCTCTCTCTCCCTACCCACTCCTCACCACTCTCTCCCTCCCCACTCCTCACCCCCCTCTCTCCCTCCCTACTCCTCACCACTCTCTCCCTCCCCACTCCTCACCCCCTCTCTCCCTCCTTGAGTTCCTATATATAACTGTACACTCCAATCCCCGTCTTCAATCAGGCCATATACATACAGGCAGCACCAAAAGCCTTACATTGGACACCAATTTGGCAATGGTCCAGCGATTGAGAGGTCACAACACGATTTCTCCTCCCGGTATGGACTCACTGTGTGTGTGTGTGGGTGTACAGGGGGGTGGGTACATACACAATACTGACTGGTTTCAGATACACGCGGTCGTGTGCTCAGAGGAGTTGACGTGTGGTAATACCCGAGAGCATGCGAGAATATTGCGCGGTTTTCTCCGTGGAGCACGCAACCGCTTTTATTTGTATCCAGTCTATATTGTGTTCATCCTCCTCCTTTTACTAACAAGGGGAATACAGATATTAGTTCATATTAGGTATGCACTATTTCTCAGTATGCACTATTTTTCCTAATGCGCGCTTCATCGGAACCCAGACCATACTATATATATTTATGGTATGGGAATGGTGATACACACTTCCATGTGTTTTCTATGGACACTTTGTATTAGGTGGTTAATAGATAGGTGGGTGTATAGGATGATGTATAGAGGTGGGTGTATGTGTGGGTGTATTATAAAGGAAACCTGTGAAAGTTTAGGGTTAGAGATCATATCCCATCGTATTCCATTCGTGTAGTAATTTACAAGGCAAAGCCGCATGAATTAGATAGCGATTCAAACGCGATGGGGTTGAGCTCTTACCCTTAATTTGAATGGGGTTCTTAATTTTTCTCCCCCTTCACATTGACTAATGGGCTAACCTTTGTGACATAACCCCCATTAGACATTTTTCCTAATATCATAATAATGGGCGTTGGATACGAGTTCCTAATGTTAAGTCTATGAAGAAAAAAGTACCAGGGGTGAGTTTAAGGTGGGTGTAAAAGTGGGTGGGCATATATGGGTGCACGATGGTGTATAGGTGGGTGGGTGTATAGAGGTGGAATGTATGTGAGGGTGTATAGGTGGGTGGGTGTATAGAGGTGGAATGTATGTGAGGGTGTATAGGTGGGTGGGTGTATAGAGGTGGAATGTATGTGAGGGTGTATAGATGGTTGGGTGTTTATCTCACGCCTGGTATTTTTGTCCCATAGGCTTAACATTGGAAACTCGTTCTCCATGTAGCTACAAGTATTTCAATCCTTCTTCATGGCCTATATCCTATGTACTGCTCATTCTTTTAGTGTGGACAGGGGTGAGAAATATACAGAAAGCAACTAGTTTTGATCAGAGAAGTCGTTCCCCAAATCGTTTGAATGGCACTTAATATTCACTCGGCTGTCGCCTCGTTCATATCACTCCACATCAAACTCGTGAAGAACGACAACTTTGATGAAAACTTGTTGGTTTCTTCTTTATTATCTCAACCCTGGTATTTTTTTCTCCATAGACTTAACATTGGGAGCACATATCCAACACCCATGAGATATTTATGGAAAGTATCCCATGGGGAATTATGTCACAAATGTTAGCCCATTAGTCAATGTGAAGGGTCAGATAAATTCAGAAACTCATTCAAGTATAGGGTCCTAGCTTGTTTCCATTTCGTTTGAATTGCGACGTAATTCACATGGCTTCGACTTATGAATGACTACGCGATTCAAACTTGATGGGATACGAGCTCTGACCCTAAACCTTCATAGGTTTCTTCTATAATAAAGGTGTGTGTGTGTGGGTGTATGGATGGGCGGGTGTATAGGTGTAGGTGTATAGGTGTGTAGTGGGGGTGGTTCTCTACTCTCGTGCTGCCTTTATGTTCACGTCACGCTCCAATGACCACGCAGGGCGTCCACAGCGCCCCCTGGATTCCAGTTTCCGAAGCCTCGGCGTGTGGCAGGCGGAGCGTGGAGGTGTGGAGCGAGTCTGTCCATCTGTACGTCAGAGTGTGTGCGCGATAACAGGCACTGATACCAGGCACCCTATCAGCCTCCCCTGATACCCCACACCTGCCAGCCTTATCGCCCACCATGGAGACGTGCCCTGTGCTACCCGTGCTCCGCTGACACCCCCGGAGGAGGGCCGTGAGAGAGGCGGGCTTGACGGAACACGATCGGGTGTGGGCCGCAGGGGAGCCCGGCGTGTTGTAAACACTGGACACCTGTGCCTTGCCCGCGTGGAGAAAGTGTGGGGAGAGGTTTGGCTTGTGGTGGCTCCTTACTGGAGGTAGGACTCTGGAGATACATGAGATACAGGTACGACTCACGTGAAGGAGGAGCAGGAGGAGGCGGAGGGAACAGGTGAGTGGGGTTTTACATGGCACTGACAAGCCGACTTGTGTACAGCGTAACGTAGCCATGCGTGCAGGGAACATCTAAATATGGACGCACCCCCAACTGTTAATCCCTCTTTAAGGTTACAGGCTATTTCCAGGTTGTTTGTTTACAATTGTTATAACTATTAGGTTTACAGGGGCTCTATCCTTACCTCACACGGTCACTGGAGAACTCGACCCGAAACGAACTCGACCCGAAGATGTCAGGAGAATCCAACCTGTTTTGGCGAATTCGGTTTGAGAACTCGCTCCGTTTCAGATACGTAATTATAAGATAAAACAATATCACATAGAAGGAAAGGTCTTACTAGTTTGCTTTTAGACAAGTAAACCAGCTGATTTGAATAATAAATCCTGTAATGTTTAGTGTTAGGGTTAAGGTTAGGGTTGGGGATAGGGTTAGGGATAGGGTTAGGGTTGGAGATAGGGTTAGGGATAAGGTTCGGGATAGTGTTAAGGGAAGGGTTTTCTGTTTGTTTTCTTCCCAAGAAAAAAATTTAAACAGGTTGAGTTATTTACGAGTCAAGTTCTTCTAAAGGGTTAAGTTCCTTTAACGGGTCGAGTTCGTTACGGGTTGATTTTTTTACGGGTCGAGTTCTTTTCGGGTCAACTCACAAGAGAACGCCGTCACATACCAGCAGTCGCTCAAGCCGATCGCTCGTCAGAACCACTACTCTTTTCGGGTCAAGTTCTTTAGCATTTTTATCATATTTGTTCATATAAAGCAATTCACAATCGTCCAATATTATGGACGTTCTTCCTTGCGAATAGGCAAAAAAACCAACATGTGATATGTGCTAAGACAATACAGTCAGTGAAAACAATTTGAAATTATTGCACTTGTATCACCATTGTACGGACACCACGGGATTACAATTGTATGGTTTATACCCGCTAATCCCAGCAGCAAGAACTGATACTGTGTCAGATGTCGAGATGTAAAAAAACCCAAAAAAACAAACCGAAATAGCTACGACAGATATTGTCAAATCGTACCCTGTCAGAGGGCTCTGTCGGAACGTGTCGCAGTGAGTCGGAACGGGTTTTGCTGAAGTGCAAAATTTGAAAGATACGTAGGACCCAGCAAAGGTGACGGTGTATGTGAGTGTGTGTGGGGATAGGTTACACATTGTGAGAAATGCTCCCGACACATGCACTCCGCCACAGTTCTCCCTTCACCATGAAGTCCCACGCTCTAAAAGCCCAGATCCCGCGGTCGTCGTCAACAGCGTGGTCTCGTACGAGCTGACCACGTGATCACGTTTTCATTTTCAACTTACAAAGAGAAGGCCTGCAGAGTAGTGTCACCTTGTGCCAAATTCAAGTTCAGTCATGAGCATGGTATTTTAAATTTAAAAAGAATTGTTTATATCTTTCCACTGGACGAGGTTGGTGAGTAGCAGGAGCTTCAAGGCCCGTCTGCAGAAAATGCCATGTCCCACAATAGGCCTTTTTCCACTGGCCGGTGTCGCACCTTATCTCCTTAGTTACGCAACGACTGAAGCCAAACATTCACCTGACAACGTATACTTTAGCAGTGATAAACACAGTGTATGAGCGTAATACGTTCATAATACCTGTGCACATTATCTCCAGAGAAATAAAAGTGATTGCATCGTATTCTATGGTATTCCAGCTCCGGTTTGGTGTATCATACATGCATATTATCTCAATGGTACTTTAGATATACCTGAGATAAAATAGGGACACCGAAATTGCATGCACATTAATACATTGACAGACCCAGCAGTTATATGCTTATCTTTTTCCTATCTAAAACCAAGATAATAATCAACTATAAAGTTTAGACAACCATGACTCGTCAGTATAATACTCTAGTTTGTTTCAGCAATTTAATCTGTCAAAAAACAACACTGCTGCAATCACACCCGCTGTTCACACTTTAGGTGTGATTGCTGTTTGTCTCTATATGAAAACCGCTGGACTCGCAGTGTTTGTCCGAGCGGCCGCGTAACTAGACAGTGGGCCGTTAGGCGGCGTTGAACGGCAACACCTGTATTACAATAATTGATGGTTTTGTTGACAGGCGGCCGTAAACTACGAGCGGTTGACCAATGGTAATACATGAGTATTTTACAGAGCCCCTTCTTCACAATTCCATCTTCTGGAGTGAATTAAACCCATGAATTGTTACATCAAAGGGTATACCAATAGGGACTTGTTTTTTCCTCTATAACGCAAACATACTATTACCCCATATACAATGGTCTTAAATTCCATCCACAATGGATTTTGATCAGTATTACAATGGTCGTTACTAGTGAATTCCCATGGATACATTTTCAGTAAGGACCTTTTACATGATGGATAATGATATAGAGGCTTCTACGCATGTCTTTCAATTTCATTGTGATTCGTGTATCAATAGATACAGTTCGTCAAAACCAACTGACCCGTCATTGCTGATTCCATAAAAAAAACCTATTTACCTCATCTATCAATTAGGAAACGGAAATATATTGAACATTTAAAATCTGCGGGCCATGGCTGCCCGGTTAGCTCAGTCGGTAGAGCATCAGACTTTTAATCTGAGGGTCGAGGGTTCGAGTCCCTCATTGGGCGATGAGACATTTTGAATCAAATAAGTGCTATTAGAATGGTTGTCAGCCTGGTGAATGATGTGACAAGTTTATTTCTTTCAACAAGCTTGTCTCGTGCATTGGAAGAAGAACGACTTATGCACATTGTCAATAGATCTATATGTAAAGAATGTTTTATGAGAAATATCATGAAAACAGAAAATGTGGCAAAAGGCCCTGCTGGGATTTGAACCCAGGATCTCCTGTTTACTAGACAGGCGCTTTGCCAACTAAGCCACAGAGCCAGATGACGGTGCGAAGGCATGCGACATACTTGTATAGGAGACGGTATTCCACCAAAAACCAATCTTCCTCAGAGAGAAACTTCTGTACCAAACAGAATGCTAACACATTCTGACAAACCATGCTCTAATTTTTCTCCTTCCAACATTTCACTCGGGCTTTAGGCAACAGTCTTGGAGACAGTTTTTAGTGGAAGATATATACTAAATTCCCCAGTTAGATTATGGGGAGGGGAATCAGCTCAGTTTTATATATTGTACCGAATACGGTTTTGCTGGAAGATTCCGGCACCCAAACAGACCAGTGTCTATGTGACCTTTGTGGGCTATGAACAATACACAGTTATATTTTAGATGAGTGTCGCAAAAATCCCTCCCCATGAGTGTTTAATTTCTGTCCTCATCGACAATGATCGTACAGATGTGCCGACCCTGCCTGCTGCCGAGCAAACACAAGTTTCCGCTCCCCAGGACTGACTCTTGGGTCAAGTCAACACCAAGAGCCTCGTTGCTAAAGTAATTCTTGAAATGTTTTTATTTTGATCGATCTCTAAAGATCGTCCTTTGAGGTCTTCCTTTTTTCTTAAATTCGTATCATATGGAAAAATGGATTGTGCGATACACAGACCACACGTGTTGACATTTCAGCTTCACGAATTATGTGCGCACATGTATTTGGGATTACCTAATGGGATTTATTTATTTTTATTCATATCAGTTCGATGAAAGATTGTAGATCAGTTACAAAAAAAAAGAAAAGAATAATGTAAGGCTCCTTGAAGTCCGTGAATATTGTCAATCTAAAAGCCCATTCCCACCTGCCGACAAAATGACAGGCGACTTTTAGGATGCACCGTTGTTATATCAAAATATGAGGCGCAATCCCTAAAATCCGAGCCAAAGATCGCCGATTCTGTTTAGCGATGGACTGTTTCAACTTACCGAATGACTAATCATCCCTCTTGATTTCTCGCCGAATTTTATAATTTTCCATTTCGACTTGCTGTCATCTGGCAAAATGATAAATGAATCTGTTGATGGTTATCAATTAATTTATCGTAGGATGCGATATGGCAAAAGTTTGCAGGTAGAAACAGGCCCAAAGAAAATATCGAGTTCAGAAGTAATATTTCTGTGGAGTGGTATTAGGTTCAGGCCGAGGACTCCGAACTTCTCTTGACTCCAGTATATTTCACGTGGCGAGTATCCATCTGAAAATAACAACCACTGTGGTACCTCTATCTCATAAGGCCAATTTCTACCTTTAAAATTATGGACGGTTTGAAGGAACCACATCTTTACTGACTTTTTGGTATGTTTCTGTTTCACTCGCCGATTTCTCAAAATCTGTCTGTGGTGGTTGAGTAATCCATCTGAAACCAAGCATCTCGTCATATCTCTGCACCAGTCCCCCGCGGGCCTCGTCATATGTTTGTGCATGCCTTGTGATCAGGTATCTCTGCACTAGTGTGCACACCTGCTTTATAGGACTCTAAAACAAAACTAGGAAAAAACGGTATGTTCATCATTGATGAAGGAAATTGGAACTGGTTATGAGAAAATTAAAAGTTTCGAGTTATATTTTACAATTCTACAACTGCCTTTGTTAGCTAAAACACTGGCCCTCTGCATCCTACCAATGTCACACCGTTAGCATGCAGATAGTAAAATGTTAGGTTTTGTTAGGATTTTTGGTTTTCTAATTATGTATGTCTATAAAACAGACAATATCCAGATATGGCATGATATTATGCTTTCAAAGCTTCCATTAGGAAAATCTCTATATCAAGTATTGTTGAGAATGAAGACTTTGCTGGTCTACGGAAACGATCCCCCTTGGCTCACTCTATGTGCCAGACCTCATGGGGAAAATATCCTTACTTTATTTTAAATCAGAGGAATGACACTACAGGAGAGGCATTGTTTTTTCATGTGGAGATCTTGACAAAACACTTATATACGGACTGTACTTCTCTAATATTTGTTTTGCTTTCTGAACTCACGTCACCTGCCGTGGGCGAGAAGGTAAAATTGACGACCGGTAGGAATGGTAATAGGATAATAAGCATATCTACGTATATCAGGTGACTCTTACACAAAAAGCCAGAGCATACACTGTCAAAGCCATTTCCATTGGCCGACTATATGATCAGTCGGGGACCTATAAGCCATTTTTTGCTGGCCGACAATTCGCCATCGATCGGCAGTCGGAAACCACCGATAAATTGCGTTCATATACGGAGAAGAGTTCACCGATTAATGGTGCATAGATTATGCAATAAGGCCGCCACCAAACGTCTTCTTTACCGTTTGACAGAATCAAAGGGGTTTGAATTTGTCGGTGATAGTCATTGAGTTTGGAGGACTATTTCGTCAGGGTATGGACCTGTCAGAAACAAGGCATACACACTGTCCTCACTGAGTTTTAGATTCCAACGTGCAGGCCTTGGCCATCAACGACCAACTTTTAGGACAACTCAATGAATCGGTGCCGTTTTCGTCGGCCAGTGGAAAATGGATTTGTCAGGTAGTTCTTACACAAAGGCCACTGCATACGCTGTATAAACCATTCCCACTGACCGACTATTTATATCTGATCTGCAGTCGGGAACCATCGATCGATTCTTTTGATACACTGACGTCAGATCGGTGAAGGGGAACGGCATTATTTGAAATGGCCACTAATTCTTATGGCAAAATAACGTAATACAGCCGCCACGTACCCACTTAATCTGAGACTGATAAATTCACAACGCTCTGATTTAATAAATGTATAAACCTCGATCCTTTGGCCGACCGATATGGCGGAGAATGTCAGTGGTGCCACCGGCTGAATGTCGATATCAATCTATCGGTGAGCGTGCCTTGTCTGCACTGTTTCTACTGTATTTCACAGGTATACGGAGATCTTTCTCTGAGAGAATCCCTCGGTGGTGTCCTTGACACCCGGCGTTTACATTAGACGACTAAATACGTGACGACTAAAAATCGTCAAGCCGGTGGTGGCAATGTCCACCTCAAATGTCGCCGACCTCAGAATGTACCCGAGCGTTTACACTGGCGACTATAAGTTTTCACAGAATCGCCGCCCCTGTAGACGACTGATAGTCGCGTCAGAGCGTGTCCAAAAGTCGTTAGGGGGTGCCTAATTATAGAATCTGATGTAACTAGACGATCTAGTCGCCACACGCCTTGTGTTTACGTTAGACGATCACTACCATTTTAATGCTGAAAGTCGTCAGGTGGTGCAAAATGCCAGAATAGGCCGTCATACCCCGAACGTCGGTCAGTGGTTCCCGACTGCAGATCAGTGCCGATTAATCAGCCAATGGAAGCGGGTCTTTTTTTTCCTGATTCAGACACAATGCTTAAAACCGAACTCAGAAAGAAGAAACCTGTCCCACACATACCATATAAAACCACCTGATTCAGGCGAGATGTGGTTGGATAGACATACTAATTATACTTCTGTAAGGAGTAAGGAGAACTAATACATATCATTGACTGATCACAGGTGTTTTTTAACCAGCTTCTAGTTACAACAGCATTATGAAGTAAGTGGTAAGCATTCAGGTGGTGAAGATCTATCCTTTGTAAGTTCAGTTCTCCACGCTTTAACGACTGACCTACAGGGCCCCGGGCTCTGAGCATTTTTTTAGGGAGAGCAAAGACTTTTATTGAAATCGATTATATCAGTACATTCTTCTCTCGTCACACAATTATGCGGCTGTCAACTTAAAAGTATTTCACAGTCTGTCTGTACGACATAATTGAGGTCTGCCTCTACTTGTTCTCTCACTATTTGATTTTCTATTTATGTAGTTATATAAACGTAACGAATGCGGAGAAAACCTGTTCTAGTCTTGGTCCTGTCTTTCCATTGAATGAAAAAAATGGCGTATGCTGAGAGTGATTATTAGAAAAGAAATTCTGTCTCATTATTCATTCATAAAGAGATTGGCCCTTTGTAATATCTCTTATCAAAGTTCTGTCCGTGTTCCTCAGCCTCTGATTCTTTTTTTCTCCAAAACCGAAGTACATCGTGAATATATATGACACATTCCTTACACGCTAAACCGTAGTGGCCAAGCGGAACCTTGACTTGATGTAGGCGTATCATACCATGGGCGGCAATACATGGAATTGATCTCTGATAAATACAGATTGCTCCATACATCAGTATTTGAAAATGGAGGCACTCAAACGAGTTGGAAATCTCTACTGGCACTAGTTAGCATCCAACTAGACTTTCCTACAACAGTATAGCCACTGGGTATGGCAGGCGATAGAACTTTTTTTATGTCATACCTCAGGGAATCAATTTAGATTGATTTGTATTGACGTTATTTTCCCTTAAGACTCTGTCTCCTAAGAAAGGGGCATGCTTGTTCAATATAGGATCTTATCATCTCAGGTGCAACATGCTTTACAATTGCACGCAAGTACAGAAACTAGGAGCTAATGTTATTTCCTTTCATAATGAAAGAGCGCGGTACAACTGAAGCATTTGGTCAAATAGAAAATATAAGATATAAAGTTATTTCGTGATTGGATTACATTGTATATTCTACCGATTCTACTAAGATAGGATTACTCTTTATCGCACCCCTGCTACAAGTTTGCCATGTATTTGCTTGTGAAGTCATTTCCACTACTCATCTCATCTCATAACGTGTGCATCGCACCTATGTATATTTCTTGTAATATATACAGCAACGCTGTTATGACCAACTTGTTCGCTGACTTATAAAGGTAACTGCTCGTAGAAGACAAACAAAACCTGCTATGCTGCAGAATGTCTTATGTAAATATTTTCATGAAAAAAAAGAAAAAAAAGAAAGAAAAAAAAGTTTAGCAATAGGAATAACATTAGAAAATTATCTGCAACGGTCACCCACGTAAAGTACAATACTATGCCATGGTCACGAGTATTGCGAGATGACGTCATAATCGACTGGCCAATTAGTGGCCATGATTTCAGAAAGTAGACAATACATCAACATGGAGATTTAGATGTCCCTAACTGGATTTGCGAAATAATCTGAATTATTCTTATATTGTGATGCTATTTAATGTAATTGAAAGTGGTGAGTTAAATCCAAAACCACACCCATCATGAAATACACATTCCTATATACCTATGAGCGAACAACCTATGATTACTTAACGCTGCTGGGGGTGGAATAACTTTTGTTTACTGCCCAGGTTGAAGTTACTGCCCAGGTTGACGTTTACTGCCCAGGTTGACGTTTACTGCCCAGGTTGACGTTCAGAGACATTCGGTTTTTATCGATATTAGCTGACAATTGAAGGTATATAGGAATAGGGAAACCACGTACCAGTGGAAATAAGACAAAATTACTCGGTAAGGCTTGAAAAAATTACTGCCCGCGGCCAAGGCCTTGGGCAGTAATTTTTCCAAGCCTTACCTCGTAACTTTGACTTATTCCCACCGGAACATAGTTTCCCTCTAATACTCCATTTGTATTGATGTGCAGTAATCGTTACTCAACTTCGCCTTGACGATGATAGCAGCCCATCTAAACTCGTGGAGTATTGTGTATTTATATGATTCTCGATCCAGTTCTATATTACTGCGGGTAGACTCCACTAGCCATTGTGAAATTACCAGGCATAGAACGCGTTTGTGAGTTATCCGGTGGAGATACCATGTGGTAGTAAATACTGCATGGTACCTTAAAGGCATATCCTACAATACAAGGTGGCGCCATCTGGTGATTTTCAAATACTGAAAATTATGAATTAAAACTCATTCCTTTGACTTGTTCTAATACCAGATGAGTGAAGTATAACACATTATCGAGTCAGATTTCACCAAATAGGTAAATTAGGCCGACCTACATTTGACTGGTTTATATAGGAAATGTATTGAAAAATAAAGAATTCTTACACTCTCTAAAAAAGAGAAGGTGACCTATGATTTTCAATACTTAGATCTGTAATAATATATATTTACTACATTCCGTGAAAGCTTGAAGAAAATGACAGAGGTGTAAAACAACTTTTCAGAATTTCTATCTAATGTTTTATAACACTATCATATGAATAAAAATCATCTCTAAATCAAAAACTTGCATGGTGACCCTCATTTCTTTTAAGCTTAGTGATGTGTTCTAAAACACTTGGAGATCACCATATTCAATTTCTAGCAAATTGACAGTGGTTTTGATTTTTAAGTTAAATTGTTCGATATACTTTAAATCATGTCATCCTGTCAGCCCCCAGCTTATTAAACAGCTTTCAATTCGTTTCGTTTCATACGATCACAATGACATGGACATGATGATTTCTACGACGTAGAATGCCACAAACATCTAATATAAACATCACCTTACACTGGCTGTTTTACTTCACATAGCGGCATTGTGCGCGGGCATGGTACGAGCTCAGATGAAGCAATGCCTGCAGCCTGTGACGAGCGGCTGGTGGCCGGGAACACCCAACATCGGTCGTGCTTCGCTGAAGCCCTTTATGGAAGTAAAATACTTCTGAAATGTTCTCGAATGGGAACTCGACTTGGGTGACATGACCCACCAGAGATTTATAGCTATACCGATGTTGTCAGGGATGAATCAGGGGCAAAGGTGTAGGGTGACAGAGTACATTCTAGTGAGAAAAAAGTTTCCATATAGCCTTGACGTCTTCAATGCTCTCGATACAACTTCATCCACTTCGTCAATTTTTTATGTACTTATGATGTTTGAAAATGTTGCGGATGTGCATGAATGTTAAATGATAAAAAGGAAATTCATAATACAAAGTCTGACCGCGGAGTAATTCACGAAACGAAACTGAGAGAATTTCGTAGTTTCCAAACGAGGTGGATTATGGACCAAGTTATTTTCATTGAGTGGGATTTTGAAGTTATTTCATCCCGTACACAAAATCAGGAACATTTCTGACCGTTTAAAAATAACTCACCCAATTAACCATTGAATATTGAGTACACTACCTTTACGGCCGTGTAGTATGAGCTCTTAATGTTAAGCCAATGGAGGAAAATACCAGGGTGAGATGATAGAGAGTAGACCTATGCACGAACTTCTATGAAATATGAAATACTGGACTCTGCTGGGCATGAAATACGAATAATGTTCAGGGCCACTGTCAAAAAGTAAATAAATAGGGTTTTCTCTTCGTGAATGTTAGTTATATTGTAATGAGGAAGCGTAGTAACTGAGCCCATTTTGGTGTCCTTCTCAGTCTCTTATCCAGTAACTACTGCCCTCTGCCTACAACGCCCGGACATAATTACCGGATGAAATACTTCGAATGTCCATCACTCCGGGCTCAGTGACTACGTTTCCTCGTGATAATCATTATGGTGCTATAGTATAAGTTCACTCATCAAAGAGTGACATATTCATTAGCGCACGCACATGGAGAAGCTTGAAAGTACATTTAGAGAGAAAGTTACGTTTTGCCATTAAAAAGAATGAGGTCACAGACTAAAGCTTTATTTACTTAGTCCATATCTTGTCTGCAGTCCGATCACTACATCCACCTCTGTCCATTTCCAGGAGACCATGGGCACCAAAACAATTCTTCCTCAACTGTCGAAACTCGATATCTATAGACTTTTAAGTTATTGAATCTTTACTGAAGTTTGACATGAACAGTAATAATTACCTTGCCCTCTGTCATTGTAAATGATCTTTTTAGTCTGCGCCGACTTAAACACGTGCAATTTACATATTTCCTACGTTATTATAGACAAAGAGGAAGAAGTTCCTAAAACCAGGCTTGAGAATCAAACCTTTCTCTATATAGTTTCTGAACACAAATATACCCGATAGGCTACTAAATGCTTACATGAAAAAATGAACTTATTTTTGGCAAAAACCTCCCTCTAAGCATAACAGTCTGTAAACTTCACTGAGGATAAATATTTCACTATCGTTATTGTAGCCTGAATTTTAGGAACCCACCTTTAGGAAAATGACCTATGGTTTACCACCTATAAATGTCACTGAAATACAAGCTGTAATTTACTCGCCCCGGGCTGGTGGATTTTAATTAGGGGTGACGCTTTCAAAGTCAGCTGACCATGTCTATTCCCACGCTAACTTACCCTTTGACAAATCTCGGTCTTCACAGGTGAGCCGCGTGTTCAGGGTGCTCTAGACTACAAACCACATCTATACCATTTGAGGAAATTAAGGACAAGACAGGGTAGTTTGACAGTCTAAAGTGGGACTCACACGAAGGGATTCATGTATCGCACGAGAGGTTTGTCTGAGACAAATCCTGCTGAGATTCTGTACTCGAACCCTATCTCCTCTCTAAATTGTAGGGATCCGTTTTCCTGAGACATGTTTTTCGCCCTGAAATCGTTCGGAATATTTACCCCTAAAACGAATAGAATCTCGTGAAATTTAAAACTCTGTGATGTACATGATTCCCACTTTATTCACACCTTTCCACTAGTCTAAAGTGGGATTCACACGGTGGGATCCGTGTACCGCACAGGGTGTTTGTCTGAGACAAAACCTGCTGAGATTCTGTACTGGAACACAATCTCTTCGTCTGAATTGTAGGGTTCCTTTTCCCTGAGACAAGTTATTTTCCCTGCAATTGTCAGTGACAATTACCCTTAACCAGGTACAGAATCCATGAGATTCTGATTTTGAACAGGTTATAAATTTATGGGGGCATTTTTGTGAGACAAATGGACCCACTGCTGAGTCACCAAGTAAGTACCTGTCCCAGTCAATAGGAGGCCAGCAAACAGGATCACATGTTTGTCACACCCTCACCTCATGGGTACTTGAGTCTCAGGGTGAGTGTTCACTGGACCTTATCTGAGACTTTGTACCAAATGTGCCCCTCCATGTGGACCCAGTTCGCCATCGTTCCTTGAGACTGCCCAAAGCACCTTGCCATGAGATCCTTGTACCAGAAGAGAATTTGCTGAGACTAGGGGAGATTTCCGATGTACACCTGTCTCAGGTACATTAGTCCCTTTGTGTGAATCCCACTTTAGACAATCCTCCTTTGGTACCAACTTCCCATGGCAAAGCGCGAATTCTTTTCAGACATAGCTCCTTTGAACACTTGCCCTGGGACTCTTTATAATTATGTATCAAAGGAGAATGTCTGAGACTAGGGTAACGGTGTAAAGTAAACCCGCCTCTGGTAACTTAGTCTCTACATGTAAATCTCACTTAATGACTCTGGTTCTTCTTGGAGATAAAGAGTTGGTCTGCAGTGATGAGCAGATCAGTGCACGGGTCACTGCACCACTCCCGGGGCTCTGATTGACCTTCAACTGACCTCCGAGCAGCTCACAGACGCAGATATCAATAATGCACGATAGCATTGCACCTTCATTAGTCGAGCAACTCCCCATTAAACATCTCCTTTGAGAACAGTGCAGCAAATCGATACTACACGGAAGCCGACCACGGGCCCGTATCTGATGAGACTGCAGTGAATGCTCCTACAGTGTGTTATAAATACCTTATAGCTGCTCACAAAACGTACGCAAGGCACACACATCAAATATTGATTAGTTTCTGTATAACATAACCTGTGCTTTCAGTTTAAACTCGAAGTGAAACGAACCAATATTCAAACCCCCGAAGCGACGAATTTTGATAACATGAAAATCAGACACTGCATGAATTTAAGCGTTTATTCTGTATTATGCGCCACGGTTATCCGCATGAAATATGCAGATACGCACGTTGGTCTACGTAAAGGGACTTTTTTAAACCAGCTTTTATTTCAGTTAAGAATTTTACAATTATCCATATCAGAGCACATTTTAACTTGTAAATATTACATATCGCGAACTGGATTTGTAATTCAATCGTATTTTCATTGACTCTACTCCTTCATAATTCTAAATATTTGCATGCCTGTAATACCGTATCAATAAGGAGAAATCGCGTGTATCTATGCAATTACGATCATAATGCAGTACGCGAATGTGGGCAGGAGTTTTGTGTTCTGTCTAATGCCTACGCGCATGCGTATTAACGCGGAAGCATAGACGTGGGCTCTGGCTCTGTTTAGTCGCCACATGGTCTGATGCGCAGTTCTTTCTAAATATCTTTATTGATGCCCTCAATGTTTACACATTGCAATCCGATCTGTTTTGCTTTTACTTTTTTTTTTACAATTATATTCGGTTTGGATCAATATAAATGGAATATACAGTGGTATATGATATTTATATAAACCTGTAATTCTATGGATGCTTTTCAAACTCTAAGAATTATAAAGTTTTGTTACCAAAGCCAAACCTCTAGTCATAAAGAGGGTCACTTCAACTGCGGATGGTATTTGCAATAATAATGGTTCCTATTGTTTTATTATCCATTGTCTACAAAGTCCCCACTGAGAATGTATAGGGAACCACGACCCATCGTTTAAAATCTGTCCGATATCATAATTGTGGTATATATATATATATATATATATATATATATATATATATATATATATATATGTATTTGTGGTATGCGGCCTCAAAGCCATTCTAGATACAGGAAAATATTCGCGTTATGCTGCAGATCAAACAAACAGTCCCTATTTATATACCCTTTGATATGGCAATTCCTTGGATCAATTAACTCGAGAAGATGGATAATAAATTCAATAAATGATGGTATTTTTGGACAGGTGGCTCTGTAGACCACTCCAGGTTGACCTCGTAATACACTCGCTGATACTGGTGTATTACTATGCATCAATCCTTTCGTCGTTTACGGCCGCCTGTGCACAAACCATCGATTATTGTCTATGTATACCTGTGGCCGAACACTAGTAACAATATTTGAATTTAAACTAGACTTTTCTTGGCAGCGATTCTTGAATTGAGCACCACTTGACGACTTTCCGTAAAAAAAGGCTCGAAATCGTCCATTGTAAACGCCAAACAAGTCGTCTGATTACGTCAGATTATGCAATTTGGCACCGCCTGGTGATATGCAGACAATTTGATGCAGACAACTATCTCAAGGTGGCTTTAACTTCAAAATAAGTTTTTAGTATCTTCATTTGATATTCATTGATAGCAACTTTCTCAGCCTTTCTTGGAATTTAACGGAGGCTGTCGATTGGAGGGCTGTACCACCACTACCACCACATAGGTAACAGTGTGATGCACAGCCATAAATACGACATAGGCAGGATGGGCGGTATACAAAAGAGATATGGCAATAGGTTTGTGATAATACTTGGAAGACTGGAATGTCCTCTAAGGATCAGTGCCAAATTTGTGAATGACGAGTTTGCTAGAATTTGGCCGAATGACAGGAAAATAAACTTCACAGTCTATTTTGCGAAATCTATAAAAACATTGATAACAAATCTCTTATAATGTGATTCGGATATATTTAGGCTTGTGGTAATGAAGCGAAGCACAGTAGCCAAGCTACCTGGAAACAGCCTGTGTGTAAACCATAGTTCGCACATTCCCCAAGCATCCTTGAAGTTATGGGACTGAAATTGAGAAGGTCTCACGCATCAGTAGTACATGCACAGTTAACCCGCAACATCCAAACATAAATCTCAACTGTAAGAACGATAGAGGTCATCCATTCAGAGATATCTCTCCAGATATCAACCTCTCAGGGGATCTTCTACAGTTGGGTTAACTGGGGTAGACTTCACTGTTCACCAAGCATGCAGTATGTGGAGTGGAGAGAGCTGAAGCTGGCAGGGTATGGTATAGTATCATGGCCGATTACCTCTCAAATGTTCACCTAAAGTGTTTATATAGAACAACTTACCATGGTTGTACATTGTGCAAAACGAGATGGGGCTTGACGGTACGGCACGAGGACAGGAGACTGAGTTTCGTAAATTACGTCAACCTCATCGAGTATTGTTTGATGTATGACCATAGGAGGTTGTATTATATTTATATAGAACTGGATCGAGACTTATTTATAGAAAAACATTACTCCATGAGAATGGATGGGCTGCAATCATCATCGAGGCGACGCTGAGAGATGATTATGGTGGATCCAGACAAGTGGAGTAAAGTTTATTTATGATTCGAGTATAGTTCTTGATTTATCTCCCCCCCCCCTTCCATGGACATTAAATAGCATCACACTATCAGAACTCCTTCACAAATCAAGTTAGGAAAGTACTATCTACATGTTAATTTCTTAACTTCTTTCTCATATCCTGACCGGGATTGGCCAGTTTCTTTTGACGTCATCCCCCAGCACATCGCCACGACCATGGCAGTATTGACACTTCATTCTGGTTATTGTTGCGCAAGATTATTCCTATGGCTAACCCTGTGTCAAGGGTGAGATAGATATTCCTACTAAAATATGGTTTGAGGTTATAATATTTTCGTTCCGTCGGAATTTGCCAGAAACTCCACAGTAGGAAAAAATTGTTCCTACTGAAATATGCCCTCGGCTTTAATGATCGTCTCGTGGAAACCCCGACAAAGCAAGGCCGGACTGAAGGTTGGGGAATGTGATGCAGATTATGTCTACTCTGTCTAGATCTGTCACCCCTTTCTGTGCGGTAACGATGTAGGATCTAGAGATCTACACAACACTCACACACTCCAAAACGAGGAAGGACGTGGTGGATCGGTGTGTGCGGGGTAAATAGAGGCCTCATCCACCCGCCTGCCGCGTGTGTGTACAGTGAGGGGTGGAATGTGGGCCGGGTTCGGGGTTCTCTGAGTCAACACAACACTGTCACCGGTGTCTCGATGTCGGCAAGTTCCACGACAGTTGAGATGAGTGCACAGTGGAGGCAAGAGATTCTTCTTAACCCGTCTTGCCTAGTTATAAAAAAAAAGAAAATCCCGAGAAGAAAATCTTCATAATTAACAAAAAAATAACGAAAGCGAATTGAGCATCCTTGCCAACGTAATTATCATAAATAGAAATGCCTGATATAAATAATGTAGATGTAAAGGAATGTTCATCTTGCAGGACAAATAAAGCAGCCTGGTACAAGGTACGAGGTATGAAGTAGGTGGTGATGGTCATATTTAGAATGAGTGGTGTGATTCGGTGTGTGATTGGCCTGTAGGGTTACAGGTGGGGTCGACTCAGAGAGGGAACTATGGACAGACCATCCTGGATCAAATTCCATTCAGGTACACTAACCATATCTCCTAATATTCTTGACATCTTACCTGTCTGTCTCACTTTAAGCTACTCATTTTGATAGAGGACAAAATGATCTCAAATATCATGTTCCTCAGATCAATTCTAGATAAGTTCAAATATAGTTAGTGTAGATAAGATTTTAGCCAAATATTCACTTTTCTTCACGTATTTGGTTTATACACTCGATTACAAATGGACTATTTTCTAAGTGTAGATTGATATATGAAGAAAAGGTTAGGGTGACTGAATGGATTCCGTTCAGTGGTGTTTAGGAGTTCTAAGAACACTGCACCCTAAACAACCGTGAAGGGAATGCCTTCACCTATCCTCACCCTCTCTTATTATCAGTGTATACCTGAAACACGCCGTTTTGTTTCGCTCAGTGCCGTGCAGAATTAGCGCACAGGCACATAACTAGGAACAAATGGTATGTTCATCACTGATGAATGAGCGTGAATCATTTAAAAGAAGACAATTAAAAGGTTGGGGGTTTATCCAGTCAACTTGTGTAACCCACTTGGAACCCCGCCAAGCTGCCATTTCTACAACTACCTTTCTAGGATCCAGCTTCTAGTGATTGGTCATGGTCAGCTGGGCATGCCCCTTATATACACTTAGGTCTATTCGAAAAAAACTCACATTTCTTACAGTTAGACTAAATGTATTTATTATCCAAGGGAGGTAGACCATTGCTGGTCCGACCTCTTTAGTAATAGCGGTATATGATCGGTGGTAAAAATCATTATCTTTACCATTGAATGAAGGGGTTTTGCCATCCTCAAAATAGTTCAGCAAATCACTGGCGATGTAAAGTCGCTGCATTCATGGCTTAGTGTAGTTTGCTCTTGACCTCTTCTACTTTGAATCGTAGCCAGGCCTGACAATACACTCCTACAGAGGCCGCATAAAGAACCAGAGTTAGCAACCCCCGTACTCGACCGAGCACCCCCGACCGAGCACCCCGACCGAGCACCCCCGACCGAGCACCCCCGACCGAGCACCCCTGACCGAGCACCCCCGACCGAGCACCCCGACCGAGCACCCCCGACCGAGCACCCCCGACCGAGCACCCCGACCGAGCACCCCCGACCGAGCACCCCCGACCGAGCACCCCCGACCGAGCACCCCCGACCGAGCACCCCCGACCGAGCACCCCCGACCGAGCACCCCCGACCGAGCACCCCCGACCGAGCACCCCCGACCGAGCACCCCCGACCGAGCACCCCCGACCGAGCACCCCCGACCGAGCACCCCCGACCGAGCACCCCCGACCGAGCACCCCCGACCGAGCACCCCCGACCGAGCACCCCCGACCGAGCACCCCCGACCGAGCACCCCTGACCGAGCACCCCTGACCGAGCACCAAGGTGTGGGGCTGAGAGGCTTGAGCCTTTCTGTAATTGCCCGTTATAGATTTAACCCCTTTCCGTTTCCAAATACCTTCTTTTTCAATATGAGTATGGCTCTCTTTTATCATGCGTTGATATGCTAGATAGAGATTGCATATGTACAGCCAACGTCCAAATACGTTTTTGAAGTGCAATATGCTGATTAAGCTCTATGTTCAACATTCTAAAATTCATATCTTTAGACCTACTGGAAGATTATCTGCTATTACTAAAAGAAAACGACCTCACTCTGGGCGAACTATGTCTTAGTTCGAGGTCACCTCTCGCGGACATTCGCCCTGACGTCGCAGGGCACTTGTATCGCGAGTTACGGAGCACTTGTATCGCGAGTTACGGGGCCCTTGTATCGCGAGTTTCAAGTCGCGAAGCCGCGTCGTCCGCCATGTTGATATTTGTCACGATGACATCCATCTCGCGGATAGCACGTTAGATTATGTTTAGTAAGACGAATCGCACCAAAGTGGGCCGTAGTCACCGAATACGACGCCCCCGTGAGAGGGTCGTATTTCACTGAAATTCGCACTCAGGTATGTAAAAAGCTTCGTAAAACTGGATGAGTTTTAATCTTGGCCACCGTATGCCATGACTTGAGTTTGGCATAGTGATTTCACGAGGCGAAGCCGAGTGAAGTCCGGAGCCAAACTCCAGGAGTGGCATGCGCTGGCCACGATTAAAACGAATCAGGTTTTGATTTTATCCTACCCCATCTCCTTGATTTTGAAATATTACGTGATAACAATTCTGTATGCCACTAGTGGCATATAAAACTCCGTATGCCAGTCAGTGAAGCATACGGAAATTCAATATTAAGCCTATGGGGTTTTATATTAGGGGTAGGGTAATAAAATATACTTTGGTTCGCGAACTTGGCATTTCGGAGATCCGCTTTCAACAGAGTGTTCTCTCAGGACAGCCTCTCCACGCGGTCCATCTGCTCCTTCATCTGGGACCGGAGGATGCCCAGTTCTGTGACCATGACGGGGTCGTCGTTTCTCTCCGGCCGATTGACGGCGTTGTCGGTCTGACTGTCGAGGTGGTGGGGTACCGGTTTCGAGGTGCGTTTATAATGTTGGATACTCACGCTATGCCCCGGTCATTGTTTTAGGCGCTCGGATATTACTACGCGTCTGCTCCTCGGAGATCACGACCGCTTGTATCTGAAAGCAGTCAATATTGTGTGTGTATGAATACGTTTATAGTTGTAAAAAATTTCGTTGACACGGAAAGTGACTTTCCATTTCTTGGAAAAACAAGAACACGTCTTTTCAACCAATTAAATACATTTATGTGTTAAGAAAGAGTTACCAACACTAGGCTCTGTCAAGAACACCAGTCCTCAAAGGATTGGTGCTTGATTGTACTTTTATTGATTTAGTATTTATATTTTATAATAGGTCTATTGTCGGTGTACTCAATAACCGCGCTGTACTTATTGTCAATTAAGGACGTCTTCAAAAAGGACAAAGTAGAGCGATCGTGTGATGTACACAGCATTGAAAACCGACCAGCCCTGTTGGGACAGGGCTGGTTATCCTGGCTGGGTGGTTATCCTGGCTGGGTGCACAGACAGTAACCACATCATGATCCGGGAGCGAGGGTTATTAGATACTTTTTCTTCACTCTGTGATGACTGGTTACAGTAGAGAGTTACCCACCCATGTTTTAAGAGCTGTCATCAGGCAACGGTGGACGATGTTATTATTCATTATCCACCTAATACGGAGTCTCCAGACCTAACCCATACACGGTGTGTAATTCGCCAGGCGGAGGTTACGGGTGGTCGTAATCGTCGGTCTAAACAGAGCGGAGATTACAGAAAAGAGTCCCTTGTAAACAAAACGGTGAATGAGATCAGAGGTCAGTATGTCTTATCGTTGATAACTTAAATTTGTAATGCTGCATAATTGATATATCATGAACTGGTTTCAGTTTATAGTATGGTGGTAATCTCCTAAGAATATACTCTGAGTATTATCCTCGCATTCGCTCAGATATTACTGTACGTCTAGTCCTAGGAAATTATGGCCGCTTGTTTCTAAAAGGGTCAATATTGTGTATATATTAACTAGGAGCAAATAGAATATTCATCATTGATGATTGAGCGTGCAATTGTAAATGAATAACAATTAAAAGGTTTGGGTTACATTCAATCTATGGATAGCTTTCTGTAACCCAATGGAACCCTGTCAATCCTTTTTCTGCAATCACCTGAGTCTAGGATCCAACAATATCAAGGTCGAGCACCAGTTGGTCAATGAGGTATTTCGGTCTCTAGTGATTGTTCATGGTCAGCTGAGCATGGTTCTAAGTCCCTGAGACACTGGTACCCTGGTCCTTTCACACTATCACAGTGGATAGCTTGCAGATAGTGAAGGGATAGTTTTCTGGAAGCACGCTGAAAGTGTATATATGTGACCACTCTAACCTTTAGGTCTCTAGATGATATATTTAGCACGTGCAAGCACGCTCTAAAAAGTATTGACGTAAGTTTTGTCAGTCGATCAGTTGACATATTACGCTCTCTGTGCTAATTACCCCAGTCCCCATGGGCATACTTTCTGATGCCACCATTATAGAAGAAACTGGTCGGGGCACTTTCTAGACAGTCTACGGACCGATACCTTTATCCTTTTTATTGTATTATATTATATTATATCTTTGCGTATTGTAACCAAGAACTAATGTGTTGTATAGATCTGTGCAAGAACCATATTTGAATGACGTAAGGAAAAGTCATATTCATATAGAAATGGTTAAACTGAGTAAGAATGATGACTTAATGCGAGCAAGAACACTTGATACCCGATCCCAAAGTGCACCGTTGTTTCAAATTGATGGACTGTAGAATTACACAGAGGTTTACTATATCACAGGCAACACTATGAAATCTACTACCCCCAGAAACCAGGGACTCGTGGAATAATCTACGATCTTACATGGAGACCCTTTTCTGTACCTCCTACAAGTGTTATCGTTTAATAATATTGAAGACAAGATAGTCGTAGCCGTCCATAAGGTTTGAAGAACATCGTCCCAGGGTCTCCATGGCGTACAGAAAAGGGTATTCATGTACAATCCTAGATTATTCAACAGGCCCCAGAGGAATAGACTTACTTTCGGACTTTAAAAAGAACAAAAGCCGCACTGAAGGAACATATTCGTTAATGAATTCCTTCTTACTGTATCTGAATGATCCGTCTGAGCAACAAGGCACTTACGTAATATGGACTCTGTGTTTGAATGTTGGCCCTTTTGCCCCGTATGCTTCATCTAGCCTACCTAATTGTAAGGATTAATTTGTGACTCAACATATATACCTGTCACTATTTATAAATATGTTGGATGCAGTATCCAAGCCATAAGACATTATCATGATCTGGAAAAGAAAAGCTAAGCTGGAGGCACATTAAGACCAGTCCTGAGGAACTGAGTGCCATTCCAGGATGAATAAATGTCTTATAAGAAAAAAAAAATTCATGCAGGAAACACGATGAACTGATTTCTTTTTGGTGTTCTCTACTTAACCACCTCCACTCGACTCGTCTGTTATTTATTTTCTGTGCTCGTGCCAAGTATATACGTGATACTACCGAAGTACCTATAAAAATAGGTAATAAAGGTGGACCTGTATGTAAACACCACATATCACCATCACACATCACGCTATTCTCAATCATCCATAAATGATAATACTTACACCCGTGTATAAAACCTACACCAATTTGTCTTTCATAAACAACCTCCTACAAATCTATTACTCATCATTAATTTATCAAGGACTTACACAACCGGTACTATGGTATCTGATACATGAAAAAATTGTGACGAAAGGCCAAGTTAAAGGCATCTAATAAGAGAACTGGGTTAATAGGAGCTATTTTGCTGAATATCTTGCATTTTCTTCCCTATATTGACGTTTTCCTACATATATTGACGTTTACTTACCTTCGTTGACATGTGACCAATTCTAAGCAGTAAGCAGATCACCATTGCCAACGATAGTTAAAGATATAGAATAGCGAAGCAAGTCCTGTGTGAAAAAAGCCAAAATCACTTGGTAAAGCCCGGCGTCAAACCTACTTCGATAGAAATTTAGACCTACCAATATGGCTCCGATACAAAAAGTCAATATTTGAGACATATCGGGAAGGTGCAAAATCTTAGACACATGTCTAGACATGCCAATGCACCATGCATTGTATGGGGGTCTTATCGGTGTCTATTCGCAGAAACGTGGTCAATTGCCCCGATTTAAGTGATTTTCCGACGCGATTTTGACTTTTTTATCGGGAGGTGCATCGTAGACCATATCGGAGCCATATCGTAGTAGGTGGACGCCTGGCCTAAAGATCGGGAAAGTTACTTCACCCGGCCGAGACCTTGTGAGGTAATTCTTCTCATCCTTACCTTGTGACTTTTACTTTCTTTCACCCTGTACCAGTTTCCCTCTAGACACGACAAGAAGGTCAATAGTAATGACCCATCCTGCCAGGGAAAGTTCAATTTACTGTCTTTGTGTACAAATTACAACAATAGAAGGTAACCTTCCCCGCTCAAAGACCGCTTCTCTTATTGTTCACTGTATCGTCTGAAGAGCCGACATGCCAGCCCACTCCACTCTCCCAGCAGATATTTCGTGCAACCTGGACTATAATAATATCTGCTTCAACCCAGTGATGTCACGTAGAGAAAAACTGAACTGGAACTACGTTTAGTCTCCAAAATATTAGAACTGTCAAACAGATTCAAAGACGAATCACGAATGTATAGTGGGTAGGGAAAGAGCATGTGGGCCACATTTATTCAACACTTATGGACGACCTTATGGACGACCAATACTGTCTGAGCGAACGGAATTAAATATTATTAAATGATAACCCGTGTACGGTCTCCAGAAAAAGTTCCTCATGTACGATATTAGATTATTAAATGGCCCTCAGACTCGTTGTTACAAGAACCTATCTTATCTCACATTGATATCTTGTGTAAAATATCAGCATTGCATTCACAGCCACCGTTCATACTTTAGGTGTGAACGTTTCGAAATGCTTTATCTCTAGGCCACACTGACCAGTGTTTTACCAAGTGACGCCCTAATCTAAGCTACTCACCACCAGGCCACACTGAACGGTAAAACAACTATTAGGCAGTTTGGTGCAGAGAAACAAGCAAAGCGCGGAATCTATGTTTGGAGAGTGCACCCACTCCTCCCCGAGTACGTGATCTGTTTTCAAACGGTTCTCGCCGACAATACTGGTTACTATCTGCCATGCGAAACTCTTGAGGAACTATGTTAATTGAATAAAAAGGCACGGTCACTCATTAAGTCTTGTCACGGATGAGTTACGGTCTAGAAACGTTGGCAGGGGAAGAAATATCTGGGGTTTGTTCCATAAAATAACTCCGGGAATTTCCCATCAAACAGAAAGGGGACTTATTTGTTTTGTAGTCCATTCATTGAGAACTTCCCACCACACCTAAAACAGATTTTATGTCTCTCGTGATTTTAGCTATTGGTCCTTTCTCTCTGTCAATATATGGTATTTGTACCAGTACAAACTATCCACTTTCGTACCAAAGGAATACAAAGGAATGGGCCCAAGGTAAAAGTAGAATAATACAGAAGTTATTAGCATAACAGTAAAAGTGAGTATCATAGTATTGGTGTATCTCGAATCACGAATCACATGACATTGTGCCCTCAGAATATGTGGTCAGTTATTTAGGTGCAAGGTAACTGGCCACATTATGGACAGTAGGTGTGGTACATTCTCCATATTCCCCATGTTACATGATACTTGCGATCCTCAGTTTGATTTACCACCTGTTGTCTAGGGAATCGTGACCATGGATTTGTCCCTCACAAAGCTTTTGGAGAGATCCCAATACAGATAAAGAAATCACTTTTAGGACGGTTACATGGAGGGAATGTAGACTTGGCACACTTGTATAGGATTAAATTTCTAATGAATACAAGTCGGGCGCCACTGAGAAACAGGTATTTAGTATCCAAGAGTGTGCCGATAATATTTGACATGATCTTAGAAATTCTTTGCCCTTTACACATTCCTGCTCTAATATAGTATGATATAACAAAAAGACTTGCGTGCTATACCCAAATAAACCCGGGTCAAACTTTGGGAGAGTGGGAAGGGTAAGCTGAATGTATAGGTTAATGGAGAATTCGACCTGAAACGAACTCGACCCTTAGTTTTGGGGAGAACTCGACCCGTTTTGGAGTTTGGAGTTGAGAAGATCCAAAACGGGTCGAGTTCGTCACGGGTCAAGTTCTTTTTACGGGTCGAGTTCGTTACGGGTCGAGTTCTCCAGTATTCAACATATAAACCCTCACCCTCGTGGTGCACTCACAGCGGCACAGGCGACTCCGCTGTCACGCACGTGGCGCGAGGTGTTTTCTGCAGAAGTATACATCACACCTCGACATGGTGCAGGTAGCTTTAAGTGCGCTCTCTTCTCAAGTTACCTCCAAAGGTGTCTCCACCTAAATACACATCTACAGGCGAGGTAGATTCAGGTAGACGTACTTGGAGGAGTTCCTAAATCAATACTTAATGGTGTTGCTTCCACTTAGAAGTAACATTTACGAGTTTAGTTTAAGTTTTGTTTTTATAAACGAAAGGCCAGTGTGTGTTATGTTAATGTAGGTCAGAGAGAACTTGGATCTATTGGAGAATATAAAATATGGACTTTTCTTCAGCAGTGTCTTTCGTCATGTTCTGTGAGTCAGAGTCACAAAAAGAGCGATCAGAGAATGCCCTCAGGGAGATAATGGGCGTGATTACTATTGAGGTGTTTCATCGCGGATGGTGGTGATTTACTCCACAGAGAACCTGATTAATGACTGTTACCTCAGGCGCACTCATTCTCCGCTTACACTCTCAGACTCCTTTATAAGGCTGTAAAATAGTCGGTCCGGTTGGTATCAAATCCACCACCCCCAACACACACACACACCTACACACACACCTATACACACACACACACACACACACCTACACACACACCTACACACACACACACACACACACACACACACACACACGCACGCACGCACGCACGCACACCTACACACACACACAAACACACAAACACACACACACATAGTTTATTGGAACTTCAGCATTGCTCCGAGAGGTTGGCGCGTAGAAATGTCCGAAGGTATTTTCTTATTCTATTTTTTTTTTATTCAGTGAAAGTTTATAAGGACAAACACAAATTCGCTGAAATAACAATAGCGTTCTTCTATCCACAAATCCTAGCAGTGCGGTCGGACAAAACATGTGGACAGAGAGTATTATGTGAGAGAGAAAATGTTTGGTGATTTCTATATTTTGTTTATGACTTCTTCAATAAAGTCAACTCCGAGGGGTATACAAACGCCTTTATCTGAAACAAGTCTATATTATATTTATTACCCACCTTTTCCTGACAAGTGGCGTACCGACATTGATTTATTTAGGTACGCACTATTTTCAGTACACGCGATTTTTCCGTATGCGCGCTTTGTCTTAACCCGGATCATACAACATATCTGTATGCTCCGGGTATGGTGGAACATACTCCCTGTGTGTTTTCTTGGGACACTTTGGTGGATAATAGAAACATATATGTGACACAAAGGACACATTTAGTATGTATGAAATATGGTCTACCAAAAGAAGGGAAAATTGAAAAGAAAGTAAGAAACAACTGTAGTTTGTGAACAGAACATTGGATTTTTCAATGTTTACCAACATATATCTTTTTACTTTCAGATTCTTCAGAATGACTGACTTGAGGATACCCCTCGTTCTGCTCCTCTGTCTGATCCCTGTGACGATCTCCCAAGGTAAACATCATATCTTCTCACGTCTAACGTCTGGTAACACATTACGCGACATAGCACCACTTGATGATTATTCGCCTCACCAATAAATTCAAACCTGGTATATATTATCGTTGGCGGTAGACACCCGATTCAGGTCCCGGTAGGCCTTACGATTGACTTCCCGACACGAAAACGATTCTATCGTGAGGTCGGAAAAATATTGTTGCAGTGGATCTGGTTTCTGTGTGGGAATCTACGATACCTAACGATTGCATACCGATAGGCTGCGACTGAAAACACCAATCGTAGAGCTCCCTACAAAATCCAACATACTTTTTCTTGACCTGTTGTAGCCTGTTGTATCTGATTTAACGGGAAAATATCTCTTGCAGGTGAAATACTCGGCAGAAAATTATGAAATTCTGGAATTAGGTAGAGCGCATATAAATATATGATATGATATTATTTGATTAAGTTTAAAGGTTCTTTAACAGATATTTACAGCATTTTATGATATTGTTTTTCAGATACTAATACAATCAAATTGATAAATCTAACTATGGTAGAATCATGATTCCAATATGAAACTATTACCATCTATATGCAGTCTACCTAATTCCAGAATTTCATAATTATCCACCAAGTATTTTGCCTGCAAGAAATATTTTTCTATTAAATCTGCTACAATAGACTACGATGGGCTACGAAAAATCCAACATGTTGGATTTTATCAGGACCTCTACGATTGGCGTTTTCAATCACAGCCTATCCTGGGGTATCGTAGAGTGAATCGCAGAAACCTGTTCCACTTACCACAATTTTTGCTGACCTCACGATAGAATCAGTATGGTGTCGGGAAGGCAGTCGTAGGGTCTATCGGGACCAGAATCATGGTAGGTGGGGGCTGGCCTTAAGGGTGGTGTCCACCAACCACAACAAGGCTACGGCAAACGCAGACAAGAAAGTTCCAATCAGCGCTTCTTGCAGCCTTGTCGTAAGAAGGGCGGGCTTTACGACAGCGTTGTCAAGGCGTGCCAGGAAGTACACGCTCCACCAAAAAGACCTCTGTGACACACTCACGACATGCCATGACACTCCACGACAAGGGTCCAGTCGTGGGAAAAATTGAACATGCTTGATGTTTTCATAGCCTTGTTGGAAGCCTCCCGACAAGCTTCCAATCATGACCTTGTTGTGGCCTTGCCATAGACTCTTGTCAGGAACTGGGGTCCACCAACCATCACAGGGCCTCCAATTGTAGGCCAATTGTCGACCTTGTCGGGAAGCCATTGTCTTAGCCTTGTCGTGGTTGGTGGTTGCCCCCCTTTAAGGTTTTGCCATTTCCAATCATAGCCTATCGGAATGTCCATCATAGACCCTCGGCGTTGGTAGGGGTAAAGAGGGGTGTCCACCAACCACACCAAGGCTACGACAAGCGCCGACAAGAAAATTACAATCAGCGCTTCTCACAGCCTTGTCGTAAGGGAGGTTTTATGACAGAGTTGTTGGAGTCAGTCTGGAAGTGCACACCCCTCCAAAATTTCCTATCGCAGGCCTCTGCGGCACACTCCCAACATGCCATGACACTCCATGACAAGGGTCCAGTCCTGCGTAAAATCGAACATGCTGGATATTGTCTTAGCTTTGTCAGAAGGCTCCCAACAAGCTTTCAATCGTGGCCTTGTCATAGATTCTTGTCAGGAACTGGGGTCCACCAACCACGACAAGGCTTCCAATCGTAGAGCTGTCGTGGACCCTGTCGGAAAGCCGTTGTCGCAGCCTTGTCGTGGTTGATGGACGCACCCCCTAAGGCGGGCGTCCACCAACCACAACAATGGCTTCCCAGCCTTGTTGTGGTTGGTGGACCACAGTTCCCGACAAGAGGCTACGACAAGGCCACGACAGGCTGCGACATGAAGCTTGTCGGGGGCCTGTCGGGGGCCTTCCGACAAGGTTACGACAAAATCGAACATGTTCGATTTTGGAGCCGTGTCGTGGCGTGTCGTGGCGTGTCGGGAGGTTGTCGCAGAGGTCTACGATAGAATATTTAGGTGGAGCGTGGACGTCCCGACAGGCTGCGACAAGGGGTCACGACAGCCCCCTTCTCACGACAAGGCTGCGACAAGGCTGCGATTGGAACTTTCTTGTCGGCGTTTGTCGCAGCCTTGTCGTGGTTGGTGGACGCCCCTTAAGCCTTCAGTCCTCAGGTGAAAACGCCGCGTTACATGTTTGTGCCTTTGACCTCAGAGGGGAGCTGCGACGACGGGGTGATCGAGTCTCACGGCAGGGCCATCGTCTTCCTCCAGCAGCTGCGGCCCGTCAAGGTGCGCACCGTGCGGCACCTGGCGGTGGAGGTGTGTCCGGAGACTGCGGGCAACTTCTACTTCCAGGTGTGGCGCAACGAGACGACGGGCTACGTGCCGCGCTTCAGACTCATCTGGCAGTACCTGGTGGACAGGGAGGACCCCTCGCAGGTCAGTCTCCCTCTCTTAGTACCCGTCTATCACAGAGGCTTCATAGGGAATGTACAGGGCACCCGGAAGTAGCTACCCGGAGATTCGGGCGTGTCAGAATGTTTGCAGGAGATTCCGGGAAAATAGTCCTGTCCATAATGAGACTGAATCATCATGTACTTTGAAAAAAGTTTCTTGAATGTTCATTCAATGTTAATCATTTAAAATCAGTCATAATGATCTCGTTTACCATCAGAAATCACTGTCATAACGCACTTTGCATTGTAAATTCACAGGTTAAAGGCGAACTACAGTAGAACCCCACCTAACGGACACCCCGCGTAAGCGGACACCCCGCGTTAACGGACACCCTTTCTCGGAACGGTTCCCTCTATTAGATGTTTATTTTAACCTCGCGTAAGCGGACACCCCGCGTAAGCGGACACTTTGGCCCGGAACGGAGGGTGTCCGCTTACGCGGGGTTCTACTGTATATCATTGGTGTAAGTCTACACCAAATTACTGCCACACTAGACAGTGCTGTGGTGTCTGAACTAAATGTCTTGCAGGAACTTTTATTTGCAATAGACTTGTTATTAATCTTGTAGGTGGGTGATAGATACAATGACGACTGGATTTGTATACGAGTGACCGTAATCTCCTCCTAGTTGATGACTTAATATCCTTGCTAATCGCTCGGATATAACTACGCGTCAACTACTCGGAGATTACGGCCACTCATGCACAAAACCAGTCATTATTGTGTAGTTCTGTTTTTTTATTCAGTAAAGGTTTATGAGGACATACAAACATTTGCTAAGTTATTAGCGTTCTTCCATGAACGAGTCCTCACAGTGCGATCATTTGACAAAACAGGTGGACAATGAGAATCAAGTGATGCAAAAGAGAAATGGTTGGTGACCTTTAGAGTTCGTTACGTAACTTTACCACAGAACATGGATAATAGGACAGAAAGTTCCATTTCCCTGGTTTTATCTTTAAAATACATTGTTGTTCTATGTGAATTGGTAATCATTATCAAGTCATGATATTTCCTGAATCATAGTGTTTCGTATATCTAAAAATGAGAACAGTATCTCAAGATATGCACTTGTAGCCTGGCTGTATTGTGGGACTGGTGATCACCTTTTTATTGTCAGGACAACCCATTACGGTGCGCAGTAAAGTGGCATGTCTAGATATTGGTCTACGATATGGATCCTACCGATAGGTCTCCGATTTTTATATTTTTATTATAGGAGCCATATCGCTAAATTTCTTTCGTAGTAGGTGGACGCCGGGCCTCTGAATAAAGTTGACCATCATCTTCCCTAGGTCTTGATGGCGTACAGAAAAGGGTATTCTTGTGCGAGCCTAGATTATTCAACATGCCCGGGATGTCACTGAAATTTCCTTGAGACCAATTTGAAAACATTTTCTCAATTTGATTTCAGATTGTTTCACTCGAAAGCCCGGGTCAGGTATCATTGTATTCATTGGTTACACAGAATGTTCTACCTACTCCCATCACACATCCATTGTATGTTTACCTAACGTCGTATTATGGAGCATAGCCCTATATAATGTAGCACACCTTGAAATCAGTAAGACGAACGTAATATCTCATCTTACTTTTGCATTCTTTACGGTAACCAAGTGCACCATTTCAAAACATACAATGAGAATTCACTTTAAAAAGATTTGAGCATGAATTTAATTTTCATGCTTGAACCAAGTGATATAACTTCATAAGAACACTCACCTATAAAAGATAAACAACCGTCTGATTTATATTTTCCCTTACTTCCACGGTTAATTCAAAAGTTAAGGTTTCTGTATAAGTAATATACGGAAAACATGCCTAGCAAGAATAACTTAAATTATGAAACAGAAACGGTATTTGCACGATAATAAATTATAAAACTACTAAAATGATTAGTAAAGATATATAGCTACTGAAACGGTTTAAGAATACATATATATGTCTGATAGAGCAATGTAAAGGTTAAAAACATTGTTATCCAATTTTACCGAAGTTGAAAAATCCATTTCAACTGACAGCGTCCAGAGTTGCTCCGATACTAACCCACCATGTTTACATCATCTGCCCTCAACATGTTCATCACCATTCATTCATATTTATATTTATCTGCAGCTTCACATTTTCTCTACAGAGTGTAATTCCTAAAATCATTTACTCACATGCATTTTCTCACATGCATTTCTAAGGGTTATTGTCCATATTATACAAATATAATTGACAATTTACTTTCCTGATTCTGATGTCTCTAATATAACTGGTTTCTAATCCTAAAAATAAAAAATAATGCTGCTTGCCAAATAAAATTTCAGATATTTACAATTGTACATTTTAATTTTTGCAAATCATTGCTTGAAATGCTAAAAAAACATGACATGCTATTGCTGAATCATTTTGGTAGCTATCGCATTGGAGGATTTACATATTCATTTGACAAATGGAGATATAGTTATTCAAATTTATAATAATTGCAAAAGAATTGTCGATTTAAAACCGAAAAACTGTAACACACCACAACTTTCCTCTGTACTGCAGCATACCTATAAACAATTCATGAAGTAATAATGTTACATGTGCCCATAACACGGACCAAAGAAACGACCATTGTGTCTTGATCTAGTGACACTGCACATCAGAAGCGGTGCTCGGTCATGTCTAATAGCACTAGGAGTCCCTCACAGAAACTGACCTTACATTGGAGCCCCTTGCCCCAACGACAGTGCATATATACAGTCAGTTATTCACATTGGGGACTGACACTTGGACTCATTAAATAAAATGACAGTGCATGTAGAGTAAGTTCCACACTATGTGGACTGATGCATGGACTTCTTGACCTTGGTGACAGTGCATGTATAATAAGTTCCTCACCTTGTGCACTGACACTTGGACTCCTTGACTTCAATGACAGAGCATGTACTAAAGAAGAAACCAACAAGTTTTGGTCAAAGTCCTCGTTCTCCACAAGTTTGATGCGGTGTGATATGAACGAAGCAACAGCCGAGTGAATACCACATAGCATTCAAACGAGTTGGAGAATGACTTCTTTGACCAAAACGAGTTGCTTTCTGTATTTATCTCACCCCTATATACACTAAAAGAATGGGCAACAAAGAGGATATAGACCATGGAGAACGGACTGCAATACTTGAAGGGGCATGGAGAACGAGATCGCAATGTTAAGCCTATGGACATTTATTCCAGGGGTGAGATAAAGTAAGCTCCACACTATGTGGACTGACACGTCGACTTCGATGAGAGTGCATGTACAATAAGTTTCTCACTATATGGACTGACACTTGGAGTTCTCGAGTAACAGTGCCACCAACGGACCTTTAGCACTGCTGACGGAAAATGTAAACGGGCTAGAACTAAAGAAATCTACACCGTTTTCGTGGGCTAATTAATGGAAACGGACCTTATGTGGACTGACACATGGACTCCTGGCCCGAGTGACATTGCATGCCCACCCACCATGCATACTGGCAGATAGCTACTAATAAAAACAAAAGCCAAATATATGCATCCTATCAGGTGTATCATACAAAATGATGTGTGTGTAGATATGTTCATAGTTATCACTTAATAAGGACGCACATTGAATTACACATGTCCAAGAAAGGCGCACCACTATGAAGTCTAGATCACTGCAAGTTGCACTTAAAAACTATCTTAATACTCCTACTAAACCCTCGTCAGATTTATGAGACTGTAAGCCTAGTTGTCAATGAATTCTCCACCAGTGATTGATGCCTTGTCTGGAAAAGGGAAGAAGAATTCCTCCTTTTCCTTATTCCCACAATAAGTGGTCTAGTCTAAATCAAGATAAACTACTTCACAATCTATAGGGGGAGTAATAATGGTTGGGTAGAAATCACAGTGAATGAGGCCATTATATGTAAACGTTCATGCATCATGGGTTTAATACTTTAGGAAAACAGATCGAGTATTGTATCTGTTAAAGTTTACACACTCCTGGACCGCCAAGTGCCTGCCCCAACACTGTTAGGCCGATAGGTGTATTTACGAGTCCGGGAGTGAGTAAACAGTAACAAATACAAATATCAGCTGTGTGCTCCTGTTATTATACACATTAACACGTTAATAATTATTTAAGAAATCACTGTAAATATGAGTACTCGATGAGCAGCATTGGCAACTGAACCTTGGCCGTAGAACAGTGTTATGCAGAGTGTGATGGACATGATATATACGGTATGAAGCCAGTTTCCATCGACTGAAATAAACGGCGTAGGTTTTTTCCATTTTGAGTCAGCAGTGCTAAAAGTTCGTTGGTCGTTCCTGACTGTAGATCAGATACGGACGATGGAAACAGGTTTTTAGAACTACAAAAAATCAACACCCTTTTCGTCGGCCAATGGAAACGGGCTTTTAGGAAGCAAAGGTCAATACATGTAAGTGTGTTGTGTATGAAAACAATAATCCATGGATTTCTGGACAGGCGGTAGTATACCCTGAGAATTTGATGTGTGGTAATACACGAGCGTTAGTGGTTTGAAGAGCTGCCTGTCCACATAACCATTGTCTGTTTTATTCATTATCCATCAAGTAAATTTATCCCAGGAATTGCCATATTCAATCGATAGCGAGGAGTATTGCGCAGTATCAATTACAATGAGAATATATATATGGCCACACAGATCAAAATCATAGTATTGTTGTGTCTATTACTCAACTTTCGGCTAATTATTAGGACAAAATCTTGTAAATAATGAGAAATTCGACGCAAGTGCCGGGCACTGTTTATATAAAATAGTTTCCATAATGCCCGTCAGGTTGCCGAAAAAGGTGTATTCTCCTAGGAGGATACAGCTTTCCTTTTTCTACTCAATAGCGATCTGTAGGCTCCATAGGCTTTGTATGGATACTCCATATTAGGTGGGTAATAATATCTAGAGATTTCACGAGTCTGAGTTAGAGTTCATTTATGTCACGCATTTTGTTGGCTTCGTAATCTCACGAGTCGTAGACTATGGAGCCAACACAATGAGTGACACAAATAAACTCAATCTCAAATGAGTGGCATCTAGACGTTATCCTTCCACGATTTTGAATATCAGAAAGTAGTGACATAAACAACACTTTATGTCACACCCGTGACATAAACAAATCCCATGTTGGGCCGTCTTTTATCAGGGGTAGGGTAAAGCATGTGGCTGTGTTTGCAGACGCTGTTCGCGATCCCGGAGCAGCTCCATCTGGATCTGACCGGACTCACACCCGCTCACCTCGAGCGCCTCTACTTCGGCGTGACGGCTCCCACCACCGGCAACTCCACCGGCAAGATTCCCGTCAGAAGGTAGAGTAATAACCCCGTACATTGTTAATTGGTGTTGATAAATTTCTTTATTGAGATAATAATTGTTCTTTACTCGGTGTTTAGTCGGTGTTTAAATTGATACCGATATACACTCAATGGTACCACGAACAAACTTTCAGGGTATTTAAAAAAATGTCCATGATTAGTCCAAGCGATGTCACATGAGTCATAGAAATTGGCCTTGTTATGTCTTATTAACCTAGATGTAGTAAACTGGAGATTTATGAATAGGGCACATAACTATTGTGTAATGGATGCGGCCATGTTGCCCCCTATCACTAAATAAACCACAAGGTGGTGGGTTCAGTTATCAATGGATTTACCAAAGATATCTTTTTGGGTTCGCCATTAAAAAGGTTTAACCTCATCTCGTGACTATCTATAGATTATCACAGCAGAAAATAGTGGTCTTACCCTGACTACAGTGGCGCTATCTTACACTTCCCTGGCAGGTGGTGGTTGAAATGACACTCACTCTGTGCCTCATATTTTCAGCTACTTCTCGCTGGACCGACAGTCCCTGACGTCGAGTGATCGCGATGACGAGGGCGTCTTCAGGCTGGGCGAGATACGACAGTTTATAGAGCTCTACTACCCGTACTATTTTGTCATCTCACTGTGTGAGGACGGTGACATCAACAGTGAGTCGGAACTCCACTCTTTTATTCATGGTGTACAGTGTATTGTATCCCGTCAATACAATAAATACTTTCAATACCAACCTGCGCTATAAGTGGTCGTTCACACGTACCACCATACTGTACCGGTATGGTGATGTCCCACCATACTTTGAATATGTTTGGTTGCACTTGACAAGGAAATACGTCAGTGAAAAATAAATATATATTATATGATCTAAATATTAATGTCGAAAATCTTAAAACAATTGTATGATTACAAATAATGATAATAAAAAGAATTAAAAGCGTTTGAATTAGCATATTCTGATAGTATAATCTGTTTATTGCCATGGCATTACAAAGACTCACATTTTATTTTAATATGCGGTTTATATAGATAGAACATGGTATTCCTGAACCTCAGTCCCCACTTTCCTTACATTTTAACAAAACTAACACCATTGTTAATTGCAGAGTGCAAGCTGCCAGATCCACCCAAGAAGACGGAAGGTAATATCTCATCACCGTGTTTATATTGCCAAATCTATTTCTTATTGCTCTTGATAAATTATGAAGTTGCTAGAAAACTGATATGGACTATCAAATCGAAATTATGCTTACAATGAATTGTTGAATCAGGCTTCTCATCAAAATTCAATCAAATAAGGTGTACTTTACGATCGTTACATAAATATTGATTCATTACCTCACTCACCTTCCTAGACCATAACGATTTCTGTCATTATTAACGCTAATTTTTTAATTGATCTTGAATTTCTTCAGAACAATGCGGTATACCGGGGCGGGTGATCTCAAACGTGTCGGATATTTCGTTCCGGGGGAAGGTGGAAGCCGTCATGGTGGACTTCTGCGCCCTCAACTCGTCCTTAGAGGTAGGTGCCTCGGGTTTAACACTGGACAATCTCAACCAAAAACTATCATTACCGGTGCCATACTTCTATGAATATGATGTGACTATTATGAGTCAGTTGACAATTCACGTACCTTTTTCTCAAAAATTACACCCCCATTGACAATAGTTATACGTAGGTGGATATGTCATTGTGGGGAGGATATGGGAAGGGTTGGTAAATGTGGTTGACTCCACACAATATCCTCGCTCATGCTCAGATATTACTACACATCAAGCACACGGAGGCTACACCCACAAGTATCAGGAACAGATTATTATTGTGTAGGTTTCTCTCTGGTTCGTGTCTCACCTCCTGTAGATAATTAAACTATGGCTATTGGTGATTCATTAGTTTCAATGCGAATGTGAAGGACGTTTTGCCAACTCTAGCTGCTGTATTACCTTAAGGCTTTGAGGAGTGTAAACTCCAAAAATCAAAAGTTCTATGGGGTATTTATTTATAAATGGATCTAGGTATTAAAGTATCCTTATAATTGTTTATAACTGTATTTGTGTCTCTCGCCGTTTTGTCTGCTATATTTAGGCTGTACGCATCCTAGATTCAAGGAAAACTTATTTGGAAGATCCTCTACTTACACGAAAACAGGATTTCATTTTGGGAGCGTAAACAAATTGATTTATATAGGCTAGTGCATATAACACACACCAAGGCTGCGCTGAGCCCCATGGCACACCACAGCTTGTAGCATCGGTAACTCATCAAATGGGATGAAAATGCTGAACACATGGACTGGGATTTGCATGTCCATACTGCTCTGCATAAACCGTTAGAAGATGACTCTATAGTTTGCCAATATTTAATCAGAGATACTTTAAAAGTTCGTTTGCACTCCGTTTAGAGTGCCAAACTACTTTGCATATTACCATATATCGCAAACTCTGTTTCCGTATATTGGAAAGAATGTACTCTTTGTCAGCGAACACATCGACACATCAAAACCAAATCAAAAACCTCAGCTATCATTAAATCTCATTCCCTCCTGCATCATTTATGGCAGGACAATATATCTTGTTGAGAGGTGCCAGTAATTCTGTGGAGAAAATACACCAAAATTACAAATTTATAGGATATGAGCTGACGGACTGATACTCTCCCTAGCAACAATTGGGAGATCGGAATACTGAAAAATATTTATTTTATAGGACATTACTTGTACTACCATGTGGAAATGCATTTGCCGGTATGTGTAATGTAGTTGCACGGCTGGAGGTTCATTGAAACAAGCTAAAGAGCTAAGTACCATCCAGGATGAATACAATTATTTTTAGAAAATAAAGATTTATGAGTTACTGGTAGATTGAGATTTGGAATTTTATCATTTTTAAACGACAAGAGGCCTGGCATACAAATCTCAAAATTAATCATGTTACCTGCCGTAAATTATATGCACGGTCAATGACATGTGCGGCTGTTTACGGGTTATTTACCATTTAGTTTGTGCCTTTCTCACCAGGTGGTGGTAATGGCGCCCCTCCCGAACATCAACCCGACAAAGTACAAGGCAGTTTGGCGCCAGACAGTGGTGCAATCTGGACCTCTGGAGAAGCCAACCATCGTAAGTACACGTGTGTATATATAGCGACAGCAAAGTGATACCCGGCAATATAAGAGGGAACAGCATCGAGATCTGTCGCCGCTGAAAATACGCCATGAGTTCTGGTTGTGAAGTAATCTCACGAAGAAAAGCCATGTAAGATTATCTTTCAAAGCAAAATGTATTTCATATTTTCAAATACTGTACAAACTGTACTTGTTACTAGGTATCATAAGAGGGCTAATTAACAAAAATCAATTAGAACAGAAAACCCCATCTTCGGATGGAACCACTAGGGCAACCTATAAAAGAGATTATTAGTAAACCTAATTGACCAAAATCAGAAAAAAAATCAGAAATTGGAATTTCTATTTGGAATTCCCTTGAAGTGTCCTGTCAACAAACCGAATCAGAAAACAAGATTGATCAATAAGCATGTGATCCTTAAGATTATGAGTATCTGAAAATTTGAACAATATAATATATGACGGCATAAACTCCAACTCATAAAACGATAAAACGGTTATAATTTTCGCCTATAAAATATTATATTGGCCACAGCTATTGACTCATCTGTATGTACTTTCACCTAAAGAGTTGAGAACTTATCTGTTATTGTTCCATGGAATGCCGACGGGTATATGTCGAATGGCAATACATATTTAAAAAACAAAACAAATATTACATAAGTATCACTAGTTGACACTGAGCTCGATCGTCCTCTCCTCCAGGTGGACTTGACGGACGGACCGATGATAGATGGCGCTGACAACCACCTCATCGTACGCAGCCTCGACGCGACCCCTGATGGCAGCGGGGCGAGCTACGTTCCGGTGAGAGTGGTGTTTGACCCCGTGACCTTACACACACGGACGCACACTGACAGCGACGTGCCCGCCACCTTGCGGGACGCCCTGTACTACCCCTACTTCCTGCCGGTCACTCTCTGTGACAAACCAGGTACGTCTAAGTGTGTGTTTCTGTTTAAGAGCGGGCTCGCACTCACTACATACATTGCCTATAGTCCTGAGCGTTTAATATAGGACAAAAAACTATTTTTTTCTAACTTGAAAAAGGAAAATCGCTGTTGTGAGGTGAATAACGGGGCGATTTTTATAAACAAAAACATTTTTAGAAAGCTAAGTCTTGGGCCTATCTGTTGGTATATATCTGGCTAAGATTTCCTGTGGTAGATTGAATATCAGAATGTGTTAGGTAAAAAACACTAAAACATGTTACCTTCTTGTCTTCAACAGTGATTTGATAAAAATAAGTCTATCGCAATGACCTATGGAAATAAACATCCCATCTTCTTAGCTATTTCAAGACAATCAAAATGATACTCATATTGCCAGGCTGTGGTAGATATTTCCTGAGGTACAGGAGCATTATGACAGATGACAAAGAGTCCAGAAGAGCCCTAAAAATGTGATCTTCTGATATCATTGCTTTTTTTTTAGTTTCTTTATTGTATTTCTCGTTGGAGTACAAGTTTTTCAGATACAACACATGGCATAGCTAGAACTGCCAATAATTACCTCTGAATAACATTTAATCAATAAGATAACCTACCAAATGTATTCTATTGGGGTTCAACTGCAAATCACTCTTTATATGAATTATCTATGCTGATAATTGACTGAGATAGGACTGAAGGAAAATCAAGTCATGGTTGCTTACTTTTAATGCCAGTAATTTAAGCAGAAATATGACCCCAGGCCAAAGTTCTTTGATAAAATGACAGGTGGCACCACAATTTGTTATGTGTAGTTTAAAAAACATACACAATATTGACTGGTCATAACAAACTTGATAAACTCCCGTTTACATCGTTATCCCACTTTTGAGGACCTAGTAAGTATCAAATTTGTCAATTATTTCAATTTATCTATCTTTTATATTTAGGCTGTGCTAATCCACCGGAGCCTTGGGCACGTCAGGCTTTGGGCCTCACGGCAGCACCGCCTGCCAACACGACAACGGCCACGGGTATCTCCGGCGAGGACCTCCCTCAGATCACAGTCATAGAGGTGAGAGATCGTTTGAGATGAACCCTTATCTTAGCCTGGTACAAACGTCCATAGGCTTAACATTAGGAAGTCATACTCAACAGGCTTGTAAATATGAGAACTCATACTCAATGGGCCATAAATAGATGAATATTTGCAGTCGAAAATAAAATCAGAAGCATAATAATTTGGAGTGCTTTGGAAAATTCACCCGGCTACTGCCTCGTTCGTATGAATACTGCACGCTCCAAACGTGGATGGCTAACAAGAACACAGACCCTAGATTTATTGGCTACTGATATTTCGTTATTTTATTCCTACCCGGCCTGCCACTTAATCCTGCACATTAATATTTGTCGCCTATCCCATTATTACTGTTTTTATGGTCTGTTCCTCTTGACAGTGGCCGCCACTGCCGGGCCCCGCTGGACCAGAGGGACCCCGGGGATTGCCCGGTGAGGTGGGCCTCAAAGGGGACCCGGGCGCGATCGGCCCACCAGGCCCGGCGGGACCGCAGGGAGGCGTGGGACCGCGCGGCTACGCGGGGTACGAGGGTGAAGTGGGCTTCACGGGGCTCACCGGCACCCCGTCTCCTGTCGGTACAGCCGGCCCGCCCGGCCCGCCCGGAGGGACCGGCGAGACGGGCGACCCGGGCCGGCCGGGTCAGCGGGGGGACTCCGGCAGGCAGGGCGCCGCCAACTCTCCTCGTGAGTATTTATATAAATAGAGATTTTATTTTATTAATACTTTGTAATCGATTTGGAATCGTTCCTCCATACAAAGGTAAATATATATCAAACGACGAACATAGGTTGTGCTGAACATGTATAAATGTGGGTTCCGGTTCTGATATTACTATACAGATGAAACACCATAGTGAACCCAATAGTGACAATTATATAGTACATGGTTACAGATATAAGGCCTAAGCCCTTTTCCTTTGGCCGGCGAAAACTGTGTAGATTTTTTTGTTCTTCCACGAGCCTATTTACATTGGCCATCACTGATATACAGTCAGGCACCACCGACGGACCTTTAGCACGGCTGATGCTCAATGTAAATGGGCTCTTAAGCGGGATTCACACGATGGGATCCATGTACCTCCCCACCTAATACAAAGTGTCGATAGGGAGCATGTATCTACATACCCGGAGCATGCGGATATGTTGTATGATTCGGGTTGCAATAAATGGCACATACGGAATGATAGCACATACAAAAAAAATATCAAAATGAACCGATATCAGTACACAACTTGTCAGGAAAAGAAAGATAATAAATACAATATAGACTGGTTTCAGGTAAAAGAGGTTGTATACTCCTCAGAGTTTCCTCTGTGCAAAATATTCTCATACACATGTGCTCCGATATCGCTATACGCGTCAACTCCTCGCAGCACACAACTGCTTGTATCTGAAACAAGTCAATATTGTGAATAATTCTATCGATTGGTTTCAGATACAAGCAGCCGTATGCTCAGAGGAGTTGACGTGCATTGATATATGAGTTAATGCGAGGATTTTGTGTAGGATTAACTCTGAAGAGCACTCAAACAGCTTTTATTTGAAACTAGTCTATATTTTATTTATCATCCACCTTTTCCTGACAAGTGGGGTACCGATATTAGTTTTTCATATGCACCATATTTCCGTATGCGCTGGTTTTCGCTCAACCATCTCCGAATACTTCTAACATAATTACGTTATAGGTTATCTCTGTTTGCATCATGTTTTATGTTTACGTCTCCTGAGTGTATTTGATATTATCAGATATATGGAGATATGAATTCCCTATCATCACTCACAGGACCCAGGCCGTGGACTGATTAGTGTTTCCGTCTCATCAATGAAAATGTCTATAATCATTATGTCACACAGTTGGAACCAGGCCCACAGACTTAAACACTTAAGCCCATAAGACAGCGACATTCTCCACAGATTCTCCCCGATCCGATCACCGATTATAATCTGGAACAAGAATGTCGCTGTCTTATACCCTTTGACGATCACACATCTCCACTTTATGACCTCGTACAGATTGAAATCAAAGAGAGCCGCCGGGGGCCGAGCCGGGGTGAGCCACGGGCCGCTGGTGTGGATTCATAGAAAAGATGACTTTTGATCCAATTAAGATATTTTTAGATTCAGTTTCTAGATTCATTATCACCTCTGTCGTCCCTACAAATCGATATAAGGCACTTGTAAATCGGACTAGGGGATAGGTAGCATCGATGTTCAAATGGCCTTCTCAGAATCGGGAACAGTCGTTGAAGTGCGTACACGATTATGGTCGGGCAGCGTCGGTCATTATCCCCACGCTAGTAATGCCCAACCCGATTAAAATCGGGTCTGTGAAGTGCGTGTACAGCGACCCGATTCTGACCGACCCGACGGATTTGTCGGGCAAAGGTGTGATCGGGCCCAATGTCGCACTTTTACTGACCACAAGTACAGATTTCGTTCGTCACTGAGTGACGAAATGATATTCATACATCACTCCGTACTATGTGACCGCTATATCATTCTCGAAAGAGTGAGTTGTAAAATAGCGTTTTTCTTTAGTTATTTTCAGGAGACGTATATATATATATATATATATATATATATATATATATATAGTGAGTGCACCTGGATTCAATCTGTTCCTCGATATCCTGATCAGAAATATCTCCGATCAGATTCCATTCAAGTACACTAACCATGACCTCATATATCAAGACTTATTTAAACCGCAGGATATTGCTTGAATGGAAAGGGTTAAGGTCAAATGATGCAAGATGTAAATGACATACTTTCCTCGTCTGTGTCCCCATGTGCACTACCAGGTACATCCGGCATAGCAGTATTTGATCTCCCCCCGGTATGTAGAATGTGGTACTTGGTACAATTAATGGATGAGTGATATACATTAATAAACCCCCTGTAGTACATAAATATTGCCGAGATAAGCATTTATACATTCCGATGCCAGGATTAAAATAGATTTATAGATTCGCTTTTGTATTTCTATACATGTGGGCGTGTCACCCACACAAATGTATGATCATTATACCCCTCATATAAATCTCCATAGACCTAACGTGGTGTGACCGTATGCCACGCTTATGCAATAACAAAATCATATGCTAGTATGACATATGAAGTAAGCAACACGTGACAGGGTAGAGTAAAATCTAAACGTTACTCAATTTCATATAATTGTGTACGTGGTGTTCGTTGTCTCCTGCTACAGATACCACTCAGCTCTACTTCGTGATATCATTCCGCAAAGACAACTCATGCCATATAAACACTGTCACGATCCAAAATATCGGTATGTTAAACATACAGATTATATCCCTCGGCCTTATGGATCAAGCCGGCTGCGTGTCACGCCGCGTGAGGTAATCCCCCTTGGTTACGATCAATACGGGTTGCCCCCACGCGGCTGAGGGCAGCATATAATCCTGATCTCGACATACTCGAGTCAGTCCGGTCAGAGAGCGCATTGTAACACCATCTGCAATAAAGCTTGTAACGGGACGAAGCCTTGGAGTCACTCATTTAGTTTACTAGTCACACAGATAGTAACACTGGTGGAGAACTCCTAAGACTTCCGGTACAAACATCTCCCGCATGTGCGCAAAATATTGCTAAAACACCATCATTTAGCACCCATGTCGGACACGCCAAACCTGCGACGGTCAGTCAGAAAAGAAAGACCAAGCACGTCTTCACAACCGCCGCCAGCCGCCAACGAAGACGATACCAAGCCGTCAGAGGCAACCAACACCTTCGCAGCAGAATCCCGGCAGCCTGAAACTACCACCACTGAGGTAATATATCCGAAACTGCCGCCGCTCCACGGAGACGACACCGTGATTCTGCTGGACGAAACCCGGCCGGAAACCCCGACTGACCAACCAATACTCCGCTCTGACGCAGACATGGCAGACACAGACAGCCTCTGTTCCGAAATGGCGGATCAAAAGAGACTAATCGAGAGACTGTCTACAGAAAACGCCAAGCTGATGGCAGACCTCCGAAACGCCAGGTTTGTGAGTCAGACCATTCCAGCAACTTTGACCTCTAACATGAACATTCCGGCTCCACATATAGAGTCACCACACCCCTGGCCCGCACCCTATCATGGTGGACAAACGCACACCATGTACAAAGCACCAGAGCCGTTCTCTGGCCCAACCGCGTACAGATCGGCGCAGTCATTTGTGCGTGACTTCAGATTCTATTCTGATCACGCATATGCACACGCCTCGCCGTCGGACCGGGCCTGCGCTATGTACGGCTATCTGCGTGGGAAGGCCGCGCATTGGAACTCTACCAACGTGATCCGGACCAGCTTAATCACCACCCCCGACGCCGTGTTTCACCAGTTCTGAGAATACTTCGCAGAAGACGACAGCGAGACGGCGCAGGAGGCATACAGGGAGAGACGCCAACAGGATGACGAGCCAGTGGCCAAATATATCGATGACATGGCTCTCCTCCTCACCACCTCCACCCTGTGCGAAACTGCTAAGCTTGACGTGATAATAAACGGATTGTCACCCTCTCTTGCTGGCATTGTGCGTCTGCACAAACCTAAGACTCTGCGCCAACTCACGGAGACGGCGCGCATCCAGCAGGAAATCATGAGGTGCAATACGGCCGACATCTCAGCAGAGCTCAAACAGCTCACACTGAACTACGTCAGCAAACAGTCAAGCCAGCAGAGACCGCTCGTACCAACGCGGTCAACAAAACCACCGAAGCCGTCATGACTCGAGGGGCAGGGATTCCTCTAGGCAGCGGTACCCACCACACAGTCGCGAACAGTCGCGCGACCGCGATCAACAGCGCTATCGCTCCTACAGGGAGTCCTCAAGAGACAGAAGGCCCCCCTCTAGAGATCGTCAACGCGACCAACGACCCGCCTCCCGTGACAGAGATGATCGTCAAGCCAGACCGCGATCCCGCGACTACAGTCGGCGCGACTACAGTCGCAGCAGTAGCCGTGACAATCAGCGTGATCGCCGCCCGGCCACACCCGGCGTGAGCTGGCACGACGAAAAATAGGACCGCCGTGGTCACTCTAAAAGCCCTGAGAGTGTCCGAGCGACGAACCTTCAATCCATCAACCGCCCCACGACAACGCAGAACATGACCAACAACAATGACGACAAGGACTCCAATAGCCTACATCACATAGCCAAAGACACCAAAAGTGCACACGAGCAACCGCCCGCCATCAACGCCGACGACTTTGGCACCAACCTCACAACATCCGACTCACCTTCAAAATCATACCCAACTTTCTCTTTAATAACGAGAGGAAAAGGTAAGTCTGAACGTTTATTGATACGCCTAATTAACGGTTGCATCAACATCGATTTTCCCCCAATAACTGTTCCAGCTCTAGTTGACACAGGAGCAACGGTCTCCTTCATTTCCAAAAAACTGCTTCACAGACTAAAACAAGCAGGTTACGTGAAAGCAACACAGAAAATACATGACAGAGTCATTCTGGCAGACAACAAAGTCTATCACATTCGGCAAGCAGCTTTAATCAGCTTCAAAATTCAAAACCACAACATCTACCCGTCCTCTGTTGATGCATATCGTTGTTACGTATCATGAACTGTCAGACTGCCGCTTATATACCCCCCCCAGCCCAGTCCAGATTAACTTGTCTCCCATTGTTTGTGTCATGACGCTGCCACAGGCACGCTGTCACACCCGCATGCGCTCGGTTTGGTCAAACCCGCATGCACTTTGTTCGCTCACACCCGATTATTCTCACCTCTGCAGTGACATGTCGGAGCCGAGCGAAACCAACTGACACCGAGCGTCAACACCTACGCTCACACGCGACAACAACACCTCCGCGGCTACCAGCTCCCAGCTGGGAGAACCCGGTCTGTGCCGCTGGTGCGCCCACCGCAGACCGAGCTGCGGACCAGCATCGCCAAACTGTGAACGACAACAACATTGTGACACTCATGACAACATGCCATGTCCAGAACTTTAACATCAAGCATGAGCACTTCATTGTCAGATGTCGTTCAGACATGCTAATTAACTTACTTGTATATAACATATAATCTTTATGTTAAGCCTTACTTGTATCACTTCCCGTTACTTGCTACTATACTTAACATCATTATCAGCAGAACCATCAGAGTGGTTCCTCAGTTGTCCTGGGGATGGTTACGTAACATTACGTAATACCACGCAATGTGCCGTAGTCTACCTCCACGATACCTTATTTTCCAATTATCAAGACCGCATCAAGATTTAATGAATAATTGTATCACCTCTTCGCGCCAGCCAAGCATCTTACTCTCTCTACCAGAGCACACTAGTTTGTAATCCTATTTATTCGGTAACTACAAATTATGTCATCATAACTTACATTTTTTCAATAACTCATCGGAGTGAGTTTTCCGTTTCGCCCGGGGATAGTGTCACGATCCAAAATATCGGTATGTTAAACATACAGATTATATCCCTCGGCCTTATGGATCAAGCCGCCTGCGTGTCACGCCGCGTGAGGTAATCCCCCTTGGTTACGATCAATACGGGTTGCCTCCACGCGGCTGAGGGCAGCATATAATCCTGATCTCGACATACTCGAGTCAGTCCGGTCAGAGAGCGCATTGTAACACCATCTGCAATAAAGCTTGTAACGGGACGAAGCCTTGGAGTCACTCATTTAGTTTACTAGTCACACAGATAGTAACAACACTCATATGAAATGATAGCAGTACGTGATACTGTTCCGTAAGGGTACACAGCCATTCAATCGACATCAATGTATCTTGTAGGTGACAATTGTATGGAAGAACGCCTTCGTAAAATAATCAGTGTAAAACAAAACAAAAAAATATTAGAAGATAACATTTCGCCATTTTCAGGTAAATTAAAACGGTTTGACTGACGTTTTACATCAACATTCATGGAAAGGTTGTAGATTGGACTATCCCGATAATCTAACTGATCATTTCACAGAGTATTTTTGACGGTCATCTACAGTAACCCTGTTTCTTTAGATAACATGCCGTCGCCTTCGTACACCAATCCATCAAAGGAAGAAAACTTGTCATACGGCCTCTTTATTGGTCCATTTCTTCACTCTTACAAGAAATATTCATTAGGTAGGGGATATAACCTAATTACACATAGCAAATCATAGATCACATCATGGTCAGTTATTGGGAATGCGTGCTAAGCCATTATATAGATAGGTCACTTTAGACACCCACCAATAGAAGCACTGGACACACTTTAGAGCCACCTTTACAAATCTCTGCATTCTACATGTGATCCTCTGCAGTGATTAACCGGGATATAAAAGCTTTCTGTATAATAGATCTTCATATTTCAATAGCCCAATATAGGTGTCTCGGGGAGGTACTTTGTCAATAGTTTAGAATACGTTGAATATATGGGTTAGTGTACAGGTCCCAGTGAGTTAGTTTTAAAAGCATCTTTGGGATACAACTTAGTCAAGGGTGCTCTGTGGCGCCCCCTGTGAGTAGGACTTATAATCATTGACTCGTTCTATGTGGCTCCAGAGGAGGTGAGAAGCGCAGCGCCCCCTATTGTTTTGAGCGATAATTCAGAACCAAAACAAAGCACCACAAATGCTCTGACAGGCTGCTATGTAACTCACACAGAATCAGTTATACAGACGTTTTAGAGTGTTTCTAGATGAGGATTCGCCACCAAAAGGTCCATACTACTTTGTTTTATTGCTCTAATTCTTGTTTTAGGAGTGTCATTATTTAGAAATTATGTAAATCGACCTGGACTTAAATGACAGCTGATGCAGATTCCTATACGAAAATATTGCAAAAATGGGCTAATTATGAACAGCTACTACATACAATCTGTTAGAGCTCTATCAAAAATCTTTTCAGATATTGATAGAGTAGCATCTAATTTATTATAAACCACAATAGAGCTCAATAGAGCTCCAGATTTTATGGTTGTTTTGTGTTGTGGAATACAGCCTTATTTCTCACAAATTCCAATGTACAACCTACGAGAAGGAAACTTAACCATAGCACAGGTATATGACATGTGTATCACTAAATAGGCCCATGTCTTAGGTTTCTAACAATGTTTTGTTTATCAAAATCGGCCTATTATTCATGACACAAGAGCTATTGGCATTTTGCATGTTTTGGTGTGGGCTCTTCTCAGAGCTCCTTCCCTCTTGCTGATGTTTGAAAGTGGCGCTGTGAGGCAGCCGCGATCGTATATATGAACCAATTCCCTATAGGGGGCGCTGCGCTTCACACCTCCTCTGATGTGGCTCGTACGTACAGAACTATGTGCTGCCCCCTACGAGCGACATCAGGAGGCATTGTGTTTTTAGAGCGTGCTTGCATGCACTATATTCATTGCCTTTCAACGTACTGCAAGGACACTATCCCTTTACTATATGTGTGCTATCCATTGGGATATTGTGAAAGGAGCAGAGGACCAGTGTCTCATGGTCTTAGGGGCATGCTCTTCTGTGTGTTTTGTTATCTATGACATCTGAGTTGTAGTTGATTAAAACACAATATTCAACTAATGCTGACTTTTTCTCAAGTACAGGGGCGACATCGGCATCCACCATTTTGATACCAGCAGTTTGAGGAACTCGGAAATTACTTCTTAAAACATAACATTCCACTAATGCTGACATTTTGTTTGTTACAGTGGTGACATCGTCTTCTACCATTTTAATACCATTACTTTAAGGCACTCCTTGGTAACCCATTGCGTTAACGCTGACCCGTTCTCATTACAGCGGCGGTGGGCGCGGCCTCGGCTCGCGGCGGCTCGTGCGCGTGCGCGGGGCTGGTGAGCAGCATGCTCGTGCTCGGGCTCGTCATCTGGGCCGTGCTCCTCACGCTGCTCGTCCTGCTCCTCCTCGTCGTCGCCACCAAGAAGGCCAGCGCCGAGCACCACCGCCAGGGGGCCCAGAAGCTCTACCGGTGATGACGTCACGTCAGCCGTCACGTCATGAACAGCGTTCTCAGTATATACTCAAATCTGTCTGTCTGAAAGATATCGGGGCTTTTGATGGCAGTTAGAAGGGCAGGACCTACGAAGCCTTGGTTAATTTGAATCTGATGCGGCGTTTCCACCTGCCGACAAAAAACCAATCGATCATGTGCGCCCTGTACAAAAATCGGTCGGAGGTCCTTCTTAATTAAGAATTTATCCGTATCAATAATCGTTGACCCTAAAGTACAAACTCTGTTTCCCCCTGACGACCGTTTGTATGTTCCATGTGCACCGATTGTTCAACATGTATAGGACCTGACTAGTCTTAAGATTATGTGTATGTAGGTTAACATAGAAATCGGGAGCAGCCAGAGAAAATGAATTTGGTCACTAACACCGATTAATTCAACCTGGTTTCATTTCGTCGGTTTCCTCCAAAGTTGGTCACCGGTGCTACATTATGTAATGATGGAGAACAAATTTGTTAACTCTCTTTGCTTCCTCCTGACGATTGTTGTCACATAATCGGTTGGCAGTTATAAATACCATTATCCAGGACATAATCGGTAGGTGGAAACGCCACATTATACATTACAGAGAGGATTCCTGTCGAGTCTTGACCCTATTTTTTGTGACGTGACTCTAATAAGGACGAATCTCTCTGCTGACGACATAATGCCTCATTAAATCTAGTAAGATCTTCCTAATTAATATTATTTATTGCTATTTTATTGTAATTCAGACGCTGATGCCTTGACCTCTAGGTCTAGAATACCATTGCGGATTAAAAAATGACATACTATTACTTCATGTAAATACTGCTAGTATTACATCATGGTGTTATGCAATTTGTCAAACAAATTGTTGTATATAAAGCAAATAATACAATTATATTTGTACTATATTTTGTCCTCCTTGTCGGGATACATGTTCAGTTGATATTCTACTGACATCTCAGTCATTATATCTAATGGCTACTATCTGCTGTAAATTAACAAAAAACGGTATTATCACATATATATTCATGAGGTTTTGGAAACAGCTCTTTACTTTATCGCTTATATTCAGTCTTTCAAGGTATCAACAGATCCATTTTTACATTTCTAATCGGTGGCATAACGTTTGTATATGGTTTGTGCATGAAGTATAGAGCTGCATAACTAAACCACTTCAGTATTCACCGACCTGCAGAGAATCGTAGTAAATAAACAAAAACATGTTTTCATGCATTGTATCACAAAAACAGATTTGGTGTTCAATCTGATAATTGTAACACACTCCCGGATAGCCAAATACCATCCCTGATGCCGTTAGGGTGGGTTGTATTTATAACTCCGGGAGTGGGTTATAATTAGCATATTAAATGCAAGGTCGGTTTTCCTTTTATTATGCACCTTCAAATGTTAATAATCAATAATGTATATTGTAGTCAGTAAAACTGCATTTCTGATATTCAACTGCATTTGTTGTAAAAAGTTTGTAGTGAATGTAAGAATATATTGCTTTAATAAAGGAAATGCATAACAATTGTCAATAAAGTCATCACGGTCTCATTTGTTCTGTGCAAATCGTATGATATATGATAGAAATATGGCATCAGTGGAGAAATGAAAAATAGAGTTGTCATACAACACCAGTTGCATTCGCTATAGTAGTTTTATCTCGCCCCTCGTATTTTTTCCCAGAAACCTAAAATTGGGAACTCGTACTCAACACTCATATAGAGTATTGTGCAAACAAATACTCAATGTGCGATAACATCACAAACACTAGCCAATCAGTTAGTAAATCCACCTGATCCGAACTGATACTTGTAGCAGTAATGCATAATTGTAGTGGCGTTACCTCATATATCCAAATATGTCCCCATATCACTATATCCCAATGAATCCCCAAATAAGTACATGTATCTATATTTATTATCCGCGTGATGCGAACCTGGGGGGGGGGGGGGGGTGTTGCTCGTGTTTTTGTGGTATCGTTGGCTATCATCGGACCGCAAATCTATATAGCGATACCACACATTCAGGGGAACATATTGAACGAGACATGGGAAGATTTGTTAGATCTTTAATCAAGTACAGATGGCACCAAAGTTAAAACAGAGCTGACATCTAGTGGTGTGGATCGCATTCTCCTTAAGATATCAGAACAAAGCGTTGCGATCGAGATGCAACCACCTATCGTTATTGAGAATATCAGATTAGGCCATTTCAACTAAATAACCTGAAGTGATGCGATCCTTCGACGAGCTGCCATGGTGTGAAGGTCCGCATTAAAAGTATCGCTAAAAGACGTATTTTACGCTGCAATGCAGCCATGCGTTTGCGATGCCAACCGCTTGATTTCGGGAGCAAAGGTAAGGCTGCTGGGTCGGTATTCTGCGATCTGCAAAGGTATCGTAAACGTTGAACAATGGCCCCTGACATCTTAGATTTGGAATATTTGGTAATAATTACACAATTTATATGTGTCTGATATTACTATCCACTTATGGCCGGACAGCTATAAAATACTACCCGCTGCCAAGGGGTGTAGTTATATAGAACGTCCTGACCATGCTGTACAAGTCACAGAACGAGATGCTAATTTACGGTATGTACGGACCGAGGCGTTTACGCCGAGTTCCGTACAAACGGTAAATTAGCATCGAGTTCTGTGACTTGTACAAGCATGGTTGGACGTTATATATTTACTATATACCCAAAATTAAAAAAAAAAAAATTTCATTTTTCTTAACAACCAAAATTTTAATAAATATGTATGGGTAGGTGGTCCGTATTTTGGTGTACGGACCACTGGTCCGTACACTATTTTTACGTCATATACCGAAACGGTGCGTATTTACAGTATATACGGCATGGGTATATAGTAATAGAGGGAAACTATGTTCCGGTGAAAGGAAGTCAAAGTTACGAGGTAAGGCTTGGAAAAATTACTGCCCAAGGCCTTGGCCGCGGGCAGTAATTTTTCCAAGCCTTACCGAGTAATTTTGACTTTCTTTCACTGGTACTTGATTTCCCTATTCCTATATACCTTCAAATGTGGTTTAATAACGATAATTAGCGTTATTTGCTCACCCACCATCAAACCTGAAGCCAGATCCAACCTTATCGAGTAACTTGACACTTTATGTTTTCTACCCATTGCGCTTTTTATATGAATTTTGTAAGAGACAATCTGATTGGTCTAAATGTCAACCTTGGGTAGTATACGGCAACCTTGGGTAGTATACGGCAACCTTGGGTAGTATCCATAAGTTACTCCACCCCCCAGAACGTGGTGTAAGCATAGAGTGTACAGCCATAGGTATATAGGAATATAGATAATCTTCGTGACGTTTTCTTTTACCACTCTTTGTTTGCTCCTTGTACAGGGTAAAAGTTATCGGTGGATTTTTAGTTGGCAGGTGGAAACACTACATTAGGCCAGCATCAGAAAAGTGGAAAACGGACGTGAGACTAATATTAATGTCGCATTTACCACCGCCAAACGATTATGTTACTTTTTGCTATGATAAACATCAGGTGGAAACAAAAATGGTTGAAGATTTCTGCCTCCAATATTACATAGTCTAACACCACCGGCCGACAAAATATCTCTATGTTGAATTCATCAGTGGCAGAATGAACTGAACTATCAAAAATCGGGTGCATATAATCAGTGGAGATTTCGACGGCAGGTGAAAACGTCACATTAAACTGCGAAAGGCAAGCAAATAGTTCACTAGAAGTATTTCTCCTTTGTGCAACAAGAGGGCGCCACACCCCTCGGAGGTATCCTTGGTGTGCATTAGCCGATATTTCCTGACTATCCCTAAATCCAAAATATGCAAGGTATGAGTCCTGTTTTCTCAATTCTACTGCGTAACCCGTTTTTTAGATGTAAACTCTGACAATAATGGTTCATGCTTGTTGAACTTCTTATAAGCAACGATCAGATAAAGAGGAACATGTAGATGTTTAGATCATCATTGTAGCCCCTTGCCAACGAGATTTATTTCTCGAGAAATTAGAAAGGTCATATTATTATAAACCTGAGCACGACCGTCTCACATTTATGGTTGGCTGTAGAAATTCTCAGGGTGACGAACTTGAAGTATTACTACCCTCTGTCCGTGCGACTCATTTTCATTGATAAAGTCAAAAATGGCGTTTAAAAATATATTTTCAGGAATACTGATAGGGAGACATAGTGAGTGTGGATGAAAAACATCATGGGGGTGTTTTTCAGTCGTAACTATCGCAATCTGAGACCGTTTGAAGGGCAAAGTGTTTTTCAGTTGTGACGATCTTACGCGATCTCCGCCGGGGGCTGAGATGCGACAAATTTTGGGTGATTTTGGTGTTTTTCAGTTGTGATAATCGTCCAGGATCGCAAGGGATCACTAGTGAAATGATTTCCCAAATGGTCTCAACCTGAGACCAGTTGATACCTGTTATAACTTATTTTTTCAGGTGCTAAATCTTAGTCAAATTAGAAAATATTTAGTGCGAAGGGTACTAATAATCTGACATACCTATATCCCAAATTTCCTGATTTTCCTGTTTTTGATTTGATCATGAGAAACATTTGACTGAAATGAGAAAGACGGAGGCACTGCACCACTCAGTATAGAACTTAAGATCATTCTATACAGATCACTAAGGATCTCAAGTTGAGATCGTTTTAGCGGCGATCAGCGTGAGATCCGCTGTGGCGCACTGAGACCATGCCTGAAAAACACCTGCAGCCATTGATCTCCCAAATGGTCTCAGGATCGCTCACAGATCTCAGCTTGCGATCGTCACGACTGAAAGGCACCCCCAGGGTCTTGTTGTTTAAGATTCGAAGATGAGTTGGGCACACAAAGCAGCACGGAGCAGATCCATTCAGCCACACAATGTCTCCATATAATATTCACCACTGTCCCATCTTATAATCAATCATTCCATATACTACTTACACATCCTCCCTTTTTGACCGTGAGCCACACGCTCATAGACCCTGCCTAAAGGTTAAGGTGGTCACATAGACCTTAAGCTTGCTACAAACAATACCCCTTCATCATCTACGTGCTAACACTGTGACATTGGGAAAGGAGCAGAGGGCCAGTGTCTCTGTGTCTTTGAGGCATGCCCAACAGACCATAAAGAATCACTAAAGGCAGATAAATAAACGACAAGTTGACAAGGTGCAAGTTAATTATAGAAACAAATCTATATGAGGTTTATAACCCCAACTATTTATAAAAAAATAACATTGATTCATTAATGATGAACATGCCATTTGCTCCTAGTCTGAAAGACCACCAGACATTGGTGGTAAACTGGCCAGAACCTATATTTCTACCTATATCACCGAACTAGTGGCCAGCATCTATAAATAGACCAGCATGAGAATAAGCATCCAGGGCCCTGTTTTTCAGTCAAGACATAATCGACCAACGATACCCTAAGATGTCTCCACGATTGGAAGACAATTTGCAAGACACAAAATGGCGTGCGGCGCGCTCGATCGCCGCTAAAAGTGTCTCAAGTCTAGAACTGTCTCAGGCTCTATCAAAGCTCACTGTGTGTATATAGAAGATTTCCCGTGCTTCCCATATGACTTTAGAAATTTTAACATGAGTAGGGGATACATTTGACCTATAACCGTACCAAATATGAAGAAAATCGGCTTCTTCGTTCTGAAGTTATCGGCGTTTTAATTTCGTAATAGCAATCGTCTGCTCTGGTGGCCAGTCACCCTCCCACCTCCGGATACGCAGTCAATGTCAAGGTCGCTGCATAAATTAGCGGAGGTGTCGGCAAAAAATACACTGGCCACCAGGCCAGATGATTGCTATGACGAAATTAAAACGCCGATAACTTCGGAACGGTGGGACCGATATTCCTCATATTTGGTACGATTATAGGTTATATGTATACCTTACTGGTGTTAAAATTTCATTGCTTAATTCTTATGGGAAGTGAAGTTGCGCATTCTGTACGACATGTCCATAGATGTCTTAGGTCTAAGACACTTTGGAAGACATTTGGAACCACGTGACCCTAAAGATGTCTTATCTATAGTACACCTGGCTGCAGTCTAAGTGCTCTTGACGGACAATCGTTGGCCGATCCCCAAAGATGTCTTATCTATAGTACACTGACAGCTGTAAGATATCTTACAAAGAGGATATCGTGACTGAAAAACAGGGCCCAGGTCTTGATTATTTTAGACAAAGAGTGGCGACCCCAAATAACGAACTGGGATCAGTTGTCTACTATAGTGAATTGTCCACTATTCCACCCTAGAAGTTTCACATTATGACCGATCTAAAATATGTCTTACAATTTACTCGTCCACCAGTTGCACCATATCAATATGATGCTAGAGGGTTTGTTCTTACGTATAACTGTATGCTTTAGCACTGCTTCGTGTATGAAGACGATGAATCCGACTGATTTCATCTGAACTTGAAAGGTGATACAAATCTTTCGTAAAAAAGCTTCAGGAGACGCCTCCCCTTTCCCATGGGATTGTGCGGATGCCTGATAATAATGAATTATAGGAAACGCATTTATCTATTTCTGTTTGACCACTAAACCCACATTTCTTCTACTTCGGTAGATGATCTAAGCTGATAGTATTTCCGTAGATAAAATTAGGATTGTATTATTACATTACATTAGTCTCCTAGTATGATATAAATAAAATATGTATAAACACATATATGTATATATCAAATACATTCATGTATATGTGTGTATGTGGATCTTTTGTGTACTAGTGAACACAGGACAGTACATTAGGTTAACAGCAATTAAGAAAAGTGAAGCTAAAGAAACGCGTTTCGACAACAGTCCTTATTTGCTCCTGTATAATGCAACTGCAGTCAGGACTGTGTCACAGGGAGCGAGGGAGGAGGGAGGGGATGGGGAGAGGCACTCGGAGGGGCCGGGGAGAGGTTCTGTGAATTAGAGGACACTTGTGGCGGGGCGGGGCCGATTGTCGCCGGGAACTCACAGGTCAACCTAATTACGGGTTTTGGGCGCTGTAGACCTTAATTAGGTTAGCGATGAATCAACGTCACCAGCCAGCCTGTCTGTGACCGCAGACCCATAGCTGTCTCTATCCAGCATCTAGTGAAGGCCTGAAGAACAACCGGCCTTAGTCAATCTCCCGTTTTTAGTTGTGGACACATATCTTTCTCTATTCAGCATCACATGCTCATATACTCTGCCTATAGGTTAGAGTGGTTACATAGGCTTTCAACTTTCTGCAAATAAAGCTTATCCCTTCACCATCTGCATGGACTTCACTGTAATATTGTGAAAGAAGCAGAGTGGAAGTGTCTCAGTTTTTTAGAGCTGTGCCCAGCTGACCATGACCAATCACTTGAGACCAAAATACCTCATTGACCTGCTGGTGCTTGATACATTCGGATCATAGACATGCTGCAGAAACAAGTTGACTGGCCGCAAACTTGTGGGGTACAGACAATGTCCCATAGTCTGAATATGTCCACACCTTTAAATTTCATTTTTGTATAATTCTTCGCTAATGCATAAATGATGAACATACTAACAACTATGGTCATGGAGCGACCAGTTGCAAATGCAAAGAAACTTGTTAATGTGATTTCAATCGAAAAGAAAGTCAACAAAAATATCCACCAGTATCTATCAATTAAATCTTCCAAGGTCTCGAATATTCCTTTCAGCGGTCGCGGCCCAGAATGATGCATCGGGACAGTTAATGAATTGACAAGGAGAAGCAATAGAAAACGTCGGCAAAACAATCACAATGAATTCTACGTAAGCGCTGTTTCTAGACGACGTCATCTGGTACCACGTGATTGATGACGTGGTGTTGCGCATGGGCAACGCGTCCCTATCTGCTTCAATTTAACGCGCTTTGAGGCAGGTTTCAAATGGACACTATTGATGGGGGGATATCTTGGCATCTTAATCTGTTGAAAACGTGGAAGAAAATAAGTCAGTTTGAAAGGAAATTGAGATGCCTGGATTTAAACCTCTATGAGAACACTGCGAGGGGTTCAATGTGGTCGTATAATCATTTAAACGATGTCAGTTCATAGGTTGTATTAAGTATCTAAAGTGGATTCAGCCTTCGGGTGACGAGGAGTATTCATCTTCAATGGAAAACACGGTATGCCAAATGTTATGCACGGGAAGGAAGTACCAGCTTTACAATACCAGGCACTGAATAGAAAAATGCTGTTTATTTGCAGTTTGCTGTTCATGTAGGCAAGTGGGTGGATAGTTCGGCGGATTCGGTGGGTAAATGGTGGGTTAATGGGCCGGTTATTTGATGAGTGAGCAAGTCTGCAGATGAATAGGCTGGTAGGTCCCTAGGATTGCGGCTTGGTGGGCGGGTGGTCAGGTAGGTGGATGGATGAGTAGGCTTGTGGTAAGGTTGGTGGGTGGTTGGGTAGGTTAGTGATCGGGCAGGGTGATGGGTTGACAGGCTGAAGGGTAGGCAGGTCTCTGTGTCTGTAGGTTGATGGCTGGACATGTCGGGAGATGGACAGGTTGGAGGATGGACAGGTTTGTAGGTAGGCAGGTTGATGGTTAGGTAGGTTGGTGGGTGGACAGGTTTGTAGGTAGGCAGGTTGATGGTTAGGTAGGTTGGTGGGTGGACAGGTTTGTAGGTAGGCAGGTTGATGGTTAGGTAGGTTGGTGGGTGGACAGGTTTGTAGGTGGACAGGTTGATGGTTAGGTAGGTTGGTGGGTGGACAGGTTTGTAGGTAGGCAGGTTGATGGTTAGGTAGGTTGGTGGGTGGACAGGTTTGTAGGTAGGCAGGTTGATGGTTAGGTCGGTTGGTGGGTGGACAAGTTTGTAGGTAGGCAGGTTGATGGTTAGGTAGGTTGGTGGGTGGACAGGTTTGTAGGTGGACAGGTTGATGGTTAGGTAGGTTGGTGGGTGGACAGGTTTGTAGGTGGACAGGTTGATGGTTAGGTAGGTTGGTGGATGGACAGGTTTGTAGGGAGGCAGGTTGATGGTTAGGTAGGTTGGGGGATGGACAGGTTTGTAGGGAGGCAGGTTGATGGTTAGGTAGGTTGGGGGATGGACAGGTTTGTAGGTAGGCAGGTTGATGGTTAGGTAGGTTGGTGGGTGGACAGGTTTGTAGGTAGGCAGGTTGATGGTTAGGTAGGTTGGTGGGTGGACAGGTTTGTAGGTAGGCAGGTTGATGGTTAGGTAGGTTGGTGGGTGGACAGGTTTGTAGGTAGGTAGGTTCATGGGTGGAGAGGTTGATGGCTGGGGACGTTGGTGTATTGGCAGGTTGACGGGTGGGAAGGTCGGTGGATGGACAGGTTGGTAGGTCGGAAGGTCGATGGTTAGGCAGGTTGATGTGTTGGCAGGTTGATGGCTTGGCAGGTCAACGTGTAGGCACGTTGATGTGTGGGCAGGTCGGTGGATGGACAGATTGGCTTCTAGGAAGGTTGATGGTTGTATGTTCCACTATATCCAGGTTCCACAGCATATGCAGAGGCGTTTACAATATTGCGCCCTTGAGATTATCTATTTATGTGTTTTTGTCGCCAAAACTGTGAAATTAGTAGAATTTGAGTCACCAAGTTCTAACCACCTGATTAGCGATTTACAAGTCTACTGATATCTGGCTGTTCTCTTCCCTTTAAGTTGCGATAGGATATCTACAGATTAGGTGTGTCACATGAGAAGGAACTCACACGCGACATTCATAATGGATTGGCCTTAATGGGATGGTTTTGTAATCGCAAATGTTTCATGAAATTTCACTCTTCAAATTAGTGCAAAAATACACGAATTTATAAAATATTAATTGAGGGTCGTGGGACGCTCTGGAATGTTTCTACTCCTTTCTAATGGTGAAAAAAGTATTCTTTGATATATACATCACACCTAAGGCGGAACAATACATACATGACATTTAAAGGCATGGCCTGCAATTCGCTGTGGCGCCACCTGGTGATGTGTAGATATTGAGATGCGTCCAGCAAAATTGTTTCTTTTTTTATACAGGACAAAAAATACACAAAGGACACGGGTTTTACAATGTAAAAACCATGGGGAACCCCAATTTGATATTAGATATCTGTTCTGCAGTATTTGGATATCATCACATTCCATTTTAAGCAAAATGATATGCGTTATAGTTTTCAAGGGATATTTGATAACCAACATGTCGTGCAATTGAGTAGAGAAGCATGAGGGTAGAAACTGTTGTCCACTGACTCGATAAAGAGGTGATTCCACCAGGACGTGCAAAAATACTGATCATAGCCGATCTGTTGCTGTGGTGGAATAGCCCCCTTTGAGCGATAATCGGGACTACACATGGAGGGATAGATGCACAACCGGATCTTCCAAGATTGATCACAATTCCTCAAGATGCAGCAAGATGCTACAAGACACAGCCAAACCTTGCCAGGCCAAATAAATCTTTCTGGTGGAATCTATAGAGGAAACCTATGAAAGTTAATGGTCAGATCCCATCCCATTAATGGCTTGTATCCCATCGTGTTTGAATAGCGTAGTAATTCACAAGGTGAAGATACATGAATTGCGTAGCGCTTCAAATGAGATAGGATCGAGGTCTGTTCAGAACCCTGAATAGGTTTCTGAATTTATCTCACCCCTCACTTTGACCAATTGGTTAACATTTGCGTCATAAGCCCCCATTGAGTTGTTTTTTTAAGTACTCCATTGGGATCGAGTACGAGTTTGAGTATCCAAAGTTGAGCCAATTTGGGAAAACTACCAGGGGTGAGATAAAATAGTTTCTCCTCCATCTATTTTCCTCCTCCATCATCCTGCTGATCAGGTCTGACCACTGGTACCCAGATAGTGACCAGCCGATTGTGTTCCCATGGTAACCAACCAGACACTTGGTCGCCATGACAACAAAGGGATGGGCCTCCGACCTTAGATAAGCTGATAGGGAGCCGGTAGAGGTGCTGATTGATGCCATCCGTGATTTAAGTGATACATGGATCTGGCATTCAAAAGATAAGATAACGCAGATGAAGGTGAAGATAACGCAGAATCTCCATTCATGATTATCAGAGAAATGGCTTCCGTTGATTCATTGTAAAAGAGCCATTTGTGGTGGAATTCCTGAAATCACTGTTAGCCGATGTAGTAGTTGATGTGTGATAATACCAGAGCAGTGACGATTGCATTACGTCGTCAACTACGAGGATATTACAGTCAACCGGTCCACAAATCCAATGTTTGTTGGCGAACGTGTGAGCTATAACGGCAGAGGCGGCAGTCACACCAAGTGCGGCATTGCTTACAGACACACCTACCGCTTATATGGGAACTCATACACGGGCACTATCACATGGTAGGATTTATGTACTTCACATGGTTCGAAATCTCATTGGATTCTGTTCCTTTTTAGGGGTAAATGTTGGCAATAAATGCATGGGACAAAATGTCTTATAGAATTGGAACCATACAATTTAGACGAAGAAATTGTGTTCGAGTGCAGAATCTTAACAAATCTCACCCTATGAATCCCGCTTAACAGATTTGATTGTTCACTGGCCACAAAGCAAACGCTTGCTACACCACATTAGCTCCGATGGTGTTCGACCTGTGGCCACTTTAACAGACAATCTGTAGGTGCTCTTTAACACAGGTAGGGGACACATATAACCTATAATCGTTCCAAATATGAAGAAAATTGGCCTTACTGATCTGCTGATATTTAACATTAACTGTGACATGCGTTTTGAAACCCGACAATTCTTTTACCGCTGTTGCTTGCACTGTTGGTGCCGCTATTGATGTCTGTCTAGACTTAATATCACAAAACTACTGAAACAGGTCCCTGTTTCAGTAGTTTTGTGACATGTCTGTGACACCATACAGACAAATCTACACGTCATGGACCTGTTTCACTAGTTTCGTCACAAAAGTGTTAGACAGACATGAAAAATGGCACCAACAGTGCAAGCAAGAATGGACAAAACGAAGTCTAATGTCTAGTTCTTATGAAACCGGATACATCATCTAGACGCCATCTAGATATGTCACGAAAATTCACGAACAATTCTGTGATATCTTATCTTAAAATGACCATAAAGCTAGACTTTATCATTGATTTATCGTTCATGGTTATAATAAATCTATTTTGCTCCTCTTGTCCTAACGAAAAGGGTAGATCACAGACCTCTACACCTTTAATGTTTAATTATATAAAGATTGGGTCGCAGAGAAAATTACATATTATTTGTCTCTGGTTGACATATATTGTAATCATTGATTAATGGTGATTAACATGGTTGACAATGACTAAATGAATATTTGTAAAAAGATACAAAGTGATATTAGTCCCTAATTATTGAGAGTCAGTATACCTCGGTGTTGGTGGATGAGGAATTCGAGTAGCGGCATCAGCGAGCTGGGTGCTGGTCGGGGATGACGTCAAGCTCGGTAGATAGTTCTCAGATTCCCCGATAAAAGGCCTGGTGGATACCATCATCTGAATTACCAGATACTTTTTAATTATCTCCACTAGATACTGTATTTCTTTTGTTTACAACTCTTTGTAAATGCCTTACTGTTCTTTCAATGAATAAAATGTTGTGTTGTTACAGCAGGATCAATATCTCATGATACCTCCTGTTACGCTACTACGTTCATTGGAAAGGAGATTAGAATTTCGTAATGAAATGATGGGAATACAGGCATGCGAGGGAGGGGGAGTTGGACTAGCTTCAGCCCTTGTAACTCTCCACATACCCCATCCCTCTTCGCCAGGATAAAGGCAGAGAAAGGTTGCATACTGTAATTCATCTTAGCCTGGTCTAAACGTCCATAGGGTAAGCATTGGGAAATCGTACTCAACAGGCTTGCAAATATGGTAACTCATACTCAATGGGTGATAAACAGATAAATGATTCCAGGCTAAGATAAAATCAGAAACACATTCGTGCTTGGTCTGAGTCCCTGTTCACCATCTCGTTTGGAGTGCTTCAGAGTATTCACTCGGCTATCGCATCGTTCATATTACTGCACACTCCAAACTCGATGGCGAACGAGGACACAGACCAAACACTCATCAATGTCTTGCTTAGTACTTTCAATGAATTTTCATAATCAAAGACTTGGGGAAGTCTAGGGGCGGGGGTGAGGAGAGGTAGAACTAGAGAAAGAGAACAGAGAAAGATCGACGGAGAGTCTAAGTGCTGCACCTATATAAACAGTAAAATAGAGCTCGGCGTGGGCAACCAGCGGCAGGTCACGTGTTCAGGCACGTGATTGGCTATTACCGGAGCTCTTTGGCGTCTTCCGTAGCATACGATTGGCTCTCACAAAAGCCCACTCACAATTACTCACAGGGTACTGGATTTAGCAGAGATGGTAGTGGTGAAACTAGGCTGAATGTATGTCTGCATGGATTGAGGATTGATCTGAATTCTGCCTGTATCCTCTGCCATCCACCCATCTGCTTTTATCCTCTTAACTCGTCAGTCTCATATTCCATGAGATCAAATTTTGTTAATATCTGTCAGTGTTTTTCATTCTATACCCTTTCCCTCTTCACCTCATTCCCTATGTTGTTTCCTTAGGCTATATCACCCACCTATTCATTATTGCAACTTGTTTATCTCATCAGAACTTCTAACCTTTCCTGTACTTATGTTGCAGCGCATTTCATTTATAACCTGCTTCATATTCATTGTCCTTCCTATAGTTCTTTCCATACTCTCTTCTTTGTCCTAGTTCTTCTGCTTTTTAACCAATCATATCTCTCTATTTGCCGTGAACCCTCTTGCCCTATTTGATAACTGCATCGTCCTTTTCACCCACTTCATACTTCACATTTATTGCCCCTCTTTAACCTGTATCTCTACCTAATTTGTCCAGCTTCCTCTGTATTCCTTAGCAAGCACACCTCTGTATTCGCCCGTACATAAACGCTCATGGTGTCCTGTAGCCACCACTCGACTCCCGGAGTTCAACATTCTCATCGCCGTGTTACCGACCTGCCTGCCGTATTCCGCTCCCTCCTCACCCCGCCCCGCCCCCACCCCGCCAGGGGGCGTAGTCAGCATCCTTAAACACACGGGGGCTTTTCACTTCCACTCCAATCCTCTCCCAGGCGGAGCCACCTACCGCACGTAGACCCCACTCTACGAGGGCTCCGGGGGAGAGGTGGCTTTACCCTCCACTATCAGTAAAGCATCTGGGGGAGAGCAGTAGTAGGAGGAGCTCGGAGGGTGAAGGATCCGAGGTCGGGGGCAGTAATATGTATAGGCTGTAAGGTAAAGGATCCGGGGGAGAGCTGTATACATATCTCATAGCATGAAGGATCTGGGGGAGAGCGGTAGTATGTGTACCTCTGAGAGTAAAGGATCTGGGGGAGAGCAGCAGTATTTGTAGCTCTGAGAGTAAAGGATCTGGGGGAGAGCAGCAGTATGTGTAGCTCTGAGAGTAAAGGATCTGGAGGAGAGCAGTAGTATGAGTAGCTCGGAGTTGTTTTTTTTTATTCAGGTGAGATACAATAGGATACACACAATCGCCTTCAAACTATTAGGCGTTCTTCTTTGCACAATACAAACAAGTGAGCACAAGAGACTTAATATGGTCCAATACGGCTTAGAATGTTTAGAAGATAAAACGCTATGATTATTGTCTATATCATCAGTATAAAAGACCTGAGGGGGGAGAGAGAAGTATGATGCTTAGCTCTGAGAGTAAAGGATATGAAGGGGGTGAGCAGAAGTATGTGAAGCCCAGATGGTAAAGGATCTGGGGGGAGAGCAGAAGTATGTGTAGCTCAGAGGGTAAAGGATCTGGGGGAGAGCAGAAGTATGCGAAGTTCAGATGGTAAAGGATTTGGGGGGAGAGCAGCTAGTGTAGCTGTGTAGCTCGGAGGGTAAAAGATCTCGTGGGAAAGCAGTAATGTCTTACCCCTGGTAATTTTATCCCATAAGCTTAACATTGGGAACTCCGTTCCCCATGGTCTATATCATGTGCAACTTCCATTCTTCTAGTGTGAACAGGGGTGAGATAAATACAGAAAGCAAAATTGTCATTCCCCGACTCATTTGGACTAGTGGAGACTTTTACCCAAACTTGTTGGTTCTTTAGTATGTGAAGCAGTATAAAGGATGCGAACTGGGAGAGCAGAACTTCGTGTAGCTCGGAACGTCAAGGATTCAAGTGGGGAGAGAGCAGAAATATATATATATACATGTTTAGCTTGGAAGGTAAAGGATCCAGGGGGAGAGCGGTTTTAGGAGCAGCTCAGAGTGCAGAGAATCCGGTCGAGAGCGGTGGTAGGAGCAGCTCAGAGTGCAGAGAATCCGGGGGGAGAGCAGTGGTAGGAGCAGCTCAGAGTGCAGAGAATCCGGGGGGAGAGCAGTGGTAGGAGCAGCTCAGAGTGCAGAGAATCCGGGGGAGAGCGATTGTAGGAGCAGCTCAGAAAGTATAGAATCCGGGAGAAGAGCGGTGGTAGCTCACAGCGTATCTGTCCTCAAGCTACACCACGTGCGCTGCAGAAGACACCAGCTCTGCAGTGTGCGCCTTACACGGCCCCCGACAGAGGCGCAGTGACACGGTGGCCCTGTCAGCGCGATCCCACTCCGAGGCAGATCAGTCGTCAATCTACCCGGACTTACCGCCAGCCAGAGAACCACAGCGACCACTACCGGCCTTACCGTTCAACGTCAACAGATCGTTAACGGTGATATCTTACTAACAGCAAATCATTCCTATATCATGGATTTACCAAAGACCCTAGTTTATTGAAGCACCATATCGCTAACAGCGCTAAGCTCTGAACATCAGCCATCAATGATGGGCGCCCGTTAACGGACCGTTCATCCTTGATACAGAGCCGTGTGAGTGGAAAGTAGAAGACGCGACGCCACCTCCGAGCAGGCCACACGTGTGAGGAGAGAGTCAGGCTCTGACGTACCTGAACAGTGTCTCTGGATGTAATCGTTACGTGACACGTGTGAAACAGTCGGCAGTTACTGACAGGGGCTCAGAAATACACGGAGGGAGTTATAGTGCTAGAAAATGCACAACACAGCAAGGAGTGACTTAAAGCGATACAAAAGACAAGACAAATCAAGGAGTGAGTTATAATGATACAAAATATATAACAAAGCAGGGAATAAAGCAGGGAGTTACTGGTCATGATTCAAAATACAGGGAAGGGAGCAAGGAGTGAGTGATATAAATCACAGGACACACCATGGAGTGAGTTATACTGATACAAAATAGAAAACAAAGCAGGGAGTGACTTGTCATGATACAAATACAGGAAATAGCAAGGAGTGAGTTGTACTGATAAAAAATACAGGACAAAACAAGGAGTGACTTTTGGTAATACAAAATAATGGACAAAGCAAGGAGTGAGTTATAGTGATACAAAATCCATAACAAAGTAGGGAGTGACTTGTAGTGATACAAAGTACAGGACAAAGCAAGGAGTGATATATAGAGAAGATAAATATATGATATTGCCAAGAGCGACTGTTAAAAAAAGCTTCAAGTGAAGTGTGGAATTGCCTACAAAATCAGGTCGAAATTTTCAAGTGTGTCTGGTGCCGTTCTTACGACGTTTGTTCTAGCCCGGACTACTCTGCTACAGCCCTGCATAGTCCCGAAGCCTCTTTAATGTGACTCCCGCTGTTGCTTCCCTGTAACAACACCAGGGTCAGGGTAGACCTTGTAATTCGTTAAGGAAAGTGATTGCTAGTTCCGCCATCATCCACATAGAAATTGTAAGATAGCACCACTGTAATCAGGGGACAACCGCCGGTATAAGTTTTTATAATCGATTGATAATTGTTAGGCGTGACTAAGACCCATCTGTGGCAAAGCAAAGAAAATAAACAAAAACAATCCACCGATAACTGCACCCGCCAAGCGCTGGGTGTTTTTCGTATCGGGGGAACGCTGGCTGCTATCTACCCTATAGCACAGGAACATAGACCTTGAGAATCCGGACTTTAAGGGAAGGAGTACCAGCCACAGCTCGCACGTTACACCTGCTAGTCCACTCATCACACGAGCAGCTCGCTACACGGAGACGACGTGAATGTTACTGGTCGCCCGATGTGACGGACACGACGTGAGTACTGCTATCTAAAAAGGACCAGAATGCAGACGTTAGTAGGGCCTGTTGTAAATGACGCATGTGTACAGTGAGTTTACAGCAAGGCTTACTGTAAAGGGTATGTGTGTGTGCAGGGAGTTCACAGTAGGGCTTGCCATAAAGGGCACGTATCTGTAATGAGTTCACAGCAGGGCTTGCCATAAAGGGCACGTATCTATAATGAGTTCACAGGAGGGCTTGCCATAAAGGGCACGTATCTATAATGAGTTCACAGGAGGGCTTGCCATAAAGGGCACGTATCTATAATGAGTTCACAGGAGGGCTTGCCATAAAGGGCACGTATCTATAATGAGTTCACAGGAGGGCTTGCCATAAAGGGCACGTATCTATAATGAGTTCACAGGAGGGCTTCGTGTAAAGGGTGTGTGTGTGGACAGAGAGTTCACCGCAGGGCTTGACATAAAGGGTGTCTGTGAACTGTGAGTTCATGAAGTGTCTGACATGATTCACATATTTCTAGACTAGCACTTGTCTTCCAAATGATTGCAGAAAACCATATTTTTCTGTACATTTCCTATATAAATCAATCAAATATAAACTGGCTAAATTTACCTACTGGTTTAGGTCAGACTCAATGATATTTTGTATTTCAATTACTTGGTATTAGAATAGGTTAAAGGCATATCGGACAATTTGGCGTGAAAATTAAAACCCATGTCATTTTTCTGAAAATTGAATACAATGTTCTCTAAGTATTGTAGAGCACATATCTGACTTAAAAATCGGGGGTCACTGTGCGAGATTTTGATTTATTGATTAATATCATGATCATTTTATATAAGAATATATAGAGATTTTAAAAGGCGTTTTTCATATAGTAAAACCCATGTCATTTTCTTCAAACTTTCACAGGATATGGTATATGTATAGCACTATCTTTGTAGGTTTTAAAAATCATAGGTCACCGTACTCGTTTCTGAAAGAATTGAAGAAAACAATATTTTTCAGTACATTTCCTATATAAATCAGGCAAATGAAAAAGGGCCTATTTTACCAATTGGAATAGGTCCAACTAGACAAAACTTAAATTTTGCTCTTTAAAGTTTGGAATATGCCACAAATAACGAATTTCAATGGATTAATGGGAATATTTAAAAATCACCAGGTGGCGCCACCGTGGATTGTAGGATATGCCTTTAAAGGAATCAGGTTTAATTAATAGTGGTTAGTATTTGAAAATCACTGTCAGGTGACTCTAAAATATATTGTAAATATTCCTTTAAACCGGGTTGAACTGATCGATGGGAGTACAAATAATCGAAACATTATAATCGAAAAACAGCGGGTTTTTCAACTCCAAATTTCTACAAATGCAATTCATAAAATGATTAAGATACAACCCTTTGGCCTTTGAGTATACATCTCCCGCTTCTTAAAGCAACGACTGTCATTAGTCAAGAATTATCTTTGTAATTACGGTACACATAATTACATCCCATTCAACTAGATAGGATGCATGCTTCATTCCGATGATATATGATGCCCATCCTCTCAAAATACCCTCCGAGTCTAGGTTTTATACACCAGTCCTGAATGATCGGACCAGAAATCGGCCATCATGATATTTCTTTGTCAGAGTGTCTGTTGCCCGAGTTGCGGCGGGTAATTAACAAGTCGGCAGATATCTGTCAGATGTGGAGAATGGGGAGTGGCAGATGAAGGGAAGAAAACTAATCTAATCAACGTATTTCACAACAGTCTGTCACTGGTTCCGATATAGGGAAGGAGTCGAAAAAAGCATATTGTGATGAATCACCGTCAGGTTCAGAACAATAATCCATCATAGAGTCGGGGAAACATAGAGTTATTTCTACGAGCGTATTGCCCATACAATCCAGAGAAAACCTTATGTGCTGCCATTGAGCTACAACACAGCACGAAATATGAAGATGAGAGTGAGATTGGGTAAAATATATTTTTTTAGAACTTATTACCTTTTGAATAGTGCATGTGACTTCCACCTCAATCCTTTTACATTTGTAGTTTTCATTTATGTTGAGGAGTTGGCTAGCGTTTAAGTTTTGAAACCACTGAGTTCTGAAGGAAAAAAAAGTCATATTGCCGTAGGTTAACAATTTAAACCACCATCTATTTCATATGGCCTTATCCTTTAGACAAACTGAAAGTTTTGAATACCTCATTCAGTTATCTCTAACACGTTTGGCTATGTTTAATATGATGATTAGAGTTTTGACAAAAAGTGGAAAAAACTAATTAAACCAGACAACAAGGACGCACAGGGATCCGTAAAATTAAATCTGAATATGCTGCATATATATATTTAAGTCACGTGATATAGATAAAAACAGTCATTTTTATTAATTAAAAGTAATGCCAAAGGCCGAGGTCAAGGCCAAGGCTACCTCCTTGTAGGGGTCGGGCGGAACGTAGACCCTGGGGGAGGTGACCCAAGTCCGAGTTCCGTGGTGGAGGAGGGCCGAGTCCGGAGCCCCGTGGTGGAGGAGGGCCGAGTCCGGAGCCCCGTGGTAGAGGAGGGCCGAGTCCGGAGCCCCGTGGTGGAGGAGGGCCGAGTCCGGAGCCCCGTGGTGGAGGAGGGCCGAGTCCGGAGCCCCGTGGTGGAGGAGGGCCGAGTCCGGAGCCCCGTGGTGGAGGAGGGCCGAGTCCGGAGCCCCGTGGTGGAGGAGGGCCGAGTCCGGAGCCCCGTGGTGGAGGAGGGCCGAGTCCGGAGCCCCGTGGTGGAGGAGGGCCGAGTCCGGAGCCCCGTGGTGGAGGAGGGCCGAGTCCGGAGCCCCGTGGTGGAGGAGGGCCGAGTCCGGAGCCCCGTGGTGGAGGAGGGCCGAGTCCGGAGCCCCGTGGTGGAGGAGGGCCGAGTCCGGAGCCCCGTGGTGGAGGAGGGCCGAGTCCGGAGCCCCGTGGTGGAGGAGGGCCGAGTCCGGAGCCCCGTGGTGGAGGAGGGCCGAGTCCGGAGCCCCGTGGTGGAGGAGGGCCGAGTCCGGAGCCCCCTGGTGGAGGAGGGCCGAGTCCGGAGCCCCGTGGTGGGGGTCGGGGTCCCTGCGTAGAGAATGGAGGGAAGCCGAGGCCTCCCGAGGACACCCGAAGGAGGCCAAGGCTGCTCTTAGAGGGCCGTGAGGGCTGTGAGCGGAGAGGGGCTCCCTCCCCGTCTGTGAAGGCGTAGGCGGTGGGAGGGGCCGGGTAGGCCTGGACGTGAGCTCGCCAGGCGGCGGTAGGGCAGCCTGAGAGCCTGTGAGAGGCGGAACTGCCGATGGAAGAGGCGGTTTGGAGGAGGTCCTCGTTTGATGACTGGAGGAGGACCACGAGACCTGTGGGGCCGGGAGGGGACGACGTCCTGCCTCCTGAGGGCGTGATGCCCCGCTCTGCCCGTCCCTTCACGGGCACCAGGCTGGATGCCCTGAGGAGGGCGATATACCCGATGAGGATCACGGCGTTAGGGGCGAGTCCGGCCAAACTCGCTCTGTCGAAGAAGAGCGAGACTCCCGGGATATCCGAGGCTGACCTCCAACGGTTAGGCCTGGGTGGTGTAGAAGGGTCTGCATTCTGTCCTCCGTACGAGCTACTCGCTCCTCGACTCCGGCTTCGCGAGTTTCTTCCGGGTCTACCGTCCTTCGTTTGGATGCCCTGGTGATCTTGGGGCTGGAAGACTGAGTGGTCACGTGGGGAGGCGGCGGTCACGTGGGTCTTGAGAACTCCGGGTGGAGAGTGAAACCCCTCCCGCTCACATTATTCCCAACGAGTTGGGTTCAATGACAGTGAATGATAATGTTAAGAAAAAATTGTGATCATTGACAAAACACACATATCTTGCCAAATGGTGCACTGGTTGACGACTGAGTTTTACAGAATCGCCAGCTGTCTAGACAACTAATTCAAGCGGGCTTGAAAGAGTTATCTGCAGTCAAGTTCAACATGGTCACCAGGTGGTGCCATATTGTGTAATCTAACGTTATCTGAACCTCTTGAGTCGTCACGCAATTGGCGTCTACACCAGACAATTTCTAACCTTGTACAGCTCAAAGTTGTCTGGTGGTGCTAAATTCAAGAATTTCCCCCTAATCTAGTGTAAACGCTGGGATACACTCAAAACCCCAACACATATTTTGCCAAACCTCATTTTCCAGCCAACCAATCTTCCACTTCCACCCTTCTCATTCCACTCGCCACCTTCACCTATAGCACATCATATTTTACCCACCCACCCACACCTTCACATAAAAAAGCTATAGTATTATAATAAATTTGTTTATGTAGTGCTATCTAATTCTTACATATTCCTTTTACCCCGTATAACCAATCAAATCTATACATTTCACTTTACTCATGTATCCGTGTCTTCTATAATATTACTACATGAAATATTCTATAATAAATATTTTATTCTCCCAACCGCACCACAACTCTTCTCATGTCACAGGTCAGTATGAGGAGTAGTGTAGAAGGAAATCACACAACGAAGCTCAATGACCCACGGAGACTAAATCCCTCTGGCAAAACACTAAGCTGAAGTTGAAAGTCCCCCTTCCCTAAAAGAAATATCAACCGTACAGTGTAGAGACAGGTGTAACGATATCTTATCATGAAATCACGGTTTCCAGCATCTCATGATTCTTTACTATAAACATCATTCATCTTATTTATCCCAGTACATAAGGAGTAACATAGGAAAGTATTGTCATTGTCATTGTCATCACAAAGAACCCCTTGCTCAACTCCAGACACAGGTATAATCCATGTTCCCGGTCAAAATAGTGTTGAATTAGAAATGACTAGAATCTAGCGGGGATCCTGTTTGTTTTAGCGACGTGACTTTGCAGTGAAATGCAGGAGACAGAGAACCTTTGAGAGTGTGGCCGGATTCACACCTACCGACGGCAAATATACCGATGAACCTTCGTCAAAATTAAAGTCGGTCGGTGGTGATCAAATATGGGTATGGATTATCGGTAACACTCCAAGTCATTGGAGTGTTAACATCAGAAAGCTAAGTGGTTGTTCAGTGAAACCCGGCGTTTCTAGACGATTAAAACGTGACAACAGTAGATCGTCTCGCCAATAATCGTCAGGTGGTCCTCGATTACGTAATATCAGCAGCAATAGTCATCAGCCCAAGAGTTTCCTTGAGAAGCGTTTACTCTTTTATATGTACAGATTTCTCGCCACTGACATCTGGAAGTCATCAGGTGGAGCAAAATTCAAGAACTGCCGCCTATAATCGTCTAGTGTAAACGCCGGTATTAGTCTTGCTCCTGACGACTGACTTTATTTGCACCGATTTCTATAATATTTAAAGGAGAAAGTCTGAACCCTGCCTAAACTGCAGCTGCATGTGCATATTTCCCTTTAACAATACCACGACTCCACCTACCAATGTTTTATTGGGAACTTATGACAATCGTATGGTGGTCTCAGATTCTGTATTTCTTGGTCGAAATCAGTGTAAATACGGCGAATGAGGGTCCGTAGCAACCGTCTTCTGTTAACGCATTACCGTCAACTCTTCCAGTTAGCCATAATGACAGTAAGCAAAAATGCTGTTTTCTTATAAAATTGAGGTAGTCGCCAACCGATTTTGGACATTTAACTTCATTCTACCATCGATTAATTTAACACAGACACAGTTCGTCGGTGGTACTATATTATGTAATGTTTGAGAAAAAAAGTCGTTGCCTTTTCGTTTCCACCCGACCATCATTGCACCAAATATCAGGGGTGCCAAATGCCACACTCGTCGGCCAAAGTCGGGAGGTAGAAATACTGCATAATGCGATGTTTCCACCTTACGATTTTGTCTACCGATTATGGATTTTGGCACTACCCAGCGACTTGTTTGTCACTTTATACGCCCAGTCGGCGACTAGCAGTACCAAATATCAAACATGTTTGATGTTCAAAATGCTTTTGACTAGGCTTACCCGATGAACTTCAAGCCGTCGACTGGCGGTAACTGGTATACCCACTGGCCGACTGGCGGGTAGCGCGCAGATCAGACTGTGTACTTTGACGCGCTGGGCGCTCGCAGCTACCTCCACTAGGCAACTGGGCATTACTAGGTACCTCCAGTTGCACAGTGTGAACGGGGCCTAAGGTTTGCACAAGCTGCCGAACAGACTATGAGTGGAGAGCGTGTACAGCTTGTGCGAACCTAATATCGGCTGGGCGAGTATTCGTATAGTTAATCCCTTCTGGTGGGAGAAAAATGCATTTGACTTACTCGATACTCATATGATCGATACTTGAATTATGAGCAGCATATCCTCTTTTTTCAAATTCACGTTATTCAGACTGCCCAGCCTTCAGCATATGCTGGTTTGAATCGGCTAGAATTAAACTTTGATACATGATGGTCATACATTCCCACGATCCATAACTTCCGATTCAAAAATAACCATTCTTAACGCTATTTGAAGGTATATAAGAGTAGAGACGCTAATCCCATGAAAAGGAAAGTAAAAGTTATAGAGAAAACCCTACTCATAACCACTTAAGTGTTCCATATACCAGTAGAGAAGCCAATCCCATGAAAAAAAGTCAAGTTTACAGAGAAAATTCTACTCATCACGACTTGAGTGTTCAATGTAACGGTAGAGAAACCAATCCCATGAAATAGAAAGTCAAAATTACAGAGAAAGCGCTTCTCATCACGACTTGAGTGTTCTCACTGTCTTCTGACTCAGATCCCGCGCACGCCTCACCGTCACCCATCCATCACCTGGTCACGTGACCTCCTCCGTCTCACAGTCTCTGCCTGATCAGGATCCACCACTACACGTGGGCAGGTGAGTACCGTAAACTACCTGATCAGGATCCACCACTACCCGTGGGCAGGTAAGTACCGTAAACACCTTAATCAACACCCTCACGTGGGCAGGTGAGTACCGTAAACTACCTGATCAGGATCCATCACTGTACGTGGGAAGGTGAGTACCGTAAACACCTTAATCAACACCCTCACGTGGGCAGGTAAGTACCGTAAACTACCTGATCAGGATCCACCACTACACGTGGGCAGGTAAGTACCGTAAACTACCTGATCAGGATCCACCACTACACGTGGGCAGGTAAGTACCGTAAACTACCTGATCAGGATCCAACACTACACGTGGGTAGGTGAGTACCGTAAACACCTTAATCAACACCCAAACCTGGGCAGGTGAGTACCGTAAACACTTTGATCAACACCCTCGCGTGGGTAGGTGAGTACCGTAAACTCCTTAGTCAACACCCTTACGTGGGTAGTTAAATACCGTAAACACCTTAATCAACACCCTCACGTGGGCAGGTAAGTACCGTAAACACCTTAATCAACACCCAAACCTAGGTAGGTGAGTACCGTAAACTCCTTAATCAACACCCTCACGTGGGCAGGTGAGTACCGTAAATACCTTAATCAACAGAATTGATATGTTTCGATACCGTTTACATAGAAAGGTGAACAAACACAGCTCTTTTGATAAAAAGAATGTTTGAAATAGACCTTCAGGATACTTGATTTTTAGTTTTGTATGTAAGTGAGTGAGCTTGATGAAGAGATAAATCCTAACACGGCTTCCTCAGCCCATACCAATGTTCCCATCCTGAAATGGAATCGTCTTGTTCCAGATTTCAATTGCGATTTTATTCAGGATTGTAGTATCTAGATATATATGTCTCCACCTTGCCTTCACCCTCAGGATATACGTTGCCAGCATTCTTTCTACCAGACCTCCCATTATCTGTTATTCTTTAAAACTATTTCTAGCAACTTCGAAATAGGTTCAGTTAATATGTCCCCTGGGGTTTTCGTGAGTCTGCCATTTTTCCAACCAGCGAACTCTTTTATGTATTTATTGATCACAATGTCGCATTTTTTAACAAAGTTCATTTCCATACGTGACCAGTTTGTAAAGACCAATAAAAAGCGTGCATATGCCTTAATGAGACTGTTCCCCATAGGGAGAGGGAGGGCGGGTGAGTGGTAGTGATTTGGAAGGGGTTGTTTCTATTAGATTATCTAGGATTGCCGATACGGGATGACTTCCACAAATCGCTTTAGTGCATAGAATGTCTGCTGATAAACTGACTGTGGATTATCGCCGGCGCTATGACCTGCAGCAATGACTTGACCAATTCAGGCAATACTCAATAATTCATGATATGGAACTTCATAAAATAAACAGAGATGTTAAGATACATAAGTGGAATGAAAGATGGAAATGAAACTAGAACTGGTACTATATATCCAATTTTTTATCAATATCTGTTTATTATGTACATCACGCATGGGTTTTCGTCCTGTTACCTATTTGATCTCCCGTACATAATGCAAATAGAGAGAAGAAAGTCATAATACATGAACAAGACACAGCAATATAGGACAATACAATGACAATTATATATATAGACAACCATTCTTCAATATGCTTCAGGACAAACCTCCTTACATTTAACTTGAAACATTTTCTGAAATTCAGCAGGAAAGTTTCCCCAAAGTTTCTTTCCTAGATAAATAACTGATATCGATACTTTTCTGTTTGGGGTCTCTTTTTCTTTAAGAATAGTCTTATCTGCACTGCTTTAAACTAGCACACATTAGATGTGTGACCTTTGAGAACATAATTCCGATCGTAATATATGCAGAGTGAAAATATTGCAGTACAGACCCCCACCCGATGATATCAGGTTATTGCTTACAACATGATGAGCATGCTGGCTGGGAATACCTATCACTACGCGAGTGATAACCTGAGTGGGTCCTGAAGTGTCTCCAGGCATTCCCCTGGTTGACCCTGAAGAGGCCTCCAGGAATTCCCCTGGTTGCTCCCGAAGATGCTATCAGGATATATATTGGTTGTTTTAAAAAGAATTCTCAAGGGCACTATTATATATGTATTTCTAAGTTTCTTTATTGAGTCATTTCTATGATTGCACCATTTCTGGTATTTGTTGTACATGGTAACTCAACAAAGAGGCCTGGATCTCAACCCAATGATTGGCTTTTTTGTTTATATTTGTTCACAAATTCATGAATCAACCATGATGTTAATAGTCATGATGGTTCATACATCATAACTAGTACCTTTTGACATCTATCTGGGAAATTACAGATTCTGTATAGATTCAGATTTTATATTTTCGGTTAAGGCCTTGAAGGTACATAGGTCAGTGGTATTTCTAACAATTCGTAAGACTTGATTCCATAATGAGCCACTATAATCTATTTTTGGCGTATAGATTTCATCACACGATACCCATATCATTCATTGACGTAGAGTCACGTTCCCTCAAAGAGGTGATCTGCTCACTGATCATGCCAAAGCAGGAGACTGAACAAAGCTCTGTATGCCTACTGTCTCCAACCACAGCCTCTGCATGCTCCTGCACTCATTGTCTGTGTGAAGAGTAGGACAATGCCACATTCACCACTTACTCACGTTTGCTCGGCTGGCCCGCTCCCTAATGATGTGCTTGGAGAGCGTGGGGTGTGCAGGGAGATGGTGATGGTGACAATGATGTGATCTATTTGCCTCATTTATTTTATCACTCTCAGCAGATTACAGTTGACCCGCCATGGTCGTCGTTTGTTCACATTACAAAGTTAATGTGAATATTGGGTGCTGACACCATGTGAACTGATTATGACGTCATCAGTCTGACGCAGCCTTAACCCTCTCTTTCCGAGTGATGCCCGGAGGCGCCTTCTATCGGTGGTGAAATGAACGACACTCAGCTTGTCTCATGTTAAGACCAAATACCGCTGCAGACATTCTCATGGAGGAGACAAAAGATGCCTGTGGGTAATTCCGTAATATCTCAACCCATTCTCAACTGCTGTGAAGATATTGTACCGAATACTCAATGCCTAATTCGGTGAGTCTTTTCTTAATTGTTAAATAATCATGTTCATGGGGTGAGATAAAATCAGAAACCCACAGGATGAAGTTTAGCTATCAACTTCTTTACCTTATATAAGCAGACTTGCTTACTGCCTTCGCATGTCGAAAATACGCGGTGAAATTATCAAATATGTCCCGATTGAAAAGGCAAAGGGGTCTATATATAATCACTGATTTCTTATATAGGCGTACGAAGACAGTCACTCTGTTTTCCTATTATTATATGTCTATGAACGGCGAGATTTTACCTAGTCACATGGTCACAGTGAGACGTACGTCTATAAATATGACATGGGTAGTTGCGAGCAGTTTAGTAGGATATACAGCCACAGGGAAAAAATGAGTTACAAGTGATTCATTCAAACTTTCAAGCTAGGGATGTAGATCTCGTTTAATAATTTGATCAAAAGAAGCACGATATGGGAGGACGTCCCAACAGGGTCGATATGTTTTACTTTTATCTTATACCTTCAAATTTAAATAGATATTGAAATATTAAGTGAAAACATCACTACGTCAAGCAGCTATCCCGAGTGTTTTTGTATGGCCGAAATCACTTTAAGGATGTATGCATAGCTCTTTTAAAAAAACCCATGATGCATTCAATAAGTTACTTATTCAATAAGTTCCAATAATATTTTACTATAATTGTCTGTTTGCTTTTTACTGTGACTTTTCATGTTTTTCTGTGTAAGCAATCGTTCCATACACCGTTCTATACTCGCCTGCATCAATTGTGCATTAAGAGTATGTGTGTATTAAATTCCATACCAGTATACTGTCTGGTGTGACAATGCTACTAATATCAAGCAGAGGTTGGTATCTGTGCGACAAGCATAGGTATATAATAATGCTTAATACCAATAGAATCAGAAATCTCATTGGATGGTCTGTCACCTGATTAGTACGTCACATGAAGAGGTTTCTTTCTCTAGAAAGCACAACGACAAGCATGTCACGTGATACCTTCTCATCCAATCACAACACCCCGTGACGAGTCCAGTGTCATAATGAATATTTGATGACATTGTCAATGCTTATTAGTAATAAATCATGTGACTGACATCTAATAATCGTCCAATCTTCACTGTCAGTGGAGTAAACGTGTACTGGCGAAGTGAAGGAGGGAGGTGGTGAATATAGTGAAAGCCACAAACTGCAACTTTATGAGGATCGATATGCAAATCTACAAGCCTCGCAGACTCGTCTTCTTTTGTGTTTTGTTTTTTTTACTTTTTTTCATCTTTCCTTTTTGCTTTGGCATTAGACTAGTTTCAATCCCTGTCTCCTGTGCCTCCCCTCCTTGCCCTCTACCTATTCCTTCCCTCCTCGCTGGGATAGGCTGATTCCTGGGGCTATCAGGCTTTAGGGGAAGTCCAAATATTGCAAAGTACATAAGTAACCCGCCTAACGGACACCCCGCGTAAGCAGGCACCCCGTGTTGACGGACACCTTATCTCCGAACGCATCCCTGTATTGGATGTTTATTCTAACCCCGGGTAAGTGGGCACCCCGCATCAGCGGGCTTGTTTCAAATTAAAATATACAAATTATACAAAATAAAATGTGAATACCGTGTGAACAAAGATGTACTTTCACCACTGCTGTGAGACAAATACTTATATTCTTCTGGAGAATATCTCCCTTGAAACACATTACAAAGGGGCTCTATTTGCATTAGCGGACAGAGAAAAGGGGAATACTTCCACTATATGTGATATATATCCTGGTGCATCGGGAGCTCTGAATCCGGCGTTGGTGGCTTCTAGGCTTTACGCCGAGCCTCCACTGCTTGATATATGGCTACGACATGGTTACGGCATAGCTTTTTCTTTTAGATTTATTTCAGCCAGTTCTGTCGCATAAGGACAGATCTTCCAGTGGAAGTTCACAAAACTTTGACATTACATCATCAAACGTATTAGTCAGGTTTCTTCTTAAGAGCTAGGTGATAGATGTTTGATAATAGATGGAGTGTCACCATATGATGCATGATTAACAGTCGTTCACCATGTCACAGACTACCGTATTATATGACTATATGTCTAAGCACACCATTCATAAACAGACGACATACTTTTAACTAATTTCTTGAAGTCCTTCTTGGTTTCAACCTCATTGGTAGAAGGTCCCATTTCTTAGAGCATCTATAAAAAGGAAACCTTTGATAATGGCCTCTATTTACTCTACGGGCTTAAACTCAATGCAGTTGTCACTTCTGGTACGGCTTATGTTGGAATCCAGATTCCCGCGGCCCAGTGCCTTCTTATACATCATGGCTATAAATTGAAATTCCTGTATTCCAGCCTTGTCAAAATGTTGAAAAATTCGGTTCCATAGAATGTCCCACTACGACACTAAATTGTTGAGTCATCGCTGTGTCGGAACGATGGACAATTGTGTGTCGTAGTGTGTCGGGATGCTTGTCTTGTGTCAGGAGGTCAGTGGGTTCCTGCCCATACCATGATATAAACTGAAGACTTTCCACCGCACTGCGATGAAAGATGTCAGGTATAGTGTCAGATATCGTAGTGTATCCGGCAGGTCTGTATTATAATAAACCATAAAACCTGCGGGCATTGGCTTGTAGCTCAGTGGGTTTGGCAGTAAACAAAGACAAGGAGGTCGCGGCCCCGACACATATCACAATATGTCACCGAGACACTACGAAGCATACTGCATGGTTCTCTATGATAGTCGAAGATTTTCTCTCATCACAGAACTAATGAATCTTACATTGATTTATCCAATATGTGCCCATGAAACTGCTGTATCGCTATCACATCATAAAATTAGTGTTACCGCATGAGTATAGTGATACAAACCGATATTACGGGAGCAACGCTTTTCCAACCGGATCATTAAAGTAATCGTAAAAATGAATCTGAGATCCGATGATAGCAAATGATACTGTAAAAACTGGACCAACAACCCCTCGGTGGACTATTCCTCACTCTCCATGTATAACTTGGTGCTACACATACACAGGGACTGATAATGTGTACTAAGAGTGTATTTCCCCTCATGTAACCGATCTTTTTGAAGTATGCTATAGGTTTAACTCACTGAATAAACCATAGCTATTGGTTTACTGCGCTCCATGCCATTTCAACGGGGACATTTTTAAAGGTGAGTTTTGAGGGTGTTCTACCATTCATTGTCTGTACGTTGAATGGCGTTCACATTTCACATCATGAATGTTGTATTTGGCAGCACGAACGCAATAGGCTACAGTCCAGCCAATACACTGACTATGGACAATGTATAACTGGTGTTCAACTACCAAAACGTGACAAATGTCATCCATCAATATTTGTTAGATGAATATTTCTATAATTACGTTGTGCGCTAGTTAATATGACAAATAATAATAATAAATACAATTCAAATGTCAGCCATCGTTGAATTTCCAAAGTTTTATCATAATACAAGGAACACATCCATGGTTATAGAGATTTATTAGAGAATTTAATGAGGATCTATTAGAGGATTTAATGCAGCACTAAATCACCTACAATGAAAATAATCGTGATTAAAAATGATATGAGAAAGAAGACACGTGACACCACCTACCTTCTCCCGGCGTTTACACTAGACGACTTAAAACGTGACGACTGTAGATCGTCTGGCCAATAGTCGTCAGGTGGTCTTTGATTATGCAATCTCGGCCGTAATAGTCGTCGAGCCAGAATGTACTCGAAGTTTCTCTCTAGACGATGTTTTATATAAATACAGAGTGAGTTGTTACATAATCGCCAGCCGGCTTGAAATCGTCCTCGGCTATCAAATGGTCTGCATAATCGGTGCTCTCAAATTGTATAGTCTGACATAATCAGACGATCTGTAGTCGCCATGCATTTAGCGTTTATACTTTTTCTTACATTTTACTGCCGGAAGTTTTTCGGTGGTGCTAAATCCGCGAATCGTTGCCTTTTATCTTGTAGCTTATACGGACACCTACTGCAATTACTACACAGCTGGTACCTGCATCTTAAGCCGGAGACACACCAGGCGAGAAACGCACGATTTCCGGAATCGCCAATACAAAATGGCGTGTATATGAGCTATTATTTCATAGCTCACCTTATTATTACTTCTAAGACGCTACATTATTGATGGGAAATGTTAATTTGAAATAATATTTCACATATTTGCCATTTTTGGTTGGCGATTTCAGAGATCGCTGGCTTTTCTTTATTGGTGTGTCTCCAGCTTAAGGTACCAGCTTCGATTCAGACGTCTGATCAATTAAAGCCTAGTCCAAGTGAAAATAGAGAAGAGGAAAATCTCTACTCTTGTTCCCGTTCTGGGTCTGTTCTCTAATTACAGAGAATATATATATATATATATATATATATATATATATATATATATATATATATTCACACTGTTCACATGTTGTTCACACTTGATCACATCTCATTTTGCGGGAAAGACTCTCGTTTGGGTTGCCGCTGATGAGAAAGCTACTGAAACATAGACAGCTGCCAACAGGTAGGCCGCTGACAGGCAGACTGGGAACAGAAAGGTGGCTAAAAGGCAGGTTACTGACAAGCAGGATGATAACAGGCAAGGTGTTAACAGGCAGGTTGGTGACAGGAAGGTTACTGACTGGAAGTTGGCTAAGAGGCAGGTTACTGACAAGCAGGATGATAACAGGCAGGCTTGTGACAGGTAGGTCACTAACAGCCAGGTGGCTAACAGGCAGGTTGGTGACAGGCAGGTTGGCATCTGGGAGGCTGCTTACAGACAGGCTGTTAACAAGGTTACTGATAAGCAGGATTCTAACAGGCAGGCTGGTGTCAGGCAGGTCACCAACAGGCAGTTCACCAACAGGCAGGTGGCTAACAGGCAGGATTCTGACAGGCAGGCTGGTGACACACAGATTGATGACCGGTAGACTGCATTTTACCAAGTTTCTACCCGACGATTTCGGCTTTTGGCTCCACTCGCTGGCTATGTGTCGCTTTTGAGTACATGTTTGTGAGGTGGATCAGGTGGTACCAATTTTAGGGCAAAGATTTCCACAACGTTATGGAAATCGGCACCTCATGACAGCTCTTTGGCTCACTGATTCAGTGGTTCTGGGTACATTGAATTGGTGGTAGAATCGAATTGGCTAGAGACGTAGGCAGGTGTAATCAGATGATCTGCAGTCGCGACTCACTTGTCATTTACAGTAGACGGTTTCTACCCGTTTACGGCTGAAAGTCGTCAGATGGTGCAAAATTCGAAAATCGCCGCCTACAATCGTCTAGTGCAAATGCCGGGTGAGGCAGCACATGTACCTTCAGATAAAGCAAGCTGTAAACGGTATGTAGCAAGACGATTAATTTGCCAAGTGACAACTTAAAAAACTATTAACGGGAGATAAATGATAAAGCATGTGGAAGAAACAGAATGTAAGCGGTAGTAAAAATGTGATTCTCTGTCCGGCCTCGGTCCCCGTCTCATGTGGGAGGAGTGAGAGAGGCGGCATGTCGGGCGGGTACGTCATAAATCACACCTCAAATAGCCATCTACAGACACGGTAAACAAACATGTCAAGACACAGACTCCAACATGTTATTAATGACATTAATCCAACTGCTGAGCCACACATGAAAAACTGAACGAGTCGGGCCAAAACCTCGTTTACATTGGCCGACGAAAACGGCATAGAATTTCTAAGCTGCCCTAAAAGTCTGTCGGTGGTGCCACCTACTGCACGTCGTTATCAATTAATCGGTCAGGGAAGTCATTTTCACTCATCATCAGGGACCAAGTTTACCTTTGACAAAATCGAATTGAATTAATCTGTCAGTTGGTAAAGAAATCCGTAGGTGGTGCCAATATTGCGTAATTCAAGCGGTGGTCGGTAAATCCTCAGCCTGGGTCGTTTCCAATGGCCAATCTTGCGTCAGTAGCGCTAAAAGTTCGTCGATGGTTCCTGACTATAGATCGGTGCCAACTAGTCAGCCAATGAAAAAAAACCTTAAGTTTACCCTTACCAACGGAAAGTGAGCCGAGTTTATATCTGAAAGAGGAAAGTTTGGAGCTAGTGTACCCCGAGAAAATATCGGCATTGATAATCGGTGACAGATAAAACGTGACGACTGTAAATCGTCCAGCTAATAGTCGTCAGGTGGTGCTTGATCACAAAATATCGGCCGGAATAGTCATCAGCCCAAGAAATTTCTCAAGTGTTTACACTTTTTATATGTAGCGATTTCTATCCATTGACAGCTGAAAGTCATCAGGTGGTGTAAAATTCAGGAATCGCCGCCTACAATCGTCTAGTGTAAACGCCGAGTTATAGTCGTCAGGCGGTGCTAAAATCAAGAATCGCCGGCTACCATCGTCTAGTGTAAACGCCGAGCTAACACTGTCACTGATTATCGGTATCGTCTCTCGGGGAACACCACCTCACGACTTTCCTGTTTACGATACTTTATCGGTGCGTTTTCCGTCGGCAGCTGTGACCGCGGCCTCCCACTCATCTGGTGCTACTGATGGATAGTGGCCCATTAGTTCGTCTTTTAGTTTTTACTTTCACAGGACCACATTTCAGTGTGCAGGCTTCTAAGTCCCACATAGATCTATTACGAAAATCAACCCAAAGGTCTCATGCCACTATATATCAGCGTTGATTAACCTTTCTTCGAGCCACTAAAGGAACAGAAGTTTCTTTTCTGAAATTAAGTAAATCACGCTGGTATTTGAAAAGTGACGAGAAGGAAATTCTTCGATTTAAACATCCGACTTTAAACTGGAATTCAGATGTGCAGTTTTCGGAAATAGCCATAAATACAAAGACCGATTTCCAAAATTTACTTAGAGTCACTGGTTGTTAGCAAGTGAGTCTGACTTCCTTCGATTTAAAAAAAACAACTTTTTTTTAGGATTGGGACACGAAACACGCCCCGACTCCTTTTCCTCATTAAATATATTTAGCGTATTTATACTGCGAAGGCGTCAACTATCGTCGGTGTGAGTGCCCTTACAAATTTTGGGTAATCTCAACAAACGAAAATATACAGTAATATCGATGATTTATGTGTAAAAAACATAACATCTCATTACGTAACATCTCATGTGTGGATCATCGAAAGCATTTAAACTAAATTGTATGTAGATAGTTGTCGAATTTTAAATAAAAAAAGTCCCTTTTTACAACATATAAATTCATCTTGTTTATCAGTTTGTTCTACATATTAATCACATTCAAGGAGAAGAAAAGAAATGAATTGGATATTAAGCTAACTCTGAAAATTAAATATATATGTTTATGAGGCCATCCATAAAGTACGTACGCACGGAGGGGGTCGGGGGTAAAGGATTTTAAATATATTGCGCACATGCTCTTTTTTGTTCCATTGCGTTCAAGATTGGGAGGGGGATTCTGCGTACATACTTTATGGATGGCCTCTTTTCGATTTACATCAGCAGTTGTCTGGCGGTAGTTCAGTTAACGTCGCGTATAATGTATATGTTAGTCAGTGAGAGATGCAGCCTAGATCCTTGATGTTAGACCGTTTTACCTGATCCTAAATGGTAATTGACTGTGTCTGTCCGTTGGAATCCCTGCAGCCATTTCTCTGATCCACTCTTCCTATTAGCAGTGACTAGACTTGTGGTTCTATCTGCTTCCTGAGCTGGTGGGGTAACGACTTTAATTAACAAAGGACCTCTTGATCGTGGATGGGATGGCCGTCGTAATACCTGCCTTTCTTGATGTTAGTGACAAGCATAAGTGAAGATTAAATTAGATGAGCACTGAGGATGACAATGATTCATCAAAGGTTGATGCTTTTCACCATGTCCACTTCCTGTGTATACTGGAAAAAATATCTATATCCTTGCAATATTTACTGAATTATCAGTACATTATATATTGAAAATGCTACTTCAATACTTGTTCGTAATTTTCTCGTTCCGTTGGAGTCTTTCTGTTACGAAATGCTCCTTGGTTGGAAAAAAATACTTCAATACTTGTTATGATACCCTGGATGCATCGTGAGGACGTCACGACCATGATCACATTTATTGTACATACAAACCTATTACGATGCACGCCAATGAGGCTGTTTGTCTATAATACAGAGGTACGCGATCGTCTACGGTGTTTGACACTCTGATCGCAGTCGTCGGGGACCTTCACTTTCTATCATAATAGATGGATGCCGGGCCTTACTCTCAGTAATCACATTGACAGAAATGTAACGCCTGACTGTTTAAGAAGAAATCATGAGATACTGCACATTTAAATGTGTAGATGAAAGGCTACATCAGTATAGTAACAGATAACAAAATTTATAGAAAACCAATACAGAAGAAGGATGAATAGAAAAAAAGAGAATATTCCGAGAACCATTTGACAATAATCCATTTTCACTGGCCGACGAAAACAGCACTGATTAATTGAGTTCTTCGTTTGGTCGATTGGTGGTGGCCAATGACTGCCCGTTGATGTCTAAAAATCCCCAAGGGTGATTGAATGCCATGTTTCTGCCGTATTTGACATATCCATAGCGACGGAAGAGTCCTCTAACTCAATGACTATAACCAACGATTTCAGAACCCTTTGATTCTTTCAGAGGGTAAAGAAGCCAGTGGGTCGTGGCCTCATTGCATAATCTATGCACACTTAATCTGTGAGCCCTTCACTGGATGCCTTTTTAACCGATCAGTATAACCTAAAGATCGATCCTTGGTTACCGACTGCAGATCGGTGGTGAATAGCCGGCCAGTGGAGAATGGCTTCATGTGAGATTATAACGTGGAGAATATCTCTTGATCTGTTGATACAACACTCAGCCATCTCCAATCCCTGCTTCAGAATGTAAATCCCACTTCACTTCCGTCCACGCCCCCAGGTAACTCCCGCCAATCCCCATTTCCGGTCATGTGAGGTCACTTCCGGAATCTCGACACCGAGGCAATGACCTTTGACCTGGACATCATTGTATTCTCATTTAGAAATGCGGCTTACAAAAATATGATGTCTTATTCTAACTGGAGGCGGTACAACTGAATAGTATTTATTCTTTAGTAGCCCAAACCTTCACATTTGATATTTCCCACTACATATGAGTTACCAGATACAATGCTATGAATGGAGAATATGAGATTTCATTCCTCTGAATTTCTGTTTATTTTAAGCTTGTGAAATTGGTCTCTTAGAAAAATTGAAACGTCGGAAAATAAACAGAAATGGAGAATGGGATTGTGAAATAATAAAATAATTATTTAATTATAAATAGTTATGATCGTGAAAGAAAGTGAGCGGTTGACTTTAACCCTTTAACAGCAGGATGATGCCTTCAGGCATTCCCCTGGCTACGGCGGGAAGATAACTCAAGGCATCTTCGAGGCATCAGTTAAACTTATTTACAAAATTCAATAGATAAAAAGATGATTGTTTGATTTAAAAGAAATTTTGAGAATGTATAAGAGCCATATTGACCTTTGATTTGGTACAATAGAATATATTCAGTCACCAAGGTAAATTACTTAAATCACATAACACATGACATGTCATGACATTGCTATTTCCGAAAAAAGGTGCCTGCTGTAGTAGGGTCGTTTGGGCAGGCAATGCCTGCCGTGTAATGGTGAACAGGGAAACTGGGTGCTGCAGGGAAAGGGTTAAATTACTTACAATTTTCCAAATATATTCTTATTTCGAGCAAATCAATTCATAACGCAAACCATTCAGGCAAGGTAAGCTAGTCCACCTATATTATTACCAGGGTACAGTTCCAGTTGTAGTCTGGGACTGATGGGTGCAGTATGAGGCTTTGGTTCATCTCCCTGGTCTCTGGTACAACTGATCAATAAGATATCCGTCTCACTTTCTTCTCCTACCATTCCAGGAGGAGACGTAGAGAGATAAGAAGCCGAGCTATTGATAACAGAGACTCTGATACCGTGTAACTGGAGGTCTATGCCAGACCTTTCACCTGGTCGCGGATTTTGTCCGGTTTTCTATACGATCAGGGATTCCTTCCCCCAATAGATCTCCAGCAGCAGTATAGAGAGCGTAAATTATAAACACAGACACTGCCTTGTCGGTCAAAAACACCTAGCTCCCATCTCTTTTATCTACATAGTCCTCTGTGTGCTCAAGATATTATCTTATAGCCTTGTTAAGGTCCTTAGTGCTAATATCACATAATTTAGGAATCCATGTAACCCGGAGTTACATTAGATGACTAAATACATGGCGACTGTAGATCGTCAAGCCAATAGTCGTCAGGTGGTGGCAATGTCCACCGCAAAAGTCGTCAACTTCAGAATGTACTCGAGCATTTACAGTGACGACTATAAGTTGTCACAGAATCGACACCCGAGATAACTAATTCAAGGCCGCTTGAAATAGTCGCTACAGTCGCCATACACTTGGCATTTACACTAGACGATTGCTATCTTTTTACTGCTTAAAGTCATCAGGAGGTGCAAAATACCAAAATCGCCGCTCAGAATCATCTAGTCTAAACGCCGGGTGAGTGTTCACTGTGACAGTTATTTAACCTAGAGGAGTTTTGTGAAAGCAGCTTTCTGGAAAGGAGAATGGCTATAAGCTCTCTGAGCATCAAAAACCAGGCAGCACAGTAATTATCATTTATATAGAACTGGATTGAGAATTTATACATAAATAAACAATACCCCATAAGGTTGGATGCGCTGCCATCGCCATAGAGGCAAATCCGACTAGCAATATCAGCACATCCGAACGACTGGAGTATTGTTTATTTTTTATTCGAGTCCGGTTTAGAGTTATCTCACCCCTTTCTATGACATTAAGTAGCATTACAATATTCGTAAATGTAGACTCTGGTGTAGTAGTGGTACTTAATGCAGGTGATCGTTGTGTATAATTCTTAAATGTTATCCTATAGGGGATATGCCACTATCACTATTTGCGCCTCCGACACACTACGATAGCATTATGACGATTAACAATTTTGTCGGAAGGAACGGTTTTTCTCGTGGTTTGTGTTCTGATGAGTACTCCGACACACTCCGATAGTGCTACGATAGAAATGCCGTGTCGTAGGCCTTCCGACAATATGTTCGATTTGTGGGAGTGTGTCGGAGTGTGTCGGAAGCATTCTCCATAATGTGTAGGCTATGCACTCCCCTCCTCGTTGATTTTCGGCCTGCAAAATAGCATTTGCCCCGGGACCATCCCTAGACAATTGAATATATATACCTATATTAAATCTCCGTATTTATATAGAGATGTATATATATTAGCTTTTATTTGTTATATCTAGTTTATTTTCGATATTTCCAATGGTATTTTGTACATATTCAGGAACTGATCCACAAGAAATGCCTGACATATTGAAACTTATTGAAATATTTTAGATCTCAATGAATGATTTTCATTCTTTTAGTAAGAATCTTTAACAAATATTATTGATTGATTGCCTGAGATTTACATTGGCGCACCTCTTGAATCGTAGCCTGTGTCGGTACCGTGGTCTTCTTTTTATTGCCGCTAAACCCGTTCCGACACACTGCGACACACTCCGACAGAACCCTGCCGATAGCTCTACGATCGGAAAATTTCTTTTCGTAACCCAGTCGCAGCACTTTTCGTAGTGTGTTGGGAGAGTGGGAGCCCGGCTTATTGCTAAACTTGTATCAAGGGTGAGATAGTAACTGGTATCTCAATTCCTTTCTCTTACATCATGCTTCCATATGCATGTATAAGACCATTTCATTGTTGAGGGTGTATTATATGCACTGTTTAGTACTACTGTGTTTTCTGGGTACAAAAGGATTAAATTGGCATTGTTACATAACCTATGCAAAATCAATCGGTGAGTATTCTCTGCAGCTCTCGTTTCCATTCACCGATCTGGTGTTAGCGTACCCAAAAGATCTATCAGTGCGACTGCTGATCGGTGCCAAATAGTCGGCCAATAGAAACGGACTCTATCATCGTTGGATAAACTGTAAACTGTTAACAGGTATATGTAAATTGTACCTGACCATCATTAAAAGACCGAAACATGAGACACATATGTAGTAGTTGTTGTATGTGACGCTTCAAACACTAAAGAGGAGGAATGTAGCTCCAACACAATGGAAAAACATCAAGGTAAAATTAGATTTAGATAATCTGCAAAATAGACAGAAAGAAAGTAAATGTATGATGATCCAGCGCGATAACTCTTTGAAGGGCCTGGACAAGTCTAGTGAGGGTAGAAAGCCTAATGATCAGCTGATCAATGAATCCACACACAGAGCAGGAAGTCATTGTCAGTACAGAGGCACAGACGTCGTAAGTTCACCTGATCACTGTGTTAGTAGGCCGGGCGTGCACATAGGTGCATCTGTATCCACGGTTTTATCATATACCTGTGGCCGTACCTCCTATGTATAACCATTTTCTACTGGCTGACTATTCGCCACCGATCTGCAGTCAGAAACCATCCACGCCAAATCGGTGAATGGAAACAGACATTCAGAGAAGCGAAAGTGTCTTATAGAATACAACCAAATATGATATCATTTCAAATATACCAATATAATTTTTTTCAATAGTTGTCAATTTGAACCTTTGAGGTGAATTGATAATTCTCTGTTATTAAGAAAAGGAGGACTGTATGCCACGACACCTCGCGGCACCTACTGGTACCATGCCGTGACTATCAGCTCTTTCAGAACTGTGAGCTGCCTACGTAGGCTCAGCCTACCCACACCCTCAGAATGCTTGTTGTACCAAACAAAAGAATGACGGTCGGGATCTCTCAGGCCAGTCTAAGGCCACACGTCAGGCCGTCCCTGTTCAGGCTCAGTCTTTTTGGCAGTGGGCTGGCCCCAGGCCGGTCGCATGTCTCGGTCGCTCTCCCTCCTCCCTCTCAGGTCGTCTCGCAGGACTGGCCAGTTAGTTGTTCGCTCCCAGAGCCTATATTGGCAGGTAGAAGCCGTAGATTACGCTCCCGGAGCCCCGGCAAGTGGTAGCCATTGTGTTGACTCCCCAAGCCCATTGGCCAGAGAGAGCCATAGTTTTGCCGTTAATACCTACCATTAATCGCTACAGCTACCCTGGTCGACCTCCTGGAGTACGGCTGGCCTACGGGGTTTACGGGGCCACCTGAGGCCTCCGTGGTGAACCACCACTCTGCAACCAGCTACAGGTTCATGTTGACGAATATATCTCTAGGGAGCTCGCCATGGGCGCCCTTATCGGCCCCTTCGAAGCCCCAGGCTTTGTTCCTTGGTGTGCCACCTCTCCACTGATGAGTCAGCCTAGGCGTGGATCAGTCAAACGACACATAATCGTCGACATGTCCACCCCCCCCCCCCCCCACCTCCCCTCCCCTGGTGCCAGCATCAACGACCACACCTTGACTATGCCCGCGCCTGCACCCTCCCGACGGTAGCCGACCTCGCAGCCTACATAAGGGACATCAAGCCTTTCGCCTGGCTCTGGAAGGCCGAATCATCACTGGCCTTCAGCCAGTTGAGGGTCGACCCAAGCTGGGGTCGCTACTACCTCTAAGCCTGCTGCCCCATCGGGGCCCGTCTCTCTGCCTCGACCTGCCAGCACACCACCTCGCCAGTGGCCCACCTTCTCTCACGTGAGGGGTACACGTCTCTGGCCTACATAGACGCCTATGCGGGTCGCTGAGTTCCAGGGACCTGTTTCACTAGTTTCGTGACATGTCTAGATGGCGTCTAGATGGTGTGTCCGGTTCCATAAGAACTAGAAATTAGACTTCGTTTTGTCCGTTCTTGTTTGCACTGTTGATGCCACTTTTCATGTCTGTCTAACACTTTTGTCACGAAACTAGTGAAACAGGTCCATGATGTGTAGATTTGTCTAATTCTTATGTTTGGAGTCTGTTTTATCTAAGGGCAGCAACTTGTGTTGTCACGAAACTAGACAACTCCAATGTCTGTATGGTGTCACAGACATGTCACGAACCTAGTGAAACAGGTCCCTGGACCTCGCCTCGGCCCTCGTACTGGACTTAGTGGACAATAAATACCAAGTCCCTACACAACATATAGAATGGCTCGGCATTGACTTAGACTGGGTACGCCTCACCCTATGCATCCCAGAGGATCACCTTCGCGACGTCATTGCGGACTGCGTGGCATGGTCGGCTCGCGGGACCATCAGCCGCGCCCACCTCAGGCCCCTCGTTGGTCGTCGATTCTCAAAGCTCTAAGCCTAGTTCGTTAAGAATTATTCTCCCATATAGCATAGTGAGCACCTTGTAGAATACCACTTAGTGAGTGCGAGATCTTATGAAAGGGGTGATTTGGCAACTTCTGCACTCACCGACAAAATCAAGGCAAGTTGATTTAATCTTGAAAACCGCCGTCCCACATTTGTACAGCATGAAAATTATTGGAGGTGTTTTAGTCGGCAGACGGAAATGCCATATAAAAGTGATACGATTGTTGGTGGGTGCCATCGACTGCATGTCGGTATCACACAATCGGTGATAGTGCAGTGTTTGCCCTGTTCTAACTTCATTTCACATCTCCATCGCAATGGACTTATAGTGTCGCCCTTAATTTGGCGTTTCCCCCTGCCGATTATTACCACCGATTATGGCATTGAGCACTGCTGACCGATTATGTGGTACTTTTTGTGTGTCAGGTGGACACAAAATGGGTCAAGGATTTCCCTCTCCAATATTATCCAATATGGCACCAGCGGCGGCTTATGCTACATTAATCGGTGGCGGTGACCAAAAATCGGTCGGTGACTATCATCGTTTCCGTCTAAAAACAACATCTTTTCCGTCTAAAATCAACACTATTTCACTGATTGCTATGTTAATCTAGGGAGGGTCTGTCTTCAGGCTTCTCAGATCCTATACATATTGCACTTTGAACACATATTCGGTCGTAAGGTGGAATCAGAGTGTGTGTATTGGGGATCACTATCGTGAGCAAAGAACAAATTTCAATGAGGACTTTTTGTACAGGGTACACATAATCTGTGAGGTTTTTGTCGGCAGGTGGAAATGCGGCATTATTGCATTATCTTCGCCAAATCATTTCAAATGCGGCAACGTTTCCATTGACCGATCCTGGGGCCTGATTAATAATCTAGGCTAGTACATGTAGACCCTTTTCTCTACGCCAAGGGACAACGTGAATAAACTTCATACAACACTTATGGCCGACCTATTTGACGAGGCAAAATGTACGATACTAGAATATTCAACGGACCACTGTATTGGTGTGCACAAATAGTCGGTCGGTTGTTCCTGACTTCAGTAGTGAGTGATCGGTCAATGGTCCCTGGCATACAGCCGTCCCCAACCGATTTTATATCTGACTGACTGAAAAATCAGACGCTTTGATTTTGTGGGTAATGATGGTGAAATACATTGAACCAAATAATCACTATATATATACTGCCAGATTTTTAGATTGTTGTGCAACGAAACTACTACCCTCATCATATATTTGATACCGACGTGCAGTCACTAGTTACTAAAATAGATATTTACAGCCCGTTTCCATTGGCTGATTATTCGGCACCGTTCTGCAGGCAGGAACCGCCGATACATCATGGTACACTGACACCAGAAATTAGGGTGTCTTTAATGTCTTAATCCCTACAAATTAATCAACATGCCCCTCGCCGCTGACCGATTATCATGCGTTCCCGATAAAAAAATCTGCAAGTGTAAGCTAAATAAATACAGACCCTGTCAAAGACTTCCCAACCGCAAATTGCGTAACATGGCACCACCGACTGACTTTTATGGCCTCCGGAGTGCATCGGAATCGCTAGCAAAGGGAGCTCAGAATTTGGAAAACACTTTTTCTGCAAGCACCTCATGGTAAAAGGCCCTTTCAAGTCACCGATTCCTAGTTCACTGATTAATCGATTCCGATATTTTATCGGGGAGCCCCACTGACCGATTTTTATTTTACCCATATTTTATCAGGGCATTTTCGGTCGGTAGATGTAAACTGGGCCTTAAACTAGCGTCCAGTACAGTCGTCACAGACAAAAGCTGTCACTCTGCACTGAATCAAAGTGCGCCCGCACGAGATGTCAAAGGCACTCACAGATCAATGGTCGACGTTTATCTGCGTTCAACACTGTTTGATGGTCAAACCTGTCTACCACTGCATGACCACGAGGTCTTTGATCCCATTGCCACTCAGTTCGGCCACATTTCCTCTCCTTTCTCGTGAATGTAAATTACATAACATATATACAGCAGACAAAGGAGAAAGGATTCATTGGTAAAATGGGATAAAACTATATGTGATAATTAGATTGGAATGGGTTTATCTAACACTGATGAAAAAAATACAGACTATCAGGTCATCACAGAGGAGGTGTTGAGAGATGGTGTGTAGAATCGGTTTACTGTTGAGGCCCGTTTCCATTGGCCGACGAAAACAGAAGAGATATTTTGAGCCCAGATGGTCTTTCGGTGGTGCCACCGACTGTGCGTCGGTACCGAAAATCAGTGAGGAAAGTAGATTTCACTCAGTGACCAAGCTTTCACTCAGTGGTGAGTGGTGCCACATTCATATTCTAAGAAGAAAAAGTCGGTCATTTCACGAGTCGTTTTCATTGACCGATTTTGGTCAGCAGTGCCAAAAGTCCGTCGGTGGTTCCTGACTGTAGATCTGTGACGGGAAATCGGCCAATGGAAACGGGCCTTTCGTTTGACAGGTAGCGTTACGGGCCCTAAGGGGTGTTTTCTAGGGTAAGCTTAAGGGGTTCATTGCCAACGAGGAATATCACAGAAACACGCCATAGTGCATCAATATAAAAGTTTTCAGTACTGTCGGCTTGTACATCTGATAACTGATAGGACGATTTTCAGGGTTATTAAGTCTATTTAGTGTCGACTGGATAAAAATATTGAAAATATAGAATGAATTGTGCTTGTATCCTACAAGTAGTGGATCACTGTTCTTTCATTTTAGAGGGTACTACTTGAAGAACATATAGAAACTATCGGTGCGTATTATAATCTGTTGCAGTAAGCAAATTGGCCATTTTCTGAAGAGAACTGTAGTCTGTAATCACCGGCCAACTTTGGACAGTCTAATCAGACTGCACCTCTACCAAGGATAATATTACATCTATAGACACTAACTGAACCATCTGATAACAATGGTAACCATATCTATCATATCTATCTTCTTTTTTTGTTTACACTAACAACTGACACTAACAACTGACACTAACAACTCAGAACATCCTGCCCCCATGAGGACAGGTTAGAAACTAGAGCTGAACGATAATGGGGGTAAATGAATCATTCAAAGTATGGCAGTCAATCTGTAAACATCGTAAACATCAAGGAGGCAGAAATTAACGAAGATGGGGACTGTTCAAATTCAGTCAATTCGTTCACTAATAATATTGATTGTTACTTTCTTCTCACAGAACCCAATATTATTTAACGACGATAGGGATGTCTTTGGCATAGCCTATGATCCATTGGCGCTGCCATGAGGCCCCCAGAGTAAGTGTTCTTCACAAATGGAGGTGAGAAAGTAGGTGTTCTTTTCTAATGGAGGTGCAAAAGACGTGAGTGATAATTGGGAAGTGTCACAACTCTACCTCACATATGTATATAAAGTATTCCATATAGAGAACATCCTGGGTTTAACTATTATGTCATCCTGCTCTGGGATATGTGTAGAGAGTCAACGAAACCATGGTAAAACATTGAAAGGCAGTTGGATTTCATAAGAAGAAAGAGCCAGAAAACACGTTCCGTCCCCCAAAGGGGCCCACCATACTGCTGGCTGCCTAGTGACTGCTTCATGAACTAACAATGGCTCTGTCCTCTATAGACCTGAACTTGCTAACATGATCTGGGATGGTGTTTACATCAGATCTTGATATTCTACCTGTATAAATCATGAAACCTCATCGACATATGCTCTTTTTCTAAACTTATAAACCCCCAAGCAGTGTTTACTTTATACTCTATTCACTTTATAAACTGCCAGCAGTAGACGGCTTAAATTATCTTCCAGTGATCCTGGTATCTCAATGTGTAATCGGCTATCACAGCGCCATGTTATTGTACCTCTGTTATCTAATAGCTCTATTATTGCTGCTTTCCCAGTTTTTGCTTATTGATTTCGCAGACGAACAGGCCACATACAAATAATCCCGTGGTAAGGTTACAGTACCGCAAGCAAAAGACAACTTACTTGACCTTATCCAGAGATTGTATTGTGAAGAAAGCATCAGAAGGTTATCTGGTATATGGATGAAAAAGGATATGATTCGGGGATCGTATAACACGCACAGTGCGGTGCCTTCCATTAGTAAAAGGCTCCACTCTCTGGCGTGTGTAGAGTCTGAGATTGAGGATCAGATTCTGAAGTTTGCTGGTCACCTGGTGTTTGGTATTGATTGGGGTTGTGTAAGATGCTTGCGGTGCGCCTCATGTAAACATATATCACGCAGTAAACGTATGTATGTCTTAAAGTTCAGAGGACGAAGACACTTATAAGTAGCGGTATCGATGTTAATTTGACCTTGAGGACTTTAAGGAAGTAAAGCCTCATGTATATATACATATATATATATATATATATATATATATATATATATATATATATATATATATATATATATATATATATGAATATAAATGCTGCATTAAAGTGATACATTTTCAATATGCTGATACCTACAGTTTATATAATGACTCACTCAAGGCCAAGCTCTGGGCAAAATATTTATTAATTTTTCATTTCAACGTCAATTGACAATAATGTAAACGGTATACATGGAAACAGTAAAAAAACAAAAAGTTGATGAAAAAGGCAAACGTTGAAAACGAGAACTGTCACTGCAATTAGACGGCATGGACCCAGGTGAAGCCCAAGTGCCAAGCTTCTGAATGTCAGGGAGGGGGTGACTGCTCTGGACGAGGTGCTGAGTCCCGCCTCGGCGGAATGGGTGACGTGTGACGAGCTATGCATCAGGAAAACCCGTACGGGACGGGAGCAGTCACAAGACAGGAAATCTTATCCAAAACACAGGTACTTTATACATTTACATCTTTCAGGTTAGAAAAATAATAGATTTTATCACTACCCAGGACTGAGTGGAGAGTGCTCGCCTCGTTTTCGTTTGACCTTCTTAGGCGGCCTTTACAAGATGGCGCTAGTGTGCAAGTCCTTAATTGAAGTGAAGTGTGCAGACGACAATGTTCAAACCGGCGGGAGCGATCTGATCACTTGACTGTACTCATCATCGCACCTTGGAGATGGATCTTGTAACGTCTGTAACATGTCTTGGCAAGCCTTGCCGTGCTTGGCTGGACAGCTGCCTCACGCTAGTAATTCTCACAAGTTCGTCATAAATGACTGAGACTGGCTATTAAGGCATTTATTTCTTGACGGTTTCCGCGGTGAGTGAGGCCCGATCTCAGTCCTTCCCAGTCAGGCGGCGCCTAGATCGGCCGCCACCTTTGTCTCCACTCGGGTCGGGTTGGATAAATGGTCGCCTTTACTCTCCTACCAGATCTTTCACACTTTTTGGAGAGTGCATTAACTCATAACCCATCGAAGCCAATTTGCCATTTGTTATTTCCCTTTGCGTGTATTTCTGAAAAAAATACAATTGATATGAAGCTAGGTTTCGTTATCAAATTGTTGGCTATGGATATCTTTTTAGTATACATATATTTCTGCTTAAGAACCTACAAAAAAACAGAATTACCTGGTTGGAGGCGCACACCGTAGATACCGTTTGGGATTTATTCTGACCAACCCCTGAGTCAAAACAGAGAGGAGAGAGAGGTGGCAGCCAAAATGTCCATTTCCATTGGCCGATCTTTGTGCACCGATCTGCAGTCAGGAACCACCGACGCAAAATCAGTGACTGGAAATGGTGTGGCACTTACAGTGGTGTCCGTCTGAATTAGACTTTCTGGGTACTCGAAAAATCTCTGCCATTATCTTCGGCCAATGGAAACGGGCCTTATGTAGGACTGAAGATGCTCAAGGTGATGTAAATGAGGCGCCAGGTAAACTGGTCGCCAAAGCTACACTACGTTAGTTCTGGTTATGTTATTTCTTGATAAGTATTTCTGCTCTCAAAACCCATGTATAAAGAAAATGATTGGTCCGAGAATGAGGATTCGTGGACACGACCAGAGTTTAGCCATACCAACACCTAGGTCGTAGCTCAGTGCAGACAGGGATGGGTATATCTTATTATATACCACAGTATGGTGGTATAAAATGATGGCGACCTCTGTTTATCATCTCTCGGCGACGAGAAGGACCCCTGGGGTGCACTTTTGGTACTATTTTTATATCTATACAAATGTGCACACTTATGATTCATATATGTATAGTGGGTAAAATCAAAGAACTTACCCAATTCAAAAGCACACATAGCAAGTGAAATGACAATCTTGTTAGGACATTTTTAGTTAAAAAAATGTGTTGCAATATTTGATAGATATAGATGAATAGTGAAGTCATCAGCGAAGTTTTCATTCAGAAGTGTCACGTAATCGGTCAGCGGTGTAAAATGCCATGATCTGTGTTTATAATCAGCAGGTGGAAAGGGCACATTGTCAGCGCGTACCTGAATCACCTTCTGAACGCCTTGTCCATCTTCTATCGTACCTGACGTTTAAATATCATCCGTCTATGAAAATAACGGTTATTTGTTTCTGATTTGGCGAGATATCGTGGATGTACGCTTCAGGTGACTGTATTACTGATTAATATGGAAATAAAAGCTGCTTAAGAAAAAAACCCAAAAAATCCCAGACAATTATGGTATTCTATTCTTGAATTTAGCATTATCTGGCAGCTTCCAGTCGTAAAAAGCTTGACATCGTCTGGTGTAAACGCAGGGTGCGTGGCGACTACAGATGGTCAGATTGCGTAACGTAGCACCCCTCGCGATTATGTAGACCACTTGACGGCCAAAGACTGTTTCGAGCTGGCCTGAAAAAGTGGTCGAGACTGCTGACGATTCTGTAAAATCTCAGTCGTATTCTGTATTTCTATAAAAAGTCATCTAGAGAGTGTAAACGCTTGAGGAGTTTTTAACCCAGTCACTTTTGCGGCCGATATTGCGTAATCAAGCACCACCTGACTATATACCTGACGGCTAGACAATCTACAGTCGACACGGTTTTAGTCGTCTCGTGTAAGCGCTGGGGTTTTCTGGTATTTTCGTTACCAATATGCATTTACTAACCATCATGACTTTATAAATCCCCTTCTGTTCAAGCTGTCTGTGTGTGGGACTTCGGATTTTACATTTTCTCGTTATCATTTATTCCACTTTACGACAACCATGTCTATTTACGACATCTACCGACCCGTGACACATGTGGTGGCGCTTTGTGGCAGTCATTCGTCCTGAACCAAGCTGACTCGTTAGTGTGCCTTGTGACCACCAGGGGAGATGCTCTCACTGATTTAACACTGACTAATCACCGGGTTAGCCACGTGACCGCTTTGAATGTCACGTGATCAAAGGCGACGCGCAAAGTCACGCGAGAGTTGAAGACATGCCTCGTTCTGGTCCGGCAGTGGGAGGTTGTCAGGTCAGATTTAAATCAGGACTCATGGGGAACTCCTAATTGGCACGAAAAGAATCGTGAAACATTATCCAAAGGGACTAACTAGGCTGTTTGTTTTCTGATATAATCTTCATAAATTCGCCCGCTCTTAAAGGAATCCCAGTCTTTGGTGGAGCTGCATCCGGGAAGGTCCACCGGGAGACTCCACCGTCTGACGATGTCACGTTCTTCCACATAGAGCTACAAATGGATGACTCACCTGAAGTAAATGCCACTTTTCTCACATTATGAACAAAACTCTGTATAGTAAAACCCCGCATAATGGGACTCCCTTCATTCCTAGGAAAGTGTCCCCTTAAGCGGGGTGAAAATTAACTAAATAAACATTTCTGTTTGGAGCAAACTGACCCCTTAAGCGGGGTGTCCCCTTCAGCGAGGTGTCCCGGAAGCGGGGGTTTACTGTACTCAATACTCCTGGGTCCGGTTCCCAAACAAAATCCAAGCAAAATTAAATTGACTTAGAACCTAATTTACTTCAGGTTCAATAAGTGTATATAAGACTCAATAGAGTGGGCAGAATAGGTAACTCAATATCAATGATATCTTGATTAATAAAAGGAAACTGGTCCCGGGTGAAAGAAAGTCGAAGTTACCATGTAAACTGACGAAAATTCAGCACCTAATGCATATTAAAAAAGAAAAGATAAAAGTCCTTGCTATCGACAGCTTGATTATCTTTATTTTAGTTTGAGTTAATGATTTTAATTGAAAACAAATTATTCAATACACCAATTGCCTTACTGTGCTTTACGCATTCCTGTTTAATGCATTAAAGGAATATCAATACTGCAATTACAGAGGGTATAATTCTACTCTCTTTGTTAAATGAAGTAACGCGTAACTCCGTTGGTGGAGTCTCTTCATTAATGTCCAAATGATAAACCTCATTGTGTATGAGAGACTACCTCTTGAAGCGGGTGATGCCTCTGGCCATGAAGCTGGAGCCACAGCAAGCAACGAACGCAGCGATTTCCGGAAACGCCAATACAAAATGGCATGAATGTGAGCTATAATTTTGTTCATATTTCACCTGTTAATGGCTTCTGAGACTCTAAATTATCGATGAAAGATAATACTATGAAAAAATATCTCATATATATGCCAATGTTTATGTTGGCGATTCCGACAATTGCTGTGGGTCTCGCTTTGTGTCTCCGGCATAAGCTGATAACAGTATTGGTAACATATCGAAACATTTGCAATCTTTCTTCGATTGTTTGTTTTTCTCCTCTTTGTTAGATATTACTGCTTCGGGTTGACTTTCATTTCCTCGGCGATCGCAGACGACTTTGCCTCTCATCTCTAGTGAGAGTCAGTAGAACTACCTTTGGATGGAAGAGAGATTATTTCCTAAGCACCCGAGAGCATGTCGGGAAAATAGGCGCGTTTTCCAGAACACACTGACGTCATGACGTCATGTCTATGACGTAATGGATATTTACGAGCACTGGCCGCGTCCAGGGAGTGTTTCTCGTCCCGGTCTCGTCGTCGGTGTTATAACGCGAGATTCGTTCTCTAAGTGGACGCGCGTCTCTATTCATCACGGCCGCCATCTTGGGAATGCTTCTGAAGCGATAAAAAAGGCGTCTTCCTTTCGCGAACCCCCTTTCTACCCCGCCCCCCGACGCCATTGGAACGCCCTGACCCTAACGTAAATCTCAGGGTCATTTCCGGGTCAAATGGGCCACGTGATTTCTCGCGATAACTGGCGAGAGTACTGTCGTTAACGGTTTGCCGCTCCCCGGGGAAAACGGAGAGTGCAAGGCGAGGGTGGAGAGTGGAGGGAGAGTGAAAACACATCAGCTTTCATGAGTGGAGTACTGACAGGTGAGACGACAAGCTATTCTCACGACTTACCGAAACGCTCGCTGTTATCTGCCTCGCTCTCACCAGCTCCATCAAACCCTCTCCTGAAGGAACATAATCGCAGGGATAGAAAACACTCATGGTTCTCTGCTTGTATTGACAACAAGGTAACCAGTCAGCGAGAATGACCACTTGCAAACCTCTTTGAGCCACGCGCTGTTGCTTTCTGCAGTTTTAATAGAGAACACTTCCTTGAATGTCTCTTAGGACGAGTTGACACCTGCCGAAGGAAAACACACCGATATTATATCGGGAGGACAAATGTCAGGAGGTGGTGCCCCCGGGAAAATATTGGTACTCAGAATCGGTGTTACTAAAAGTTGTTGATGCATTTCCACCTGACGACTGGTCATACATTTTATCTGCAGTGGTAGAATAAATTCCAAAATCTGCATTCCATCACCAATCGATTCCACCCGCTTTGATTTCGTCAGTGGCTTAAAAAATTGGTTGGTGGTCCAAAATTTTGAAATTTGGTGAAATTAATTGTTGAGTGGATTGGGGTTTCTGCTTTTTACTCTTAATGATATCCTATCAGGAATGCGGTTAAAAAGATCTTTTTCCACAGCCTGGATTCGCACCTTATCTGTTTGGTGTAAACTGTGACTAAAAGGTGCGTTCCATTTGGTCGAATTCTCAGAGGATAAACCATCACTTCTGATCATGTTTTTTGGTGTATGTTTCGATTATGACAGTGTCTGAATTATCTGTCAGGTCTCTTCTGCTCATTAGAACAGCACACAAGACACTAATCTGTCATCCAAGCTATTCCATTGCCCGAACCACGCAGATCTATAATAATACCCCCGTACATTGATACGTGTCTTAACTGGTGGTGTCCTCTAGTGTCCAATGACTACAACCTCAGAACCATGACCTTCACCCTTGATACTTTTTAAATTTTCACTCCAAAGAGGTTTCATATCAATCTTAAGGGGCCGAATTCTCAGCCGAAATATGATTCCCACAGTGTCTAATTTACTTTTCGGGTATAATCTGTGTAATGGAATAGCACCCAACTTACTAAACGGGGGCATCGGGCAGTCTGGCATCGTCAGGAACACGATTCCATCTACCCGCACCACGCCGATTCTAGTACACCCGTTTACCACTAGTTTCTTCTTAGTGGCGGTGTCCTCTGGTGTCCATTTGCAACAACTGTGACCTTAACCCCTAGCATGTTTACTAAAAGTGATTATCCGAATGAAGGTGTGTTTTAGGGGTGAATGAAGGTTGTGCATCATGATTATCTTGAACAAGAAGAGGATTCTAACTGTTGTCAGGAAGTATTACAGTCTACAGGGCTAGACCTGTAGAACACAGGCAGGATTGCAACCGGGTGAAGTAAGAGATTTCTTACATTTTCGGGTACTATCGGCGGGGTGTCAGAGTCGGAACAGATGATAGAAGGTACTGCTGGGGTATTGATTTTATGCCTATTTTCACAATAATCTGAAAAATAATCAGCAAAAGAGTATTGACGATGCCTCTAGAACAAGGCCGATAATGAAATACATGCCATCGTCCTAATGGAACAGGCCCTTTATGAACTGTTTATGACTGGTCAAACTAATACAAACACGCTGCCTGAATGGCAGAGTGTCCAATGTAGCAGTGTCTTACAGGCGTGCTCAACTGACCATGACCAAACAAAATATATTAACCCAGTGGTACTTGATATATATTTGGATCCAAGACCAGCAGTTGTAGAAATGGCAAGTCGACTGGGTGCAAGTGGGTTACAGAAAATGACCCATTGATGAACAAACCATAGTTCCTACCTAGTAAGTCAGGACCACGGACATGCAGTCCCATAGACTTAACATTGGGAATTCAATCTCTATGTCCCTACGAGATTTGCAGTCGATTACCCATGGTATATATCCTGTGTAGTGTCCATTCCTTTAGTGTGTAAACGGGTGAGATAAATAGAGGAAGTAATTCGTTTTGGTCAAAGCCATCTTCACCAACTCGTTTGAATGAAATACTCGGCTTCTCCTCATATTGCTCCACATCAAACTTGTGGAGAACGACCACTTTTCCTAAACTTGTTTGTTTTTTCCTTAGTACATGCCTTATCATGTTGCCTATAATGGGGTTGTTCTGTCAGCCGTATACATTTAGCTTGTTTTCTTCACCCTGCCCTTGGTATTTATGCTTCCGCTTAGGTAGAAAACATCGAATTTCTTTTTTTATTTCTAACGATTTTCACTTTCATACACGTCATCCAAGTCAAAACACAGCAATTAACCAACACCAGTTGTGTTGTACCATCGATTGCAATGCAACTACCTCGCCTTTGTTATAAAATCCCTCTCTTGGAGCCTGTGACTATGGACGGTAATATAGTACTATTGATCTATTTGTCATCATCACTGACACAGGATACCTTACATTTTCTATGTTACACTCAAACATCTCCTTGAAAACAGCCATGCGATATGCCATGAAGGTGTCTTTAGGGCGGGGCTGATGTCTGTCTAATTACATTAAAGTCCTCTGATGTCAGTGAATCATGCTGAGTCATCTTGAAAGGTTACCGTTAAATCTGGCCTTTAAGCACTCTCATGGTAAGAGAATAGACATGTTTCGGATACTAGTAATTAATATTGGCGAAATAAATAACACGAATATGTTTATATATCACATGTTTTATCAAAGAGATATGATCTAATTCCTCTTCCCAAACTTTTCCTACTTAAACAGAGATATTTAAGCAGCAGTATCAGAAAAGGTCAATTACTGCATGCAAAAATTCAAGGCAACCTTTTATAAATACAAAGTTATAGTTAATTCCATTCAAGTATCATGTTTGAGTTACAATTACTTCGATCAAAGTATCGTATCTAAAGTTCTCTGATTCAAGTTTTACATTCCAAGTTAAAGTAAATTATACATGATTTGATTCAAGTATTTCATTTCAAGTCAAAGTCAATTCAGTATCATATTTGGTCGAAAATCACGAAATTGCAGCAACTACCAAAAAAATTCAAATCTGAGAGGATCATTAATTCCTTTTGCAAATATCATCTCTATACATTAATAGAGTCATATGCAAAAGTGGGAACACTAACTACCATAATTAGCTTTAGCACAGGGCTAATATGAAAATAAAAACGTCACGTTACGACCCCCCCCCCCACCCCCCACTCCCAAATTGGCTCATATTTAAAGGGTGTGTCCACACCCCCACCAGGGACTAGGCTGACACTGGTGAAATTGATTTGATCCATAGAGAATGCATTTTCATCGTTTTTTTGCTTTCTCTGGACTTATACCTACCGGGGGGTCGTAACGTGACGGGGGTCGTAACGTGACGGGGGTCATAACGTGATGCAAAATTATGTAGTGCCTCATAACTTTTTTTCTAATAAAGATAACAACTTCATTCTTTTGCCATTCTATGGGTATATATGTACCCAACACAGATAGACTATTTCTACCTTTTTCCTGACCCTAGGCGACCCACTGCGGGTCATAACGTGACGGGGTCGTAACGTGACGGGGTCGTAACGTGACGGTGTCGTAACATGACGAAAAAATACGTTGGGGCTGATAACTTTTTTTCTAATAAAGATAGAGACTTCATTTTTTCGCCATTGTGTAGCTATATATCTACCCTTTGATACCCCAACAGAACTATTACTAATATCATAGGGAACCGGAACTATTAATAGTTTAGTGGGTGTCGTAATGTGACTGCCTAAACTACACCAAAATAGCACAAATTGAGTTCAGTATGAAGGAAGCAATATAGGCCTCTCCTTTTATGGTGGGAAGATGCATGTATGTGAGTTATTAAATACAGTGAAACTCATTGCCTTCTGGCAATTTTTAATTTCATTTTATGCCCGATTTTATGCTGGTGTCGTAACGTGACACCCTCACATATTTGGTCGAAAATCACGAAATTGCAGCAACTACCAAAAAAATTCAAATCTGAGAGGATCATTAATTCCTTTTGCAAATATCATCTCTATATATTAATAGAGTCATATGCAAAAGTGGGAACACTAACTACCATAATTAGCTTTAGCACAGGGCTAATTTGAAAATAAAAACGTCACGTTACGACCCCCCCCCCCACCCCCTACTCCCAAATTGGCTCATATTTAAAGGGTGTGTCCACACCCCCACCAGGGACTAGGCTGACACTGGTGAAATTGATTTGATCCATAGAGAATGCATTTTCATCGTTTTTTTGCTTTCTCTGGACTTATACCTACCGGGGGGTCGTAACGTGACGGGGGTCGTAACGTGACGGGGGTCATAACGTGATGCAAAATTATGTAGTGCCTCATAACTTTTTTTCTAATAAAGATAACAACTTCATTCTTTTGCCATTCTATGGGTATATATGTACCCAACACAGATAGACACAAACAGATATCTACCTTTTTCCTGACCCTAGGTGACCCACTGCGGGTCATAACGTGACGGGGTCGTAACGTGACGGGGTCGTAACGTGACGGTGTCGTAACGTGACGAAAAAATACGTTGGGGCTGATAACTTTTTTTCTAATAAAGATAGAGACTTCATTTTTTCGCTTTTGTGTAGCTATATATCTACCCTTTGATACCCCAACAGAACTATTGCTAATATCATAGGGAACCGGAACTATTAATAGTTTAGTGGGTGTCGTAACGTGACTGCCTAAATTACACCAAAATAGCACAAATTGAGTTCAGTATGAAGGAAGCAATATAGGCCTCTCCTTTTATGGTGGGAAGATGCATGTATGTGAGTTATTAAAAACAGTGAAACTCATTGCCTTCTGGCAATTTTTAATTTTATTTTATGCCCGATTTTATGCTGGTGTCGTAACGTGACACCCTCACATTTTTAATGATAGTTTGTATAAATATTGGAGTTAGGTGTGGTTTTAAGGTCCTGGACTGTGCCATACAATGCCCTAGATGTGTGAAATGTTTGAAACTATTTTCCAAGAAAGATTTTTTGAGATATTCAAAATATAGCCCATTTACTGCAATTTCGTGATTTTCGACCATTTTAAGTTACAGTTAATTTGGTGTTTTGTTGAAAAAATATTTGCATAGTCTATAAGCGAAAACGATGAGAGTGTACTGCACTTTATAAAACACATTATCAGTGCACCCATGGACATGAATAATAACCTAATGAGTATCACATTCCCTCATATGAAAACAAGGCAATGAACAGTCACCCAGGCATTGCAAAGTTTAAAACAAAGTGCGTAGCAGTTCATTTTTCACTGGAGCTGTACCACTTCTTGCCAGCGGTGGGGTTGTCAGCGCAGTCAGCGTTACTGTCAGTGCCAACATGCTGGTCACTTTACTGGGAAGACTGGCTTGGCCGACGATAGACAACAAGGAGGGCATCCCCATCATCTGAGTGTAGGAGATGTGACCTGGCCTGCCAGATGACCTCTTGCGTGATGTGGATGGCTGAGGTCCAGGGACGGCCTGTGATAGATGCTGCCGCTGCTGTTATGGGGGGAGGGGTGCATTGCAGGGTGCGGCAGGTGGCAGCTGACAGGTTGCGGCAGGTGGCAGCTGACAGGCAATGTTCATGGTTGGGAGCTGCTGCGGCACCCAGTGCCGGTCCTGGAAGTGCCAGAAGTCAGGCTGTGACTTCACCTGGGATGGCCACTAGGATGGAGGCAGTTGCCACTGAGTCCGGTTTGCTGGCAGGCCACTTTACCAAACCTTACCAAACATCATCAGGATCCTCAGCCGCGGTCATCAGGATTCAAGCTGGGGCTTGTTTTGCAGTAAACCCTTCAGAATGTGTGGCTTTTCTGTGGAAAGTGACGGAGTGAATGATGGCGATGCTGGAGGTAGACCGTCGTCAAATAAGGTTGTGGAGGAAGGCAGCCACAGTTGACTGGTACTTTACGATGCCATTGCCCTGGGAGTAGCGGACCTTCAGAGTGAAGTCACTGTTCCTATTATGAGCATGATGATGTGCTCCAACAAGAACTGGAAGTGGCTCCGGATCCACGGGAGCATCATAACAGCATCGGGCAAGTATTTGCCAGTCTGTGAGATTGTAACAGCTATCAGATTAAATGCCCATTCTATTTTCCTATGATACTACAATCTTACAGAGAGTTGATTTCATCCACTACAAGGGTTATTTACTGTTTAGCCATTGTTTCAGTCATCACATGACTGTAATATACAAAGGTGATGTAAATATTGTCAGTAAATGTAGCTAGATTCAATGTAAACACACAACCTTGGTGGTGTTCTGCAGAACAGCCGAAACGTGCACCCAGCACCACATCCCGACTCAAATCTCTATTGAATTAGTTAATGTTGCCTAGGTTGGTCATGTGGACATCATCATTGTTTATGCATTTACCCTTCATTTCAACAAGACATCAGTTTCGATCTGATTGATCTAGACCATATAACTTGGTATAAAAACGTCAGCCTTGTTATGAAAATGTCAACTTGGTATGAAAACTGTATAAGGTATATGATGATAACAGCGATGACCTTAGCTGCCATCTTTTCAAATCCGTGTAGTATATTTATGCTTCAAAAAGACACTCTCATTTGCCCAAGTGACTGTCTTTACGTAATAACATATTCCTTCCTGTATAATGCAATATCCACTATGGGATCTAAAAATAGATATTTTAGATGAATAGATTAAGTGAGAACTCAGGAGGGAAATCTTGCAGGCAATCAGATATAAGAGGATATGATGGCGGCTAAAACTAGCATCGGTGTAATTCTAAAAAATATACATACAATGACCTATAAAGAACTGCCTGACCATGTTGTACAAGCTACACAACGAGATGATGATTCACGGTTTATATGGAAACAGGCATTTACAGTGAGTTCCTTACGAACCGCAAAGTATGATCGAGTTTGTACAAGCATGATTGGTTATTCTTTATTTATTATATATCTTATTTGGTACAATAATTTCTTAATCTGACATAATAACTAATGTTTTAGTCAACGGGATAGTGATCTGTGTTTTGTGTATCTTTTCGTTGTATGGTGAGACAGTGCAGTATTTATACGGCATGGGTGTATAGCACAGTGTAGATTCGATGAACAATAACTGATATTTGTGTATTGTTCTAAAAGCATGATTGATTTGGTATCTGTCATCACATATTTTGATATAATTGCAAAAGTACATCCATGAACTTCGTGGAAGTAATGGAAAACAATTAATGATACCCAACAACAAATAATAGGATCTGATGAGTTCAAAGGCTATGGTAGATCCATTTTAAAGGAGGAATGTTACTACATTTAACCGGAACATCATGGATTATTATTATATTTTAGGCCAAGGACAAATGTAAAGTATATATAGGTTTAAATGGGCGAAAAGGCTAAGGGGAGCAGGGGTGGTACCCCCCACTACAGGTCTAGGCGGGTGAGGCCAACGACCTCCAGGGCTCCGGTCACTTGCCCTCCAGTGCACGTGCCGTCAGCACGTGATCTGCTTTACGTTCTAAGCATCACCAGGGCGGACAGGATAGGGTCCACCTCAGACTTTGACTTCATGAGGTGGGCCTAAAATGAAAGATAATGGAAGTCCTGGTCCAAGACGAATGCCTGGACTACGATGTCCTAATGATCATGACAAAGCAGGATGTCAAAGAGATCTTGGTCTCCTGGGGCAGGCTAGGAGACTGCAACAGGCACTAGCTACACTAGGGAACCACATGTTTGGGGAGTTCATCAAGGAAGAGAGTACCGCCACGGAAAATGAAGATGACGAGAAAAGGAGCGACACGGCTGAACCAAAGAAGGGAGGAAGTAACAAGACGGCACTCCTAGATGTGGCAGCAGACTGGGAGAAGGTCATAGAGCAGCTCCAAGCTAACGAGGGAAAGATGGTCAAAAAGGATTTTAGGCTGACCTCCTCATTTAAAGGTTCCTTCTCAAGCTGTAACAATCAATTTGTTTTTCTTAAGAAGTATTGCTATCAATACCACACTATCGCTCTCCCAAACAATACACTGGTGAAGTTTCAACAAAACCATCCTGCAGGTGCAACATACTGATACAATACAATGATGCCATAGTTTCCCATAAACATTGTTTTGTTTTACATTGATGGTTTTATGGTCATACCGATTCAATTATTACTGTTTTAAAGAGGATTGCCTTTTCTATTAAATTACACAATTATAAGGTTGATATATATATTCAATTGGCCAAGTTGATAAACAATACATTGATGACATGTCTGGGTGTATTCCACTGGAATACCTTGTGTTGCAGTCAACAAAGAGGTTGATGATGCATATACGGGTAGAAATCTCATGGGATGACTTGTAGGTGTTGAGTGAGGTGAAGAATTCCGGTTTAACTCCAAACTCCTCCGCGGATCTGGTAAATTTGTTAGCGCTGGCGGCAAAACTTGTCCCCGGCTTGTAGACACACTTGCTTCTCGCGCAGTGTCGGTATACGGGGTTGAAGACATCGGAGGGGCTTGGACCGCATCTGCGAGAGTCGAGCATCAGTCATCGTGACCACTGGTGTCGCCGTCGGTACGTCCGCCATCTTGGTTTTGCCTTGGTGAACGAAGGCCCATGACCAAAAGTTTCATTTCAGCCATCATACTTGTTAGTTGAGAAACTTCTCCCTTCAAGGACCGCAATTCTAGTCTACATTCCATGTTCTTGCGTTGGATTGAAGCAATTGTCCCTAGGGGCAATTGGTCAGAACTCGTAGCGACACCCTTTGTCGCGCCCGTGGTACCACCGGTGGCACCGCCGCCATCTTCAAAACCGTGAAGACTTCTCTCCAGGTCCTCAGTTATCCTGTCAAGAGCGGCAAGCCGCTTCTCCCCTGATACGACGCACTTTGGACAACCTTTCCTGTGGGTACGTCCATCGTAGTTGTAACCACATACCTACACACAGCCATAGCGATCAGAAACAGCCATCGCAGTATTGACAGCATTGTGGTATAGAAGCGTCCGTCCAGGAAAAATTTGTTGGAGAAGTGGCGGTATGCGGTAACGTTAGTAACACACTGCATGACCGGTGGTGGCACTTGTGATGCCAGTAGTTTAGGGGAGTCCGTTTGGTGGCGCCATTGTTTATAGTTAGATATAGTTGGTCTGTATCTCAACAATTCAATTGGCCAAGTTGATAAACAATACATTGATGACATTTGTAATTTGTCTGCTATACATTTTTATTTAGTCTTCAAGAATTTACATCATTGTATAAATAACTCCTCAGTACATAAAGTGAGTATGCTGGTTAGTAATAGTTTCGCTGGTTTCTACCAGCTACCATAACAGCTTTTACATTATACAGCATGTGGTCGACAGGGTAGTTTTTTTAAATTTTATTTATTTATTTTTATTTGGTTTGATTCGTCAGTACAAAGGACTTCGATCTTCCATCAACCTTGTGACATTCTGTTTTCTCTATAAACTTCCTGATTTACATTGCTTTCGTCACATTTGTCTATTTTATGATAACAAAAAGAGGATAACAGGTGGTGTAGTAACATGTTCCAAATTTGGAAAAGAGTGCAAGGTGGTTAATATATACATGGAAAGACGTACATATAATGTTATGGTGACACATTATACAATAATATTGAACAATGAAGATGACAAGAGGTATTCTGTACATGGGAATATTTTGTTTCAGGATCATGCCTGGGTATTTCTTTAAATCAAGCCCTGAGTAATAGTTCATTTTTTACTAGTGTAGAGGTTAATCTATATTTAAGATAGTTCTTCCTATCAAGCTTGTCGTCCGTCATGACTACTCGCTCTGTCTGCATTTAGTTGCTGTCTTACCATGGAATCTATTTGTGATTCCTCGGTCTCAAATTATATGTCATTGCGCTTGCTTATATGTATAAAGTATGCAACAAACTACTAGTCAAGGGCAATTCCTAAAGTTCTAAACTGTTTTATCCTTTTAATTTGATAAGTCAGCTAGGTAAGGGGGTAAGGGGGGTGTCTCACACAGAATTTGCATGCAGCATTTGAAAAAGCCCTTGTCTCTAGGAAGGCTTGTGTGCCAGGTGCCCATCTTGTCACGTACAGTAGCTAAGGCCTAATCCTATAGACTAGCTAACCCAGTGACAAGAAAAGAGAATTCAGAATATCTTCTATACTAAATGAAGAAGACAGATAACCATACACAGATATGTATTAATAACATATATTATGACAAAGTATACAGTTACATAACAATTCTCATCACCATACAAAATCATATACACTTCTGTAGTGTACATATGATATAAGTCCTCTTGGTCTAAGCAGTACTCACAGTCTATCACTTTCAGTTATTGTTCAATGTCTCCTTGACTTGTGGATATAGATGATCCAAGTAGTGGTAGCAGTCATCAGTCTCTATTCCTCCAGTGCTGGGGTGGTAGAAGATCATGGAGAAACCCAATCCTCAGTCATGGCCTCTGTAGCATAGAGTCCTATGGTGTCTCAAGCCTGACACTGCAGTGGTAGTAATGCTGAGTAGCATGGAGATGTTGACGCCACGGTGTCTGGGTTCCAAGTGAGCTGTGAGTTGAAATCTGCTTCCTTATATACCCTATCGGGGGGTCAGTCCAAACGAAGACAGGGGATGGTTCAAACGCTGGGGGTGGCAGTCCAAACAGTTAGGCCTTAACCTCTATCTGGAGCGAGGACCTGTTAGGAAGCACCCTGTGATATTCTCAAAACATACATCACACCTCCCTCCTTAAACAAAAAAAAAGAATTTTTCTTTTTTTCTAACGTCATACATCAAGAAATATGTAATACAATGTAATATATGGCATTCTGCAACATACATTTACCTTTTGTCAAAATCACATTTAGTACCTTTTACCATCTTTGGGTAATAACACTTGAAATCACAGTATGTACATAATCAAAAATAGCATTTAAGAAGCTCGTGACAATGCATCAGCACAGACATTGTCTACACCTCGTACATGAAAAATCTCAAGATTGTATTCTTGCAACAGCAAACTCCAGTTCAACAATCGCCTGTTTTTGTTTTTCATCTTCTGCAAGAATGTCAGGGGGTTGTGATCTGTATACACAAGTACTGGATCTAGAGGGGATGACACATAAACACTGAAGTGTTGTAAGGCCAACACTAATGCCAAAGTTTCCTTTTCAACAGTTGAATAGTTCTTTTGGTGACAATTGAACTTCTTTGAAAAGTAGCATACAGGGTGCTGAACACCATTGTCGTCATTCTGCAGTAGCACTGCACCTACCCCATGGTCACTTGCATCAACCATCAAAATGAACTTCTTGCCAAAGTCTGGAGCCGTCAGAACAGGTCCAGAACACAAAATAGATTTCACTTTATCAAAAGCATCATCACATTCTTTGGACCATATGAAGTTTTCCTTTTTCTTTAACAAGTTTGTCAGTGGAGCAGTTATGTCAGCAAAATTCTTACAGAACTTCCTGTAATATCCAGCCATGCCAAGAAATCTCATCAAACTTCTCTTGTTTGCTGGAACTGGATATTCAACAATACTCTTGATTTTGGCTTCAACTGGTGCAACCTGACCTAGACCAACAACATGTCCAAGATAAATCACCTTTGCCTGTCCAAACTCACTTTTTGTCAGGTTTACAGTAAGGTTTGCTTGTTTGAGCCTCTCTAACACAGATTGCAGCCTACACAAATGATCTTCCCAGGTGTCACTGTAAACCACAATATCATCAACATACACCTCCACGCCTGGCATACCTTTCAAACACTGGTTCATCATTCTTTGAAAAGTTGCTGGAGCATTCTTCATACCAAATGGCATCACTTTGTATTGATACAAGCCATCAGGAGTAACAAAAGCAGACACTCGCTTTGCTCTGTTGCTCAAAGGAACAGCCCAGTAACCTTTGAGTAAGTCACACTTGGTGATATACTTGGCTTTGCCAATTTTGTCTATACAGTCATCTATTCTTGGAATAGGATATGAGTCTGTCTTGCTGAGATCATTTACTTTGCGAAAATCAGTGCAAAATCTAACAGAACCATCTGGCTTGGGTACAAGTATACAAGGAGATGACCAGTCACTGTTGCTTGGCTCAATGATGTTATTCTCTAACATGTAAGATAACTCTTTGCTCATTTTCTCAGCCTTGTGTGGGCTAACTCTGTAAGGATGTTGTTTGATAGGGAGAGCGTCTCCCACATCTACGTCATGGATGGCAATATCAGTTTGACTAGGAACATCAGGAAAGACTTCCTTATATTCTCTGAGCAATATGCTCAATTCCTCTTTCTGTACTGGAGGCAGGTGCCCTAACTTGGCATCTAGATTTGCAAGAACATTTGAGTTGTTCAGTTTTACACTGTAGTCTATAGGTACAAAATCAGTTGTTTCTTCCTCATTACTCAGTGCATTCATGCACCCAACTGTCTTGACACTGTTGGAACTTTCTCTGTTATAGTAAGGCTTCAACATGTTGATATGACACAACTGAGTAGATCGTCTTCGGTCAGGAGTTTTGACAACATAGTTCACCTCACCAATTCTTTTGACTACCTCATAAGGACCATGGTAACGAGCCTTGAGTGTATGCCCAGTAATGGGTAGTAACACCAGCACCTTGTCTCCCACAGAAAATTCACGCTCTTGGGATTTCTTATCAAATTGGTCCTTCATCTTTCTTTGGGCTTCTTTCAGGTTTTCACGTGCTAACTCACAAACACGAACTAGCCTGGTTCTAACTTTGGAAACATAATCCAAGACATTGTTGTTTTCAGGGTTATCTCTTAACCAATGTTCCTTCAATACCTTCAAGGGACCTCGTACTGTATGACCAAAGACCAGCTCAAAAGGACTGAATCCCAATGATTCTTGAACAGACTCTCGAGCAGCGAACAACAACATACCAATACCTTCATCCCAATCTTTCTCATTCTCAAAGCAGTAAGTTCTCATCATGTTCTTGAGGGTGCAGTGGAATCTTTCCAATGCACCTTGAGACTCTGGATGGTAAGCACTGGACTTAACCTGCTTTATACCTAGTTCATGAACTACTTGTTGAAACAAGCCAGACATGAAGTTTGAGCCTTGATCAGACTGAATCTCTTGTGGAAGGCCAACCAGTGAGAAGAAATTAATCAAAGCTTTGACTATCTTTGGGGCAGAGATATTTCTGAGTGGTATAGCCTCAGGAAATCTTGTAGAAGCACACATTATTGTGAGCAAGTACTGATTACCAGATCGAGTTTTGGGCAGAGGACCTACACAGTCAATAATGACATGGCTGAATGCTTCTCCTACTGCGGGAATGGGCCGTAGTGGAGCAACAGGGATCTTTTGATTAGGTTTCCCAACCATTTGACATGTGTGACAGGTTCTACAAAATTGGGCAACATCTTGCCTCATCTTAGGCCAATAGAAGTGCCTCATGATCTTTTCAGATGTCTTGTTAACACCCAAATGACCACCCATGGGTAGTTCATGTGCTACATTGAGAACCTCAGAGCGATAAGCCCTAGGAAGCACAATTTGGTAAACAATAGACCAGTCCTCTGATGCTGGGACATCTGGTGGTCTCCATTTTCTCATGAGAACACCATCTTTAAAGAAGTACCCTGTGGAGACTTTGTCAAGCTCTTCTTCTGAAAGTGCATGGCGGGTAAGCAATGAGATCTCAGGATCTTGCCTTTGTTCAGTAATTAACTTACTCCTGCCAAGAGGGACTTCATTACTCAAGTTAGTCTTGTCATCATTTTGACTTGACCCTGGTTGAGAACCGACAAAAGAATGACCTTTAAGGTGTTCATCCTTTGAGTTGATAAATGTCAGAGACAAATCAATGATATCATCCTCAGTTTCAACATCCACAGAATGCTTTTGGCTTAACTCTTTTGCCTGAGCCCTAGTCACAGCACAAGAGGGATAAACTTCACCTATTTCCTCATCAATGACATCATCTTCTGATGACAAAGTGACTGGCTCAAGAACCATCTTTGGTTCTACAAAGACTTTTTCCCCTGCTAGATCATTTCCTAGCAACATTGATACACCGTCAACTGGCAGTTCAGATTTTACTGCAACTTCAACAGACCCTGATACCAAATCAGACTCTAGTCTGATTGTGTGAAGAGGTACACTCATGAAACCACACTCAACACCACGAATAATGACATATTCACCAGTGGCTGAACTTGAACTGAAAGGCAAAGCATTTTCTAAAACCATGGATTGAGATGCCCCAGTATCTCTCAAGATACGAATGGGGACAGAATCTGCAGTGTCACTACCTAGAGACACATTACCTTCAAGTACAAATGGTTTGTATTCTTCTCTGATATCAGTTACCTTATCTGTAACAAATGGCACAATAACACACTCTGACTTTTTGGATGTTATGAATGCATTTGGCTTGGGCTCAGCTTTCTTCTTTTTCAGTGCCCAACACTCAGACATAATGTGACCCAGTTTGTGACAGTAATGACATTTTAGACCTGAACTCCTTCCTGAGTACTCACCTTTTGGCTTCACACTAGATTTCAGATCTTTGCTATCACCACCTTTTGCTCCAAGACTAGAATTGCTCCCTTGAGGTGCACTCTTCTTTTGTTGAACACTAGTCTTATGGGTTATGGCATAATCATCAGCAAGAGTGGACATTTCATGCAAGGACATTACTTTCTTTTCATCGAGATAAGTCTTGAGATCATTGTATGTGCAACGCTTAAATTCTTCAACAAGGCACAGTTGTCTGAGTTTATCAAAACTATCCTCCACTTCCATAGATTTGCACCACCTGTCAAAGTACACTTCCTTTTCATGAGCAAACTCTACATAGGTTTGATTATCTTGTTTACGGTAACTCCTAAACTTCTGACGATATGCCTCTGGTACCAGTTCATAAGCCTTGAGAACAGCAGCTTTGACCTTTTCATAATCTAGACTGTCATTCAAAGATAGTGCCGAATAAGCTTCCTGAGCTTTACCCCTCAAAACACTCTGTAACATCAGTGCCCACTTCTCTTTTGGCCATTTCATGCTTTGGGCAACCTTCTCAAAATGTTGAAAGTACTTGTCAACCTCATTTTCATTGAATGATGGCACTAGCCGTACATCTTTACTAACATCACAAATGTTCCGTTGGTTTGTCCTCTCAGCAGCAAGCTGTAGCTCCATTTCTTTAAGCCTAAGTTCTTTGTCAGCCTGAATCCGATCATGCTCTCTTTCCTTTTCAGCCTGAATCTGAGCAAGCTCTCTCTCTTTTTCAGCCTGGACTTGAGCAAGCTCTTTTTCAGCCTGAACCCGAGCAAGCTCTTTTTCAGCCTGAATCTGAGCAAGCTCTTTTTCAGCCTGAATCTGAGCAAGCTCTTTTTCAGCCTGAATCTGAGCAAGCTCTTTTTCTCTTTCCCTTTCAGCCTGAAGTCGAGCATGTTCTACTTCCAGTTGTTTGAGTTTTATCTCTCTCTCTAAAACCTCTTTACGACCTGCTTCTGAGGAACCACTAAAATCTGATTCATGTAAAACATCTTCTGGTAATAACTCATCATCAACCAATATTTCAACAATAGCTCTTTTCAGTTCAGCTTTTCGGCTAGACCTTTTCACATCAAGTTCTAACTCCCTAGCTATTGCTAACAATTCATCCCTTCTGAACTGTTCTAGTTCCTCCACAGAGGGTGACTGTAGAAAAGCTTGGTACTTAGACATTTCAATTTGTTGTACTTATCATCAAGAGAACAGTTTTTCATAATTCCCGGACAAGCCCCCAATTTCTGTCACGTACAGTAGCTAAGGCCTAATCCTATAGACTAGCTAACCCAGTGACAAGAAAAGAGAATTCAGAATATCTTCTATACTAAATGAAGAAGACAGATAACCATACACAGATATGTATTAATAACATATATTATAACAAAGTATACAGTTACATAACAATTCTCATCAACATACAAAATCATATACACTTCTGTAGTGTACATATGATATAAGTCCTCTTGGTCTAAGCAGTACTCACAGTCTATCACTTTCAGTTATTGTTCAATGTCTCCTTGACTTGTGGATATAGATGATCCAAGTAGTGGTAGCAGTCATCAGTGTCTTTTCCTCCAGTGCTGGGGTGATAGTAGCTTATGGAGAAGCCCAATCCTCAGTAAAGGCCTCTGTAGCATAGAGTCCTATGGTGTCTCAAGCCTGACACTGCAGTGGTAGTAATGCTGAGTAGCATGGAGATGTTGACGCCACGGTGTCTGGGTTCCAAGTGAGCTGTGAGTTGAAATCTGCTTCCTTATATACCCTATCGGGGGGTCAGTCCAAACGAAGACAGGGGATGGTTCAAACGCTGGGGGTGGCAGTCCAAACAGTTAGGCCTTAACCTCTATCTGGAGCGAGGACCTGTTAGGAAGCACCCTGTGATATTCTCAATACATACATCACAATCTCCTGACTATAGTTTAGTCCTCCTAGACACAGTTGCTTCTGTTTTGCTAGCTCAGATGCTTCATCAGATGTGACACAGTTGCCCTTCATGGGCATACAAGCAAATAGTCTCAAGATAGTGGTCATCTAGAAAAACTTTATATAATTATATTGATTTGCCTTAGGGCTTAGATGATACCTGTATAGATTAATTTCTGCTATATGGCAGAAGATATAGATTCCATCATGACCTTTTTGTCAATTTCTTAAACCTAAACCTATTCTTGGTTGCTTTTGGTACTATTTGTCTTTGTAGTTGATCAAGTGCTTCTTGGAACCATAGTATTTACATTACTGGCTGATCATACTTCTTTATAATACAGGACGACATATAACCCCTAACAACAAACAAGACCTTCCCTCCCTTGGGGGATTAACCTCTCGAGTAGGTCCATATTTGATTTGGATTGAAAGAGTGACCAACGGTTTTTCATAAATCAATCAGAACTCAGTCCCTCAGTCACGCGCTCGGCAGCAGTGGATGAGCATGATTCAAAATGTTCTGCTGATTCTCATTATTTCACTCATACCGGGTATCTTTTTTTTCGGGGTGTCATCTTTAAACGCCCAGAATTCCATGCTTATGTGTGTTTGTTTATAAGATTAATATACCTGTTTTCAATATATGCCTTTTTCTCTAGTCCTACCGAGAATCCTTTTTATAGAGAGCGAGCCCTTGCTGACCAGGAAAGAGCTCAGGCAAGAGCAGTGGTCAGCTATCAATGTCATACACGTCTTCTTCATGTATAGAACAGTTTCAAGAGACATGTTCCGTCATAATATTATGAAAATTTGGAACTTGTCATTAAGGCCTTCTAATCATGCAATCCTTATGCATACAAGAATCTAACTTTGAATTGATGATGGCACTCAGGTCGTTCATTTCATCATTGGCATCTACCACTACTTTATCCAACCCTCTTTCACCCATTCTTTACAAGATTATCTTGAGAACATTTCCATAGTAGACCATTTTAGTCTTTCTAATATCGATATGTAACCGATTTGATCTACCTTGTAACGTTTGGATTTCCTCTAAAGATAGATAAGCCCAGGAATCAAACTTGCTAAAGTTCTTGATTATGCACATAGTTAAAAAAGAGAACTACTTTGCAACATTTGGACTTCCCGTAGCGCCTAAGGAATTAAAGAGTTATGTTGTCAACTTCCAATTCATGGTGAAACATTCCACGATAATTGTGAGCATTTTACTCAAGTGAGAATGTAGTCATGTAGAGGTTTGATTATTTCAGGGGGAGGCTATCCCATCGGATATGATATAAACACTACTTTTTGTTATTCTGAATGGGATGATTCGACGTGAATTTGATCTACATAAAGTTATTATCAGAAAGATTAAACTCATGAAACAAAGCTGTGACCCAGCAACCACATATCCCAGCTTATATGATCCCGTAATGTCATGGATCACACCTGAAAAAAGAACAGTACTTGTGTTAATAAGGTTCTACTTAACCAAACTTGACCAATTCCATTTGAACTGTATCAAACAATGGATACACTATATATTTAATATTTTCCTCTTTTTTTCATTGGAAAATGTTCGCATACAGGGAAGTATTGTGGTCTACCACCAAATCCACTTTACAATAACACCATATGAAGTAAGGAAACATCTAATACATGATTATCATGACAATGTGATTTGTATACGCGCAATGAAATAATTGGCACAAGTCCTGAGACAATAGTGATAAGAATAGCTATATCTAAGTTATGAAGATTCATCATGTTTAGAATAATAGAAATTGTTAAAAACCCGATAATATATAAACAGAATAAACCACCACGGATGATTGAGCCTACTGAAACTAGAACTGATTACGACCCTACGTAGACATGTTCCAGAATAAATGTTAAAGAAAGACAAGGTATTAGATAGAAGAGGTTTTTATGCAATATAACTTTAATCTATGGACGGTGTTATAGCATTGTTTGGATGTTTTTCTAAACGTTTCTGATTATACATTCCCTTTTCACGATGTTAAGGACAAGGATGATTAAGACTTGAATTGCATTAACAATCATATATCCAAGAGTATACTCATATGGTGAGAAGTGAAAGTTAAAGATTATCAATTATCTCATTCTAAAACTATGTCTGATATGTGAGGATTTTGTATTGCAAGTTATACCACATTATCTTCAAGGGTTTGATGGTAGACCACACTGTATTTTGAGAAAGAAAAATCAATTCCCAAAAGAAAAGAAAGAGAAAAAATCAGGATGCAAAAATTCAATTTCTGAAGATTGATGATCATCTGATTATGTAAGGTAGCTTGAATCAATCGGCTAAACGCCTAACAATTCTCTAAACAAAATTAGTCGTCATACGTTTCTGTAAATTGTCTTTTAGTGTAAACACTGAAAATTCCTAGTTCGATGAGTATTGCTTATGATATTGTGTTAGTGCACCACCCAACGACTATAGGTCAGACAGATTTTCAGTCGTCTAGCAAAAATGCCAGCTAGAATGAACCTCATTTCCATTGGCCAACAAAAACGGTTTTAGTTACCCTTAAAGTATTTTGGTGGTACCATGCGACGCATGTTAGCATCAATTTGTCGGTGAATGTGCATGGTATTGACTGTATTTTCAACTGTGAGAAAATCCATCGATGGTAAACTTGTTACATAATCCATACCAAATTAATCTTCTAGCATTCTCTGCAGGTTATTCTATTTACCGATATCATGGTTCAGCAGTGCTAAAGGTCCGTCGGTGGTTCCTGACTGTATATCGGTGATGACCAATGTAAATAGGCTATTAGGAGAACAAAAACATATACTGTTTTCGTTGGCCAATGTAAACAGACTTTATGTCTGACGAATCACAATTCTATTACCGTATCATGAGTTACTACTGTCTAAGCCACTAACCTCCCAGGAAAGGTCCGGCGAGGTTTCCCACGCCTTGCACCAGCCTCATCAAGCCAATGCCACTAGTCAGAGTGGACTTCGGTACAATATCAGCAGTCGCTGTAGGCCCCTGCGAAGTAAATATCCCTGAAAATATTTACATTAACAAATTTTATTATCCATCGTATACAAAGACCCTATTGAAAATGTATGGGGACTCAATAAACCACGACCCATTATATAATATCAGTCAGATACCATAACTGTGGTATACGGATACAAATCTGTGGTATACGGCCTCAAAACCATGATATACGGGGAAAAATAGTCCCTTTATGCTATAGACCAAAGAAATAGTCCCTATTCTTATACCTTGTATAGTTCCTATTCTTGTAATGACCTTCATAATTATTTAATTTAAATGCCAATAAACCTTCGTATATTGGCCTTTGGGGCAAGTATTTTGCAGTTAAGGAGTTTCTTTCTAATAACAGTCAGTGACACTCTATCAGCAAATTAATCTACTTAGGGAATTAAATTGGGGATTGACCTTTCAAAATTAGAAACATTGGAAATATTCCCGACATGTTTTGTATAATTCCCATTAATTTTACTGTGATTCAGCACTTTAACTTAAGAGTACCGTGCACTATGTCCTTCTCCGAAATTATGTTGGTGTCTTGTAGTAAATACTTATTATTTAGTGGCTAATAATGTAATAGCGTGTGAGCACAATCTTTACCATGAAGTGAAACAACGATGGCTGGAGGTAAACTGTAGCGTAAGCATTCTGTATAAGGAAGGGAATGATCACGTGAGTTGCTGACGTAGCAGCAGAGGTGTATACCTCTGTGGTACCTGCTGTGAGCCAACCACATAATGTTTTGTTTGGCATGGAGGCCAAGATGGTAGATTGCATTTTGTGATCATTATTCTCTCTATTCTAAAACTAAGGTACGGCTGAAAGTTTAATACATATTCTAATATATCATAGCTAGAAATCGAGAAAAAAATGGTTACTAAATGATCAATTAAACAGAATCTGCATCTCTTTTTTCAAAGGATTTAAGGTTAACCGCTGAAAGGATCAATTTGAATATTATCTCAAAGTAAAATAATACAAGAACATCTGTAATATAGATAATACAAAGAATTTAACTTACCATTAAATGAAACTAACATGATCCACAGGGCCATTGAGGGAATGAGAACAGGAACATATGGGAGACAGCCAGATGCAAGACCAATGGTGAAAGCCAGCATGGCATACACCAGAATGCGTCTGGTTCTCACTACCCTCAGGTCAAAGAAGACACCACCCAGCAGTCTCAGCGGTACCTCAACGAAGAAGGATATGGACATCATCGTTGTAACTTGGCTTTTCACGTAACCAATTTCTAAAGCCATTCCAGCCATCAAACCTCTGTTCATAGCAGACGCTATGCAGAAACTTGACCTCAATATGGCCAACATGGAAAACTGGGGATTGGTAAATGCTTGGAGTCCAAACAATAAAGCACAACGTCGCAGTCCTCTAAGCCTAGGTTTCCTATTGCCCTTGGACCTCTCGTTGATACTCACTTGGTCTTCTCTTTGCCGATCTGTCTGGGTGTCCAATATGATGGATTCATTGTTCACAGCGAGTCCATTTACAATGCTTGAATCATCTCTGCTACTATTAGTATTCTCTTGCAATGATGTTTCTTGTTCCTCCTCAAGATCCTCAACTCTGCTTTTATTCCCCTCTGTTTTTTCCCCTTTTGTACTGGATCTTTTCTTTGGTTCCTCTAAGGGACGCATTAGTGCTGCTGCAGGGATGAGGTGTAGGAACAAGGCACCGACAATGATCATGGTTCCTGTGAAGCCGTATTCATCGCTGAGCAGAGTAAAGAGCTGTGTCATGTACACACCCCCGACCCCAGAGAAGCAGCTTCTCACGGCATTAGCCTTGGCTCGATTCTTCGTGAAGTACATGCTCGTCATACTGGTTGCGGGTATGACAAACATTGCCACTCCAACTCCTGCAGAGAGAGCACATCAGAAAAGTAAATACTTACCATCTTCAAGTAAATACATACCACCTTCATTGAGAAGAGATCGTGACCTCATTCCTGGTATTTTCCTCATAATTGTAGTCAATATGTCTTTTGTTGGGGTTTTATCGAGATTTTGTAACTTATACGTTTTCAGAAAAATTAGAACCTCTACATTCCAAAAACTAATGTTGACAAATTTGTGTTCCATTTTTTTAGGCCATTTGGATTTCTCGAAGACAGCTGATATTTTGCAATTATTTCAACCTGATAGACTTAGTTGTTCATTGTGTATTTACTAAAAAAACACCACAAACCAAAACCTATAACTGAAAATTACTACTCAGTTATTAGCATTTTGTTGGCCATTTTGGCTTTCGAGATGGTTCCCAAAATGCAATGGGAAAGCTAAGAATCTCTCTATCTATTGCCATGTTTGAAATACCGCAGTGTTATTATAGGTATGGAATTAAATAAACCACCCAGATATGAGAAGGATAGAATGTTACCATGACAACTAGGACTGTAACATTGTTACCAAAATCTAGACCAAGGTTCTGAAAATACAGAGTCTGCAATCTATAAGTGTAATACATAGGGTTCAAGGTCTTTCTGGGTGTAGAAACAGATAAACATATCACAAATATCATTAAACATTTTCTCATGAAAACATTATATTACTATGTTAGGAATGGCATGGCAACAAAGAAGTAAGGTAAATAAGCAAGCTATTCAAGGACCCAGCATCACCAGCAATGAGTACAATTTCCTTTGATTTTAGAAACAGTGATGTCACATGATTAGATAACCATTCAGGTGCTCATTAATTGGACCATGTCCACCTGGGGTGGAATACAGAGTCCCATGCACCCACTAGTACTGCCGATTGGCGAGAAAGGGGCACCACCACCTGGGATGTTTTGTTCCCCCATGATAGGAATCACCATTGCTCCAAGAGGCAGGTCCTCGCCATAACCTGTTCACTTTGGGCAGACCAGGTGCATGCCTCCATGTCATCTGCTTCCCAAACCTGGTCCAGGGCTGGCCTGTCACCATCCAGTCAATGTATCACCCATAGCAGCACAGGCTCAGCCAGCTGACTTTTTATCCAGAGTTGCAAGAAATCTCTTATTTTAGAGGAGTGACCCCCTCCTGGGATGAAGACAGGGGCAGCAGCAGGGCTTTTGGTTCCGACTGACCGTAGCACATTGACTGCCTTCTTTCTTGCCCTGACCACACAGGCGGCAAGGGATCAGTGCCTGAAGACGGCCAAGCCGGTGCTTGATCAGGAGATTGTAACATCCAAAAGGTTGTGACCACTGGCCACTTGCCCCACTGGTTCTTTAATTCCCAACAACTACGGAAGGTGATGTTTCTCTTGATGGACTACATGCCTCTCAGAATAGGCTCTTATGATCTGATACCCAACCTTTCTTTAAACTAGATAGGCCTCAAACTGAGTTCTTCAAAATATCGCCAGACCTTCGCAGCAAAAAACTTTGGAATAATCTAAAACTGGAGGACAAGTTAGCTCCTAGTAAAGAAGCCTTTAAGACCAGACTTGAAAAAATTGATACTATACTGACTTGAGAGTTTTGTATGTTGACCTGATACAATGCTACGAAGCCATGTTATACTGCAAGTATCATGTCTGCATATGTAAATGCAATACCTGTTTACCTGAAATTGAAATTTTAACATCAATGTGTCTGATATAATGTATGTCACCTATATAATTACGGCTCGGTAAGCTCTACCATATATCCTTTCATCTATCATCCTATTTTCCTCATCACTCATGTTTAGTATTATCTGGTGTGGTGGTGGGTCTGCTTATATTACCTTCCCGGGTCTCCGGCCCTAATTACCTTATCTTGTTATTCATCCTTTTTGTACTATTGTATAACTGGAAGTACTCTCCGGAACATATGTAATGAGATAATAATTGTAATGCTTTGAGATACCACAAAGGAAGACCATCCTCGTGATGATTTGTGCGTAATAAACATAAAAAAAATAAACACAAAAAAACAATCAATGCAGGGTTGTAAGTAGTACAGCGTGCCCTTTCAGATAATGCCGCAAGTTGGACAGGGTAGAAACAATCACCATGATTCACTGGCGAGTGACACAACAATTTTGTATGCAAGTGTTCATAGGGCTTGCATAGAAGAGCTTGCTCGAATCTGGCCTGGTCCTACAAGAGGACAGCTTCTATTCTCCTTCGCCGGTGTCTGTATTTACCACCGGGTCCCCTTCAGCTTTCGGGTAGTCAAGGATCGAGACTTTCTATTTGAATGCCTGCTCTCACCCAAGGGTCCACTGGAAGGACCGTCCCTTCCCTGTCAGGGCAGTCAGTAGTTTAGTTAGACTAGCAAAATGTGGCAAAATTGACCAGCAATAGTTATCCAGACCCAGAAATCTCCTGACCTCCATCACATTCCAGGGCTACAGCCAGCTGTGCTCTGCTTCCCCCTTCTCTGGGTCCATACCTAACTCAGCTGGGAACACCAAACATCCCTGCACTTTGGTAGTTAGAGATAAAGTATATTTATTCTAATAAAAGAACAAAGCCCATTAAAAAAAGTATTATTACGCAAAAGCACAAAGATTTGTTCTAAATAAAAAACAGTGTCCTCTCCTTTGTCATCATCTGTACTGTTTACATCAGGCAGGCAAACAGTATATTGATGTTTTATTCGAAAAAACAGTGAGGATGGTCATGGTTATTCAATTACTTCTATTAACACAAATGAAGAAGTGCAACCCTTTACGGTGATACCACTTAGTTCTACATCAAGATGCCTTAAGGGGAAAAAAAAGAACTTAGTTTTTATCACCTGAAGTCAATCATATTCATTACTGCAGGCATTTACAACATTATAATACTTTCTTTTTTTATTTAAATTGAGGCTAATTGAGAGATTGGGTATAATGATTGGGCGGTAGCTCTACCACTCATCTATTGGATACTCTGGAATCGCTTCACGGCACCTGATAGATAGAACAGCTCAACCATAATACACCAGATCTTCTTGTCAGTTTCAAACTGCCATGTGAAAATAAGTTTCCACCCACCCTCCCTAATATCACAAAGTATACGAACAAAAAATGATTTAACCTCACAATGACTGTGTAGAACTTACATCATATTCTTAATTGCTTATGTTATAGTTTTGAATACTTAACTTCTGTAACCTGTAATTCAATAACATTTCCAAGTTATGGAAATTACTTGTTGCCTCCAGTCATTAAGCTAGTTGACTGAACATTGTCTAATATGTCCGTCCATGACAAAGAGATCAATTTGAAAAAGAGTAAACTGTACTGTACCATAGAGAACACTAAAGGTCACATAGATCAGGGTCAGAGAGGGCACAAAGGCGGTGAGGACAAGCCCCAGACACGTCATTATCCCTGCCAGCATTCCCACTGTCCGGTGTGACGTCACGTTGCACAGTGCACTGATGAGGGGACCTGCAATCCAAAATAATAGTATCAAATGACAGTCAATTACTACGTAAACCTGAAAAGGTTTCTGAATTTATCTAACCCTTCATATTGACTAACGGGCTAACCTTTGTGGATACGAGTTCCCAATTTTAAGTATATTGAGAATAAATGCCAGGAGCAGGATAAAAGATGAGAAGGAACTTGATCATTGTAGTGAACCTTTGAGGAGTAAGGAGTAGTGCGTGTGGGAGGATGTGGACAATCAGGCCTTCTGGAGTTTTGTTGTCACTCTACACAAACATTTGTGGAGTATATTTAACCCTTGCCTGTGAGGAGCTACAACACAGGGGTCAGTCGAGTTAAATCAAACAAGGTATCTGCTATGTGTACCTCAAACCAAGTAGTTTTGTTCTATGAAGGCTCTAAAAGCAGACATACTTAATATGAGATATTCAAAGCTTAACATATTGATACTGATTGATATTGATGCTTTATGTTCATTATATTCAACAAATATACACGATAGAAAATAAGAAAATTTAAAATTGGCTTTGAGATTATGAAATGATTCACTCTCCAAACAGTACATAAGGTCGGGTAGAAGAGTAACAAACAGTTCCCGCTACTAGGTCAAGGCAGCCGACGGTTTAGCCAGTCCAGAGCTAACGTAGTGGAGCTCCGGCGACCAGTGTAGTTATACTCCATAGGATGGATCATCCGGCGCCACCTAGTGTGAAGTCCAGCAGTGTGGCATATTTCTTTGAAATCCTAGAAGATGCCCAGGATGAGAGGGAAACTAAGTTCCAGTGAGGGAAATATTACTGGTCGAGACCTTGTCCGAGGGCATTCATTTTTCTTTCACCGGTATTCAGTTTTCCTATTGGTATATATCTTCAAATATTGATATTTCTTTAACTGTCATAATCGAAGAAGACATGGCCACGCTTTTCGAGTAACTGCCACCATTATATTTTTGTCCCGCCCGTATCCCGCCCATTTCATAACTGCGACATCATAGCTGCATTCGTGTAGTATGTTTATATTTTGCAGGATTAAAAGTCACAGGGATTGAGATATCGACGTTTGCTCTTACTATTTAAACTCTTTTACATGATGCGCAAAATAATAGGCAGATTATGTTGATAACTATTGCTGGGATCAGCTCAGTCAACAGATGTAAGTTATATGATTATCAAAGAGATTTATGGAAGAAACTAAGAAAGAGATCTTAGAAATGACGATGCTTCTCCGAAAAATTCTAATATCAATAGATCAAATGAGACTAACGGTTAAGAATAGGGTCGACAGATCATGGTTATGGTATGGGTGACTGATTTACGGTATACACATGGTGTAGGGATGATTAGCCTGTCCTTTATTGAGTCTTGGGGCTCACTGAGATACTTTGCTTTAGGGAACAGAGGACCAGTGTCTTAGTGTTAGAGAGGAGTGCCCAACTGTCCATGACCAATCCCAATAGACAGAACTAACTCAGTGTCCCACTTATGCTTTACATATTTGGAGCCTCCAATGGCAGTTGTAGAAGTAACTGGTTGGCAAGCGCGTTCTAGCACATCAGCCACTGCCTGACAAATAACTAAACCTTATTATTGTTAAATTTGATTTTTATATAATTCTTTGCTTATTCATCAATTATCGATTCCATTTATTCCTTGAAGTAATAGTAGTACTACTGACTGCAATTAGGAAGGCAATTCACATGGTTGATTATTGTATCCCTTAAATTTGTGTGAACATAAAAAGAAGTAGAAAGACTTACTTGGGACCATTTCGAGCGTGCCCGCCAGGGAGGTGATTCCTGCAGTCATTGCTGCTGACTCCCCGAACCGCTGCAGCAGCTGCTCATAGAAGAGAGAAATGGCCTTGTTTAGACCACGAACGACAGACAGGGCGACCCCAATGCCGAACACCATGACCCACCCCCAGGCCACCTCAGGGGGCTCCTCGGGCAATGGCTGTGTCACAGAGTCAGATCCCCAATGTCCATCGTGTTGTTGATCCTCTGTGATGGTTGTGTCGTTGTTAACATCATCCTCCTTTTCATTTTGTACGTTCTTTGACGTTTCTTCTCCGACTTGTTGTCCCATGTCCGTGCAGTCCACGGCCGTGGGGTAATTCCCTGTGTGATCTACTGGAGAACTTGGGATCATATTGTCATTCTGGTTCCCTGATATTCTGCTTATTCCTTCCATCATGAGTGACGAGGTTTAGCTATTGAGGCGGATCCTTGTTGGCAGTGTGTTTAATGGCAAATTTGTTGACATTTTGCTGTGCAGAATTATGCAAAGGTTCCCTGTTCTCTTTTCAATCAATAATCCAGCTGACTGGAGACACTATGTAAAACCATGACCGTAACGTATGGAATATTCATATCATATCATTCAGAATAACACCCTCAAGTCCATTATAAAGCGTCAATCAATAACAACAGTTACTACGGGATCATTTTGAGGCTTGTATCCATTGAGAAGATACAGAAGAGGTAAACAGCTTTTAAAGATAATGTTCTTAAACTATATACATCTCAATATTTTGGATATTGATACAACAGGTCTAAAAGATGTTAACAAAGTCTAAAACTTAACAATGTATAAAAATCTTTGCGCAGTTCGAAATACATTTTTGAACAACCTTGATCAAAAAGTTCCGAAAATTTAAAAGCGGTCACGAGAGCTATTGCCAATTTTATTGCCTATGCCATCTAGTCTAATCTAATTCACTCCATTTACAAATTGTCAGAATGCAATGAATTTGATCGATATTACGCGGAAGGTGTCCTAGCATAGTCATCGGTATCACTTGTTGGTCAATGGAAACTGAACTCATTATACTAACATTTCTAGATGATCACTAATCAGCAAATAGCTATCGAATTCCTGTTTAATCATCATATATTCAGTTTCGGCACTGCTTAATCATCAGCATTTAAGGGAGTGTAGATTTTCTAGTATGTCTCCACTGCCTTTCATCGCTTTCATAGATTTTCGTTACCTAACCGCTTGCATATATCGATAATATCGTCATATTTCTCCCATGATATGGCCCTGTTTAGTCTACAATGGAAATTCTCGAAATTCAATACGTGAGAGTTAAGTGATAGCAACAGTAGATCGGTAAGAGACATTGCAGAATTCATTAAGGAGTAGTAATAGCTATTTCTACCTACCGCCGGTTTTATATGAAGTTTATGGGGTCTGTAGTGCAAGTGCGAAAATAACAAAGCCAAAGATCGGCGATCTTGTCAATTAGTATCATGCTGAAGTCAGAATTCACAACAAAATCAAATCTTGTGATATAGATCGGACACAACTTTGTCGGGAAGTGGTCACCAACATCGCTCAAAATCAGAACCTGTTTTAAGAAACATTATGTTTCAATTTGCCAATTATTGACAAATATGCTAAAAAAAAACACCTGTCTGTGATGGTCAACATATCGGAGGCCAGAAGAAGTTGGAAAGCGTGGACAAGCCTTATAAAGATGGGGTGGGGCCGACTTGAAGGATACCGCTGACCATGACTTCCTAAATAAAGGGCCGCTCAGGGTCCCACCAGAGATCGAACCTGAGATCAATGCACGATGCCCGTGGACGTCTCACATTATCCAATCAGTATCGGCTCGTATTGAACTTCACAAGGACAGGTAGGGAAGTGATAGGTGAGGCGGGTCTCAATCAGCCGGACATGACCTACCACTTATCTCCCTCAGCTCCCATAGTCTTAAATCATGGTCTCAACTGAGTTCACCGCTGATGTGAACTCTACTCGGAAAGTGCTTAACTTAAGGGAGAAGTTACTACGTTCAGTTAAGGATAATTTAGATGATTTATCTGAACATTTAAAGGGCGGGTGAACGGAAAAGGCTATGACAAGTGGGAACTTGGTGATGTCCAGAAGTTCATGATATCATTGTCCATTATAGTATTCCAGGAGTAGTACAAAGTGCAAGATAAAAATAGAAAAGCCATATCTAGAAATCTATAGAAGGGCACCATTAATTATAGGGAGTAAATTATGGGATAACTAGGTGCAAGAAATCGAAAATTCTAAAATGGGAATAGGTTTTAAATCTAAGGTCAAGCAGGAACTTTACCGAACAGTCTATTAACACCCCTTTTTGGGGCCCACACCCTTGTCTCTTATTTTTCTTGTCTTTGTTATATGTATTCTACTGCTATGGGTAAAGCCTTGAATATCAGGTTTGCTGGTCAATAAAAATTTGTCCAAAAAAGAATTAAACCGGACACACTTTCCTGAGTTCAGGAGCTTGTTTGGCACTAGTGCCACACAAAACATGGTATACTAATCAGTGTGGTATACGGAAACTCAATGTTGGAGGTAATTGAAAATTGGCAGTAATTGTGGGGCGGGTGATGTATGTCACGCCATCTGACGGCTCCCGGACGCACGACGGTATTGAGACGTCTGCTCACCAGAGGGCCCCACCAGCAGTCAGCACAACGCCCGCTACGATTTGTAGCTGTTTTAAGTAGCTCCTCAGAGAACCCGATAAAGATGCGTGCAAGACCAGAGAAAGACTACCAAAACTGCAAAGACTGGATGCCTTGAGATCAAGACCCGCATGAGACAGTTTGTCAGCGATACAAATAAGGATGAAGGATGATTCATCAGAATTTCAATGACTGCGGGCTCCGGTCGTCAAGCCCAGCGGTCATCTCTGCCATTCAGATACACTGGACCCAGCACCCGCTCCCCTCTACTCAATATCGGTGTATGCGCGGTACTCACAAGCGGCGGATCCCGCGATCCAGGCACTTGGCGACGGGCGCCCGGGCACCAAATGCCTGACAACAGTCACTCCGACACCTACAGATGCAGCACATGACTGGAAATGCAGCTCACGACTCGGTCACACTCGCTTGGACAATGCAGGTATGTGATTTGTCTCAGCACGCAATGCTACATACAGAGATGACGTCAGGCGCGTCGGTACTGAGATGAGCCGCCAGATGGCACCAGGACACGGGTTCCTCGCGGTGTCGTGAGGGGGGTGGCGGTTCCTCGGGTTGTGCCCCTACGCTGCCCCCCCCCCCCGCCACCCCCCCCCCTCCCCTGGCCCTCCAATAATGGGCTCCCAGACGTCAAGTATCACTGGCCACGGCTCCCTCAGCGCATACAGGACGACTCTTCTAGTCCTTCCGCACTTTTAGCCATAACGGCCGCCGGCTCACCTCGTCGGACCTCAATATCATGCCCTCGGGCATAAGATCATATTCCATGCCAGAGAAGGACGTTGACCCCTTCCTGGCAATTCTGATTTTTGGCATTTATGCCTTATGCCCGTTGGCATAATTCAGGAACAAACATTTTCTTCAGGGCTCTCATGCACGCCCAGGATTTTTGCTCGGCTCCCAAGCCACACCTTCTGAGGCTCGACCCTCCCCTCGCCCTCTATTCCTGGGCGGGAGTTTGCCTCTCACCACCCTTCACCACGACTCGGGACGTCCAGGTTCACCTCACCTATGGGCTCCCAGACGTCAAGTATCACCGGCCACGGCTCCCTCAGCGCATACAGGACGACTCTTCTAGTCCTTCCGCACTTTTAGCCATAACGGCCGCCGGCTCACCATGTCGGACCTCACGATCATGCCCTCGGGCATAAGATCATATTCCATGCCAGAGAAGGACGTCGATCCCTTCCTGGCCTTTTCTTTTTGGCATTTATGCCTTATGCCCGTTGGCATTTTTCATACTTTCCTCATATACATTACTTGAAAATATGATAAATAAATTTTTTAAGCCAATCACACGCCTCCTCATAATTGGAGGTAATTGAAAATTGGCAGTAATTGTGGGGCGGGTGATGTATGTCACGCCATCTGACGGCTCCCGGACGCACGACGGTACTGAGACGTCTGCTCACCAGAGGGCCCCACCAGCAGTCAGCACAACGCCCGCTACGATTTGTACCCGCCCGTCCCTCACCAATCATATAGACATTGACTGTCAGGGCTTTATGCCTTATGCCCGTTGGCATTTTTCATACTTTCCTCATATACATTACTTGAAAATATGATAAATAAATTTTTTAAGCCAATCACACGCCTCCTCATAATTAAGCCTATGAGGTTTAGTTTTAGGAGCAGGATAAATAATGGTACGAGAACAGGCTGACCACCTTCGAATTTGTACATTGAGCTACGGCATTGGAAAATATCTGAATAATGTGAAGAAAGTAAGCTAGTTTACTTGTATCATAATTACTGTTACAGTTGTATTCTTTCAAGCAAATATCCTGATAGTTGAGTCGTTCCTACAGAACACAATTCACTGTCGTAACCCGTGTATGATGCTAGAGGCAGCCGTTACATATAGGACATCTCTGGTACAGAACCGGGTTAATCTACTTCCCGCTAAGTATTTTGCTGAAAGGCAAACAAGCCCCTCACGACAAAAAGGATTGTAAAAATAATACTCCTTTGAGAAATGAACTGCCTAATTCCAGGGAACATCCAACCTGCCCGACAGCTATTCTCTCCAGGTGACCTTGACTTTTTGTAGGTGAATTCAGGGTCAACGGGCACGAGTAATGACGACGCCATTTTGTTGTCTGAGAATCAGGATGGCAGCATCGTGGATAAACTCTTTCTGCAGATTAATCACAGTATACCTATCGGCCTCTTTCCATTGGCCAGCGAAATCGGTGTAGATTTTTTTATGTTCTCCTAAAGGCCTATTTAGATTTTGCGTCAGCAGTGCTAAGGGTCCGTCCGTTCTTGACTGCATATTGGTGATGGCCAATGTAACTATGCTATTAGGAGAACACAAATGATCTACACCGTTTATGTTGGCCAATGGAAACGGGCCTTTAACTATATAAATTGTGCATTTGAGGAAAGACAATTGAGCTCTCTAAAACCGACGTTTCTACTTACCGATTGTGACCACCAAAATTGGCATTTTGCACCGTCGTCCAATTATGTGCCATTTTTTGTGCAATAATCGTCAGGTGGAAACAGAAAGGGTCAACCATGTTATTGCAGCACCAACGAACTCTTAGTACCACCAATAAATATATACCAGGTTGAATTCATTGGTGGTGGAATTAACTAGGCTGACCGTTACGGACGAAATGTCAGGGATTTTCTTTGCTCTTTACAAAAGTCAGTCGGTGGTTCTATTTGAGAAATTATCTGCACGCATATTCAGTGACAGTCAGCAAAATATTGTTTTCTGATGAAAATTAAGGTTGCCGCCGTCTGATTTTTTTTAGTTCATTCTGCCATCGATGAATTCAACCGAGCATTCAACCACTTTTATCTGAAACCAGTCTTTACTTTATACACATGCCGTATATACTGTTAATACGCACCGTTTCGCCATATAACGTAAATATACTGTACGGACCACTGGTCCGTACACTAAAATACGGACTACATTGCCAAACACGTTTATTAACATATCGGTTGTTAAAATTAAATTAATGATTTATTTTTAAATTTTGGGTATATAGTAAATATATAACGTCCAACCATGCTTGTACAAGTCACAGAACTCAATGATAATTTACGGTTTGTAAATACCGTAAATTACCTTCTTTGGACAATATCAGTTCGTTTTAGTTATGCACTATCTTTCCGAGTGTCCTATATTTTCCTATGTGCCTCTGGAGCATACAACGTATATACACAGGGTATAGTGTAACACACTCCCTATATGAGCATACGCTTGTTGTCTATGGACACTTTGTATTAGGTACATGATATAAGCAAACATTTACCATGAGATCTTCCCCTCTCTTGGCATGACTCACATGGCATCTGATGGGAGCGGCAAGCTTCCCAAATTTACTTCAACCTCATTCGATTTGATTCAGCATTTCCTCTGTCCTTGATCAGAAGACATGTTACATCATTAGTATCAAACTGCATTATAAAACCCAAAACCAATTACGGATACATTTATAGAAACCAATCAATCAAATTCCTTAAGGAGTCCCAAATGTAAAGTTTCTTTCTTTTAAGCTAGTCTCACCTCACAAAGAATGCTTGACACACATACAGGCATAGTTCCATAATCTATATTTTCTTGAAGGGCGAAACTATATAAATCGTGTAAATTGCAGACATCAAAGGCACATTCTGCCCACAGGACTATATCATGTAGTTTAATCAAACCCAGAAGACCCCACAATCCAATTAATGTCTGATCACAGTTTCTGCAGCGGGGATTCGAAATGACAAATTAGGTACAAGTAAGCTTGTTCCACAAAGAGTCCCTATTACCTCGTGGACTTGATTGTCAGAAAGCTTCTCTCTGGGGAAAAGGTTGTGGAAAATAGTAGTGGTATGTAGCTGTCAACGTATTCTCGGTAATATCATGTATAGGTCATGTGGTTTGGTTTATGTTCAAATGAGATAAACAAAATAACACATTGCCGAAAGTAGCGCCTGCATACAGCCCCTGATGCCTGTATACAACGCTTGGTGCCTGTATAGAACACTTGCTGTGACTAGGTTTGAATTTATCAGGTATTGTTGGCCGCTGCAAAATCCTGAAAACATGGTACTACACTATTGGATAAATTTGTATAGTTTTGTAGACAGCCGGCCGTAAACCATGAGAGGATGACGCGTAGTAATTCAAGAACACAAACAAAACTGCTGTACAAAACAAAGATATATACAAGTCATTTATCAAGCATCAATTCTGCAACACTGCAGAAGAATGGGGCCTTTTTACTGCAACCGGAAATTTTCATAGTAGCTCACATTCTAGTGGCTGATAGGTCAATTTTTTACCTCCCCTAATGGCATAAAAGTCTCTTCATGCCACGGCATGCTGCATTAAATTAGTCAATGTTAAGCCTATGGTGGTTTTTATTAGGGGCAGGATAAAAGGGAAAATCTGAAAGGTAATTTTATACAAATAAACCAGTTGATATGGAAAATAAGTCCAGTTAGGTTTAGGGCTAAGGATAGGGTTGGGGTTAGGGATTTAATTTAGGGTTAGTGTCAGCGTTAGGGCTAGCGATAGAGTTTTCTGTTTGTTTTCTCCGCCCTAGGAGACCAAATTTGCAGCCAAGATTGCCGACTTGTTGGGGGCTGGCACTTGCGTTTTCTTCATGTTTGAGCGAGCTTGGTTTCTATAGTCGGGGACCTGTGATCAAATGCAATCGAGGAGTGGAGTTTGTTGTCCTTGTTGTGGCTCTTAATCCTGTCTCTCTTGAATGATGCCCCATCATGGGGAATCATCATGTTAGTACGCATGGTCATGTCAACCTAGGCGCCATGCGTGCCTAAATCCCAATAACCCTTAGGCTTAATCACAGACAAATCCAGCACCCACTTGGCGGCCATTACAGATTAACTACGCATGCGCGAACAGAAAGCCTCGCTTTCAGAACGAGGCCTTTACGCTTGTTTCCAGCGTGTCATAAGGACCACACACAGCGGTGAATCCATCCGGCCGGGAACCAGCTCAGGCTCCATACACAGTGTCATAACGCAGCGGCCATTGTGTTCAATTTAGGTGTCACATCACTAAATCACAAATAACCACTCCTACCTCGCCTCTGTAGGCGGGGGCGCACTGATGTATGAGGATTCATTTGAAGGATACCTTTTCGCACCCTCCGCAGAGGACAAAAACGATAGCAGCCCCGTGTGAATCACAAGAAGTGATAAATGACCCTCAGGTCTCACTTATTTATCCTGAAATGTTCACGAGCGGAACCATAATACTGCCGACGGTTCTGAATAGCAAACGATATTATATATGATAAAGATTGGGCCACAAAGGCATCCCTCGTTGGTTTTATTCAACTTATAGGCAGTACAATTTGGGAAGTGAGACACAGCATCTATTAGGCCCAGCGCCCACTGGCATAAAAAGTGTCTGCGATAGGCCTTACGATGTAATTCCCAATGAAAAATCTAAATCGCGTCGGAAGGTCAGCTAATACCAGTGCCGTTGATCACGTTCCTATGGTTCCGATGCAAATCACTTGTCTATGATTCGTTCCCGATAGAAAATTGTACATCATAGGGTGTCTATGGTATTCAATCATGATTAAGGCCATGCACCCACCAACGCCGATTCTGGTCCCGATAGGCCTTCCGATTGACTCCAAATTTCATTGGGGGGTTAGCCAGATCATGGCCGTTGGCCATATTTCTCTGATGAACTCACCGATACACCACGACTGGCTCCCGAGACGCTACGATTTGAAACGCCAATCGTAGGCCTCCAGATAAGATCCATGTTGGATTATTTGTATATAGATGATATTGTTCGATTGAGTCTAATGGTCTGGAAAAATAGTTTCAGATCCAAATTATGATTCTGCCACAATTATATTTTACAATTTGATTGTTGTAATGTGCTATAAATGATATGATGGAACCTTGTATATACCTCTAAAAAAATATTTAGGTCCATACAATATTCATTTTAATATTGACATTCTGCCTGAGATCCACATTGACACACTGATCGAATCGTGAGCCAATCGTAACCGTGGTAACCTTCTTTTGTACAAAGGCGTTCTGACGACTAAGGCCCAGCGTCCACCTACTACGATAGAAATTTAGACCTACCAATATAGATCCGATCCAAAAACGAGTTTATATATCCAACCACAGTCATTGGCCATAACCAAACGATTTTCCGGAGAACTCTAGATGGCACCACGGCGAATTGTAGGATACCCCTTTAAACTACAAACAAGAAATACTGATCAGGAGATGAGCATAAAACGTTCTACCTTCTAAATGTCCATCAGCGAAAGTATCCGGGAAAGTACCGTGTTATAACTACGAGAACATGTCATCCTAATTAGCATAATGGTATTCAAGGGGACGGCAGTACTAATGGAGGCTCTGTACCCTCTAAAAGACGCAAGGCGGGAACTAGAGGCAGGTAATTGGATAATGACTTCATACACACTGGCTGGTTGATTTACGGCTGATGTGGACGGTCATATCTGTCAGGTGACGGTTACCGTCAATAGTTAGGTGATGAGAGATGTTGGCTTTTGAATAAACATGAGAACTGAGAAGTTACCGAAATGACGTCATATATGAGTTTTATTTTAGAGATACAGGGTGGATTTATTTTACCTGAATTATGGCTAGATCCTGCTCTGGCCATGTTTGATCCACATTCGGATCAGAGCCGCCCAATGATTAAAGCCCCTATAGTGGTGATGAACACCAGATGCATGAGAACCCCGCCTACCGGACACCCCGAGTGAGCGGAGATCCCGCGGTCACGGACACCTTTGTCAGGAACGGTTCCCTATTTTGGATGTTTATTTTTACCCCGGATAAGCGGATACTTTGGCCGGGAACGGAGGGTGACCGGTCGCATAGGGTTCTACTTTAGACCTTTTTGCGCGATATGCCTGATTTGAGAGAGGGTTCGTAGGTATGCGGCCGAGTTGGTCAAACAAGTACATTGCAACGTATTTTTAGCATTTCCTTTTTGATATTGATACACTAGTCGCAAATAAAAAAAACAAAAAAACAGACAAGGCCATGGACAGAAGGACAACACAAGAACTGATAGTATCGAAAGGAAAATGTAATTGACTATTTGAAGGTACATTCTCTATTGGTCCGCTTCACCATACTTATAAAACCTCCCTTCTTGGCCCGGCTTGGGTTAGGTTCAAACCATCATATTAGTCACCTTTTAGCCGTTGCTCTTATCACTCTATGCACAAATTTATTCCAAAAGTGAATTGCAGATTTAACTCTTTTTTTAAATTTTTACTTAAACTGGGGTTCACTCAGTCGTATGACTGTTTTTAACGTGTTCCTAGGTCTATCAGATTTTACAATCATTCGGGTTCTTGTCCCCTTTGTCCCCTTTAGTAGCATGATCGGCACAACATATATCTACAAACATAGGTATACATTACAAAATAGATAGAAATACATGTATACATTGTTCTTTACCACAAATCGCTCTGTACACAGTCTTCCATCATATTCTAATTTATTAAGGTTATTCGTTCAACATACATTTTTGCAGGTTTTTTTTTAAATCATTAGGATCTCTGTCAGTATATTGCTTGATGGATGTCAAATCCAACCTATAGCTCCTTCATACTCCAGACTCTTTTTACCCGCCCTGCACGTTGATTTCGTTACTTTAAAGCCAGGCGCCGATTGCATCCTCGTATCTAATGATCATTAAATGATATTAAGTTTCGTTTGTCTGAAGAATTGTTTCTGCTTCATTTCAGTAAAGCATGGCGGGGTGGGTACTGGTGGCGGCGTCCGTGATCGCATGGCTCCCGGTGCTGGCTGGAGGTAAGCTGTCAATGAGCACTTCTTACCGGACGGCAACTGAAGTATTTCTTACAGTATACAAAAAGGCTATTAATATGAAAAGGAGTTTTTGCTGAATAGTGATTAGAGTGTCGTTTCTTATCATCGACAATAGTTCTATATCAGTACGAGGACTCATTTCGGCAAGTCAAAGCCTGAATAATCTGTATTTATTTGGCTCGATCTTACAATTGTCCCATACTGTTTTAGGATCAACATATTGTTATAGCATTATGAGAAAACGTGGTTACTGAGCCCGTACGGGCTCAGTCACTACGTTTTCTTGTTACTATACACCTTCTACTTGTTTAAACTGCCATTCTATTAACTTTCCTGGTCAGTGATCCACCCCCACATTCCTGTACAAGACCACTGCTATTCACTACGGCCCGCTAGCGGAAAACTCGGCAACAGTCGACGCGGTGCGGACTATGAAATGTGTGACACAGGAAGACCTGTAACTCTTGTAGCCAACGTAATTATGACGTTGACAACGCGAAGCGACGTAACGGGATGCGATCGGACTTGTTTATATCGATCAGTCTCGCAGATTTAAGCCATTTAAAAGGTTTGATTTGAACCCAAACGTCAGGTGCCTCGATATTAAGACTTGTTATGGGTAAGGCTTAGCATGTCTCTCAAGTTATGAATGGGAGAGAACCGCCATTTTGTTTGTTTGTTTTTGACACTGTCACTGCTCTCGCGTTATCACAATATTTTACGTTAGTGCGACGTAGTGTCTGTAGCAGCAGGACGTACATTTTTACATGATAAAGCCTATGGGAATCAATATGTCCTACACAGCGGGCCCGAACAGAATTTATACCATACCCGTAGTAGCGGTTAATATTTCATAGACGTTCAGCCACAGGTGTATAGTAATATGTTAATCACATTCAGACGTTTATTGGCTGGATGACCTATATTTGTACGAAGACCTCCCCTTTTATCGTTGACATATTGATTATGATTAAAACAAAATCCCTGACTAAAGATTCCAGCCTAATAAGATGAGAGATTATGCTGTAATGGAATACCACCTATAGTAAAAATAAATTCTGCAATTTCAAGGAAACCGTGAAAGTTCATGCTTTTGATAAATATTTCTCGGTGAATGGGAATTATTGAACTATTGAAATTCCATTGCGACGTATATGGGTCCCCTTAGGCTACACCGGAGACTTACCAAGCGAGTCAAGGCAGCGATCTCTGTAATCGCTAATACAAAATTGCATGTAAGTGAAAAATTATTTTACAGTAATATCTGCCACCCATAAGTTGGTGTTTCGGAAGCAAATTCATGCAAAGTATTATCAAGAAACGTCATGAAATTTCATACAATTGTTTATATGGCATGAGTTGTATTCGCGGAATGATATCACAAAGCGGAGCTGAGTGATATCTGTAGTAGGAGATAACGAACGCCATGTAAACAATTGTATGAAATTAAGTGACGTTTAGATTTTATCCTACCTGGTAACATGTTTTTAACTTCATATTTCAACTGTGGCATATAAATGTTATATGGCATAACCGTGGCATACAGTCACTCCATGTTAAGTCTATGGAGATTTATATGAGGGATAGGATAAAGAATAATAGCGGACATACTCGGCATTTTGTGTTGGCGATTCCGGAAATCGCTGCGTTTCTCGCTTGGTGTGTCTCCGACATTGGCCTGGAACTCATTCAAACACAAATTAATGCGCCACCATGTGAATTGGGTTATTTTCATATCTCAATTTCAAGGTTCCCTGAATATCTTAAGTTGATGATGGATTTTCTTCCCACTGTTGGAGGGTTTCCACTTAACCAATGTACTTCCCCAGTCAGTGATGTCAACGGCCATACAAACATCGCCAATGTTGTGCACAGTAGATTCAAACTGAAAATGTTAACAGTGAAGCAAATAATGATTGAACACTTTGTACACCACGTCCTATTTCTGATTAACTACGCTACAAAATTAACAGTACTTACCAAAAACAGAAAACAACCTCGTTTCTAGTGGCTGACTACTTGGTACCAATCTACAATTAGGAAACACCCGTAGATTTATTTGGGGTCGCTAAGCCAGATTGGTTAATGGAAACTGGACCCGGAGAGGATGCTTACAGATTATTTCACCACCGACTATCTGTTGTATCAATCTTTCAGTGAGGGGGGAACTAACATACACCGTTTCTACTGTATATTCAACGTATAGACAGATGGTGGTGGCCTTGTTACATAATCTGGACAAAATTAATCTGTGAATATTGTTTGCAAGTCTCGTTTACATTGACCGACCTGGCGTCGGGGCACCGAATAAATCTATCGATGGTTCCCAACTGTAAATCGTCCCTAACAGGGAAAGGGGTGAGATAAATCCAGAACCACACTCGAATCATAAGATAAATTATACTCCACTCATTTGGCCCTCATCGCCAGTGAGCTTCGTGTCAAAGATGATTGCGGCCCGTCCAGACTCGTGGAGTATTGTGTATTTCTACGATTCTCGCGTCAGTTCTATTTGATATCCACGACGTGACACAAAGCTGCAGACAGTTACTGGACACGCTTACACCATTAGGACGTGGCATTGACAGAACCTGGGGCAAGCTTTTGTTCTGTGAGTTGTTCTACTTGTAAAAGACAGCAGACAGATCATTCCTAAGGTACTCGACACAACTATAAAGGGATAGGGACATTTTCTCAAAGGTCCTCAGAACTTAAGGAATATAAATTCATGTTTAGGGGAAAGTATACCCTCAGGCTGTGGCTCAAGGGAACATATTGACATCCAAGACTCCTTTCCATATATCCGACCAATCTCCTTCTTTGTTTTTATATCGTTGGCTTTAGGCCTTGTCCCTTTCGGTGAATATTAAAGGCATATCATGCAATTCGCAGTGCCGCCGCGTGTTATACTGACTGGTATAAATTGAAACTGGTACCTTCGACTCATTCTAAAACAAAATGAGTAAATTATGATGTATAATCGAGTCTGACATAGCCCAAATTAAGCCAATTGCATTTGACTGATTTGTACAGGAACGTACCGACAAATATAATTAAGTAAAGGACCTGTGATTTTTAAAACATAAAGGTGTATTTCCCCATATTAGATATTATCTGTGATAGTTTGAAGAAAATTACATGGGTTTTACTATTTGAATAAAACAATTTTCTAGAATTTCTATATATATTCTTTTCAGAAATGTTATTCTGTAAATCAAAAACTAGCATGGTGACTCCCATATTTTAGACCCTGGTAAGCTGCAATATTTACCACTTAGACTTAAATTCCAGCTTTTCTCGCTTGCAATACCTCATGTTTGGTAACTCATGTTATGAACTCCCAGCACGTCATTTGATTGCATGGATGTCCGATAAACTTAAGTTCCACAAAGAGTCTCCAAACAGTGCTCTTATCAAATATCATCAGAAGTTAAAAAAAACCTCTCATCCGTTCGTGGTTGACCAGAAAATATATAGCTCATGAAATGAAAAATGTACTGAATTTTTTTTCTTTTCTTAAATTGTTCATACAGCTAAGAGCTAATTAGCCATATAACACATTCCTGATTATTAATCTTGTGCAATTAAGCAAATGCAAAAAGCCTGAATTAACAAAAGAGACTTATCTTATCTTTTATGGCATTCCCGTAGAGCTATACCGCTGGAGAATGGCATATGGCATTCCCGTGGATAGGGTCGGAGAATGCCATATTACATTCACAACTGGTTATGCCCGAGCCGTAGTAGCTGTTCACGATGAATAGTGTGCAGCTCTTAGAGGTAATCCCATTATCCCGAGTTTATATTCCCCATTACGATCTGATTTACCCCCTCTGTGTAACGTTATTTTCTTTATTTGGCGAACATATAGAAAAAGAAACACTCCAACTAATAGGGATGAGTTAGTGTTAATCAAATGTTGCAACTCTTCAATTGTCTGAGTAATGGGGGAGCAGGAAGACTCATTCCTATATACCTATGAGCGAAGAACCTATGATTACTTAACGCTGCTGGGGGTGGAGTAACTTTTGTTTACTGCCCAGGTTGACGTTTACTGCCCAGGTTGATGTTTACCTCCCAGGTTGACGTTCAGAAACATTCGGTTACTATCGATATTAGCCGCCAATTGAAAGTATATATAGGAATAGGGAAACCACGTACCAGTGGAAATAAGTCAAAGTTACTCGGTAAGGCTTGGAAAAATTACTGCCCGCGGCTACGCCTTGGGCAGTAATTATTCCTAGCCTCACCTCGTAACTTTGACTTATTCCCACCGGAACATAGTTTCCCTCTATTATCTTCCCGAATACCAGACCCTTTATTACCATGATATAAACCCAGTTCCCATAGACTGAGGGAAACGATCTTTTCAGTCACCCTAAAAGCCCGAGTCCATTGGCCGATCATTTGACACTGATCTTCAGTTGGGAACCATCGATCGAGTTTCGCATATCGACGCGAGTGGTACGGTGGAAGATATATCTTATTTACAAATATTTTGATGTATAATAAAAGAACAGAAATTGATAAATGTAAACGAGACATGCAGAGAATGCTCACCGATCAATTTGGCATTAAATATCCAACAAGTTAGAGTGGTCGTGTCGATGTTATGTGTTTGAAAATTTCCAGCCGCGTTCACTGAATCAAATATCGAATAAGGCCACCACTGAGTTACTTCCTCAAGGACAGACAAATGCCAAATGTTTTGATTTCATCAGTGATCCTCAATTTAACAGAGGCCAATATTAGAAAAAAATGTTCGTTAAATTATATTAAAAAGTAAGAACATATATGTATGTGTAAAATGGAATGTTTGTCTCTTGTTGTGGATGGGAGTGTTCGAAAATGCGAGGAGCGCCACCTCTATTTACACTGTGTTCCAACTAACAGGTTGGTAGTCGTCATGTCCACAAATTCTCACTCTCGTACCAAGCAACTTCCTTTATCTTGAGATTCAGATAGCCGAAATACCTATTAAGAAATATTTGAAGCTCACAAAGTAATGTCTATCTTTATGGTTATTAAATTCAAAATGCACACAATAGGAAATATGAACATGGAAAAATAGCCTGGAAGCCTGGCCTAGTTAGACTATAGGCAGGGTAACGGGTTCCAGTTTTGTGGTGCATTGTTGGTAACGCCTCCGTTTTTTCTCACTCTCCCAGGCGATATCCTGCGCTCTACTTCCTGTGGTCGCATGGCTTTGTTTTGTCAACAATGTCATGTGCTCTTCTGAAGGAGCAGTCTAATCAACTGTAAATTCCCATTATAAAATGGTTTAGCTCTGAAAAAGAAACAGCTGGGTTTTCTGTGAAGCTCCTTTAACAATTCCCATATTTCCATACTCACGATATCTGGGTTGTTCCCCCTGTACTTAGTGGAAACCCTGAGAACCAGGTATGACATTGGCACCAGCCAAAGTTGAAGGTCATGCCGGTGGAACCCGTTACCTGCCCCTTCATATGGGCAGGGAACCAGTCTAATGGAAAAACAGCTTCAAGAGTAGGAATGAGAATTCTCCAATCATAGGTCTAGGTCAGATGATAGATCTGCGGGGAGAGTGTCAAACATTTACAGCTAATGCAGTCAATGGGTCAAGGCGGTCACCGATTTAACCAAACGAGAACTAACAAAGTGTACCTCCGGCGGCCTGTGTACGCGAGGTTCTTCTGTGAGCCGCCAGGTGGCGACAAATGGCCGCAACCAAATTACAGACAATTCCAAAAGTAGTCTCAATGTTTTAATGAGAACAGAATTTTATGTACCTGGAAAATTCAGCAGAAACAGTCCATACAATTCACTCTCACTGATTATTTGATACCGACATACGTCAGTGTCACCACAAACAAATCCTTAGGGAAACCATTTTCGTCGGCCAATAGAAACGGGCTTATAAAGTGTGTCAGTGGTTGAAATGTCATTGATAAATGTTAATAAGATTTCATCGGGGAACACCCCCAATAAACTTTTACTTCCCCCGTATTTTATAGATTAGTTCATTTCCCAGTGGCAGATCTATGTAAACCGAACTTATATCTTCCTGTGTCGGTGTGCAGGAATAGTCGGTCGGTATTTTCTACAGATCGGTGCTGAATAGTCGAACCATGGAAACAGACTTTTAATGAACATTCTACAATGTTTTGACATTGCGTGTTTTTTTTTCGGATCATCAAACCGCGGCGACTCTGACCAACATACGGAGAGCCGAGGCACGGTAGGGAGAGAAAGATTTGAACCAATATTTTAGTGTATATTCTCCCGACTTGAATTGTTATGCTGAATAAGGGATGCTATACACTCTACCGAACTACCTTTCCTTTCAGACGGTTTTAGTGAATAGACCGGCGATCCTCCGGCAAGAACCTCGTGTTTGCTTCAGAAAATCTACTCATGTTTTACATATATCAGGATGAGAACCACTAAATATCATTGATCCTTTGAAGAGAGTTGTGAAAATGTGTCATTTTTTATCTTTAACTCTCCACCTATACATGGCCGACTTTCATTTACATTCTAATATGGACACCAACCTGCCTTTTGATTTTTGTAGGAAAATTATTTAATATTTACTGTAAAATACAGTCGTCTTTGTAAGAAATATCTTTGGTGAAATGCACCCGATATAGCTTTGCTTCCATTTACTAAGATATTCCTGTTGTAATTCTAAATATTTTTGTTCAATAAGGATTTGTTATTCACTATATGTTATAGAAACATTTTTGTTAATGTCTCCTGATACGCATTTCAATTGCTCCATTGCTTTAGATGCCTGTTCATTTTCTATCTGGTTAACAGTTCAAAACAAATCGATAAACAAATTTTCACTCGAACAACAGTTTAAAAGATAACTGACTTTATACTTTTTGGCAGCGTCTTTTTAAATAAGTCGAATGATTTTGTTTTTATCAACCAGAATCCAGTTCAGCTCCAGACTATCATATCTTTTAAAGATCAGACATGTTCTTCATGATACTTCAAATGAATACATTGATTCTGAAGCAGGTGTTTACTTAGTAATAACAGATAACTTCGTTTATTTTTAAATAATTATAATTGTAAATATGACATTATTTCAGCTCAGCGAAGGCCAATACGTATGTAACTCCTAATCACAAAAATGAAATACAACTATGAACAGAACTCTGTATCACAGCAAAAACACATACATATTTTTTGTATGAATGTATACAGACACTTAAATATATTTCTTACAATTCTATGTACTACCTCTGCCATCTCTATACACGTTAAACATGTTGCACATATGTTGTTGTAGACAATATTGCACTTTCCTAGCTTAAGGAGAATTGAAGATTTTAAGTACAATTCCAAATACATGCAATATAAGTAGGATATAAATCTGCCAAGTAATTGAGATCATAAATGCATGCAGCTTTTATTGAACAGCTAAGAAAAGCTATACAAAACGATGTATTGCATGAACAAGTAGAACATACATCGTTTTGCCTAGCAATACTTTTAGGTATATCCTATTTTGCCCCTTCATATCTAGTTTGAATCATTATCAATTTTTACCCAATGATTTTCTTGAATTCTAAACAGCTATTTTTTTCAATTTAAAGTATGTATGAATAAAGCATTTTCTAGGCTTTTGCAATAAAATAAGATGTCTTACCCTAATTTTCATCAGATTTACATAAATGACTGATAACCAACATTTCTTAAAATGGCTCAGTGACAATGATTTTCAGAAAAAACTCTTATCATTTTGTGTTTTCCGATATTTATGTTAGTGGTTTTCTATTATGTGTTTGTTCGTTTATTTCTCCCATTGTTTATAATAGCTACAAATAAAATCTAACCTCTATGGAATAAGAGAATAAAAGACAGATGAGCATATTTTAAATGTCTAGGTTTATTTCTCTTCTTTCTAAAAGCATTCTATTTGAAATATAATTCAAAGTAGCTTAAAACGTTAAACTAGGTATGTACTTAATACGCATTGTGCACCTTAAAAATGAAATAGATATATCCTTTACCAGATAATCTATGTCGTGATCTAAGAATATTATTCTACTCAATACTTTACATAAAAAGATACTTTTCACTTTACAAAATATATCAAGTAGATGTATAATTACTTTTAAAACTAATAATTTCGGGCTGCAGTCAATTCAATATTTCAATATAAACTCTCATATTGTTCTTTACAAGAGAATTATAAAAATTGTGATAGAAATTGTCAATTATGTTAAAAACATTTTCGATTAATCCAATAAAATCAAATATTATAAAATTATATATTTTGTTGGTTAATCGCTTACCTTTGCATAGATCTTTTTCGCACTTTGTGAGCTTCTTACTAATTTAAGCTGCGGGTATTTTAAAGGCTTGATCCCATTTGACCCAATTTGTGCCAATCACCATTTGGGCGGTAACAAGGGGGATGCTATAGCTCTGATCCGAACTGGAACCCAACATACTTTTTTTTTTAGTTTAGATCAAAACAACTCTCAGTAACCATGAGTTTTTCAGATGTAGTAATTGGGTTAAATGGACTCAAGCCTGGCAGGTCATTGATAGGTGTGAGTTTATCTGTGAGTCTCTGTGCACGCAGGTCACTGTGAGGGCACGACGCTGGTCGACACCTACGGGTACACCCTGCTGGAGGAGTCACGTGACGTGCCTGACGTCACACTCAGAGCGGTGGCCATCAGGTTCTGTGTGCTGAAGGGTCTCGAGGTGGGTTCTAGTCTCCTCTCCCACAACATATCACAGGCTACACTCAATAGGCCTTCATTTTACAGTGTGAGAGGTGGGTGGCAATGTGAGAAGTGGGTGGCAGTGTGAGAGGTGGGTTGCTGTGTGAGAAGTGGGTGGCTATGTAGGAGGTAAGTGGTTGTGTGAGAAGTGGGTAACCATATGAGATTTGGGTGGCAGTGTGAGATATGGGTGGCAGTGTGAGAGGTGGGTGGCAGTTTGAGAAGTGGTTGGCTGTGTGAGAGGTGGGTGGCTATGTGAGAGGTAGGTGGCTGTGTGAGAGGTAGGTGGCTGTGTGAGAGGTGGGTGGCTGTGTGAGAGGTGGGTGGCTGTGTGAGAGGTGGGTGGCTGTGTGAGAAGTGGGTGACCATGTAAGGTGGGTGGCTATGTATGAGGTAGGTGGATGTGTGAGAGGTGGGTGGCTGTGTGAGAGGTGGGTGGCTATGTGAGAGGTAGGTGGCTGTGTGAGAGGTAGGTGGCTGTGTGAGAGGTGGGTGGCTGTGTGAGAAGTGGGTGGCTATGTGAGAGGTGGGTGGCTATGTGAGAGCTGGGTGGCTGTGTGAGAAGTGGGTGGCTGTGTGAGAGGTGGGTGGATGTGTGAGAAGTGGGTGGCTGTGTGAGAGATGGGTGGCCGTGTGAGAAGTGGGTGGCGGTGTGAGAGATTGGTTGTGATGTGACACCCACTACTTGCGATATGGCTGTGACATGGCTACGATATGCCTGTGAATCAAAATTACTGCCTTTCCAGAATGTTAAACAAATTCGGTTTTATAAAATTAGAAAATACACAAACAGCATTTTCTTAAGTGGAAGGTGATGTACACATATCATATCTAATATCCAGAGTATTGTACTAATATCCTTTAGGTCACATTGAAGTTCATGGGTAATCTAATGCGTGGATATCTGAACATAAAAAGCCCGGCTTCTACGATCTTCTCCAGGTCCAGATATGGAAGAAGGCTGAGCGTAACCTGTACACCTTGATCTGGGCTCGTGTTATCTTCCCGGACTCACTGGACAGCGACCTGGTGGTAAGTGTGAACACGTAAAACCTCGTAGTGAGGACTATCATTACATACCCTTACTCTGAGATCAGCCTCTGAGACTTCTGCCTCATGCTGAAACCAGGCGTATCCGTTTGTGAACGGTGATGATTAACTCATCCAAAAATGTAAATAAGTCTGATAATGGTCTATTCGCTTGAACAATACACTCCTATATATGAGGTGCTGCCGTGAGACGAAAATACTAGGTTACTGCTCTCTCTATGTAATTCCCAATGTCCTGTTTACAAAGTTATCATAATTCAATGTGTAAATGTAGTGTTGTCTCTTATCCAGTAAATCAGATCCAAATGTCTTCGTCAATTGATACAATAAGATGTTTAGTCTTATGCTAATTTCAGCATAGAGATGAGTTTTCTTTTTACAAAGTTAAAGTAAGAGGTATCATGTGACTTGATGAGTTATCACTGTTAATGTTAGAGCAAGGTTACTTTAGCTTATCAAAAGGATTTTTAGATATCCCCAAAATATTAAGCAGCATAACTTGTATTTGTAACACAATGTCTTATGAACGAAATGAAAGTGAACACGCGCCCCAACAGAGGAATAAAGATGAACAACTTCTGCTAATAACAGCTGCTGAAATAAAATATACTATGGAGAAACCAAACTAGAGTTAGTCATGTTGTTGTTTATCGCACCATGGCAAGATCACATATTACTGCGTGAGGGGAAGCCGAGAGCAGTAATACCAGATCTTGTCAGAGTGCGATGAACAATAACACGACAAACTCGACTTTGGTTTAGAATTTATCCTACCCCGCCCGTTTAAATTACTTCTACATCAACAAATGACGTCATTTGTCAAGTATATCCCACAAGAGCGATATTTTTTTCATATTTCTGAACTCCAGACCGAATACAGTGACCCAATGTTAAGCCTATGGGTTTTTTTTTATTAGGGGTAGGATAAATCTGATAACTTATTCTTGCTGACTGTTGCAGCACGACATCCCACCCTCAGACACCATACGTCTGAACCCGGAGGAGGACAAGCTGGGGCTGTACGTGCTTGACCGCAGCGACCTGCCCGTGTTCGCCAGGTGGGGCGACCCGGCGCCGGACAGGTTCCGCACCTTCTACTCAGAGCGGGACGGACCCTTCTCCATCAACCAGACGTACGGCTTCATGACTGACCTCATCAACCCCATAGCCTTCAACATCACCCTCTGTGGGAACCCAGGTGGGTGGAGACTGTGAAGTATATTACTCCTCATTTTACAGACTAGTTCTCCCCAGACATACCAGATCAGGTTAAGAAATACAACATCACCCTCTGTGGGAACCCAGGTGGGTGGAGACTGTGAAGTATATTACTCCTCATTTTACAGACTAGTTCTCCCCAGACATACCAGATCAGGTTTAGAAATACAACATCACCCTCTGTGATAATCCAAGTAGGTGGACAATGTGAAGTATATTACTCCTCATTTTACAGACTAGTTCTCCCCAGACATACCAGATCAGGTTTAGAAATACAACATCACCCTCTGTGATAATCCAGGTAGGTGGACAATGTAAAGTATATTACTCCTCATTTTACAGACTAGTTCTCCCCAGACATACCAGATCAGGTTTAGAAATACAACATCACCCTCTGTGATAATCCAAGTAGGTGGACAATGTGAAGTATATTACTCCTCATTTTACAGACTAGTTCTCCCCAGACACACCAGATCAGGTTTAGAAATACAACATCACCCTCTGTGATAATCCAAGTAGGTGGACAATGTGAAGTATATTACTCCTCATTTTACAGACTAGTTCTCCCCAGACACACCAGATCAGGTTTAGAAATACAACATCACCCTCTGTGATAATCCAGGTAGGTGGACAATGTGAAGTTTATTACTCCTCATTTTACAGACTAGTTCTCCCCATACACACCAGATCAGGTTTAGAAATACAACATCACCCTCTGTGGGAACCCAGGTGGGTGGAGACTGTGAAGTATATTACTCCTCATTTTACAGACTAGTTCTCCCCAGACATACCAGATCAGGTTTAGAAATACAAAATCACCCTCTGTGATGATCCAGGTAGGTGGACAATGTGAAGTATATTACTCCTCATTTTACAGACTAGTTCTCCCCAGACATACCAGATCAGGTTTAGAAATACAACATCACCCTCTGTGGGAACCCAGGTGGGTGGAGACTGTGAAGTATATTACTCCTCATTTTACAGACTAGTTCTCCCCAGACATACCAGATCAGGTTTAGAAATACAATATCACCCTCTGTGATAATCCAGGTAGGTGGACAATGTGAAGTATATTACTCCTCATTTTACAGACTAGTTGTCCCCAGACATACCAGATCAGGTTTAGAAATACAATATCACCCTCTGTGATAATCCAGGTAGGTGGACAATGTGAAGTATATTACTCCTCATTTTACAGACTAGTTGTCCCCAGACATACCAGATCAGGTTTAGAAATACAATATCACCCTCTGTGATAATCCAGGTAGGTGGACAATGTGAAGTATATATGTTACCTCTCATTTTACATTCTGATTCACACCTGGCCTGGCAGCAGAATAACAGACATTCAATATAGTGGGTCAAAGCCGCCAGACCACACCAGACCAGACCTAAAGTTGTGTATCGTTTGTTCATTATAAAACAGATCCCTGTTTTAGTTCAATCTTTCCCCACCAGGCTGCACTCGGGATGTCATATCGACCTCATCGTTACCTCCGGAGACTCCGCCAACCACCGCCGCCACCACCACCGCCACCACCACTACCACCACCGCCACCACTACAACCGCCGCCCCCACCACCACCCTGAAGACCCCCGCTCCCCCGACCCCCGGGCTGGCCTGCGTGCCGGCCGGGCGCCGCTCCACGGGCCGGGCGCTGGTCGAGTCCTCCCGGCGGCTGCCCGGAGGCGTGCTGCTCGGGGTGCGGGTCATGACGTGCCTCCTGCAGCCCTACCTGCTCCAGGTGTGGGACTCGGCGCCCGGCGGAGAGTTCACGCTCGTGTGGCAGCGCTGGATCATCCCGCGCGCCGACGACGGCACCGTGCAAGTGGTAGGTAGATATGCGTACTATCAGGGAACGTCCTTACTGTGCACGAAACGGTGCCTGTTCGAGGTCAGTCGTCAAGTTCATACTGCCTGAAGCCACAGGTGGAAGGCAGTATGAAAACAACGCCTGACCCAGAACGAAAACCATTTCGTTCTGAGCTTACTATCACTGCACGAAAACCACCATTGTATTCACATATACGCCATCGTGGAAGTGCATGTCTTGGCTGAATATTGACTTGTTTTCATATATATATGCCCAGGGTTTATATACGGACGCGTCTTGGTTGTATTTCACACCCGGCGTATTTGAGAGGAAATATCCTCTATCCCCGCTGCCTCCGGACCGTTTGTGTTGGTAGAAGTAAAGGTGTCCTCAGTAGGAAGCCTACCCTCCCCCTTGCCACCCCCCGCCACCTCCCGCCCGCTCTCAGTGAAACCCTCTTCACTGGACGCTTATATCCGCCTACATATGAGGCGTTTATACACGACCTTAAATACGTAAAAGTCATACTTATATACGCCGGGTGCATTCATATGTAAAATGGTGGTTTTCATGCAGTGTATTGTATACCTCAAATCGCCATTTTAATCTCACAGTCATAGTGGGCATGAACATTATCATTACTGCACCCCTAGCAGCGGGCAGTATTTGATAGACATTCATGCACAGGTATATGATAATATATAAGGGGTACCTTGTGTAAGGGGATACCATGTAGGTAGTCAGTAGAGGGTCACCTTATTTGATATATACTGTATCCTGTACAGCTTATGTCTCACTGAGGTCCTGATACTCAGTGGTGCACTTCGGTGGTTTGTAATGGAACCAACATTTAGTGGGCATTCTGTAGTTTATTTAGTCCGTTCACGCACCGCGCCGCCTTCGGTTTACGGTACGTGAAGGTCTAACAGAGCAAGACTGAAGAGAGCTAACTATGGCACTTGAAGAAGTGCCTTCAGAAGAGGGATTGCAGGGTTGGCTGTTCTATTTAAAGCATCAGTTTGACAAGAGGGATACCGTCGATACATTGAGCCCTGTCTTACTGATTTCTCTGGATCGCAAGACAAAGAGGTTAGAAATAGCGATCCACCATTATCCAACTGCATTCTGGGACATAGGCAGGAATTCCTGACTCAAAATGGCAACCCCTAACAGTCTGAGTTTGAGCCTGTGCACCTTGGCCCTGGCGACAACAGACTGTACTATAGAGTCTATAGTTTATTACACTGCACGAAAACCACAATTTTACATATCTATGCGTCCGGCATATATAGGTATGAGGGGCGTGAGGGGGGCGGGGGACGGTACCTTTTTATTTATTAGTATACATATACGCCAAATGTATATAACATGTATACGACCGGCGTATATTTATCGTGCAGAGGATATTTCCTCTCGTACATACGCCTGGTGTGAAATACAGCCAAGATGCGTCCGTATACAAGAGGAAACAGTCTTGTATACGCCTCATTTGCTGGCGTGAAATATGGGCGTATACACATGAAAACAAGTCTATATACAGCCGATACATTCACTTCCTCGATTGCATATATAGGAATAAAGTGGTGGTTTTCGCGCAGTGTTAGTTTGTTGAGAGAATTACGTAGCGGTCAAATGCGGTGGAATGTGGACCAAGTTATTTTCATCGAGTGGGTTTCTTATTTTATCTCACACCGTATAGCATTATTAATTGACAAAATAAATCAGCCAATTTGCCATTGAGTATTGGGTGCATCGCCTTCACGGCCGTGGAGTATGGGTTCCTAATGTTCAGCCTATGGCGAAAAATAGCAGGGTGGGGTAATATGGGGAATTAGATTGGTGAATAGGCTTAGGGGCCCGTTTGATAATCTAGGATCTTACATGTTGACCCTCTTCAGTAAGCCATAGAGATCCAGTGACAATGTGGGTAAACTTTATTCTACACTTATAGCTAATATTGTCTTAGTGAACAGACTTAAATATCATTAAACGATACTCCTTGTATGAGTTACAGAAAAGGGTCTTTACGCACGGTCCTAGATTATTAAATGGACACCAGGTCTCTATTCGTATTTTCACATGGCCTACACCGCCCACGCCCACAGCACCACCAGGGACAGGGTCGACCCCCCTCAGGAGGGGTGGAGAAGATTTGAGTAAAAAAGAATAAAACACCAAACTTCCAGAATGGCCATTACTCTATAATGTTGTCCTGAAGATTCTGTTTTGTCAATGAGGTGAAGGATTGTTCTATCCCGGTTACAAGCACACACAAAACTGCAGTTGCCTCATTCCCAGTAAAACAAAAGGCTATTCGTAACAATTTTGCTCATTACCGTAATTTCTTGGAATACAAAACAAATGCCCCAATATTTCAAATTTTTGTTGTTGGGTACAAATGAAGAAGTCAGCAATACAGATGTATCATCTATGGAAAAAAGTGCACAGAAAATACAAACTCGTTTGCCATGGTATAGTTTAATTTAATTTGGACATTTCTTGCAGTGAGATCAATGATCGGGTCGAAGGTTTTTACTTCAGATTCAATTCACACTACCTCCTCCATTTAACTAGGAGCAAATAGTGTGCTCATCATTGATGAACGAGCGTGCAATTATAAATGAATTACAATCAAAAGCTTTTGGTTACATTCAGTGTATAGATAGTTTTTCGTAACCCACTTGCACACAGTCAGCGCGCAATTTCTGCAACTACCTGAGTCTAGGTTCCAAACATATCTATAAGCACCAGTGGGTTTTGAGGTATTTCAGTTTTGAGTGATTGATCATGGTCAGCTGGGCACACCTCTAAGACCCTGAGACACTGGCTCCCGGCTCTGTTGTCACTATCACAGTGAATAGTATGCAGATAGTGAAGGGATAGTTTTCATGCAGTATGTTGAAAGTCTGTGACAACGCTAAACCTTAAGGCGACGTATATAATGCATGCAAGCACGCTCTAATGATAAGGGGTCCGGGACAGGCGTTCACTCAACTAAATAAAAGTCTACGATGCATCTCCCAATGAAAAATCCAGGATGCAGTTTATAATTACAAAGCAGATATTATCACTATTAGACTCTTTCTCAAAGGCTTTTGTTATTGTACCTCGATAGGCCTCGATGTAGTATACAGAAACATGGTTCCTGTGTTTTTACGGAAGAAAATACACATTCACACATGCGACCATTGACTCGTCTTTTTTTAAGTGTTGTTCTAACATGAAAATCATTGACACATGTTCTCCAGGTGTTGATCAGACAATAACACTTTTTTTCTCTTTTTCTTAAGTTCTTACGGTAAGAGTTTGGTCCGATCCAGCGGTCCCTCATTTTCCAGGTATTTTCCAGACATAACACAATGACACACATTTTCCAGGTGTTGTAAAGACATAACACATTGACACACATTTTTCAGGTGTTGTTGAGACATAACACATTGACACACATTTTCCAGGTGTTGTTGAGACATAACACATTGTCACACATTTTCCAGGTGTTGTTTCGCGTGGAGGAATACCTGGTGAGCAGCGCCACCTTCCGGGCGGGTATACAGTTAGACCCCTACCTGAGTCTGTCCGTGCCCAACACGGGCAGAGCTCCAGACCCACTCCTCGTCCAGTCCCGCGAGATCCGAGACTTCAACCCCTGTCAGTCGGTCACCTTCGACCCCACCGAGTTCACCTGGGACCTGGCTCTGGACTTCTGCACCACCTTAGGTAAACTTCTCCTAGGATTTACTTTCCATGACCCCACTTCTCGCATTTCATTGTTATATAGATTATTCGCTAACTACTCTAGCTCCGAGGAAATGCCCGTTTCCGTCGTCCGACTTTTTGGCACCGATCTGCTGTCGGGAACCACCGATTTATTGGTGTAACAACGTGTGATCGGTTAATTAATGGAAACGATAGATGGGAGGGTGCTCACAGATCAATTTGGCATAGATTATGTAACAATGCCAATTAAATCTGTGTGCATCCGGGAAATAGAGTAGAAAGAATGCATATGATGCACCCTATAAGCCCATGTTCATTGGCTGACGAAAAGGGCGGAGATCTATTGAGCTCCCCTTAAAGTCTGTCGGTAGTTCCATAGACTGCACCTCGGTATAAAAGAAACAGGCTATAGCAGCCGTTTAAGCCCAATACACATCTACTGATTCAGGGTTGAACGATTAGTTCCTAAATTGTGTAGGAGTCGGTTAACTTGTCGCAGGCAAATTACGTAATCCCTTGGCCCTTGTCAGCCACCCAATCAGCGGGTGGTTTCACTAATCGTTGGCTAACCCTTGCCTAGCTGTCCTACATCTCCCGACTAGGGTCGACTACGTTAGGATGGTTCGCCTGAGACAAATGACCGTCCCGTTGTCGCTGACAAAGGTACATCAATGTTCCGAAATTGGTAGATGTGCGCTGGGCTTTATTAGGTAGAGAAAACAACCGTTCGTTCACTGAGAGTCAGAAAACAACCGACGGCTGCCAGGATCTCTGTTGAAGCTCTTTTCCATTGGCCGACTGAAACGGCGGAGACTTTTTGAGTTTTGCTTAAATTCTGTTTACATTTATAATTGAGTCACCAGGTCCGTCGGTGGTTCCTGACCGTAGATTGGTGACGGCCGATGAAAACGGGCTTTTAGGGGAACTAGAAAAAAACCACCGTTTTCATCGGCAAATGGAAATGAGCTTTTTCTCAGTACATAGAATAAGAAAAGTATTGTATTTTGCAGACTGCACGCCGTCAAATGCAATTCAGGATTACCTCCCGTACAGTCCCCCATGCCCGCGTACTACCTCATCGTCACCGACACCCACAACCCGGACAACATCTTCTACAACCACCCAAATACCAACTACATCTACCGACCCCACCACCAGCCGCCGACCGACCGTGTCCACCAGGTCTACCACCAGAGCCTCGACACTGCCATCACAACCATCTACAGCTGTCACTCAATCTCTGACATTCACGCAACCGTCCACAACTACCACACAGGATGCAACAGTTACACAACAATCTACTATCACACAAACTACTATAGCCACACAACCATCTACAACTACCACACAAACTACAATATCAACACAACCATCTGCAACTACCACACAAACTACAATATCAACACAACCACCTGCAACTACCACAGAGACTACAACATTCACACACCAATCTACAACCACAACAGAGCCTAGAATCACTTCTACTCAGCCCTCTATTACATCTACTTTACAGTCCACAACTGTCATTGTGCCATCGAGCATAACGACAGCAGAGTCAAAGACCACCACACTACAGACAAGCACATTAACTAATACTAAACCACAAACAGTGACACAACAACCAGTGAGGAGTTCTACAAACACACAGTCAACCCGAGTATCCACACCAAAAACAACTACGCAATTAGTTAACACATTGACAGACATGACAGAGACAGTAACATCTACTACAAGAAAGTCAGGGATAACCTCCACGAGAAGATCAACGTCGTTAATGACAACACGAGAGATGCCCGGAACGACCACTTCACCGACCCCTAGCACCATCCCGACGACAACAATGGTTACTCCGCCAAGAACAAAAAAACCCAGACCAACGCAAATGAAGGCTACGACGACGAAGAAGTCTGTAAAACCAACTCAATCCCAGAATAATGTCTTAAAGGTGCCAACATCTAGTGAGTGGTATTTGTTCTGAATGTTGTAGATTGATTTTATGTGTTTTACGCTATCGTTATCAAGGGGTGACACCATCAGGACGAGGGATATATGGCAAACGTGGCCGATTTGTTGAATCGCTAGGTCGGGATGAATCGTGTGAGAAAATCTAGTTGAATCACTGCAGTTGAAAAGCCTACTTTAAGTGATAAATAGGGGCTAAAGAAGCAGGGGTAACGGCACGACCAGATCATACAAGATGTATCACGATTCATCAAGATGCAGCGAGGTGCTACAAGACACACGGCGACCTTGCCAGGCCCTTAAGGGGGTCTTCCACAGGGCTTGATATAGGGCATCATACAGCTGCCACACATGTACAGCCGCCATGCGCCAGGCGGTTATATTAATCAGTTCAGTGGAGTAGGCCATATGCTCAACGATGGCTGCTGAAAGGCATTCTGAAGGGCGACAGTCAAAAATAGATAATTAAAAAATTTGCTTTTGTAAGTGTCTTTAAACGTTTCATCATACATCGTATGCAAAGGCCTCATTGAAAATGTATAGGGACTTCGTAAACCACTGACCACTACATAAAACCTGTCAGATACCATATCTGTGGTATACAGATTCAAAACGTGTGTATATGTCATCGAAAGCATTGGTATAAGGGGAAATAGACCCTCTGTGCAATAGGGCAAAGAAATAGTCCCTGTTGTTGTTGTCTTTAATATGGCAGCTGCTGGGTTCAATATTTTAAAAAAGATGGATAGTAAATGAAACAAACGATGGTTTTGAGGATAGGCGGCTCTGTAAACCACTCGAGGTCGACGTCGTTATACTCTTGCTAGCACTCGTTTATTACTACGCGTCAACCCTCTCATGGTTTACAGCCGCCTTTCTACAAAACCATCGTTTATTGTCCATGCCCACACTACCGCTGTACTGTGTCAGCCATTGAACTGGCCTGTGGGTTCGTACACTATAAGCATGTTTGGCTTATGCCCGATGGTATTTACTTCAAGGCCAGCCTTGTGGAAGACCCCCTTTAATTGATTGATACGTATCAAAGATAGTATTCTTTAATACAGACGTTTATTACCCACCTTTTACAGAGAAATAGAATAAATGAATAGAACACCAGTAATTCATCACCCGGCGGCGGATTCCGCAAAAAGAGAATCCCACCCAAACTATCATGTCCTTCGAAATAAGTTTCTTTAATATTCGTTCAATACAATTATCTATAATTAGTGTATCTTTTTCTCTCTGTGGTTCATGTATATCACTTTCCCTGGGGATTTATTGATACCGAATCAGTTGTGGAGTGAAAAAAATTTACTCGATGGTCGCGAGGCCGACACGTTCAGCATTGAATTATCTATAATTAGTCGGGATGATATTATTTACCATAAAAAACTACTGTAATACTTGCAAAAGTACAGGAAGATCAGGAACGATATAACTGGCGTAAGTCTGCACCGAAGTGCCACCATGCTTGATGGTTCTGTGGCATTATGACGTAATCTGGAACAAGGCCTACATGTAACTTGCAATAAAGTAATAATTGTTAATAGTCTTGTTATAAATCATGAAGGTGGGTAATAAATACATTAACATCTGGTTGTGTTTACGTCTGGCTGCACTCTTTGCGTAGTTGACGACAAACTATCCTCAGAAATCGCTCGGATATTACTACGAGATCAAGTTCACTCGTAAACAAAACCAGTCATCATTGTGCAAATAATCTATATACTGGGAACTTTAAAAATGTTAAATCTGATTAAAAGAAAATATCACCGTAATAAATCTACTAGCACTGCATCTCCAATATCTTAATTTTGATATGTATTTTTGCGGAAGGCAGTAGAACTAGTAATAAGGTTGTTCGTAAATATATTGGCCGATAAGATATTCTATTTTATAAGCAGTATTTCTTTCTACTTTCAGGATCAGCGGCAGCAAGTGGTAAAAACAGCGGCAGCGGAGTCCACTCTCATTTGAAATCAAACAAAATCTTTCTCATGGGATTAATTACATTCCTTCTACATATTTATCTATCGCTATAATCTAAATAGGATTTGTATACACCTCATTTTTATAACATACATGATATAATGCATAGAAACAAACTATTTAACTCATTCAGTCCTTGCAGTTGCATCGAACACTTGTCCTGAGTATAATTTTGAAGCGACCCCTAATCGTCTTGAACCTACATGCACTGATGTCACACCTATCACAAGTATAACCATGAAACCTAAGATTTCCTTGGTTACAGTATTCCCCCCCCCCTGTGATTTAGGAAGGTAATATTTTTCATATCTATATAATGATGGAAATCTTGATAATGAATTGATTGTATTTTGTATTAAAATTTGCAATTATTTCTCATTTGAAATAGCACACCAAATATGTCTGGAGTCATCTTCAGGCCCCACACAGCAATGCCTGCAGACATCGTCAGGCTTTACATGGTATTGCCCCCAGGCATCTTTAGGACTGAAAGAGTTAAAAGCAGAACCGTGCCGACTAGTCGTATCTTCTTGTTGTCCAATGCTATTTTCTATTTCAGGTGTTTACAGAAATGCATAATAAGAAACTATCATAAGAAATGTATATACATATTTTTAGACATATTCTGATTTGCATATATATATTGAGACAATTCTATTCTTTAGAGGACATAACTCAAGACGCTTGTTTATATTTAATAGAACGGCAAAAGTTGCAGCCTATCACTATATTTTATAGCTAAGGGATGTTAAAGATCAAATCATTGCTATATGTATCATAGAAGGTGAATTTTGTCCACATTAGTTATAGACACAGATGATTCAATTATTAATCCGATAGCGTTGTAAAAAGGTAGATTAAAGGGGCTGTTCCATCGGACCGATTTCATCTTGGTAATCGTCGGCCTTGTCCTCGTAGCATCGGCAACAATCTGCTGCTGATTATTGGTCTACCAAGGTGAAAGCAGGCCTCAAATCTCCGATCTGACTGGTCTCATTTGTTCCAACTCTGACACCCTACCAATAGTGTCCAAAAGGTAGGAACTTTCTGATGTTACCCGATCGCAATCCTACCACAGTTAAACAATTCACCCCCCCCCCGCCCTTTTATGAAGAAAATCATGATATACAAGCTTCATTTGCCTCAATACATCAGCTACCTTCGATTAATCAGCCTGAGTAAGCAAGCCATGGGTCAAGGTCATACTTCTCTCAGGTTCTGGCAATTGGACACCAGAGGACACCACCAGTACAGAATCCTAGCGGAGAAGTGTCCTACAATCGGCACACTTCAGCGATATGGAGCTGGGCAGCACACGACAGTGCCCGGCGGCTAGGGCCCCGTTTCTCCTGTTTTTGTGGTATCGCTAGCTATAATCGGATCGCAATTTTATTTTTACGATAACTTTAACGATCTGACTAAAAAAGCGTTGCTCCAGTAATATCGGATTATATTGCTATATTTCCGCGATATCGCTAATTTTTACGATGCGATTATGATACAACAATTCAGGGGCACATATTGAATGAGATGAATTAGTTCTTTCATTAAATACAGATGGCACCATAGCTAAAACTGATCCGACACCTGGTGGTTTGGATTGCTATTTCCTATAGGTAAAAGAACAAGGGGCAGGGGTTGGTGGTGCCACTATGGATCGTTATTTGAAATATCAGACGAGGGTGGTTTTAACCAACAGCGATACGATCCACAGTGCTGTGAAGGTTCGCATAAAAAGTATCATTAAATGCCATATTTTATGTGGCGATGCGCCTATGCGATTGCGACAAGATCCGCAAAATTTCAGGAGCAACGTTTTGGACCTCGGATCGCTATTCTGCGATCCGCAGGTCTGTCGTAATCCTGGAGCAACAGGGCCCTGCTGCACTAATCTTATCAGATCACTGTGCTCTATTACATTGCTGGGATCCGAATAGTAAATCATACACTGGTTTATTTTTTTGTCCTACAATTTCAAAAAGAAAATCTTCACACCTTGTGGGGTGTTTTGGGGTGTTTTTATTTTCTTAATAAGAAACGAATTTTCAAATTGGTAAATCATACACTGTCAAGATCATATCTTGGCCGATAATTCGGCCAGATGGAATAGTCCCTTTGAAATTGTTTACTGGCTACAAGAAGCCTGTTGTCAGTCTTGATCATTGTCTGTAGTTCTGCTCAATATAAGATGAGAAAACAGATATTTTTCAGAGAAAGATAACTTTTGCCCGTAGGATCATTTCACTCTAATATATTACGCTGAGATTACATGTATTGTATAAGCAACTTAAACAGTGGAAAGGGATATTGATAGTTGAGATCGCTAGATCTTCCGAGAGTGATACCAGGAACCGAACATTGTGATTCTAAATTCTCCTGGTACAGGTTTAGCTATGGGAATAGCATTAAAGAAATTATACGCAACGATCTCTCTCATAAAATGCCAATACTACACTATGGTCGTTGTGGAGTGATGCCAGATGTGGTCATAAGTGACCGGCCAATCAGCGGCCAGGATTTGAGAAGGTAGGCAAGATATCAAAATGGAGATTCATCTATTTCCAACTGGATTTGCTTAAACAATTTAAATCATTCTGATATTTTGATGCTATCTAATATCATTGAAAGGGGTGACATAAGTCCAGAGCAACACTCGAGTCGTAAGATAATTAATAATTAACTCGTTTGGATGTTTTGTAGCCATCGCTAGGCTTTACCTTCACTAGGCTTGATGTGGCACTAGAAGATGTGTGCAGAGAAAGGAACAGCCAGAACTGCTCCCGCCCATACAGTATGCAGGGTGTTCCACCGGGTTGACCATGATTTGACGCCGTCGTGCATCAAACATGCTTAAAGTGTACAGACCCAGAAGCTCACTCCATCTGGACATCACGGGAAGTATCCGCCAAATGTTATTTATGGCGTTATTGCGGTCATTGTCCATTCTACTGCCGTGCAGCTGATGCCCGTGAGCGAGTGACCTGCTCCACCGCACCTATTCATAAACACACATACCTGCCGAACAGCTAATAATCCTTTATGGCCGGGTGATGCCTTGAAAGCATCAACCAGGGAAAACTGGGTGATGCCTCAAGGCTTCACCCGGCTCAAACTGGGTGATACCTTGAGGCATCATATATGATATTTTTAGTATTTTATAGTAAATATTTTATTAATCGATACGGAATTTTGCACAGTATTACCTTACCAATCTGGGGGAGTTTTAATCTTGACTGCCGTACGCAACGAATGGAGTTTGGCGTGGTGATCTTATGATGCGAAGCAGAGTGAAATCCGTAGCTACAACTCCATGAATGGTATACGACAGCAAAATTAAATCGAATCAGGCTTCGATTTTATTCCTACCCTGTCTCCACAATTTTATATTAATACAAAATGTAAGTACACTCACCGACCAACTCTTGTTCATGCTGACATTCTATTTGCTACTTGTTTTTGACCGCGCGGCTTGCGATTCACCAACTGACACTTCAGAGCTGATTTTTCTTCTCTGCAATGGTTGTTCAGTCGGCCCGAGGAGAAGATATAGCTCGCCATTAGTTTAGTGGTCAGAAGTAAATGGGTGTCAACCTCATGATAATCATGACGTGTAAAGTGACCGGTTGATTGACTAGTCAACAGTAGTATAATTTGAATGTAAGACTTATTATCGCCTTAAGCTTGATGAACACTTTCTGATAGGCTTAAGTGGATTTCACACGGTGGGATTCATGTACCTCACAGGGTTCCAAATCTCATGAGATTATGTTCCTTTTTAGTGGTAAATGTCAACAACAATTGCAGGGGAAAACATGTTTCGGGGAAATGGACCCATTTAATTTAGACAGAGAGATCGAGATCGAGTAGAAAAACTCAGCTCGATTTGTCTCAGACAAACACGCTGCGAGGTACATAAATCCCACTGTGTGAATCCCCCTTTGTGGTCACAATCATGTCCGATTTGTAAGGCGCGCAATATGTCAACCACCATGTAGCCTTCTATCCAAGTGACACTTCATTTATTGTTCAGCATTTTATGTAAATGCTATTACAAAATGTATGATAAATTGATTGCTTTTTCCACTTAAAACAGCCAGTTTTTAAAATCTGATAACCAACGGGCTGTCTTACATATTTTCATTTGTAATGTATAATATTTTATATTGGGTGAAACTAGCCGAAGGCTTTAAACCGCATTAAGAAATTCTGACAGTATTTGTAATCCTTCATCAAGACAGGTTCTTTTTACATCATCTGATACCACATTCCCTACAGATTCAGTACATCCTTTCCTGCAATGAAATTTGAAAATGCTGAAACACAATATTTAAACCCAACATCTATATATAGGATTAAATTTATTGCCAAACTTAACACTGAATGTACATAGTTCTGTAAATATGATGACGTTAGTGTAATAAAGCAATTGATACCTTCTGAAATGTAACGTGTCAATGCACTCGATGATATTAATTACTGATATGTTTCCCACATCTAATTAAAAGAGATACTGCACCGGGGTGACCGTGAATTTGATGCTGTTAGACTTCTGTTATACATATTTATAGTTTCCAAACCCACAAGCCCTGTGGAACAGACCTACTGAATTATCTAGGCTGGTACATAAAGACCCTTTCCTCTACCTCATACGAGAGTTATCGTTAGATACTATTTAACCCTTTAAGGTCGAATGATGCCTTGAGGCATCAACCGGCCCAGGCCGAATGATTGAGGCATCATTTCTCTAAAATCAATAGAATTGTTTTTGACAAGGAAATAATTTATCGATCTGCATGAAATCTTCAGGAAATGTAGCTATAACATCAAAATCAATATTAGTAGGCTAAAATAGGTTACCAATAATATCACGTGATGGAACATCAAATTATGACTTTATCTAAAATGTGTTCGTCCTCTAGAGATATGTACTATACGGAAACTGGCTTACTCTCTTCGTACGTCAAAAATACGCGGTAAAATCATTGATCAGATACATGCATCTGATTAATAATTTTACCAAGTATTTTGACGTACTAAGACAGTCAGCCCGTTTGCGTATTATTATATACCTAAAAATGACGAAATTTTAGCTAGTCACGTGATCACATACCCCGTACGTAACAGTGTGACGTACGGCTATACATACGTCATGGGTAGCAGCGGGCAGTATGTGTGGGTCATACGGCCATAGGTATATAATAATATCACTAGCACCCGTCCTTATGGTGACAGCTCTGCCACAGATGGTTGTCCTTAAAGGGTTAAGTCCGTTCGCTCAAGCTGTCTTAGCCGTCCATAATTGTAAAGGTCACCCATAAGTGTTGATTAACATCGGCCCATATCGTCCCTGGGTCTCCTTGGAATACAGAAAAGTGTCTCAATTATATAATGTACAAACCTAGGTTATTCGACAGGCCCCAGGTCAGCAGTGGTGTCATCTGGGTGCTGCCTGTAGGTACCTGCAAACGTCAGTAGCAAGGCAGCCATGCAGTGGCCATCTGTGGACTTCCAGTCAGACAGTGGAAGACCCCCTAAACTATGATTCCTTTGTGAGATTTGAATAACAAGTGCAGATGTTTACTTCTCTTGATGCTAACAAACACAATCCCGATCGATGTGCCATCCAATGGCAGGCATTCAGTCTTGTAGTGGTTGACTCTTTCATGTCACCGGAGCTTGGCAAATAAAATAACAAGCAATGTATAGGTCCTTTTCTGAATGTAATGAAGTGCAAACAAAACTGGTGTGATGAAAACTCTATTTGTATAGATGGAGATATACCTTTCTATTGAGCAGGTTATACAATGGCATAATGTACATTAAAAATCAAATTTAAATGAGCAATTATCATCATGAGCGAATGTACTCCAACAAAATGTGAGACTTCTTTTTAAAATTATTGATTGCCGTTCCTTGAGAAGTGTCACTTCTTCCTGCCGTATATAATACGTTGCAGTATCTATGGTGCATCTACACGTATATTGAAAGGTGAATATGAAAAATGAAAATGGTATATGAAACAGTGGTCACAAGTATCTGATGAAAACAGGAATCTAACCTCTAGTAACAGCCTCAAAGTTAAACGAAATACGCGCTACCTTTCGGCCAGGGATATTGTGACCACACAACCAAGTCGCCCCCCCCCCCTGCCTCCAGGCCTGGAATCAATACATCCAGTTTGATTTTTTTTTCAGGCGAAATGTATTTTAAATACAGGTTCCTTCGACAACAATGATTAATGATATTATCATGTTCGACATATCTCTTGTTTAGCATATCATAATGACCTCAGAGTTTATTTCCGACAGAATAGAAATGTACACAGTATAGTGAGTGAGACAAGTCCAGGTTTGACAATGGCCTTAAAATTCAGTGAGGAGGTGAAAATCCCCTCTATGGCAAGCTCAAAAAAATGTTTTTTTCTTAAATATATTGATGACTGCACCCGTAATTTGATGTTTTAATTTGTGTTGGCGGCAATATGGTCGCCTCCATAACCCCATAGCTCTTCGTCTTCTTTGTGTCCACGTTAACAACCAAGGTGAAGTGGTCGCTTGAGGTTTATATCACTCTACCACCTTGAAAAGAGTCCTAATAAAGCAAACACTGACTATACATCTGCTGTTCCCGCTGTCTTCTCTCTGTACATATATATTTATACATTACATATTTATGTGTTGTATAAAGGGTCCGCCTTTAAATATAAATATAAAGAGAGAGTGATGTCACGAGTGCGACACTAGAGGCCGCTATAGGCGTCATTGGAGGGTGGCGCCACCACCGGGACTATTAGGACACTAGTTATAGGCGCCAGGGGGTCGTTGCTCCACGTTTTGCGGATCGCAAAATAGCGATCCGAGGTCGAAAGTGTTGCTCCAGATATTTTGCGGATCGCATCATAACTATGTCGCTATCCATATCCAATTAAAACCCCAATGAACCTGTAATCTATGACACTGAAAATGCGGTGTTTTAAAATATAGCGATACAACGTGAAAATAGCGATACTACACGATACGATCCGATATTACTGGAGCAACGCTTTCCAGGAGCAACGACCCCCTGGCAGAGGAGTCAAACACTACAAGCACTCTGGTCGCTGGACGAGCTGGACGACTTTCTTTTTCTCCTTGCGTTTTTTGGTCAGATCAGGTCAAAGGTTAGTTTTTTTTTCAGGATGAGAAAGTGTGATGCATGCCGTCGCGAGTTTGACGCTAGTTCTCACAGGGACGGGTGTCCTTTTTGACGTTTGTCTGACATTGAACAGAAAATCGCAGAGGAGGAGGAAAGTGTTTTCGGAATAACAGTGTTCAGCTAGTTCTGGATGCTGGTTCTTAGAGAAACATTCTAATATCTTTTGAAAGGTTGCCATTACTTCGTTTTTTATTACCCTTTATCATAAACAATTATGAACAAGGTATTTGGGGGAACCTCGTGAGGTAGAGAGGTACTTTCCTAGCAGAGATCCCCCTCGGCTCAACACTGGCACATACGTCAGTTTTTGAAATATGCTAAATGACTGTATAAAACTATCAAAAATTATTGAAATTAGCAAATCGTCGGGTATAAAAAATCTTAATTCCGGCAGACTAAAACAAATCTTCTACAGCAACCCGGGGATCTTATATACCATAATCAACTGGAGTATTACAAATTACACTTTTCCCCGTTCGCTTACCAAAGGGATTATTACTCCTATTCCTAAACAAGGTGATTTAACACTCTACGAAAATTGGCGTCCAATAACAGTTCTCCCTCTGATTTCCAAATTGGTTGAAAAGGTACTCCACTCATGCATAATGAGTCACCTCATGAAATATGAAATTATACATAAAAACCAGTATGGATTCATGCCTAACCGCTCTACCTCGCAGGCAATTTTCCATGTAGTTCACAACCTAGAATACAATAAAGATAACCATAATAAAAGCCTGTGTGCCTTTGTAGATTTAAAAAAGGCGTTTGATAGTGTTGATCATCAATTGCTAATTGAACAAATGCGGAATATAGGACTTAGTGATAATGCAGTTAATCTTCTTAAATCCTATTTATCGAACCGCAAGCAAAGTATAAAGAGTGCGGATGGCCTGGTCCCTAGCCTACCAGTACGATTTGGGGTTCCCCAAGGATCGGTACTCGGTCCTATCTTATTCGTAATATTCATTAACAACATCTTTAGGTCTATCTTGCAGTCTGAGGTGATTATGTATGCAGATGACCTGATCATCATGGTCAGTGGTAAACAAGCTGCAGTGGTAAACACTATCATGCAACCTGAACTGGACATGATGAGTGACTTCTTTGCATCAAAGAAACTCACCATTAGTACAAAGAAGACGAACCTCATGTGGATCAGTAATGCTAAACCAGACATTGACATTACTACATGCTTTATCCATGATGAACCATTAAAAGTAGTCAACAACTATAACTATTTAGGTGTGGTCATAGATAGCAAGCTTACCTTCAATAAGCATGTTGACAAGACTTTAGAGGAGGTTAGACAATGATGGTATAAACTAAGGAAGATCAGATCCTTTATAAACACCGAAACAGCACTGCGGATAGTGAAGCAAATGATTATCCCCAAACTTGAATATGCAAGTTTCATATACTATATAACAAGTAACCGTAACCGAGAAAGGATCCAGGTGATTGCTAATAACTGCCTCAGAACTGCACTGATGATAAAACGGGCTTATGACCTTCATGTAGCTGATGTTTACGAATTATCATGCATTCGACCTTTAAACTATCGCAGAGCAGTCCAACTGCAAATGCTTATCCACTGGTGGCAGGGTAATCCTGAGAATATAGTAATGAATCAAACAGCTAGAACAACACGATCATCGGAGAAGGTTATCATTAAAGTAAAGAGACCAAATAAAGAACGTTATAAAAACAGCCCTCTATATATAGGTAATGGTATATGGAATCTACTTAATAAAGATATACAGCTCATAGAATCGAAAAGTGACTTCAAGAGCCGAATAAGATTATTCCTGCTGAGACCGGAAATTAACCAGAAATTATGAATTTGGCGTCATATGACCCAAATAACTAACTAGTAACAACAGTTACTGGAGTCAAATGACCCAGAAACCATAACGAACATTACATTACAATAAACCAAACACCTAGGCAATTAGCCTCAACATTAACCATTGTATTGTGACCTGTTATGATGTACCAAGACTGCTGTGAATCATGTTACCCAAGAGCAACCTTGACCTGTGCTGTCCTGTATTATTGTCCCACGTATGTCCTGTTTATGTCCTGTATTGTTGTCTCTCTGTAAATTTGTTACAAGACGACTCAAGGAAGAACGCCCTGTATAGGGTGATTGTACTGTCTTTATTGAAAAAAAAAAAATGAAAAAAAAAAAAAAAAAGAGTGGGAGAGAGGTTGTGCTGGTTAAAACCTGCCTGGTTTTTTTCCAACCACGGCACCTCACAGGGTCCCACTGGAACGAAAGAATTCCACAAATTTAAAACCTGCCTGTTTGGCTCAAAACTGGCACATATATTTTGAAATATGCTAAATTCTGAGAGCTTTTGCAGCCGCTTGTATCTCTGCCCCAACCTGCCTGTTTGGGCTCAACACTGGCACATACGTCAGTTTTTGAAATATGCTAAATTCTGAGAGCTTCTTGGGGTATTTTATATTCTACTTGTAACTAGTGATGAACATATGTATGTGGTAAATAAAATACTCGCATTTCTGTTATTATTCATGTCAAACACAGACACAGTCTCTGAGATTACTATCTACAGTGGAAAGCACCTCATGTGTTGCAGGGTTTTGTTTTGTCAACAATGCCCATGTGCTTCTCTGAAGGGGCTGTCTAATCAACTGTGGATTCCCATTATAAAATGGTTGAAGTCTGAACAAGTAACTGGCGTATGGGCTAGATCTGGGCCCGAACAAGAAGGTTGGGGCAGAGATACAAGGGACCGCATGAAGAAGAGCGCATGATCTCTGCTGGGAGAGTGTTGGCTAGGGTGTGTTTGGAGGGGTAGTGTGCGCTGTTACCACGAGGTGGCGACACTAAATGCCACTCCACTACTAACAGAAGATGTGAACACTAAGTATGGAGGTATCATAAATATACCTTGGAAATAGATACTCTGCAGATGGCTAGACAACTGCAAGTATATGTCATCAACTGTGTGTAGAATGTTGTAGGTTAAGGGTTGTTCCATCTGGCCGAATTCTGAGCCGAATTGTGATTCTGACAGTTTCTGATTTACAATTTGGGTACCATCGGTGTAATGGACCTCCATAACCTGGTGAGATAAGGGACCTGTTTCAGTAGCCTCGTGACATTAGGCCTAGACAGACATCAACAGCGGCACCAACAGTGCAAGCAACAGCGGAAAAAGACTAGCAAATATCAGAAAATCAGAGTGCCCAATCTTCTTCATATTTGGAACGATTATAGGTTATATGTATCCCCTACTCATGTTAAAGTAGTGAGTGAGTGAAACTCCGCGTGTCATTGATTGCAATGTTGTGATCTGTCTGTATGGTGTCACAGATGCCATCTAGACATGTCACGAAACTACTGAAACAGGTCCCTGATCTGTCTGGTGCCGTATCCTGTTAGGTTTCTTTACTGGTGGTGTCTTCTGGTGTCCGATGGCTCCAACTAAAGTGCGATGACCTTGACCCCTCGTGTGCCCACTCAAGAGTTGTTTTCTGAAGGTTGGTGGCGTTTTAGAGTGAATACAGTTTGTGCAGCTTGGTAATTTTGAAGAGTAATCGGATTTTAACTGTGATTGTGTTGTAGTTTAGTCTAGAGGCCCAGAATTGCAGAACTCAGGTGGGACGGCGACCGGGTAGAGTCAGAGATCTAGTCCTGGTCATGCCTGTTTTTAACGATCATTTACTTTCTCCTATGCTGAAACAATGGTTCAATTTTACACTGAACACACAATTCTTCTCATAGTCATAGCTCTAGAATGGCTTGTTGTGGCTATTCTCATACGTCGACAATGAAGATGGTCCATGTTTCTTATATCTTGTCATTTACCTACAGAATAAATAACATGTAACTTTTACACGCCGCCTATCTAGGGTCGCCTCCATAGGTATATATTTGGAATGAATATTCATCCTGTCTTAAAACACACACACACATAAAACTTGCTTAATGCAGCGTCTCTCCATGACAAAAGTTATATATTGTTTGATGTTGTTTTTCTGCATATAGGTGGGTGTGGCTGCCAGGAAAATCCCATCCCTAGCTCACGGTGGTTCAAATACCGCAAAGGTTCATGGTGAAAAGCATGTTGCTTTAATTCTTGTGCTTGCCCACATATTACACCTATTTATCCATATATAACAGAGCTGATTTGATCATTCGATAAACACATATTAACCATGCTATTATTGGCTTTATCTTTGATTCCATAAAACGAAGTCATCCCCTGTTGTCCTGTAAATATCTAGGTGTAGTGTTACCTTTAAATAAGCTCCAAATTCTATAAACAGATACCTGGATGTAACCTTCAGATGTTGCTGCATCTAAGGGTCACTGTTTTTCCACACAAAGAAATAGGAGTAACCTGAGTGCGAAATCTTGCTATGGAAGAAATTAAACCTGTTTCAGTTGAGAACAATAGCTGTGCAAAAAACCTGCAGTTTGTTTGTTGTTGCTCTTTTCATTTGAATTCAGTGGGTACAAGGTAAAGAACTTTGCTCTGTTAGATTGCGCGAAGCTCTGGGGCTGTTAAACTCTTTCGTCCTCAGGACTGGGCAAAGTGGAATTCACACGCTGGGATTGATGTACCTCACAGGGTTCAAAATCTCATCTCTCCTTTTTAGTGATGAATGTGTTAAACAAGTACAGGGGGAAAACATGTTTCAGGGAAATGAAACCCTATAATTTAGATGAAGAAAATGTGTTCGACTACAGAATCTCAGGAGGATTTGTTGTCAAAACAACCTTTGAGGTTCATGAATCCCATCGTGTGAATCCCACTTTTTAGTGTTAATATTGAGTGGGAACGGGTCTTTTGGGGCTGATTGTGATAGTTTCATTGCTTAACACGTAATCTTTGATATTACTCAATGATTGTTTCAAAATCGTAGTTGTACTGTTCTACTAACATTTTGTGAACGTTTCCTCATTATTGATCAATTATTTCCCAAATTACATACATACTATGATTCCGTAAGTTTCGGAAAATCGTGCCGGAAAAGCAAAACGGACAATTTGGCTTGAATATTAGAGCAAATGTAATTCTCCTGAAAACTGTATTTGATGTTCTCTAAGTACTGTGGATTACATATCTAACTTGAAAATAATTGATACTGTGTTAGTACTTTTTTTATTTAGAGATCAATATTATGATGATTTTTAAGTTAGAATATTTACAAATTCTAAAGTTTTCAAATAATAAAACCCATGTCATTTTCCTCACATTTTCACAGAATATAGTAGATGGGTAATACTAAACATATAAGTTTTAAAGTCCATAGGTCATCGCCCTTGTTTCTGAAAGAATTGAAGAAAATCATATGTGAAACTTAAAGTTGCATATGCATTCAAAAACTAAAGCACAAAAATACCAACCATTCGGGGGGCCAGTTGAATAATCTAGACTCGTACATCAAGACGCATTTCTGTACGCTATGGAGACCCAGGTACCATGTGGGTCAATTTTATCCAACACTTATGGACGACCTTATGGACAGCTAAGACTGTCTGAGCGAACAAACTTGAATATCATCAAAAGAAAACCCTTGTATGAAGTATAGAGAAGGTATTCATTTACGAGCCTACACTATTAAACAGGGCCCTGAATCGTAAGATAAACACTCTCCAGTCAACTATTAGATTCATTCATGCACACTGATACTACATTACAAATAGTACTCAAGGTCAGGACACCTCTTCTCGATGCCACACAACCAGCACTAACAGTTAAATAATACATGACACCTTCCTGGTATCAGAAAGACCACTCATTCTCCACTGCAGGTCCTCAGAACTAAAGCTTGTGCTTGGAGAGTTAGTCTCAAAGGCGCATCATGTTGTGCTTGTCCCTTTGTTGGGCCTGTTGACGCAGGTAACCAGCGAACCCTTCCACATCACCGTATTCATGTTATCTGAGCTTGATGTTCAATGTGCATGCTAATGAAATATTCACATGGTCCTTAGGTCGCTTGACCTGTTATCACCATCACATACCAGTACAATTGTGATACCTCCTTATACAACCTGACAACACCGCACAACGATCACACCTCCTTATACAACCTCACAACCCCACAGCACAATCATACCACCTCCTAATACAACCTCATAACCCAAAACCACAATCATATCTCCTAATACAACATCACAACCCATCACCACAATCATACCTCCTCCTAATACAACATCACAACCCAGCACCACAAACATACCTCCTACTAATACAACCTCCTAACCCAGTTCCACAATTATATCTCCTAATACAACATCACAACCCATCACCACAAACATGCTCCCTATACAACCTTACTGCAACACAATAATCACACCTCCATATACAACTACACAACCCAGTACCACAAACATGCCTCCTCATACAGCCACACAACCTAACACCACTATCATATCTCCTCCTCATACAGCCACACAACCTAACACCACAATCGTACCTCCTCCTCATACAACCACACAACCGAGCACCACTATCATATCTCCTCCTCATACAGCCACACAACCTAACACCACAATCGTACCTCCTCCTCATACAACCACACAACCGAGCACCACAATCGTACCTCCTCCTCATACAACCTCACAACCGAGCACCACAATCGTACCTCCTCCTCATACAACCTCACAACCGAGCACCACAATCGTACCTCCTCCTCATAAAACCTCACAACCGAGCACCACAATCGTACCTCCTCCTCATACAACCTCACAACCCTGCACCACAATCGTACCTCCTCCTCATACAACCTCACAACCCAGCACCACAAACATGCCTCCATATACAACCTCACAACCCTGCACCACAATCGTACCTCCTCCTCATACAGCCACACAACCCAGCACCACAAACACACCTCCTCATACAGCCACACAACCCTGCACCACAAACGTACGTATACCTTATAAGCATAGCTTGGACATTGGTGAAAAGAAAGGAGATGTTGACATCTAGTGATACCTAAGCAGCGAAAATAGCTTGTTCCAAAGCTAGTAACATTTTCAGATATATTTTGATTTCTGGATATATTAGTTCATATTACTTATACTAATATTTCAAGGTTCAGTTGTACCATTGTACCCTTCGAGGCAACCTCATATCGGTTGTCACACGATGCCCTTGCAGGATAAAAACAGAAAGTTAACAAATGTCGGCGGTCAAATTTCAAAGGATTGTGGCACCGTTATTCGACTGATACCGGAGAGCAGGCGATCTATACTCTTCGTATTTTGAAGAGTTAGACCTCCGATGACTATTCCTGTCACTATAAAGGAAAGTCTTCTATCATGTATAGTAATCACACTCGTAAGACAAAACACACTGACACTTAAATAGAACACCAAGGTAAAATCATCAAAATCCAACTCCGTCAAAGCAAATTTCAAAGGCAGAGGGAAAGCGAGGTACTGAAACCCCACCGATGATTTCTACACTGTGTAAAAGTTGGTCGGTGGTTCTACTCGTGAAGGGTCGGCGGTATATAACCGGCGACCTGCACTGCAAAATCCAATGGACGCTAACCAAATTTTGGTCGTAAAATCCAGAGCATCAGCAATTGAATCTATTGGCTTTTATATTGTCAGTGGGTGCAGCAATTGGTCTTTGGTGCCAAATGGTATATAAGGTGGAACAGAAAATCATTGTCCATTTTTGTTTCCACCTGACGATTATGGCACTAAATGTGTCGCATAATTGGTTTGCGGCGTGAAATGCCAGAATTGGCGGTCATAATCGGCAAGTGGAAAAATGCGTGATTCTGGAAGGTGGAATCAAAACTCAGAGCCCATAGACCGAGCGATGATAGAGTTGACAACTCCATGACCTGGCACGATAGATGTACAGTTAACATCACTGTAGAGAATGGAGAGACCAAGATGGTTAAAATCCAGTCATTCCTGCTACCAAACAATACACCAAGTTTTATAACAACTCCCTTCTCATTGAAGTTAATATCATACAGAACAAAACATAGAAGCTGATGAGTGAGGGTGTGTCTCCCACCAGACGGCGTGTTGTCGCTGTGATCTGATGATCCCAAAAGGGAGGCTCACATGGGATGTAGTAAAGGCGAAGTCAGTGCAGCACGCACAAAGACCAGACACAGTATATAGAGTTTACACAGGTGTTATATTGACAACCGAGATGACATTGATGTAATATGTGAAACCATAGTTATAGTGACAGTACGGGGTAGATTTACTCGTTGTTTCGGAGAAATTCGTTCTGAACGAGCCAGCACGGGGAGTTCAGAACGAATTTCTCCGAAACAACGAGTAAATCTACCCCGTACTGGCACCATCACTATGGTTTCATATTATTATATACCTTAATTCCGTCTTAATTCGCTAAAACTGACCGTAATTTGACGCCGAAGTCACATTTTACAACTCGCAAAGACGATGTGTACGTTAGCAGACATACCGGAAGTTGACAACCAGAAGTGATCACCGCGCAGGCGCGAATAAATCATATCGCCGCATAATTAATGAGCGATCACCCTGCTACGCTCGATCGTCCTGTCGGACAGCGATACTCGAGCAATACAGTGTCAACGACGTCACACGCCGTCTAGTTTAGACAGGTTTGACATCGACGAGTCGCCCGCTCGGCCCGTGAACGTATCAAAATCGATATTTCTCGCATATCTAAGCTATCTAAAGTGTATTACGTGATTCGTTATCGTATTCTACCTTGATGTTTGATGCATTTTCGCACTAACTCGTTCCGTGGTTTCTGTACGAAGCCTCAGAACTCGCCAAGTGAAGGGATCCGCCATTTTTTAATCTTGTGCCTAGAATTCTGTTGTCGGCTTCTCGACCAATCAGATTGCGTTATTTTTTCAAAGGATGCAGTCTGTCAGTCAAAGCGTGCAGGTAAGGCTCAAAGGATGCAGTCTGTCAGTCAAAGCGTGCCGTCTGTCACTACCCAAAGGCACCGGTACAACGTTTCACGGCATACAGTGCATTCTGTGTATAATAACTATACCCCCAGGAGCAGTACGTATTTACACTGAGTTAGTGCATAGGTATATAATAATATATAGTAGAGTCTTTGAGCTTTTCAGTGCCATTAGACTGGATGGTAACCCTATTCACAAGGCTTGCAGCCAAACGTCTATTTGCTGTATACATTTGATTACAGTCACCTGAGCTGGCATTTACACAAGACGACCAAGTAGGTGGCGACTGTACATTGTCAGGCCAATAGTCGTCAGGTGGTGCTCAATGACACAATGTCCACTGGAAAAGTCTTCGACCTCAGAATGTACTCAAGCGCTTTCACTGATGACTAAGTTTTCACAGGATCGCTACCTATCTAAACAACTAATTGAATCGGGAATAAACTTAGAAGTTAAGAGACTGATGAGTGAGGGTGTGTCTACCTCCAGACGACGTGCTGTCACTGTGATCTGATGATCCCAAAAGGGAGGCTCACATATATTAGATTTAAAAGAAAAGCTCTAAACCATATTTGGGGTGTTGGGCAACACAGGGGTGTCGGACAACACGAGGGGTGTCGGACAACACGTTAATAGAATTACTCAGAACAATGAGAAAAATAATATCTGAGGCTATAATCCTTTATATTTTAAATGAAATGATGATAAGCTATATTTCACAAAGTACACCACTCAATTATTGATAAAAAACGACCCCAAAATCATAACTTGTGAATCAGCATGTTGTCCGACACCCCGGGGTGTCGGACAACACATGTTCAGTTTTTGAACAATAAAAAGTATATTTTTTTATTTAGAAAAAAACCAACCTGAGTATTCATGAGGAAACAGGGATATTTGTTACTCTATTATGATTATTATTTCTTTTATACATCATTTAGAGGTGTGTTGTCAAACAACCAATTTTTTTTGGAAAATATCATCATGGAATCATTATGTTCTGATATCAGAATGGATAATCTGATTGTGTTGAAACTTTCAGGTATCACGGCCAGGATTCTGGTCAACATTGTACAATTAAGGAAAATTAATTTCTCAGTATATATTTCATTTGTATTTTATTCTGAAAGTTGGGGTGTTGAACAACATGCTCTATGGGTCTCTATGTTGGAACATTTAAAGGTCCTGGATAGTTTTTACCATTTTAATACTTTTTCAATCTTTTATTAATTTTCAAAATTGAGGACAATTGAGAATTGTTTATAATTACAGGACAGACATTTCGGGCCACGCCCCCTTTTTATATCCGCAGTTTACAACTATCACAACAGATGGCGCAGTCGCAATGCTAAACGCCAACGACATGAGAGGGCGCCCGCTGTCGTGACCTCACTACTACTACTACAGAGTGCGCGTCATCAGTCTCCAGCGATCTTCTGACAGCTTTAAACCCGCCCACCCACACCTTTAAACAAATACTACGTATTAACAGACTTTTTATATTATGCCATGGGCATTTCACCAATTTTCACTTTTCTATACCTCCTCGGCAATGTATAATTATGCCCGTTGGCATATCATAAGACCCGTGAGTCTTTTATCAAAGTTAATAAACATTAATTCTCTCCAAATGTTGTCATTGTGTAATTATATGGTCTACACTTGTCATGACATATGCTTTAAACATGTTAATAAATACAATTGGCTCAAAATTGTGTCTCCCAGATTTTGAACAAAGCGAAAATCACTAGAGAAAAAGTTTTTGTTGATTTTAGGAAGGAAAAATTCCTTAGAGCTCTACAAAACCCGAAGTTGGAAAGAAAGATTATCAAAAGATACACCAAATAATTTCATTTTTACATCGATGAGATACGTTCATACAACATGAACCTTGAATAACCTTATTTTGGCAATTTAGCAGGTTTTAAAAATCCCACCCATATACAGAAGACAAATTTGATAAACGTCAGTGTAAATAATAAACGAAAATGTTCATCGCATAGCCCCACATACACACGTTTTCAGATACTAGTTTCCTAACACCAACAGTGGCCTGGCCTTATCTTTTCCTCTTATCTCTCTCGGGACCGCACACCCAGCTGCCCACCAGGCAGTCTCCCTATCACAAGATAAGTTTTGAGTTTACATCTGTTTTAATTTACGCCAATGTACATGTATTTATCTCCTCAGACGTCATCAAAACCCTCATATTTGCGTTATGTTTACACCCACGTTTGCATACGTATATGTCAATCTCTTGGAGTTATTTTTATGCAAATTTTCGATTTTTCTGATCTCTACACCCAGTGTAGCCGGTAAAATCAAATGACAGCTTATGCTATATAACAAGGCTAGGTTGAAATGCATCAGCCAAATGTGTTTTGCAAGTAACAACATATATTTTGATGTTAAGAAAACTGTTAAAGATAAAGAGAACGATTTGCTTATTATATGTTATGTAATCAGACGATAACAACTGGGGTTTAGAAATAACATATATGATAACATTCGTAACAGTATCACAACAGACTGAGGAAAATTCTAACCTAAATTACAACCCTCATTCTGACAAAGTTCTGTACCACTACGACGAATCATTGGAGATAATCAAAAGTCAATTTGTGATTCGGACAAAGGTATCCACCACCACACCCTTCGGGCATCTGTGAACTATTGTATGGAAGAACAGTGTCTAACTTTGAATGCAATAAAGATTTAAAAAAAACAACTATCTACCAAGCTTGACCGACCAGCAACCAGCTCGCTGATACTTATTCTCAAGATCTCCTCCCACCCAAACCAAGGGCCAATGACCCTCAGAAATTAAAGAAAATGTACTACTATTTCTTTGTATCTTTTCACATATATTCATTTAGGCCTTGTCTAATATGTTAGATACTATCATTGGGTACAATACATGTCAGCGAATAAAATAAAAATGTTACTTTATCTCCATTACAATCGTTTTTCGAATTACGTGCGAAGGTTTATGGCTCTTTTATGGATAAACAAATGATAATTGCAACTTTAATGAATGTTTCATGAAAATGTCGAACATTCAAACAAATATTCCATTATAAACCCTACCTATGCCTATTAGTGAACTAAATGCTGTATTTTATGCTAATTAATGTCGGTCTAGGTGTACCTTGGCAACGGACGCGATGGCGCCCCTCAGTGGTGTATGCGTGAACCATCTCAAACTCTCTCGTCTCCAGGTGGATAATGTGTATTACAAAGTGTCTGCAGGCAAGTAGGAGACAGTCTGCAGGTGCCTGCCCCTATGAAACACTCGTTCGGGTCCCTGCAGGCGACGCCCGGGGCCGCGCATGCTCAGTGGTGGGAAGGGGGACGCTGGGGAGCGCGTTCCTGCCTAACATCCGGGTCACTGATGCGCGGAGTGGTCAGTCTAGTGGAACCAGCGTCCGCCTAGCGTGACATACAGACTGTGGTGGAACCAAACATACGTATCGAGGCGCCAAAATCATGGGGGGAAAAAAGCCCGCGTAAAAGCAGACGACTTTTGTATTTTCAACAATTTTTCACTAGATTTCCTACAAGCAGACGACTTTTCGTATATCCAACCACAAAGTGGAATAACCTCATTTTGTAAATCAGCTTTAATAGAGATTCACATGTGACATCAACGGCTATAACCCCTGGATTTTAGCGCTGCGATTGGCCAGGAATCGTAAGGATCGTTCCCAGAGGATTATAACAAGTCGGGAGGCGTGGTGGTGAAAGTTTAGTGGCGGTGATCTGCTGATGATTAAGGGTGCGGGAATGTGAGGGCGGTCTGACTCGCGCCCTGATCCCGCAGTCCACCCACCTGCCGTGGAGGAGTGTATTCCAGCGGCTAGTCTGTATGCAGACTCTCAGGTGGGACTCCAGGGTGTCAGTGATCTACATGGAGGAACACCTTGAGCACGTCAACGCATAGACCACCTGATGCACTCTACAACAAGCTACTTTCACTTGGTAAGTACATGTTTCCAAATTGTTCTGTGATTGCACTTTCTGTTAAAAGATGGCCATATTCCTCACATGTCGGCCTTCTATATTACTATATTGTCCATAACGGTCAGGTAAGTCATTAGAAGGAAACTTACGAGATGAAAATAACTTGGTCCATACACTCCACCGAATTTCACCTCTACAGAATTCACTCAGCTTCGTTCTGTGAATTACTCCGCGGTCAAAGTCGGTGAATCACGGAGCAAGTTATTTTCATCGAATGGGTTTCTGATTTTAACTTGCCCGTATACATGATCAGGAATATTATTGATTATTGAAATATCTCACCCAATTAGCCATGGAATATTTGGTACACTACTTTCACAGCCATGGCATATGAGTTCCTAGTGTTAAGTATACGGAGAGAAATACTGAGGTGAGATAGTACGACGTCCTAATGACTTCACCTCATAAGTCCATTGTAATGGCCGCTTCATTTGTTCGCTCCCTATAGAAGTTAAAAAATTCACATTGTAATCTGCGTGCGAATGTCTCACTTTTATGGGTAGACTGTAGGGCTCCGTTGGTCACTTGTTGACGAAATATGCCGAACTATAAATCAAGATAATATAGTATAAACACTATTGGTAAATAAATCCTGCCTCAGTTATAAAGTGACGTACGAGGAATGTAATTACGTAACTATAGGTACAAATCACCATTTTTAGGTGTATTATGACAGGCTGACTGTCTACACTTGATATAATTATTGATCATACATCCCACCGCCTTCCGCATCAGCATATATATTTTACGTAGCAAAGAGGAAACTTAGTTAGTGAGGCCGTAGCGATTGTTGTCTGAGGTCTTTTGTCACATAGGATGTGTCATTTGATGGTCTTGTGATGTAAACCACTGGCAAAGTGCGCATAAACAGTCGTTCTGTCTCAGTGAGCACGAACAGTATTCATACTACATCCCCAGCAGCGGGTAGTATTTCATAGACTTTCGGCCATAAGTGATAATAATGCAAAAAAAAGCCTCAGGTAATACTAGTACTTTTTTTTATCAGGGTCTTGTCTTTTCTGTGCTTTCACATTCAAATGTATCATTGGTGAATCAGATTCCTGTTTCACTGAAACATTAGTCTGCCAGACATCTAGGATGGCTATTGATTAGGTGCATTATGCATTAACCAGCACAGGTATTTTCAAGGATATAATAGAAATCCTTGTAAACAGCAGGTGCATCCTAGACACACTTTGCATAACCATTATTCTACATTCATGGCATTCCTAGAATACTTAACACTTCCTACGCGGATTATGTATTGATTAACTATTCCCAATTGTTGGTGTTAGGAGATATATATATCTTAGTATGGACCCAAACTAACTCAAACTAACTAATCATGTGATTGATTCCAGACCTCGGTAATAACCTAAAATGTCTTCCCCATCAAATATTAATATAGGTTTACCTTGTTTAATGAGATTCCATCGAACTTAACAATGGAGGCTTTCCCCATATAAGTGAAATGGCAACCGTAATTTTTCCATGTTTGTCCTTATTTTTGTCTTGTCCTATTGTGTAGTCTTGTGGTGTACTATTAATATTGTTTGTGTAAGGCGTTTTGCTCTCGTTCAAGTCTCCCCTAGACTGTCTTGGGGGGGGGGGGAGTGTTTTCTGTCCTGGGACACGATCGGGTTCAATCCAACGAGACATTGACCCAGGATTTCACTCCCCATGGACGACAGGGATGATTAAACGCGTTTGACGACCCCTCGCGGAAACTGTCGTTGGTGGAGGTCTCCGTCGTTCGCAAAGTCTTCCTCCAAGACACCTCAAAATTAAACGGGCCCCATGTAATTCTTAACTAGACTTTGAATAAAACAAATATGGAAAGCAATCAACAAGACCCTGTACTGCGGTACTGTGAATAATATGCTAATAAAAAAATCAATAAAAAAACCTCTCCCGTCCAGACTCTGCTGACAGATCCAGGAGTGCGCCGGCGGCACTGGCACCATTTCCATAGAATCTCTATCAATAGTTTGGAATTCCGACCGCCCGCTGTTAGGAAGGAGTCATGATGCCCGCAGCCAATCAGAAGGATCAGTCAAAGTTCTAGAAAGCACAGCCCACTAATGTCATTAGTCACCAAACTGTCATTTATATGGGTGGGTGCCTCTCGACCAAGTACCATTATCTCAGTCTGTATATAAGGCGGTATTTGGTATTTCAACTCTATTCATAGAGGATACATCAAGAGAGTTTTACAGACATCTTTGAGACGCTATCAGTAGAAACAGAGGGGGAGTTTATAGCGTTAGTGTGTATTGCACGACGGGCAGGTCGCAAACTACTGCGCGAGGCGTTAACCGAGCGTAGTGAGTCCGATAAACACTAACACTACTGACTCAAGTTCAATTTAGTATTTATCCTACCCCGTCTCCAATAATCCATTTGTTACATGCGTGCCATAAATAAAACTTTACTGCACGCTCGGCAGAATACAATAAGCCAATGTGTAGCCTATAACTGTTTTTTATCAGGGGTAGGATAATGGCCTACTACCAGCCTTCATCTTTAGAGATATTTAGGGAATACAATCATATGAAAACAGGGTTTAATTTTAGGGAACGTAAACAAACTGATTTTGGAAGTATATCTGGGCAAAAAATACACCAAGGCTGCACTGCATCTAACGCCCCATTACAGCCTGCAGCATATGTAACTCATAAAATCGCACTGCGCTAAAAAAACAGCCAATTCATTCATATATATACGCCAGCTTATAAATGCATGGATCCAGTGTACATTTGCATGTTTCGTTATGTATACGTCCACATTTCACGCCAGCGTATGCGGCATATACAATACTGTTTCTTCTTGTATACAGAAGTGTAATGGCTCTATTTGCCGCAAGGGGTATGTGAGAGGAAATATTCTCTGTGCGGTATATATATGCTGGTCGTATACATGTTATATAAGTTTGGCATATATGTATACTGATGAAAAAAAAAAGGTTCACGACCGCCCTGCCCACCTGCACCTGCCTGCAACACCACTGAAGTCGTCGCTCCTGATTCCGACCCCGACCCAGAGGACTGACGTGTTTGTAGAGTACAGGAGAGGGTGGGAAAGTGGCGTTGGCAGCAGGGGTGTTGGTGGCAGTGGCGGCGGCAATGGCAGTCTACCTCGACCCAATGTCTATAATTGCAACTTTTTAAAGGCTTATTAGGGGTTGTATCCAGAACCCAACAGATGAGTGGTGTTTTGAAAGTAAAATCTATTGAAAAAATGTTTAAAAACAAAGAATGCTTAGTTTATTATGTGTATATAATGAAATACAATAAATACAGTTTGAGAATGATATTATGATAAAATTTGATATTATAACATTGGATTTTCCATTTACCAAGGACTTATTGACTAATGGCAAATGAAATAAAACATCAGTGGTGTCTCCTAGTTGCAGGGATCGGAATTATTGGATAGTGGTGTAAATACACCGAATCAGGCATATGTATGACACATATATGACTGTAACATGGACGCCTGTATACGTCTATAGATGAGGCGTATACACGACGGAAAATAGGATTACCTTGTATACCCAAAATTATACCTATATATACACAGGGTGTATACATATGTAAAATAGGGGTTTTCGCGCAGTGTGGGATACAATTTCTGTGCTCATGGACTGTTATGGAGGTTGCCATCTCCCCCCTCCCCTTGTCGCCAGCCGGCATTGGTACGGACTTGTGAGATATAATGGCTTGAGGCAGCTGTCTGACTAAGCGCGGCAACGCAGCAAGAGACACCTACCGGACGTTTTTATGAACTGACACTGTCGTGACGTGTATATCACGTGACAGTCTTATAAACTTTTTCAAAGACTCAACACGTTTCTTTACCTCCCACCCACCCCACATGTATTTGGGTGTTACCTTTTATGAATTATACTGTTACAAATTTCCGTATACCTTCGTATACCGTATACCATGTATACTACATATTTGTCTTTTTAAACGTGAAAAATAAAATTTTTCGTCCACAGCTTGGCCTCGTATCAGTCATTAAACAAAATACCAGAGAGCGAGTCCAGTTTATCAATGAACTTCATCTAAAAAGAATGGTAGGGTTTCCCATAAAAGGGTTTTAGCCTCGTCTGACAAGTATTAATAGATTATGACAGTAGAAAATAGTGGTTGTCCCCTGACTACAGTGGCGCTATCCTACGATATCCTGGTTGAACTAGCACTCACTCTGTGCCTTATACAATCCCCTACAGATGTCCTTGGCGGTGTATCAAGGACAGAGTGTATGCCTATATACGTCATTGACATACCCAAGTGTCATTACTCCTGTGTCCTACAGTAGCCGGTTCCCACGCGTGCACGCTGTCCCGCGGGCCGTATAGTAGAACGCAGTCACGTGACATGTAGCTCCGGGCCAATCCCACCAGAGGGCGCTCGAGATAAAACCTACATCAAAACGAGGCTCTGATAACCATCGCCGGTCAAGGAGGCCTCATGGGGGCGGGGGACCTCACGGGGAGGGGACCTGATGGGGGAGGGGGACCTCATGGGGCGTGAGAAACACCCCAGGGCCTGAAGTTCTTGCCTCATGGCTAGTGTGTTTTGCACGGTAAAGAAGTTCTTAAATAAATTGTTTTTAATCGTTTATTTATCCTGGGATTGCGCTCCTCTATAATCAGCAGGTTCAATGTGTGTTTTTACCGTAGTAGTTTTCCTAGTGAGATATATCAGATCGGCATGGGTTTGGCGAAGAATCGGTCCATCCAGAGATACAGAGAAGGAACTGTATCGATATCCGTAGTCGCTGAAAATACGCCATGATTTTTGGTTGTTGAGTAATTTCATGTGGCAAAGTCGAGTGAGATTACATAACAGACTAAAACGATTTGCATATTTTCATTGATGACGGATCGAGCACGTTTCAGATCTCATCTCAGGCATATCACTGACTGGGTATAGTTTGTGATCTGACCATCTATTGGTTTTTTATCTTACAAATCCTCAAGGTGTTGCGTACGGGTTCCCAATGTTAAGTCTATGGGCGGTAAAACCCAGGAGTGCAATAGGTCATAAGTTTGAGTTTTATTCCACAGTTCTCTACAATAATCAGTGCAAGGGAGTCAACACAGTCACCACATGGGTAATTCGCTGAACGTGGAGGATTCTTTTCGTATTTTCCACAGAAGATTACACTCATTCCGTATTCTCCGCAAAAAAGCAACGCCCTGGGCCGTTATCAATGGCAGTTTTGTATCAGGTGTATAATCATTCAAGATAATATGTACACAGCATTCAAGCGGTTGTAATCTCCTAGGAGTTGACCCTACGCAATATCCTCGTATGTGCTCGGACATTACTACGTATCAACTCATGGGAGAGTACTGCCGCTTCTATCTGAAACTAATCTTTATTGTATTTATCATCCACCTATATCCAACTGGTGGCGTACCGGTTTTGGTTGACTTTAGCTCATATATACGCACTGTTTTTCCGTATACGCCGTTTCTTGCAACCCAGAGGATTCAACCTATTTTTATATACCGGGTGTGTCCATATGAGTTCCTATATGTTTACTAAGGATACTCTGTGGATGATAAAAACTGCACCTCAGTAATTGAAACACGAGATAGTGACAATAGTCTGGTCATGCACCTGTACACAACAAAGTACGTGTCTAGCGACTGTACTCTAGTAACTGAAAAACTCAACGATCCATTAAAGGTATATCGGACAATTTGTATTAATAAGTAAAACTAAATTTCCTTAAAATCTAATACGATAATCTCCAATTGTTTTAGAACACATAGCTAGTCTTAAGATCGAAGATCACCTCGCTAGTTTTTGATTTATAGAGATACATTCTATGAAAATATCGACTATATAGGAATTCCAAATTGTTGCTTTTCACATGGTAAAACCAATGTTATTTACGACAAACCTGCACAGAATATATGAAATGTGTAGAACAACACATTGATGCATTTGAAGGTATAGGTCATTGTCCTGTTGCTTTTCTAAAAACATGAAAATAAACATATTTGTCAGTATATGTCCTATGTAAATCAAGCCACTATAATATTGGCTTATTTTACCTATTTGGTTCGGGTAAATTGGACTCAATGTTAAATTTACTGATTTGGCATTAGAATGAATGAGAAGGATCTAGTTTGTACTAATAATAAACAAGATTTGAAAATAACCAGGTGGCGCCACCATGAATTGTAGGACATGCCTTCAAGAGATGCAATAAACTTTATGTAAAAATAACTTCTAATATTCATCACAAATTGTATATCGATGAATCTAGGGTGGGAATGCTTACTATAAGTTCAGATCAAAGAATTAGATCGATCAAAATATGATGATAGAACATCTTTAGTAACAAACTTACTTGGTTGAAAATATTGGATTTCAACAAAAGACCTGTTTTGCATGGGTAGGTTGTTGCGTCAATCTAATGGTTCGTCCCCTTTATTTTGGACAACTATTGATTTGTGAGAACATCACTGGATCAAAGCAATTTTGGAGTATTCAATAGATGGTTCTGTGCACCTGTGTAGAATAGAAAGTAAGAACTTAGATTGCCACACAAGTAACTTGCATGGAAATCTAGAAATGGATGTGAAATGAGGCATTGAGGCTAATTGGAAATTGGCAGTAATTATACGGGAGGAATGTGTGGCGCCACCTAGCGCTTACGCGATCATGTCGCAGATGCGCACAGTACTCCACAGAGGGCGCCTCCAGCGATCGTCAAGACAGCGTTTGCTTCGGATGCTAATTTAAGACCTCGCTCAAATCACTCGCAAAGATGGGTAAAAACACTCCAAAGCGAAGGACGAAGGATCAAACGAAGGTAGTTGAAGACCAGGAAAACGACGATGTCGTTTTTAGCGACAAGTTCGCGAGTTTTGATAGGAGGTTTAGTGTTTTGGAGACGGCACTCGCGGAGATAGCGGCAAAACTCAATGGCAATGGCGCCTGCTCAGATCCAGGCACCTCAGCAAATACGGTTAATTCGCCTCCTTCGATGCAAGCGCCGACGGCCGAGACACTCCAGCCTCGAGTCCTCCAGGGCATCACTAACGGTATGGATAATGCTTTCATCGAAAAAGTGGTGGCCTCGGCACCCGCACAACAAGGAGGAGTCCCGGCCGCCCTGGCATCCTACGCGGGAACGTCAGCCGCTACGCTGGGCCCCTTGGCACCCGACAACACGGCGGCAGCGCTCGCACGGCCGGCATCCCAGGGCACCACACTCCAAGCTGCGCTCTTGGAGCAGAGGCAGGCCGCAGCCTTGGTACCACCTATGACCGTTAGGCCGGGTAGGCCCGACGACGAGGTCGAGGACCAAGTTCGCAAGATTCTGGAGACCACGGCCTCGAGGGTCACAGAAGCCGGTAAATATAAGTTTTTCCCACATTTATATGTGCATCGAGGCCCGGAGAGAGCGAAGACAGGCCTGAACGAACTCACACTGGCGGAGTATGCATGGGCATTGTTACGAATTATTAATGACGATGATTTCCCCCCCCAATACGTGGCACCGCTGGTGGTACACCTGGAGGAGGTCCTCGAGGACGCCCGGGAGTTCGACTTTGCACAGGTCCGGAGGTGGTCAGAACGCGTATTTGCAATGGTCAGTGAGGGCCGCCTACGCTTAGGCTGGCTCGAGGACACTCGCATTCAGCTCCTCAGGGTTGCGATCTCGCAGGTCTATGCAGGCCGCATAGCTTATGCAGTCGATAATGTCAAGGGGAAAAAGGCTAGGGACGACACAGCGAGGCCGTGCCAGCCGTTCAACAAACCGGGGGGGTGCGATAAGCCCCCCGGGCACGTGGAAGGAGGCATTCGCATGAACCACATCTGCGCTTACTGCTCGGTCTATACGGGGGCATCCAACGGCCATTCGGAGGTAGCATGTAGAGTTAAACAGAGGAATCTAAGCGCGGCAAGTCCCGCAAGCGCTTCACGGATCCCGGATCAAGTCTCCACCCCCCCCCCCCAGGTTTTTCGTCGATAGGCGAGGCGACTCATCACCCGTCCCGCCTCACTTCAGCCGACAATGTACAAGAGTTATTTGTTTGTTTACCTGCGCCTACGGCCTACACGTTGCCTACGGCCGATGAATGTGTTACGGGGGGTCGTGGCCGTCGCTGTCCCGGCGCGCCCCCCCCCACTGATTACTATGTTGAAAGTACACTCCATGTCCACGACGGAGGCGCGTTCAGCACCTCAGCAGATGAATCGCTAGAGGGCGCCACAGGCGCGACCCCAGAGAGGGCAGGTGGCGCCGCAGGCGACGGCGAGGACGCGGCAGGTGCCCCCCCGGTTCCTCGGGTTGCGCCCGTACGGTGTGGGCCTGCCGCCTACGCAACGGTTGTGAAATCCATATGGCCGCGCCCTTCTCCTGGAGTGTGGGGGGGGCACGAGGCAATTGAGAGGGCCTACAGCGAGGTCCGGGTCTCGGGCCTCCCGAACTACCTCGGGGCTCGGATACCCGTTCCCTCGGGCATGCGGATCGATGCATGGAGGGCGGCCCTAGTCGACTACCACGATAATCAGGTCGTCGAATTTCTCGAGTACGGCTGGCCGTTGGGATTCACGGGCGCTAGCCCCCCCACCTCCACGCTACGCAACCACGCCTCCGCGGAGAATTACCCCCGCCACGTCGCGGCCTACCTGGAGAAGGAGCTCGGGGAGGGGGCTATGGTAGGCCCGTTCAGGGACCTGCCCTTCACCCCGTGGTCGGCAGTATCTCCCCTCATGACTCGCCCAAAGAGGGGCTCCTCCAGTAGGAGAGTAATAGTCGACATGTCCTTCCCCCCTGGGGGCGGGGTCAACGCGGGCGTGGAAATGGGCCCCCATCTGCCGTACGCCCAGACATGCACCCTCCCTACGGTCGCCGACCTCGCGGAGAGAGTTCGGGCTCTGGGAAAAGGGGCGTGGCTGTGGAAAGCCGACATGGCCAGGGCTTACCGCCAACTACGGGTGGACCCCCGGGACCTCCCCCTCCAGGTCGTCGCGGCCGAGGGGAGGTACTACATTGACCCGTGCTGCCCGTTCGGCGCCCGCCTCTCGGCCTCGGCATGTCAGAGAGTCACACGGGCGGTAACCTTCCTCCTGGCCCGCGGGGGCCACCACGCGTTGTCGTACATCGACGACTTCGCGGGCGCCGAGGCCACGCGCCAGGAAGCGACGGACGCCTACACCGCCTTTGGGGGCCTCGCGGCGCGCTTGGGCCTGGTCCTCGCCGCCGATAAGTGTAGCCCGCCGGCCCAACGAATGGAATGGCTAGGCATTGACATAGATACGGTCGCGATGACCCTGCGCATCCCGGAGGATCGGCTGGCCGACGTGGTAAGGGAGTGCAAGGCGTGGATCGCCCGTAAAGCCATCACCCGGGCCCGCCTCCAGTCCATCGTCGGCCGCCTCATATACGTCGCCCGTTGCGTATCACAAGCCCGCAAGTTCGTCGCCCGTGCTCTCGCCTTCCTACCTCGAGTCCCGGGAGTGGGCGTGGCGACCATCCCAGCGGCGGTAAAAGAGGACTTTCGCTGGTTTACACGTTACGCAACGGCCGCCAACGGAGTAGTCTTGGTCGCCCCACACAGAGAACCGTTCAGTATCTTCGTGTCTAGCAGGGACGCGGTCATCGTCGCTGAAACGGCCACCGCAAGCTTGCGCCAGGAGGCGCCCGGCACCGCGGCCGCCCTCGGCCCCGGGTTCCGGTTCCACGCGGTAGCCATTCTACAGGGCATTGCTACCCTCGGCGCGAGGGCGCCACCCGGGGCGGCCGTCGTCGTCCACACGGATGACATGGCGCCAGTTGAGGCCCTCGCCTCAGGCCGAACTAACGATCTGGTTGGCCGCCGCCTTGTGGGATGTTGATGTCAGTTTTGTGTACGTGGCCGTTGCGGAAGCCATCGCTCCTGGCGGCCGTTCCTCTGTAATTATCAACCCCGTATTTGACATAGATGTTTTTGCTTCCATCCTATCTAGGCACCGGCACCCCCCTGCATGCCCAGATGATGGCATCCCTGGCGTCGGCTGAGGCCCCCTCGACGCGCCAGAACCACCTCATTCAGGCCCAGGCCTACGTGCGTTTCGCCGTCTCATCAGGATTCGACCCTCGCTGGCCGACCGTTGCCTACGGGGCCCTCTACACCCAGGCCCTAGCCAATTCATTTCGGGCCCCGGCAACGGCCGCCAATTATCTATCAGGAGCCCGGACCTGGATACGCCGCCATGGCGGGGACCCGGCACCGCTCTTTGCGGACGAGGTCCTCGCGGTTCAGCGCGGTACCAGGCGCCTCTCCACCCACATCCCGGCACCCGCCCCTGCAGTTCGCCTTCCAGAACTCCGGCACGTGCTTCTCTACTTATCCAGGGCCGGGCCCTCGGCCCTCGTCCTTCGGGCGGCACTCCTCATTGCGTATTTCACCTTTCTACGGGCCTCGAACCTCGTGTCCCCGTCGTTGACCTCGTGGGGCGGCCCCCACACCCTACAGCGAGCGGATATACAACCCCAGCATGGACTCCTCAGGATCCACGTGAGATCGACTAAGACACGGTCACGTGCGGCCCCCCCTCACGTGGTCGATCTCCCGCGCTTGGCGGATCCGCTGATCTGCCCGGTAGACGCCTATACCAACTACGTCGCGGCCGTTCCGGCCCCTCCACGGGCGCCAGCGTTCATCCTCTCATCATCAACCCCTTTGACCTCTCGGCCGTTGTGCGCCGTCATGCGCGCTGCCCTGGCAGCCGTGGGATTCCCGGCGGCCGAGAGAGTGACACTCCACTCCTTGAGGAGGGGGGCAGTCCACGATGCCGTGGCTGCGGGGGTTCCCCAGAGTGTCATCTCCCATCATGGCACCTGGAACAGTGCCACAGGCATTAGGCCTTACTTACCCCCGTCGGGAAGGACGTCGCTCCCTTCCTGACTGTAATAATAAGTTTGGCATTTATGCCTATGCCCTTTGGCATCATTTCTCACGTTTGAGAACATTTTCTATTTCAGGGCTATTTACTACGGACACTAAATACTCATGACTTTTCTAAGATTACGATGTTCACATTCCATGTAATCTACAGTTCTATGAACGTGTCTTACTGAAATAAATCCCCTGTATTCCAATTCCGCCTCCGTTATAATTGAGGCTAATTGGAAATTGGCAGTAATTATACGGGAGGAATGTGTGGCGCCACCTAGCGCTTACGCGATCATGTCGCAGATGCGCACAGTACTCCACAGAGGGCGCCTCCAGCGATCGTCAAGACAGCGTTTGCTTCGGAACCCGCCCACCCGCACCGTTTTCGTCAAAGACTCACGTTCTAGGGCATTTATGCCTATGCCCTTTGGCATCATTTCTCACGTTTGAGAACATTTTCTATTTCAGGGCTATTTACTACGGACACTAAATACTCATGACTTTTCTAAGATTACGATGTTCACATTCCATGTAATCTACAGTTCTATGAACGTGTCTTACTGAAATAAATCCCCTGTATTCCAATTCCGCCTCCGTTATAATTAAGACAGAATAGATGGAGAAACAACAGCATTAACCCCTTATTGTTTTTCATTTGTCTTTGTAGTTAAATCAGTCAGTCAGTCTAACACAGATAAAGTAGCAGGAGTTGCTATGAAAAATATAAAAGGGAACAAGTCATCTTTTTACAGCACTTAGGTTCGTGTGTTACTAGAAGTAAAAGGTTTATAAATGTAGACCAAGGCGTCAGAACACAAAAGAAGATTGATTCAATATTGTACTGTGCGAAAAGGTCTTTGCTCAATAAAGAAAGCCAAGAATAACTAAGTAGAGAGCATAGGGGACATAAAGGGTGTGGAGTAAGGTCAGTTGTTAAGGTACTGGCCTGTAATGCCAAGGTTGTGGGTTCGAGTCCAACTGTAGTCAACTTTCCTTCATCGCCAGCAGGAGTAGACTTATGTGGCGTTTCCACCTGCCGACGAAAAGGCCATCGATTATATGCACCCTGTAGAAAGATCGGTAGTCGCCTTTCACGTTCAAACCTAGACTGGCTCCAGTTCCTGCATCCTATGGCTACCCTCCTCGTTGGGACACAGGGACTGGTACAACTGGTAATGGTGTTGGATTTCTGGCGCTGTATAGCGCCAGTATTTCCAACACTCTCCATACAGATTTCCTGGCCTTTGATCAGGATATCTGATGGGAGATTGATACCCCCTCACTTTGATCTTAATCGGGTCACAGTCAGGAGTTGGCGAAATCTATTGCTATGTTCATAATCAAAGAATTGAGCAAGTCTAGTTCAAGCCCATTCCCTCACCGATAAATTCAACACGGAGACAGTTTGTCAGTGGTACAAACTGTCTACTACAGAAAACCATCTTCTACAAAATCGGAACAATTCAACCTGTATTCATGTGATAAAATGATGCTGAAGCGAACTCCAAGTTGTCTGAAATGTTAATGTCATATCCTGCATTTCAATGCACAGTGGTGGCACCTGCTGATTTTCAAATCTTTTCAATTATTAGTAAAAACTGGATCCTTCTCGTTCATTCTAATACTAAATCAGTCGCTTTAACATGTTGTCGAATTTACCCAAACCTTGGTAAAATAAGCCAATTTACACTGGCTTGATTTACATAGGATATGTACTGACAATCATGATTTCAATGTGTTGTGCTACATATTTTCTATATTCTGTGCAAGTTCTAAGAAAATAACATGGGTTTTACTATGTGAAAAGAAACCTTTTAGAATTCCTATTTAGTTATTGTGATATTTTCATAAATTTCATAGCGACCTAGCACAGTTACCTTCGATTTTTATTAGCAATGTGTTCTGCACCACTTGGGGTCACCATATTCAAATTTTTAGTAATTTACTTGGGTTTACCTTACGAGGTAAATTGCTATGCCTTTCAGTTTGAGCTCTATGAGGGTGCACTCTGCGCACACTGCGCCACTCTGTCAGAGCCTCTCGGACTAGACAACAAAAGCCTTCTTAAAATAGTAATGCGCAATACGAACGATTAACAATAGCGAATGTACATCTATTTGTTCTCTACCCACAAATCCGTATACTAAAATACTGTAAGAGAATCGTGACTTCAATACATGATATTTGTGGATACAGGAAGATTAGTGCCTACCATAGATCTATTAATAAACTGGCGCCACAAAGCACACACACCCTGCATGTCAGTGGCTGAAGTCTTTGCTATCATGCAGGTAGGTATCTAATCAGGGAAACAGTTTATAAGACGGCTAGGTGAACCCTAGGCGTGCACCAATGTACCTCGCTGCTAACGCTGCGTCGGGATGCATGGTGGAGTTTCTTCGGACAATAACCATCTTATCTTTTTTTTTCAAACGAGCAACCCCCTTTTTTATTTGAGCATAACTCTCTTTATTGTCACTATTTTTCCGCAGATTGTGTTATACATGTGACTTTCCATCGCGGTTTACATGTGACTATCCCTCGTAGTTCACATGTGTCACCCCACATAGTACAAATATGAGATCCACCATCAAAGATTTCTGTATCTCCAGTATTTCAGCATGAATAGTAAGTCAAGCTGAGTTTTCAATATGATGAAACCTTAATATTGTATTTTATCATAGCATTGGTTATGTTGGAGATGGTTTTTCATTGATCCATAATTTCAGTTTACAAGTATTCTAGTGAAGCTTGTTACATGTGTTCTATCCATCGGTGCACAAACCGTTCTTTTCAGTGATAAGCCTCAACATTTCATTGCCTCTTCTACCCTCTATTACGTGCACCAGTAATATACATGCTATAGAGATGCTAAGTTTATCCCAAACCTGCAAGTTTTAATATCTGCTACTTATCTGGGAAGTTATGAAGCACAACTCGAAAAGGAGAACGGTCTTTTATCAATTTGGTGATACTCAATTTTGTGTTTAGTAAGCTTGCTCTTATTTTTGGTAATTTTTACAAACTTTTGTATTTGACAGGCTCTCATGGCTGTCTTTTAAAATTTTGCAAACCCTTTTAGGTATTTAACCTCCAGATAAGAGGCAATGGTCACTTTTAGTTATCGTCCCGATGCAAAGTTTGTCAGTTTCCGAAGGGATCATTCTCTTCTATATGAGACATATGTATATGTACCTTCCAACACACAGAAAGTGGAATGTAGGGAATAAATAACATCATTATATACCGATGCACATATATTCTACTGTTACTAACCTCTGCTAAGCAAATAGTAACTTTAAAATATTCACAGAGTGTGCAGTAAAATCCCATACTGCACATTGTGCAGTAAGTAATACCCTCTGTACCGTGTGACTTATTGATATTTGTAGTGTAAAATAAACAAGCAAAATGGCGGACGTTTCAATCAATCAGAGGTATACTTGCACAATACGATCAGCTTTACACACATACCCGAAATTGTCGCATGGAAAACGGCGGGAAAACGGCAGTAATACGGAGATAAGTGAAATCAAAGCGTGCAGGAATGATACATCTCTACGTCTTTGTTATGAATTGATAATGACTGAATTACAGAATTACAGGTTATTAAGGTGAAGTTTATACATTATTTCAATATCATTGGGTAATAAAGGGAATACTAATATAGTGTATAAAGATTTTGGAGCAGAACTCGTTAGTTTACTGGACCCGTACAATCTCGCCTGTCAGTACAGGTTCAGTAAACTAACTTGTTCTGCTCCTGAATCTTGATACACTATCCTAGTATTCCCTAATCATTACTCCCCGACAAATTGGTGTATCAAAAAGCATTTTTCGATTAAACAAAGAAATATATACTGCAATGGAAATCATCCCCGTAAAGTGATGATACAATGCCACGGCTGTGGCGGAGTGAATGTGAGATAACGTCATATGAATTTGCTAAGTATATATTCCAATTACTCTGATATTGTGATGCTATTTAATGTCAAAGAAAGGGGTGAGATAAATCAAGAACCACACTCGAATTGTAAATGTGCAATACTTTACTCGCTTGCCTCAACGATGATGGCGGCACATTCACACTTGTGGAGTATTTTCTATTTATACAATTCTCAATGCAGTTCTATATAACAATTCCATGCAAGTTAAAGGTGCGTCGGCGTCCATCGACATTCGGCGATAGCTATACAAAACATTAAAACTGTGTACCCACTCTCCCCCAAACTCTCACAGAAAGTCACGAAATGTGTCACACAAATAGTAGCCACCTGACATAATCTGCTATACAAAGAGAGAAATAATTCCTATGAAGGCTATAACTGTTACTGCTGTTGTAAAATCACAAAATCTTGTTTTCTTCTGGAAACAATATACATTGTTTACCAGAACAAACAATGGCAGTGCTGTATGTATGAGATATTTTTCAATCCAACCATTGTGTGTCACTGAGACTTGGCCCTGTTTACGTCACACTGTCAGATACAGCGACACTCAGGTGCCCTCCATAGCCTCGTTCCCGGACCAGCAGCACTGCCACCTGCTGGCGGTAGAGCCAAACCACCCCTATTATCGCCCAATGGTTGTATGAGGGCGAGGTGTACGGAATATGGTAATGGAAGGAAACCAAGCGGGAACGTGGTAATAGAGGGTGAGGGGGTGGAGAGGTGGGGACGTAGGGAGGTGGGGAGGTTGGGGAGATAGGGGGAGGAGGTGGGGAAGGGGGGAAATGGGGAGGTGAGGGGGTCGGGGAGGTGGGGAGATGGGGAGGGGAGGAGGGGAGGAGGGGAGGAGGGGAGGAGGGGAGGAGGGGAGGAGGCGGGGAGGTAGGGACGTAGGGAGGTGGGAAGGTTGGGGAGATAGGGGGAGGAGGTGGGGAAGGGGGGAGAAGGGGAGGGGAGGGGGTGGGGAGGTTGGAGAGATGGGGGGAGGGGTGGGGAGATGAGGAGGTGAGGAGGTGAGGAGGGGAGGAGGTGGGGAGGTGGGGAGGTGGGGAGGTGGGGAGATGGGGAGGTGGGGAGGTGGGGAGGTGGGGAGGTGGGGAGGTGGGGAGGTTGGGAGGTGGGGAGGTGGGGAGATGGGGAGGTGGGGAGATGGGGAGGGGAGGAGGGGAGGAGGGGAGGAGGGGAGGAGGGGAGGAGGGGAGGAGGTGGGGAGGTGGGGACGTAGAGAGGTGGGAAGGTTGGGGAGATAGGGGGAGGAGGTGGGGAAGGGGGGAGTAGGGGAGGTGAGGGGGTGGGGAGGTGGGGAGATGGGGAGGGGAGGAGGTAAGGAGGGGAGGAGGTGGGGAGGTATGGAGGTGGGGAGGTTGGAGAGATGGGGGGAGGGGTGGGGAGATGGGGAGGTGAGGAGGGGAGGAGGTGGGGAGGTGGGGAGGTGGGGAGATGGGGAGGTGGGGAGGTGGGGAGGTGGGGAGGTGGGGAGGTGGGGAGGTGGGGAGGTGGGGAGGTGGGGAGGTGGGGAGGTGGGGAGGTGGGGAGGTGGGGAGGTGGGGAGGTGGGGAGGTGGGGAGGTGGGGAGGTGGGGAGGTGGGGAGGGGAGGAGGTGGGGAGGTGGGGAGGTGGGGAGGTGGGGAGGTGAGGAGGTGGGCATTGAGTGGAAGCTTTGTTCTAATACGGCGACAGGTGAAATTGAAGTGCAAACACCTAAACACAGATTCACCAGCAGATGCCGAGGTATACAGGACATTTAGGTCCAGTCCTCTACCTGTGGGTCTCACTTCTCTATCTAACAATCTAGAGGTAGCGTATATATAGCTGCAATGCCGATGTATATGCCACGATTAGCCAGACGGTTTCATTTTTAATTCGATTTCTGTCAATATCAATTTGTACTCGGTGCAGGTAATAATTGTTGTTGATTTGATTTCAAATTACTAAGTTTCCGTTCTTGATTTAGGGAATGAGTGCCACTATGAGACTATGTTTTGAAATATAGTTTTCTTCTATTCTTTAAAAAACTAGAAGAATGGCATATGATTTTTAAAATATGTCGATATTAGAAAATCGTTGAGTGAGTCTGCATTTCTTTTATTTACAATTACCGATATCTTATCGGGAATTTGTAATAATTGGTCGGCGGTGCCAAATTCTAGAATCAGTTGTAATAATCGTTGGTGTAAACCGGCCCATAACAGACATTTTGCTGCCAACATACCTTCATTGCACACAAATTGAAGAACATTGAAAAGAGGAGTTGAGAGCAGCGAAGATGCGTTTCCTCCCTGACTATATTGACGATTGCATGATAGGACTGGAGCCCGCATTGCGCAGAGGAATACACCTGCCTGCTAATCATGGCGGGTCGTATTTCACAGAACACACACCTCTAATCTACACGAGGTGAGCTCAGTCCACCTGTACGGTTAGAGTTGGCTGGCTCGCAATACCCAAAATGAAAACTCCCCCTGCCAGTGTTTCTGGGGACCAACTACCACGGGGTGAGAAACAGCGACGATGATTTCTCTGAAATGTTGGTCTGTTTATCCGAGTAGGACACAGCCTCATGAGCCTGTCTAACTTACAACCTGGTCAATGTGCTGTCCCTATCACCAACTTCACATCTATAAGTTATCTGAGCAAATTATATGGTTGTGACCATTATAGATTGTCTTGCGTCAGTACGTTCTTCCAGTCTAGCTAAATGGTCAAGATAAATACACAATATTAACCCTTTTCTGATACGAGTTGGCGTATACTCTATAATGGCACACGGCGTACTGTGCAGTGTTCCTGCACAGTCTTTATCTCACCCCTGGTATTTCTCCCATAGACTTAACATTGTGAACTCATACTCAATGCCCATGGAGTATTTAGAAAAAATACCCCAAGTGGGTTTATCTCACAAGTGTTAGACAATTAATCAATGTTAGGGGTGAGATGAAATCGGAATCGCACTGATGTGCCATTCATTTTGGTTTGACACATAATCTCTCTCGGTTTTGCCTCGTTAGACTACTCCGCAACCAAAACGCGTGGCATATTTTTGTTATTTTTGGATCTCGACATAGCTCTTTCCGAATATCTCCAGAAGCAGCGTGTATACACTGCGTTTCGTATTCATAGAGAACTGGGTCGAGATTCTTATAGATACACAATACTGCACAAGTTTTGATGCGCCACAGTCGGCATCGAGTCAAAGCCGAATGATGATGACAGGGCATCCAAACGAGTGGAGTATTGTGTATTTTAAGTACGGTTCTGGATTTATCCCCCCCTTTCATGGACATTAGAATACCAGAATAATAACGGAATAATTCGCACTACTCATCAAATCCAGTTAGGAACATAAGAAATCTCCATGTTGCTCTCTTGTCTACTTTCTCACATCCTGGCCACCGATTGACCAGTAACTTATGTCATCTTCTCCCATCACTCCTACATGACCATGGCGTAGTATTGGTACTTTACGTTGATCGTTTTGTATATTTCTCTAATATCATTCCTACGGCTGAACTTGTACCAGGGATGAGATGAGTGACAATACCAATGCCGTAGCAGAGGTCGGCACCTCTTATCAGCACCTCTTATGTGACTTATCAGCATAGGTGTATATACAGTTATTGATAGTTTTGTGAAGAGGATAGCTTGACACGTATTAATACATGAACATTGGTGATTGTATAACAATAAACAACCTCCAGTGGCTTACCTGTCCAAAAAACCATCATTTGCTGTATTAATCATCTCCTTGAGTAAATTAAACCCGGGAGTCTAAGGGTATATCAAAAATGGCTACTTTTTAGCTCTACAGCAAAAAGTTACTATTTTCCCGTATACAATGACTTTAAGGCTGTATACAATGAATTTTAAATTTATATACAGTGATTATTGTATTTGACAGCTTCGAAACTATTGGTAGTGGTTTACTGAGTCCCAGTACATTATCAATAGGTACTTTGTATACGATGGATGATAAATCAATATAAACACTCCACTTTAGGGACGGACCGATTCCGTGGGGCCAAGTTGTAAATGTGAGACATTGGCCCCAGGTTTAAGATAATGATAGAAAACGGTGCACACACACATTAGTGAGCTTGTAGCGATTGCAGATTGAGGTCTTTAGTTCCATGAAATAAGTCCCGACGGCAAAAGTGAAGGGACATATTTTATGGGATAAAAGGCCGAAAACGGAATCTCTACGGGTTCACACAGTACGTTTTCTTATTATCATACACCTGAAAACATGAAAATGTGTCATTTTATGTCGTTTGCGAAGTAAACTACGGGCAGAGTGCGCCTGAACATACACCATATATACGTCTCAGTAAGCCCTAACGCTACTGATACTACACCCCTAGCATTTGGTAGCATATCATAGACGTTCGCCCATCGGTGTATGATACTGAATTAATTTTGGAACATGAGTTTTTTGAACTGCTGAGTTCTCTCCTGCTCAGAGTAGATCCGCTGATTTGACTTCTCCACCAGGCGCTACACGAATCCCGCCATTATGATGCTTATTTGATTAGGCCTCTTATTGCACGGCTTAATTGTTAACTAAACGCCAATTAGCGACGGGGAAATGCGTCACGTGATGTGGCAATAAAGTTCCTGCCCTCTGATTGGACATTTACGGTCACCTGATTTGTGGGGCATGCGCAATAGAAGGGACATATTGATTAGCAGCACGGCTACTCACGACCTTAACGTCTGTACGTGAAGTGCCAGGAAAAGTAAAAATTGCATTACTCATGACAAATTAATCTTTAGCTGTGTTACTCGTGACAAAATAATATTTAGCTATACCACTCGTGATCTTTGGTTGTGTTTCTCGCGCCAAAATAATCTTTAGCTGTGTTACTCATGACAAATTAATATCTAGCAGTGTTACTCGTGACAAAGTAATCTATAGCTGTGTTACTCATGACAAAATAATATTTAGTTGTGTTACTCATGGCAAATTAATACTTAGTTGTGTTACTCATGACAAAATGATACTTAGCTGTGTTACTCGTGACAATGCAATCAGATTGAATAAAACTGTATGGTTTACTGAAATGGGCAGGTCAGAAACTTGGACGCAATTGTCAACACTAATATATGAAACCTATTCCTGAAGCGGTTTTATCCTAAATACACATGTGAACATGATAAAAGGCAACCAACATCAAAAGCTGTGAATTTCTAAAAAAAAAAGAAAAAAGTCCAGATTCTCTTTTTTATGATTATTATTAGATTAACAGTAGAGATTGGATGTTAAGGATGAACCGGAAAATAGCGAGATCATGAGCTAGATATTTCTCTATTTTTTATCAAATAAACTGACATTCAGATATTAATTAAAGACCCTACACCAGGTGGCTTAACTCGTTTTTTATACAAATCAATCAACAATTACAATGGACATAGAGTTACGGGCTTCAGTTTAGATGTTCCGATAGTCACGTGACCTGACCACTAATCACTGTCCGCTACAAGCTTTGATCCCCACCCACTAGAGGGCAGGCTAGTCATGAGTGGAATATAAACTAATCGGGTTAAAAGGCGAGATTGCGTTGAGCTGCGGTTTAATGTGATTGTGGAGGTCGCGTGGAACCTGGTGACCTCCGGTGACCGGATATCGATACGTCAGGTCTGTGTATACTGACGTAAAGAGGGCTATGAGAGGTTAAGTTATTATAACAATGGTGTAAATAGTTCAGGTCTATGTACATGTATACGATGACGTAAAGAGGATTATGAGAGGTAAAGTTATTATTACATGGGTGTAAACAGTTCAGGTTTATGTACATGTGTACACTGACGTAAAGAAGGTTACGAGAGGTTAAGTTATCATAACGTGGGTGTAAACGGTTCAGGTCTGTGTACATGTGTACACTGACGTAATGAGGTTTTTAACTATGAGAGGTTAAGTTATTATAACATGGGTGTAAACAGTTCAGGTCTGTTTACATGTGTACACTGACGTAAAGAAGGTTATGAGAGGTTAAGTTATTATTACATGGGTGTAAATAGTTCAGGTCTGTGTACAAGTATACACTGACGTAAAGAAGGTTATGAGAGGTTAAGTTATTACAACATGGGTGTAAATAGATCAGGGGTCTGTTTCACTAGTTTCGTGACATGTCTAGATGGCGTCTAGATGGTGTGTCCGGTTTCATAAGAACTAGAAATTAGACTTCGTTTTGTCCGTTCTTGCTTGCACTGTTGATGCCACTTTTAATGTCTGTCTAACACTTTTGTTACGAAACTAGTGAAACAGGTCTATGATGTGTAGATTTGTCTAATTCTTGTGTTTGGGGTCTGTCTTTTCCTAAGGGCAGCTACTTGTGTTGTCATGAAGCTAGACAACCCCAATGTCTGGATGGTGTCACAGACATGTCACAAAACTAGTGAAACAGGTCCCAGGTCTTTATCCTACCCCTATTATAAAAATCAATAGGCTTAACATTGAGTTTCCGTATGCTACGGTATGTTGTATATAGAGTAAAATTTGCATACAAGACATTGGACACGTGACCAAGGAATTGACCAATCAGAGACCAGACTATGAGCTACTACGAAAAAAGTTCCAGTTGCACTCAAATCGCCCATTCAGATGTTTGCTAACATGGTACGGAATATAATGACTAATTTATGAAACCAGCTCCACCTCAAACTTTATTCTAGTATCATCAATGAATACACACTCAATCCCCACCAATGCTGTATACACTTAATGATCGCACCGAACTCTGTTAGGTGAATGTGACGCTAAAAATATAAAAATAAAACAGTTATTGACATGTACAGCCGCGACTGACATGGAATATTTCATATACTTTCCTTCGGTTTTGAGTTTTAAAAATCTTTTCTCAGTTTATAAACTGAGACAGGACAGTTTATAAACTGACACATACCTAAATTTCAGGAAGATTGGCCAATGTGATCTGCTGTTACCGTTAACGCTTTAGGCCCGTTTCCAATGGCCGACAAACACGGTGTAGATTTTTTGTGTTCTCCTAATAGCTTATTTACATTGGCACCACCGACGGACCTTTAATACTGCTGAGGCAAAATGTAACTAGGCTATTAGGAGAACACAGAAAATCTACACCGTGTTTGTCGGCCAATGGAAAAAGGCCTTTAGCGGGTGTATTTCCAGTTGGTTCACACTTGCTGCCATGCTAAAAGCTGCCGTGATGCGTGAGTTCCAACGTTGTAATTTAAAACTAAGCAGACACACTGCATAAGGCGTCAGCTTGCTTGACAGGTTGGCTTGCAGTTCATATCCACTCGACATAGTTAAGATCAGTGTTTCATGTTTGATGTCTTGATTTCTAATATATAAATCAGCGTCAGGTTCACAACACGCTGTCTGATGCAAAAATCGTTTAGTTCGTGATTTGCCGGTGGAGGCAGTGCCGTCGTGACCACACTGCTGAGAATAGGACGATTCAGTCCTAGTAGTTAAACTCCAGAATAAATATTATACTAAAAATAAAGAATAAATTGCTCGAGTAACAAGTTTTACCGACGAATGGCCGTATAGCAACCAGGTTGGCGACATCTGAATAGACATTCGACAGCAGAATTCATGATTATTTTCGACTTTTATACGTTGATTCATAACTGATTACTCACAATTTTAGACATGTTGATATCTAAATAGGTGTAACGAAACCATTGAATTTTTTTAAACTATATCCTCTCCAAGAGAAGACCGAACAACTGCTATGTGGGCAAATGACTATCACAAAGTGTATCACAGGCTCACAGTGCGTGAACCCAGCATGCATTTAAGCTTGGTTGTCGAGTCTATATTTATCTACCTTTAGACAAGGAGACGAGAGATTGTATTTGATATTGTTTGAAAACCTATCCGGTAACACAATTTTCGTCCTGACCATTAAAACAAATGTAGCCATAACTATTTTTAAAAGTGGTATAGGGTGATTACTAGACTTTCTCAAGTCTTTGTTTGGGAAAATACATTGGATGATTAAAATAGATGAGGATGAAATGCATTCCAATGTGTAAACTTCCCCTGACAGGCTCAAGCTAGGCCGAGGGGAGTGTAAGGGGACAATTCTCCGTTGGTTCAAAGTTCTCATGGTCGCCGACTATTTCTCGCTGGGTACAAAGTTTCATAGATTGGTGTGTTCCACAGTCTCAAGGAGGCATGGCGGATTCAATTCACATAGGAAGACTTACCAGGAACACAGTCTCACCCCTGCACTCCTACACAGAGTACACAGGTTATATAGGCACCGTGCGAAAAAACCCTATTTATTTCATATATAAGCCACCGCGTAAATGCATGTATCTGATGTACATTGGCATGTTTTATATATATACGACGCGTAATGGCTGTATTTGCCGCCAAATGTATATGAGAAGAAATATCCTGTGTGTGACATACATACGCCAGTGTACACAAATCATATAAATTAGGGGTTTTCGCGCTGTGAGGGTACATAGTCGAGGACTCAGGGCACTCCCCCGTGTTAATAGGTGTATTTTGGGACCACTGAGACTCACAGACTGGGGGAGAATGTGTGAAGTACATTTGTCTCACCAAAATGCCCCTCTAAATTTTAAACCGGTTTAAAGTCAAAATCTCATGAGAGTCTGTTCCTTGTTAGAGGTGATTGTCGCTCATAATTGCAAGAAAAAAACCTGTCTTAAACGGGATTCACATGGTGGGACTCAGGTACCTCAAAGACCGTTTGTCTGAGACAAATCCTGTTGAGATTCAGTACTGGAACACAATCTCCTCGTGTGAATGACAGGGTTCCATTTTGCTGAGACAATTTTTTTCCCTTGTAATTGTCGGCGACAATCACCTCTAACAAGGAACAGAATCTCATGCGATTTTGACTTTAAACGGGATTCACACGGTGGGATTCATGTACCTCACAGGCCGTTTGTCTGAGACAAATCCTATTGAGATTCGGTACTGGAACACAATCTCCTCGTGTGAATGACAGGCTTTCATTTTGCTCAGACAACTTTTTTCTCTTGCAATTGTCGGCGACAATCGCCCCTAACAAGGAACAGAATCTCATGAGATTTTGACTTTAAACAGGTTTAAAATTTAGAGGGACATTTTGGTGAGACAAATGTATTTCACACGTTCTCCCCCAATCTGTGAGTCTCAGCGGTCTCAAATAACACCTATTCACACGGGGAAGTACCCTGAATCGGCGACTGTGTACCCTGTGTACCCTGTGTACCCTGTGTACCCGGTGTAGGGGTGTAGGGTTGAGACAATGTACCTGTTAAATCTTCTCATGTGAATTGAATCCGCCATGTTCCCCTGAGACTGTAGAACACCCCAATCTGTGAATCTTTGTTCCCAGTTTGAAATAGTAGCCGACTGGTGCAAAGGTGTGAAGTACACTAGTCTCAGGTCCATTTGTCCCACCGTGTGAATCCCATTTTAAACAGGTTTAAAATTTAGAGGGGCATTTTGGTGAGACAAAAGTACTTCATACGTTCTACCCCTGTCTGTGAGTCTCAGTGGTCCCAAATTACACCTATTCACACGGGGACAGTTCCTGAGTCGGCGACTACATGACCTGTCTGGGTGTTATCCAATAGGAGGCCAGTAGGAAGGAACATTAGTTACCCTGTGCAGAATCTCAAGGAAGGTGCTTACACAGGGAATGACAGCGAGTCGGCGACTGTGTACCCTGTGTAGGGGTGTAGGGGTGAGACTATGTACCTGGTAAGTCTTCCCATGTGAATTGAATCCGCCATGTTTCCCTGAGGACTGTAGAACACCCCAATCTGTGAAACTTCGTACCCAGCTGGAAATTGTAGCCGACTGGTGCAAAGGTGTAAAGTACACCAGTTTAAGGTCCATTTGTCCCATCGTGTGAATCCCGTTTGAGCAAAATGGAACCATCCAATTCAGTTGAGGAGATTGTGTCCCAGTACCGAATCTCAACAGGGTTTGTCTGAGACAAATGCTCTTTGAAGTACATGGATCTAATCATGTGACTCCCACTTCAGGGAAATGGAATCTACAATTCAGATGAAGAGGCTTTTCAGTATCAAATCCCAGCAAGATTTGTCTCAGACAAACACCTTGCGACGTGCATAAATCCCAACGTGTGAATCCTACTTGAGGGTGGTGTGTGGTGGTGGCAGGGAGGGAGACGGAGGTGGTTTGGACACAGGGACTGAGGCCAGTCTGGGTCATTACCTTTCATCTTTGTGGACACTATATTGTTTCATGTATGGATGCGAAACACGCATATACTTTCGCAGGATGGTGCATTGCAATGGCATATAAGATTTAATGGCCCTGGAATGTGTAGATATTATTAATTAGCGCAGGATTTGGACATATTAATCACCAACATATTTCTCATCAGAACCATATGTGATTATAACACAACGTCTCCAGTTAAATATCTATTTATTTTGATACCGTGATAATCTAGAACACTATCAGCCATCATAATAGTCTTAAAATATCTGCATGGTCCTCGGAATTACTCATGATAGTTGCATTCTAATGAAGACCCACATAAATCACTGAAAGGAGCATTCAAAGTTTCACAAAAACTACCAGGCTAACCCTGGCTATATCAGTAGAAGAAAAATCCACGTTCAAATGTCACCAACCTTTTCATGATAATGTGTTTTGTTAAGCTTTACTCATAAATTTTTTATTACAAAAAACAGCAGTAAAATCAGTAATGTTGAGTTATTAAATGTGTTTAAAAGACGTTTAGTAGTAAAATAGACCTTTGAAGAGAGACTACTCGTTATTTTCAAAGGGACATGCCTTTCAGCATCCCATTGACCGTTTAATGATTTTTTCAAAAACAATTTAGATTTATTTAAAGAGCACCATCTTTATTTGATGATTTATCTTTAATGACACTGGGGATCATAAAGACATGATATAAGGTATTGAAATGACAGATTTATTATCGCGTGAAACATTATTAGGTAATACTGAATCATGTACAGAATTATGCGGTTCCATGAACAGAAATGATCAGATTCTGATCAGATGCAAAGACATGAACAGTATTTACAAATATAGAGGATTATATGGAAACATAGTTAGGGAGGCTAAATTTAATCTGAACTGTGTTGTTTTATTTCCAAAATACATAACGAGTTAGAAAAAAGAGATTTGTACTCCCGACCAAAACAACAAGGTACACATGTTACCCAACTATCTATTAAGTGCATAAGAGTCAATGCATAAGGAAAACTTGTTTTACTGACTGACCTTGTATAGATGTGTAAATGCAGCATGATTTACTCAAAGTCAACACTGCTACAAGAGAGACACTCATATGACGATTTAATGGTGTAATCACTGAACTATCGGTGAGGAGACTAAACAAAAAAAAACCCACTCATTATGCCACGTTATTATCATATACGCTGAATTTATCAAAGATACCATTTTGACTCAATTTTTCATCGTCTCAATAAGTCACGTGGTATGGAGGTTAACATCAGATATATTTCGTCACACTGCGAGGAACAGAATCTTTACAGCTTGGCAGTAAGTGCACGAGACATTCCCGCACAGGTATAACGTAATAGTGATACTTCATTCTAGGAGTTTTAATATACGGCTACTTCCGAAAAGAAGGGGTTTGTAATCTTTTCGTTCCGTTGAAGTCTTTTGACGGACATCGTAGTTAGAAAAAAAAAAATTCGTGGTCGCAACGCGTTTGGTGTCAGAAGTGCTACAGCTAAGCCTCGTGAATACACAAATACTTCCGAAAAGAAGCATTATAATGATGTGGTTAGATTTTGTACATAGTAACTCTTATATTGTTATCAATATGATTAAAAATGTGCGAATTGTGATAACGCCGCTGTAAGGTTACGAGGTCGGCCAGTCGTCCTGGGAATCACTCAGACCAACTGGAAAAATAGCAAGATTAATTCTTAATTAAATCCAAATGACATTCCAGTATAAATCATAACTTAAAACTACCAATGACCCTTTTAAATACCATATCCTTTCTTTTACAGATGGATGTGGCACAATGTACGTTACGTCGGAAACGTTCCTGTTTTGGGGCACATTTATAACCTTGCTACATTCTAGTCATGGTGAGTAGAATTGTGCTATATTCTAGTCATTGTGAGTATAGAAATACTTTATTCTAGTCATTGTGAGTATAGAAATACCATAGTCTAGTCACTGTGAGTATAAAAATACCATATTCTAGTAATTGTGAGTATGGAAATACTATATTCTAGTCATTGTGAGTATAGAAATACTATATTCTAGTCATTGTGAGTATAGAAATACTATATTCTAGTCATTGTGAGTATAGAAATACCATATTCTAGTCATTGTGAGTATAAAAATACCATATTCTAGTCATTGTGAGTATGGAAATACTATATTCTAGTCATTGTGAGTATAGAAATACTATATTCTAGTCATTGTGAGTATAGAAATACTATATTCTAGTCATTGTGAGTATAGAAATACCATATTCTAGTCATTGTGAGTATAGAAATACTATATTCGAGTCATGGTGAGTACAAGAACACATTATCATAGTCATGGTGTGATAAAACCACATCTTATTCTGATTGGTCCCAGGAATCTTATGTCTCTCATTGATCCATCAAATGCATTTCCAAACAAATAAATAAATTTGACATTATCGTGTGCATTATGGGTGACATCGTGATGCCTAATGCATATTCTTCAGTATAGGAAATACATTTTTGCAATAATATATGAAGGTAAAAGATATTTTCTTTTTGTATTTCATGTTCATCTATCCCTAATAGTCTCTTCGTGCAGGAGCAGACAACCTTTTCGATACAAGGTTGCTTTATTGTTTTCTCCTGAAAATCCATACATAACAGACGGGAAATGAACAATACATCTTTAACTAAATATATTGTACAGGCGTTGCCGTATCAGTATATTCAGACAAACAAGCTGTAATTGCTGTTCTCAGTTTCAGCCACCGTCTTGTCAAAGGTGACAAAGATTGCATTGGATTCATCAAGACGACTGGAGGCCAAAAGAATGAAAGGTGAGAATGTTTTTTGAAAAATAGTTTATTGATATAAATTCATTCGCCGTCAGTTAGGCGATCTTCCATGAAATTGTCTCTTAAGTACTAACAATAATACAAGACTAACATACAAGGACATACATAGATACAAATAATGCACAACAACGAATTCACGTGTCTACAAAGCGGGTAACCGTTTCCTTCAATTTTGCTTTGAGTTCTTCTCCTCTCCTTAACTCTTGTACTACCATCAATTATACACAACATATAAACCTCCGTGATATGACAAAATGCCATACATTATTTTCATCTCACCCGGTATTTTTCTCCATGGGCTTAACGTTAGAAGCTCATTCTCCACGACCGTGAAGGTAGTGTACCCCATACTCAATTTGTGGGTTATGTCTTTGATAATTAATGTTATAGAGAGTGTGAAAAGATGATAAACCCACTCAATGGTCTGAACCCCGCCTCGTTTGACTAAGCTTTACTTTCCTTGATATAAACAATCATATGAAATTTCGTGACGTTAAATGATATTATACCACCTGTTCCTACCCATGCCATGTTTATAGCCATGGACTCCATATCACTGGTAGGTCATATTTCGACATGGTAAAGTATATGATAATGCGAAAACAGGCTTACTGTAGATGTAAGTAAAAAGTTATTGGTGAAATTGTCAATAAGATTATCCCGATGCTGCAGGCAGATAATCTTATTGACAATTATACTGCATATTTTGGTTAATTATTATCATATCACCATAGCATGTTTTCTCCATAGACCTAACGTTGGGAACTCGTATCCAACGCCTATGATCATGAGATATTTAGGAAAAATATCCAACGGGGGATTATGTCACACAGGTTAGCCCATTAGTCAATGTGAAGGGTAGAGTAAATTCAGAAACCTATTCAAGTTTAGGTCAGAGCTCGTCAAGTTTGAATCACGTAGTAATTCACAAGGCGATTCCGCATGAATTACTACGTGATTCAGAATTGATGGGATCGAGCTCTGACCCTAAACTTTCATTGGTTTCCTCTATAGTAGTGTAGTGTCTGGGTGTCGGGTACAGCCAAAGCTCATCCCAAGTATCACCAAAGTTTTGGTCCTAGGTAAAGTATTCACCCCTGGACTCCATTCAGGGGTGAACAGATGCTCTAAGTCAAAAGGCGAGGCACTTTGCAGTTTGGGAACCAGCAGAGAAGACTGAACAATATGGCTGGACTTGAGAACCAGCCAAGCTCCACTGGAAAACTACCTCTAAATACACAGTTATAACATAAGAGACAGCTGTTTTGAAGGTTGGCAAAGAGAAATGCGTATATATTTATTGATTTTTTTTTTCTCAAATATACGTCAGTGTGTGCGCAGTATGAAATAATGACCCTGGTGGGCTGCTCTATGGCAGAGGAACCCGGCTGTGTACAGGGCTGGTACACTGGCTATTTTGTTCCAGAACACCATTCCGATGCTGGTCCCACCCGCAAACCCGCAGCTGTGTTTTACCACAGCCGCCCAGCATCGCCATGCTCCACCCGGGATCATACAGGGGGGACTCGGAGAATCTCACAGTCCCTGCTGATACCCTGGATCCCTGAGGTACATACAGGCATTCGGCCTATTATTGACTAAGGAGGCATAACGTGGGTAAAATTGTGGCATGGCGCTATTACCAAATCATTTATTAACCAGCGAATACAAAGGGTCCATGGTAAACACAAAGGGGGTGCATAACCATACCTGGAGCATACAGATTTAACGTTTACTCCGGGCTGCAATTTCAGCTGGTGCATACGGGCAATGGTGCATATGACAAAAATAATGCATACCTAAATGAATTGATATCGGAACCCCACTTCTCAGACAAAGGTGGATAATAGATACCTTATTGACTGGTTTCAGAAATAAGCGGTTGTATGTTTCCCGGAGTTAACTCTGTGCAATATCCTCGCATGCCCTCGAATATAACTACGCGTCGACTCCTCAGAGCATAGACTGACACCAGTCATTATTGTGTATATATACCCACATCGATGTGGGTGGAAAAAAAGAGACTACGAAAACCTTGATTTACAAAATAGAGCTTGACTGGAACCCAGACACGCCCATATTTCCACAAGGAAGGTGGGAGTCTCCGGTGTTAATGAAATGAACTAACTCCCTTAATTTGATTAGTGTGGAGGGTGAGGCGGCATGTTCACTACTGGCCAGGTCTGTCGTTCAGGCTGGTTTCCTGATTCTTTTTCTCTATAACCCGGCGTTTACGCTATACGATTTTGGCCGGCGATTCTGGCATTTGTACCTCCTGACGACTTTCAGCAATAAAATGGCAGAAATCGTCCAGTGTAAACGCCAAGCGCGTGGCGACTGCAGATGGTCTGGTCACATCAGATTATATAATTCGGCACCATCTGACGACTATTGGACATGCCTAGCTATCATGAACTTATCTTTCTCCAGATCAAAACCAAAACAATGATCAACTATTAAGTTTTGATAGTCCAGACTCGTTGATACAATGCCTTTAATAGGCCTTTTTCCACAGGCCGGTGTCGCATCTTATCTGGGTGGTTACGCAATGCCTGTGGCCTAACATATCCTTGGCAACGTATTCATTAGCATTGGATCACTCAGTATACGAGCGTAATACGTTCATAAGACCCGTGTATATCATTTTCAGAGAAATAACAATGATTTCATCGTATTCTATGGTATTCCAATTCCATTTTGATGTATCACATGTGCATATCACCTAAATGATACTTTAGATATACCTTAGATAAGACAGGAACACTGAAACTGCATACACAATAATACATTGGCAGGCCTAGCTATAATATGCTTATCTTTTTTCAAGATAAACCCAAAATAATTATCAACTATAAAGTTTAGACATCCCAGACTTGTTGATTCAATACCCTTGTTTGTTCCAACAATTTAATCTGTCAAAAACAACAATCCTGCAATCACACCCACCGTTCACACTTTAGGTGTGATTGCTGTTTGTCTCTATATGAATACCGCTGGAATCGCGGTGTTTGTCCGAGCGGCCGCGTAACTAGACAGTGGGCCGTTAGGCGGCGCTGAACGGCAACACCTGTAATCTATGAAAAGTCAATCGTCATTCAGTTCTCCTCCAAAAACGAATGTTCTGTGTCGACGTAACCCTTTCTCACCTGGGTTTTTCTAACGGGCAAAACATTCATTTAGCTCTAGTTTAGGAAGGGTTAACCCTTATTTATTATTGATCATTGTGATCTTATAATCATTAGTATTTTGAGTTCATGTTCTTCTGACCTATGTTTTGTGTCTGCTGATAAATGGTCTGTTCGAGGAATTAAGTGGGATTCACATGATGGGATTCATGTACCTTATCGGGTGCTTTTCTAAAGTGGAATTCACACGGTGGGATTCATGAACCTCACAAGGTGTTTCTCCAGGACACATCCTGCTGAGATACTGAACTCGAACACAATCTCTTCATCTAAATTGTAGGCTTCCATTTCCCTGAGACCTGACCTTTCTCCTGCAATTGTTGGCAACATTTACTGATAAAAGGGAGCAGAATCGCATGAGATTCTTAACTCTGTGAGGTACATAAATCTTACCGTGTGAATTCCACTTGAGACAAGTCCTGCTGAGATTCTCTCCTGGAACACAATCTCTTTGTCTAAATAGTAGGGTTCCATTTTTCAGAGAGAAGTTTTTCTCCGTGCAATTGTTGGTGATATTTACACCTAAAAAGAACCCTTTGAGGTACATGTCGCACTGTGTGAATCCCACTTTAAATCCAGGGTTTAAGTCCCGGAAGGATTTTGCGAACGGGCTGAGGGTATCGTGTTCTAGATTACAACTCACAAAGGTCAGAATACCTCCCTGAGGTTATGACGGCACCAACATAAGGGTACATCTACATAACTATGGTCTTATTGTTCAGAGGTGATGGTATTTTGTACCTGGGAAATTGAGAATCCGACACACTATGAAGGCGGCCGCCACAGTTTAGTTCCTCTCAGGGCTTTGCGTCACATTTATGATACCTTTGCGAATAACAGAAAAGTGATCCGAAGCCTTTATCTTTCCTATCGAAATTTAACGGATCATGTCACAATTGCAGCTTAAAATACGGCTTTTGGCGATACCTTTTCGTGATGAACTTCACACTATGGCAGATCGTCCGCAGATCGCATCAATTCAGGCCATTTGGTTAAAAACGGCCCAGTCTGATATTCTCTTCAACGATGTGTGGTAGCACCACGGCCCACATGGATTTCCAGCTTTTACTTCGGTGCCACCTGTATCTGATTAAGGAAATAATGAACTTTTCCTTTATCATTCAATGTTCCCCTGAGATACCATGTCAATAAAGTGATACCATCAGATATTTCACGTCAGATCATCAAAGTAATTTTAGAAATAAATTGTCAATACAATTATTACGATGCAAAAAACAAGACCATCGGATGCACTACAATGATATTTGATATTGACGGATACATCCGAGGAATAATCCTTGGGCTACCATAGATCTATGTCGTTGTATATTAATATTTTATAGAGTCAGGACGGTTAAAGGACATGATAGAAACTTACAGGACAACAGTCGTATCTGTTAAAGTCCTCGATCCTCCCTATGGGCCTAACCAGTCCTTCCAAATGAATTAATCGGTGATCAAAATAGGTAGGCTTTGATAGGCCTTCTTCCACACGCCGGTGTCACAAATATCTACTTGGTTACACCATGCCTGCAGCCAAACAAACACCTGGCAACGTATTCTTTATCATTGGATTACGGAGTGTATGAGCGTAATACGTTCATAATACCTGTGTACATTGTTCTGGTTACACCATGCCTGCAGCCAAACAAACACCTGGCAACGTATTCTTTATCATTGGATTACGGAGTGTATGAGCGTAATACGTTCATAATACCTGTGTACATTGTTTCCAGACATCACAGCGATTTCATCGTTTTCTATGGTATTCCAGCTCCAATCTGATGTGTCATACATGTATACCACCTCAGTGATACTTTAGATATATCTTAGTTAAAAAAAGACACCAAAACTGGATACACTAATACATTGGCAGGCCTAGCTAAAATTTTCTTTTCCCAAGTCTAAACCAAGATATATATCAACTATTCAGAAGCCCAGACCCATAAATACAATACGTTTATTTGCTCATGTAATCACACCCACCATTCAAACATTAGGTGTTATTGTTGTGTTTCCCAATACGCATGTAGCCGGACTCGGCCGTGTTTGTCCGAGCGACGCCCTGACTATGGAACCTACAGTTGGGTGTCGTTGAATGACAACACCTGTATTATGTCATCATACAATCTGTAGTCGTCAGTCGCTTGGCATTTCCTTTGGACGGTTCCTAGCTTTTTACTGCTGAAAGTTGTCAAGTGGTGCTAAATTTCCAAATCGTCGCCTTTAATCGTCTCATAAAAACGCCTGGTTACAAATACAAAGCCTCTCAGAAAGGCAAAGACAAGCAGTAGCCTGGGGAGGTGATGAGAAGCTTTGTTGTACATCTCCAGCACCACAATAGTGATGTACGCCATGAGTAGAATGAGACCTTTCAACCGCGACTTTATAATGAGGGACTTTGTAACTTGATCGGGGGCAGGGTGGGTGCAGGCTGCGATGACGGGGAGGGGCCCACCTCTAAAGGCCTGTTCACACCGTGCGACTTGAGTCTTACAAGTGGGTACCTCTAGCCTGAGCCTGGATGTATTGTGCATACAACTGGACGCTACAAAATCCAGAGCCAAATCGCAAGCTACGCCCAGATTTGTGTGTGAACCACTACCCTTGTGACAGGGAGGCTTGCGGCTGGAGGTACGACGGTAGGCCCAGACTAGCAGTACCAAGTATCAAACATGTTTCATATTCAAAAATAATTGCGAGTGGGCGTACCTCCAGTCTCAGACTGGGCGTACCAGGTACGCCCAGTCTCAGACTAGCGGGAAACGTGCAGTTCACACGGTGACTGTTGCCGCGCGATGCGCTCACAGGTACCCCCAGTCTCAGACTAGCGGGAGACGTGCAGTTCACACGGTGACTGTTGCCGCGCGATGCGCTCACAGGTACCCCCAGTCTGAGACTAGCGAGAAACGTGCAGTTCACACGGTGACTGTTGCCGCGCGATGCGCCCACAGGTACCCCCAGTCTCAGACCGGGCGTGCGTCCAGTCGCACACTGTGAACTGGGCATTAGACCGGAGCAGTAGACAGGTGGGCGAAACCTTATAACAAAAGATGTGTTGAGATGGTACAGTTGAGAAATCCTCTACTTCATAAGATCCTTATCATCTTTATGTTCTTCAAGAAGACATCAGGTGCTGTGTGTCCTTGGCGTAAAGTTGGATACTGTCTTAGATCTATAGTGAGACTGAGAAGTGCCTCTTCAGCACAGGATGAGTCTCTTTAAGATTTATAAAGACTGAGTTTACAACAGTACAACGACACCAAAATATCGACATGGAGTCGGACAAAGATAACCTCATGCTCAAATCCGCCGGCGAAGATTTCTTTTTGGCGATTATCAATTATGAAGTAACACATTTTAAATCTTCATGGACAGGGAGTGGCGTTATCCTTCATCAACTAAAACCTCAGCGCCTGGTAAAAGTCAGAGCTAACTACAGTAAAACCCCGCTTACCCCGCTTTAGGGGACACCTTTAGCCGGTGTTAAGAGGCATTCTTTACCGAAATAGATGTCCTCTTAAGTGAGGTGGTCTCTTAAGCGGGCTTAATATAAACTCTTTATAGAGGGAAGAATTTTGCTTCAGAGCAAATTGTCCCCTTAACTCTTTAAGGGACGCATGATGCCTGGAGGCATCACCGCACTAAAGACGCATGATGTCTGGAGGCATTACCAAACTAAAGATGCATGATGCTTTGAGGCATCATTGTTCCAATATAAACAGATATGTTTCAACAGGGAAATAATAGATCAATATTCATGAAATCTTCAGAGAATTTAGACATCACGTTTAGTATTTCTATTGAAAAGAAATAAATTATCTATGATCATGTATGATATTGCTGATTACAAACTTGAATTATGAGTTTTAACCATTATGTGCCCGTCCTCTAGCAGGACAAACTGCCACCAGCACCCGTCTTTATAGGAGTAGCTCGGCCATAGGCCGCCATCCTTAAAGGGTTAAGCAGGGTGTCTCTTTTAGAGGGGACAGTGCAGGGTGCCCCTTTACCCTTTAACAGCAGGAAGACGCCATCAGGCATTCCCCTGGCTACGGCGGGAAGATGCCTCCAGGCATCTTTGAGGCATTAGTGGCACTTATTTACAAAATTTAATAGATAAAAAGATAATTGTTTGATTTAAAAGAAATTTTGACAAGGTATAAGAGCCATATTGTCCTTTGAATTGGTATAACAAGATATGTTCAGTCACCAAGGTAAATTACTGTAATCACATGACACATCACATGACATTGCTATTTCCCAAAAAAGGTGCCTGCCGTAGCACGGTCGTTTTGGCAGGCAATGCCTGCCGTGTAATGGTGAACAGGGAAACTGGGTGCTGCAGGGAAAGGGTTAAGTGAGGTGAACCAGAAGTAGGGTTTTACCAATAGATCTAAGAAAATATCCAACTTTATGTGTATTGCCGCGTTCATAGTACTATATACCTATAGGCGAATGTCTCACTTTTACTGATCAGTAGTACAAACTCTGTTCGTCACTGAGTGACGAAAGAATATCAATACCTCCCTCCATACCACATTACCACTTATTCTTCTATTTAGTGAGTTGTAGAATTACATTTTTAATGATTTCTAGATATATAATAATAAAGAGACATAGTGAGTGTGACTGAATTCCATCGTTTCCTCCATATTTTGGTAAAAAATACTCACCTCGTTCTTCGACCTCGGTGAGTATTTCCGATCAAAATATCTCTGAACAGATTCCATTCAGTCACACTAACTATGTGTCTATATATTACTGCACACTCCAAACTCAATGGTGAACGGAGACACAGACCAAACACTCATAAATTTCTTAACATCTCTTCCGCATTGCATATTTGTCATCGTATGCATAAACACAGAAAATATCATTGTTGATGGACGTTGTAACATGTTTTCTATCAAACAGCCCTCTATGCCTCCTACTCTAACACCAGTCCTTTCTGGATACAACTCTGGAACCGGACAACCAGTAACTCCACCTACCGGCTGGACTGGCAAATACGTATTCGTCCTCGTTTTGGAGACGGCAGCCTCGAAGTGGTAAGTAGGTCGCTTTCCATGTAAATGTTGGCCGTTATATGGTGTTAGTAAAACGAGGTAGGATGGTACAAGGTTGTCTCCCTTGAGAGCGCTGGTTCTCCCTCTAAGCAATATCCTCGCATACACTCGGATATTACTGCGCGTCAACTGCTCTGAAACTTCCCCAGTCAACATCCTGCCTGTCACACATTAGTGGACATGGTCTTAAGTTTTAAGACTTTCACATCCATCATACCGTCACTCAGAAATTAATGGGCTTCGTCTAAAGTTAGACATCAAAATAGAGAAATCAAATTTCACTTGCTTCTTAATCCAGACAGATAACATGACAAAGTAACGATACGACTAGTTGGACTGGATCAGAGACTCCGACAGAGGGCAGCACAGGAACGGACGGAAACCAAGCAATTGGACATTAGCCTTTTAAAATTGAACAAACTGGACGAAACATTGAATTCACTCATTAAGAATCAGAATATATCCTAAGAAACCAGTTTTGACTGCTAATTTACAATATTTAGAAATCACCAGGTGGCGCCTGCTTGTCTTGTCCGGTATGCCTCTACCATGCATTACGTGATCACCTTGCTCTTATTGTGTGACTTTCTGTTTCCTGCAGTTAAACCTGAGCAGCTCTCAGTTCGTGCAAGTGGTGCCCTCTGTCCACGTACTCGCCATGATGAATGAGCGCATCCCAGGACCTTTAAATGGTAATCTTTTATCTTATATCTGCACTCTGTACTGCCATGTACATCACATTACAAGTCTACAAGGAATAGAGGGAAACTATTTTCCGGTGAGCAAAAGTTCAAAGTTACGAGGTGAGGATCGGGAAAATTACTGGCCAAGGCGTCAGTAATTTTTCCGGGTCATTTCCGAGCACCTTTGACTTTTGCTTACCAGTACTTGGTTTCCCTATTCCTATATACCTTCAAATATCGATAAAAATGGTTATTTCTTTACCAATGATAGCCCCAAGAAAAATGACCACCCTCATTGAGTAACTGCAACAGCTATGTTTTCGTCCCGGCGCTCTTTATATCACGTGGTCAGCCCGGGACGAAAACATCAGCCTGGGATGAAAACATCACCCTCAGTACATAACTCATAATTACTGCACCCCCAGCAGCGGTATGTAACTATAAAGTGCTCGGAAATGGGTATATAGGAATACACTTTTTAAAACAAGACGTATTTATTTCAGTAAAGTGAAAAGGGTATAGAAGTGCTCATCCACACAAACGGACGATCTTCTGCCCTAACGTCCTGATGACAATACAACGGACGACAGATAGAGAGAACACAACATGTTTCAATGGTTTCTCAGCATTATCTGCAATACTTTATAATTCATACACCAGTTTTATTGTCCAAATTCTTTAAGATCATTCATAGTGATTGAAAATTCGTTGATATTTGCTTTAAAACTGTCACCATATTGTGTTAGTTGGATTTCTCTTGGTAACATATCCCATAAATTTATACCTTGCAGTAGAGCTGATGTTGTATACTTTTCAGTTTCGGGCAATTATTCCTTATATACTGGTTTAATATCGCATTGTAAGGTTCTAGTCCTAATCCTAAATCATGATATTAGTTACTATGCAAAGAGATTAACCATCAAAATTGTCCATGTTTGTTAGTGAGAAAATGACAGAATTTGAAGAGTAACTATTTTGGCTTTTCTCCCTACTACCCTGATGACTGTCATGTTGTTACAGGTATATTTACCCTCATTATCGCTCGTTCTTGGTCCTCACCTGACCACATGGCAGCAGGATGCTCTGTCGATGGCGCTCTGAGATGTCAGTGTCAGGAGTGCCCTCATAGGTAACACAGCAGACTGGAACAGGACCAGTCAACCCCCATTGAGTTTAACAGCCAATTATAGCACAAAGCACGCAAGCTGAAGTCTACAGTCCCTGACTCATCCTTAAATCAGGCTTCTCTGACTCATAGTTGTACCCTGTACTCCTGTGTTTGGGTTCTGACTCCCATACTCTTAATGTCTATACTCCATCTAATCTGGGCCCGGTTTAATAATCTAGGATAGTACATTTACACTCCCTCTGTATGTAGGCCAACGTTATTCAGCACTTATGGACGACCTAATGAACGACCTTATGGAAGGCTGATACTGTCTTAGCAAACAGACTTAGCAATAATAAAACAACATCCCTTGTACGAGGTACAGAAAAGGTCTTCATGTACGATCCTATATTATCAAACGGGCCCCTGGGTTCCGAGACTTAACATGATAATATATGTATAACTATTTCAGCAATCATCGTGGCGGTGTTTTGCTGCAATAACAACGTATTTGTTGGTATCTTGCAGGGAATTGCCATTACAGTATTTTGCTGCATAGAGTGATAAAATAGTTTGTTAGTGACCTGCAGGGAATTATTGTGTCCGTACTTATCTGCATATATACATTGATATGATATTTGTCGGTGTCTTGCAGCGAAATACTGTTGCAATATGTTGCTCCATACAATGATACCATATTTGTTGGTACCCTGCAGGGAATTACCTTTGCTGTATTTTGCAGCATACAATAATGATATATCTGTTGGTACCATGGCACTATTTTGCAGCGTACAATGATAATATGGTGTCCTGAGGGGAATTACCATGGTAGTATTTTGGTGCATATAATGATAGAATATTTGTCTCTTGCAAAAAAATACTGTGGTAGTATTTTGCTGCATTCAATGAAAACATATTCGTGGGTGTCCTGCAGGGAATTACTGGTTGTTGTTTTTCTTCATACAATGATGATATATTCGCGGGTGTCCTGCAGGGAATTACTGGTTGTTTTTGTTTTTTTCATACAATGATGATATATTCGCGGGTGTCCTGCAGGGAATTACTGGTTGTTTTTTTCTTCATACAATGATGATATATTCGCGGGTGTCCTGCAGGGAATTACTGGTTGTTTTTTTCTTCACACAATGATGATATATTCGCGGGTGTCCTGCAGGGAACTACCGTGGCGGCGGAGGTGTGATCCTGTCCCTACAGGACCGGGACCACATGGGGCTCCCTCTCAACAGGTCGGCCTTGTTTCAGTTTGATAATCTCCTGATGCCTTACCACCTGCCAGTCACGCTCTGCAATCAAACAGGTCGGTTCGAATCATCTTCGCTGTTCCCATACTCCAACCACAGTAGATTACCTCTATAATGTAGTTTATTATACACTTGTACGTATCGTCCAACAAAATGAGTCAAGTCGTAATATGATCCACAGAAAATCAGATTAGATTAAAAGTGAATCCATTACGGGGTAAATATACATCGACATAGGGGGAAAGTTTGAATTGACAGTTTCGAAAGTATCGTCTACATTCAGTAGACTTCTTCAGTCAATAACCCCCCCCCCCCCTATCTTGATGTATGATTACCCCCAAACAAGATAAGTCACATACCTAGAAATGTTCACCTTGGTAGGTTTGGATAGATGATGTAACAGGTATAAAGGGTAATGTCATAATTGAAATAACACCGATACACTTTACAGATTTTAGGATGTTGAACAAAATAGAACATAGTCATTTACTAAATCATGTTTTCTGTCTGAATAGGATGTCCTTATGAGTTAGGAGTCCCTCCAACAGAGGTAGGTATCCAAGTATACTCTTCATGGCCACATCAATATGTCCGGTGTTACAAATCAGAAGTAATTAATCAAATCACGGTTTTAACTTTCGGATATCTGAAATCCAATTCGTATGATGTAAGTCCATCTGCTGGAATAAATTGAAAACATTTTTTTTTTCACGTTTCTATCATTATTCATTTAAACTTATAGAACGCTTTAAATTTAGATGTTTTTTTCTTATTTCTCGCAGATAAGTACATCAATCTGCCGTGGCAGATTTTTATTGCAGCATATGATACAGATTGTTGTATCTTATTGTGATGTGCATGTTATATTTCTTACTTTCATTCTCTCTCTACAGGCCCCTTCATATAAACCAGTGAAACCGGGTAAGTGAATCATCAATTCTTATATGGGAATGATTTGTCCGTCGTGCCATACAGAACAAAGACAAGGGGTTTGTTAGTAAATACAAGAAAACATCGTTATATCAAACTCTATTTTAGCAAAGTAATTTCCCTGGTCCCGATTATTTTCTATACATTTATGTATGACACTTGGATAAAACAAAGTATTTCTTGGCAAACCCTGGTACAACGAAACCTCAAACACATGCCACCTGCAGATGATTCCCCAGATACGTCAGGCAAAGGTTGAATCGGGCAGAGTCAGCGTTTTGATGTCCAATATGCTTTAAACCCGATTCAACCTTTACCCGATGGATCCTTCGGGTCAGTGAGAATCTGCATCACTCGGGTCGAAGTCACACTTCACCGACCCGATTTTATTGTTTTTCCTAATGCATCGGGCATTACTACCCAGTCACATATGGCCAACTCTTCCCGACCTTAAGATTTCGATGTACGCACCTCACAGATATAGGTTCCGGATTAATGACAAATTCAGAAACGGATGTTGAAACAGATGTAATCTGAATGGGTCGCCCTCCATTTTTCTTTTCCTTTTTGCGCAAGTGTTTACATTTCCTCTATTACCCTTTTTCTCCCGCCCCCCCCCCCCCCCCCCACCATGTCTGACTTTAGTGATTGAGAACCGACTTCTCCCCTATTGACTCCCGTATGTCTTGTCTCTCCCCTGTGTCTGTCCTATTAGATTCCCTTAGAATGATTTTTGTTAAAAGGCAGCATTTATTGACATCAAGAAAATCAAGTACAATAAGATATCATAATAGCATTACAGCAAGGTGTGAAGGTAAGAACAGTTAATAACACCTACCACATACCAGTTCAAATAAGAAAGAGTAATACAATGATGAAATTATTGCTGCTCCATTTTTGATGGACACTTAAATCCTTCACCTGACAAAATACAGTAAAAGTATAGGTGTTACAGAACTAATTTATTTTAGGTATCAATCTTAGGGATACCTAATAGGACAGACACAGGAGGGGGGGGACAATACATACGGGAGACAATAGGGGAGAAGTCTGTTCTCAACCAATCAAAAATAGACATGGGGGGGGGGGGAGAGAAGGGGTAAGAGGGGAAGCATATACACTTGTGTAAAAGAACAAAAAAGGTCGAGGGCGACCCACTCAGATTACATCTGTTTCAACGGTTTGTTCCAATCTTTCAATTTCTCAAGTTTCTTTTCTAACTTACATATGTATTCCTCAACATGGAGTGTGCGACACAATTCTATTGACCATGAGTACAGATCAAGGGCATTATCATGAAATAGTTTTTGGCGAAACATATAAAATTTAGTGAAGCAATTAATGAAGAACAGAACATGTGCATTCTCAATATGCTCCGTGATTCCCGGAGAACGGCCTCTGTTTACCGGTGTTTGTGTTGGCGTGACAGTGTCGCGGCGGGCGTCGCGCCTGCTGACGGAGGAGATGGTGGTGGGCCTGATCACCTGGAACATCGTGCTCACGCTGCTCGTCTTCCTCGTGCTGCTCGTGCTCGTCTTCATCTGCGCCGACCTGGAGAAGCGCCGCAAGGACTCCGCCAGGTACGGCCTCGACGTGTGCTCGTCGTCCTGCTCGGTGAGCGGGCTCAGCGGCGGGTACGTGGCGGGCCACACCGCCTTCCCGGCCGCCGAGCCCGCGCTCCCCGTCACCGACCCCGACATGGTGGAGATCCGCGACGCAGACTCCGATATACCTCTCACCCCAGAGGCCTTGGAGAAAATGCCAAGCTCACGATTTTGAGATTTTTGTTATTTATGATTTTTATTTTTAGCAAGATGTGTTTATTAACATAGAGACATTCGCTACTTGATTTTCTTTTTTTAATTGAATTCAAGTTATAGTAATACTTCAGTTATTTTTCTTGAAAGTAGTACATTACAGTCGGTAGTGTGACCATTTTTTTAACATTTACATAGAAATATTTGTACATCGACTTTATATTTGATACACTTCTTAACTGTGTGGTCTTTTCCTTCTGCTCCCCTTTTGATTTTATTATGGATATCTAAACCTAAACAACGGATTCTGTTTTCAAGATTTTACCAGCTTTTGCTGGTTCCCAACATAGTTTGTCCATATTTTTCATTCTTTCGCTTTATCAATGATAGTATTTCTTTTTTACAATGGTTGGTCCTAGTTCGCCTGGTGGGGCCTGTTGGTTCCATTCAGGAATTCATTTTTTTGTAAATGAAATTAGCTCTATTTATTAATCCAGTATAATACATTCATTTTCCGTGGTTCGTCTTTCCGTTTAGTATTATTAGTATGAATTATTGTCACAATATTCAGATTTGTGTGTGTGTATATTGTAGCTATTTGAGTGTTTTTAATTTTGAACCCGGTGAAAGATGACCGTTTATAAGGGATGCAATATCCTTCTCTGTATATCTCCTGGATGTCATTTGAAAAACACAGCTTTTGATCAATATAGAAATTAGGAAGTTCCCAGTGAAGAACCAACCTCCAAGGTCCTGGAATATAACAGCCTGATTCTGAACCATAAGAAATTAACCAGAACTCTAGGTGCAGAATAACACAGTATATAACAGATTGTTTTTTTTTTAGATTAAAACATCCACTTATATACAAATTTGAGGGGTCGGTACAAACAATAAACCCGACCCTACTGTGCAGCCATTAGCTCACTAACTGACCAATCAGAACCCAGCACTAACTAACCAATAGACGCCTGTCGCCAAGCTGCGAATTTAGAACTAACTTGAAATCAGGATACGTAATATTGCTGATATTCCTCATACATATATTTGGTTACAAGTAAATATAAACACAAGACAGTTAAGACAATGGAGTATAGCTTTACATATCGTTTTCTGGTTATTCGGTATTTTGTACGAGCTGCACCGTAGTTTCAATGCTATTCAGAATTCCTCTTCAAGTACACTGCGACGTTGTGAGGGTTCATAAAAGATGCATCGCTCTATTTCAGAGTAGAGATCAAGGAGCGCCTGTCACTCCGTGATGATGGCAAAAAATATATTTTTAGATTTGACGATAGGTCCACCCTGTGTTTTTGGAACATAGGTTCTTTATTGATATCCATCAGTAAGATGAAAACAGTGTTTTAGCTTCGAGTTTGTTAACTTTGTTCTATATTTATTTAAGGTCTAGGCCTTATTAATGTACAGAAGCTAAACAGTTGAGAAAAACAAAGTTTTGCTTTTACGTAATAATTGTCACTTAGCATAGAGTCAACATGGAGTATACGCTCCATTTCTGAACAAATATTAAGCAATACCAAAACATGTGATCAGTTGTGTATTGAAATACCTCAAACTTAAAGGCATATCGGACAGACTCAGTGGCGCCATCGTGGGATTTTTGTCAATATTCACAATTATCAATTCGAACCGGTTCTTTTCACTTATTCTAATAGCAAGTGAGTGAAATAAACAAAAGCATGGAACTTGACCTCACCCAGATGGGTACTTTAAGCTATTTTACATACGATGGATTTATATAGGAAATGTCCTGAAGAATCTAGTTTTCCTTAATGTGTAGTACACCAAATTTGTGATATTCCTTGAAAGTTCAAAGAAAACGACGTGGGTTTAATTTACTATGTGAAAAACAACCTTTAAGAGTTTCCATTTATTACCCAACTATTACGGAATCTCCATAGGAAATGTATAGGGCACCTAGAATTAGCTACCCGGAGATTCTGGCATGTCGGAATCTCCACAGGAGATTCCGGAAAAATGGTCCTGTCCATAATCAGGTTGAATCATCATGTACTTGGAAATAAGTTTCTTGAATGTTCATTTAATGTTAATTATTTAGAATCAATCATTATAATCTCATTTACCGTGAGAAATCACTGCCATAACACATTTTGCATGATAAATCACAAGTTAATGATGAACTTTATTATTGGTGTAAGTCTACACCGAATTACTGCCACACTTGACAGTGCTGTGGTGTCAAGCTAAATGTGGTGTCAAACTAAATGTCTTCCAGAACCTTTTTGATTGCAATAGACTTGTTATTAATCTTGTAGGTGGGTAATAAATATAATAACGACTGGTTTTGTATATGAGTGACCGTAATCTCCTCTTAGTTGACGATGTGATATCCTCGCTAATCGCTCGGATATTACTACGCGTCAACTACTCGGAAATTACAGCAACTCGTACACAAAACCAGTCATGATTGTGTTAATTCTTTATTACAATACTATCATTTTGATCTGTAATTAAAAAAAGACAACTGCATTTAGATATGTGTTTTACAACATCCCAACATTATTTATCCAGCTTTCAAGAAAATGACAAGTGTTTTGATTTGCAAGATAAATTGTCCGATATGCCTTTAAGGTCTAACAAACAATATGCTTAATTAACATTAGAATATGCAGCCGATCGTAGATATGTCTTCTATTCTAATACTTCTGTTTCGCACTACACAAACACATATTTACCTATAAAACTACGCTTGGAATCTGGGGAATAGTTTTAAACACTATTAACCCATTCGGCTAAATCTAACCGCCAACGCTTGGTGGCTAGAATAATTCTATAAAGTACTTCCTGTGATATAGTATGCTCTAGAGCTCTCTTCGTTTGGCTTAATACGATTTTATCTACCACAACGCAGCCATTACGTAAAGTAAGCAGGAATTTGTCATGTTCTTGTAGGCATCAGCTTGTCCTTGCTAATCACACTGTCAATGTGGACACACCGTTTGAGTAGGCCATTTAGATTTTGTATTGACGTTCATATATTTTGGTAATAAACCCTACTTAGTGAGTTTCTTTCATTTGAATTATGTGTCATCCCCATTGTGATCTGTGAAGTCATAAGGATGCCCCACTCAGGGTCATTTTTTCCTTTTTTTCTGATTCAGATTAGATTTAAGCAGGTATATACTTTTAAACCCAATTATATGTTTATGTCCTCTATTCATTGGTCAGCCTGCAGTTGTCACGATTCCTCAAATATTTTCAACACTAAATTAACCCTTCAGGGAACATCCTTTTTGCTTGGCAGGTCACATTTGTAATTCATTTTCTATCCTTGCCAATATTGTGGTGCATATCCATTGGTTCTTGTGTCCATCAATGCAGTAGGATAGATTCAGAAATATTTGTGGAAATTAGATCCGGTCTTATTGTTCCCTTTCGGCAAAGCTAATTTTTAGGGTGCATAAAGAATAGCAATGCTACTGTTGAATACGATTGAATTAGTTTGCATTTTGCTAGCGGTATGGCACCACAGTCTTGGCATTTCTCTCTGCATGAATGTTGTGATTCACGCGCATATATCATGAACGAACAAAATGCAGGAACGTGTGTACCTTCTACAGGAAAAAACAGCCTAATTGTAACCTATTGAGTAATAGAGGATTTTATATGGCACAGAGTCATTGCTAGTTCCGCCATTATCCGCCTGGAAATTGTAAGATAGGGAAACTGGAGTCTAAGGATAACGCCTGTTGTCCACCTACTACGATAGAAATTTAGACCTACCGATATGGCACCGATACAAAAAGCAAATATCGGAGACATATCGGGCAGATGCAAAATCGTAGACATATGTCTACACGTGCCAATTTACCACGCATCGTAAGGGTTTGACCAGTGAAAAAAGGTGATCATGTTCCTGATATACCCCATAATAAAACTAGGGCATAAGTGCATATCTTCAGGTGTTATTTTCATTATAGATATACAATACACTATAATTCAGGAATATTGCAGTAATAATGTTTAATAATACACATAGAAAAACAATTTATTTTGTTCATGCAGTAAAACTCTGAATAAAGTAAAACTAAGAAAGTACTCATTTGAGGCATTTGAAACTATTCATAAATCACTACATTTATAAGTCATACAAGCATATGTATTGTCTATCTAATTCTAGAATTTCATAATTTTCTGATCGGTATCTCACACGTGAGCCACTGCCGTTTTAACATTTTTAAATGTTGTAGATGCCCTACGATACATGTTTTTCATCGAAACAAAAGCGTAGACCCCCATTTTTCATCAGTGCCTAATCACAGAGACGTAGTCAATTGCCCCGATATTAGGTGACCTTCCGACACGATTTTGATTTTGTATCAGGAGGTCCATCGTAGACCATATCGGAACGTATTGGGCTGGTGTCCACTGGCTTCACAGAGACGCTATCTTACAATATCCCATGATAGTCGAACTAGCAATCACTCTGTTCCCTATACTGCAGAGCAGTGCAGAACGCTGAAACAAGTATTAGACCTCTGATATGCACAGCATAAGACCAGTCTCTGCGTACAAAGGGAATCAAAACAAATCCATTCTCCACACCTGGCGGTATATGTCTGGGCAGTTTACATGTGGCACACAGAGGGTGTCGTAAATCGGGTGGTTCCGGTGGACAGACTGTTATTTACGACCCTGCACGTCAATACCGTTAACACATGCGCACTGACCGTGTTGGCAGACTGACGGCCGCGCGTTCCCTTCCCGTCAGCCACATGCTCGTCACGGAAACGAGGCGAACTTCCGGTTCCTGGAAGGGCGCCGAGGACCTGACTGCCACCTGGCGGAGTGTGGAGGCACTAGACACTGGGACTGGCTGCATGTCTGCAGTGGAGGACTCCCCGATCCTGTACTAGCCTCTCCGTGTTTTTGTTGGTAATGTGTTGGATTTTCCCTATAAGGTGAAACCCAGTGAAAATGTCACGAAACTTGTATTTCTGTAACTAGACTGAACACAGATTACGTTCAAGGTTTCCTGCGAAAATACCGTCTCTTCTAAACGTAGCCAGCTCTTATGGCCGTCACTTTGATTGTGTAATATCAGGAAATGTAGTTACTGATCACATAGTGATGGCCGTTCGAGGTCCTTCGCCCCGTAAAAACGGCCCAATACCACAGGACAAAGGCTTTTTTACGAGACGAAGGAATAGCTATCACTGCGGGCTCAGTATATATGTTTCCTTGTGATTATGCATCCTTGCAAAAACTATTTTATATGCATGGAATTCTACCCACTGTGCATGAAATGGCAATTTTCTTCATTTTCAGGTTTATAATGATAAGGAAACGTAGTGACTGAATCCGTAGTGAGGTCTGTTCTCAGTCGTTCGTCCCGTAACTACGGCCCTTCGCATATTGCATCGGACTGCATAGTTATGGAATGAAAGACCTCAAAACGCTATTTTATGCCTAGCCTGACAGTGCGCGCGAACGATATACAAACGTCAGGTCTACCAAGAAGTGGGTAGTGTTTCATCGAGGTTCGTGCAATAGGATACATGGCGCGGTTACCATGCAGCAAATTATGAAATACAATATTCGTGACTATTCTGGGTTTCGCTACAACTTCGCACCTCAGCACTGTAGGTTTATCTTTAATATTTCCCACCTGCTATGAAGTGTGCACCGCCTGCATTTAGTATTTTCCTGAGTGAACCTCACGCACCTGCACAAAGAGCACCGTGCACCTGAGACAAGGTAAGTTCAATCTCCATACTACACCTCGTGATGCCATATGGATCTCAATGTTGCTCCTTCCTAATTCTACATTGAGTTATGAAAACATTGAAGTTATGCTTAGTTAAAAGAAAATATGCTCAGCTCGCATATTCAAAGCTAAGCATAAGAGATCTGGGGTTGTAAACTAAAACAGAACAATCTCATCTGTACTGATTTCGCGGCAGTCTTTCATGTGTATGAAAATGAAATTAATAATGTATAGATTTGTATCATAAGCAGATCATTGATAATTTGAAAAATGAAGCTTTTATCTATTTCCGTACATTGTAATTACATTCCTTAAACTATTGAATATATCTTTCAATGGAATACTGATAAGCATGTAGACCTCATTGTAATGGAGCCTATGTATTACTATGACACTTGGTTAAAGGTAGATAAGTGTCCATGCATCTAACCAGCACGTTGCCTCAGTATACTCATCATTCTCAGGGAGGATATTCTATCTGTCTCAGGAGAATATCTGTTTAATATTTTCATGTGATTTTTCAGAAACAGCAAAGTCACCTATTACTTCCCGCGGTCCTGGTATGATACAATGTACGTTGTCTATCAAGTATACGGCTTCCATACTCAGTAAAACCCTAACCTCGAGCGATGCAGGGTGCTCAACGTGACATCCTCTAGTGTATCTCACCCTTGTATTGTCAGAATTTGGAAATCATTCTCCATGGCCTAACGAGTATTACAGTCCATTCTCCATGGTCTATATCCTAAGTGTCGTCCATTCTCCTAGTGTATACAGGGGCGAAATAGATACAGAAACAACTCGTTTTGGTCAAAGAAGTCGTTCTCCAATATGTTTGAATAATAAAATGTGATATCGACATAAAACTCGTGGAGAACGACGACTTTGACTTTGACCACAACGTGTTGTTTCCATTATTACATGATATACAGAATTCAGATACAGTAGAACTCCTTGTAAGGTTCTGATCATTAATCTAACTATAAGTCATTTGTCGTTGGCCGACTATTTTCCACCGATCTGCATTCGGGAACCACCGATCGATTTTTATATACCAATGCAATATTGGTGAATGGCAACAGGCATGCAGAGAAGTGTTCACCGACTAATTGTGCATATATTATACAATGAGGCCACCACAGACCAACTTCCTCACCTTCCGACAGAATCCAATCGTCAGTGACGGTCATTGTGTTTGGAGACTAATTCTGTGGGTCTGGAGCTATCAGATGTGGCAGAAACGAGGCTTACACAGCACCCTAACAAATGAACAGACGTGCAGTCGTTGACCACCACTGACCTACTATTAGAGGAACTCAATTAATCGGTGGCTTTTTCCTCGACCCCTGGAAAATGGCTCTATTGCTATGCGAATCGACTAATAATCGGAATTATCCTCATGTACTTTGAGTGAATTCAGGAGTCACCATACTTTAACTCCGGCCCTGATGTTTACTATTTGGCTGTCATATTTATATAGTGACACTTTCTTTTCTGTTATTGCTCTCACTAGTTCATAACATGCCCACATGATGGCAGGCTGATGTTTGGCCCTGGCAGTTTAAACTGTTAGTGACAGGTTCCACTCTGGGGCAGCATGTACTGCAGACCAGAACGAACCTACAGGAACTGACCCTCACTTATCAATCATGAACACACCTTGTCTTCCTAGTTATATCCTGATAGATAAGTGCACTATCTCAGAAGGTGAACACCTCGGGGTCATGCACCTGTAGCGGGATTCAGTATTGCATACATGTAGTTGTCTGTTATACTACAATGTATGTCACTTGTTGTTGTGTGACTGTAATGCCTGGCGTCCACCTACTACGATCGAAATTTAGACCTACGGATATGGCACCGATACAAAAAGCAAATATCAAAGACATATCGGGAAGGTGCAAAATCGTAGACATATGTCTAGACAAGCCAATCCACCGTGCATTGTATGGGGCTTTTGTCGGTGTCTAATCGCAGAAATGTGGTCAACTGCCCCGATATTAAGGGACCTTCCGACGTGATTTTGGTTTTTTTATCGGGAGCTGCATCATAGACCATATTCGAGCCATATCGTAGTAGGTGGACTCCGGGCCTTATACAAGTTAAACCTTAGTTTCCCTTTTTTTAGAATGTCCTTCTGATGCAGTTATTGTGTATACATATTCTGTTGTTTAGTTGCTTTTTGCGCACAAGTGGCCTTGGTGTGTGGGCCATTATATCCTAGCTCATTTTCTTCACATAGACTGTGTTATGGAAAAGAATTGCTGACTAGTGATTTAGATTTTTTATCGAGAGGTGCATCGTAGAACATATCGGAGCCATATCGTAGTAGGTGGACACCGGGCCTTACTACGCGTCAACTATTCGTGGTTTACGGCCGCCTGTCCACAAAACCATCGTTTATTGTCTATTAGATGGATGATAAAATAACAAACCCCGTCGCCTGATCCTATTTGTAGAGAAAAGAGCAGTGATGTGACATTCCGGACTTCACCTCCAGCATCGGAGCTCAACCTCCCCGCGGACGAGGCCGGTCCTTACTTAGCTCACCCGCCCCACCTCTACTGGTACACACAAAAGAATCCAAAATATCACCCCTTTCTCTATTACCAATCGTTGGGTGTCTGGGTTCTCATTGATATATATTTTTATTCTATCCATTTTCATTTTGTTATTTTATTTTTTTTATTTACATATAATTCACCTGGAAATAGGTGGTCTTCCATTATAAGATTGCAAATCCGGGCAAATATACAAAGTTACAGGGCAGTTGACCAAGTCACACAAAAAGCCTACATAAAAAATTAACATGTCCTCATACATTAACATGTCCTCGTATATTTAATGTTAGAACAATCAAACGATTGTGACCACCGATTGTGACATTCAGCACCGCGGCCGATGATGTGACACTTGTGTTTCAATTATCTTCAGGTGGAAATAAAGAGGGTGAACGATTTTTGTTCTACAACATTACATGATGTAGCACCGCCGATCGACTTGTTGTACCAGCATCGGTCAGCGACAACCTCAATTTCCTTTAAAAGGACTGTGTTTATTTTGGTTTTGCGCAACGGTGATATCTTATAAAGAACCACCAACCGACTGCTGTACAAGTTTCATGTGATCGGTGGCCTTTTCGTCGTCGGCAGGTGGAAACGCCACATTACCGACCTCTACTCCCCATATCCTACATATGTCATATACGGCAAAGTGTGCCTGCAGTATTTCAGTGTTTGACTATTGACAGTAATTTCTGATTGATTGTCAATATCTGAAGGTGAATGATAAGGGGAAAGCAGATCTGACATTTGTATCAGTTAAGGCCAGTCACAATGTGCGACTTGAGGTGTGCTTGTGAGCGGGTACTTCTAGTCTGAGACTGGAGATACTACACCTGAAACTGCAGGTACGTCAAGTCGCAAGGTACGTGCACATATGTGTGTGACCCCCCCCCCCCCCCCCCTTTGGTCCGCCCAGTCTCAGACGAGCAGGAAGCGTGCGGTTCACAGGGTGAGTTTCGCTGCGATGCTCCAGTTTGTACCTCAAAACAGACAGTGTGAACTGGCCATTAGTGTTTGATTATTCCCCGACTCCGCCTCACGGTGTCAGGGCAGGTATTGAACAGTCAGGGAGTCTGTAAACATGAACTGATACGACGCCCGGTCAGTTTTCTTCATATTGCTTGGCTACATTTCTTATGTTGTGTTCATTATTTCAATGATCAACCTGGTTATGTTTGTATACATATCTGATATGTTTTATTTGTTGGGTGATTAGGTGTATACGATTTTTAATGTTTATGTAAAGCATGCCTGCCTCTAGAACAGTTGTGGCTTTGCTGATCGATTAAGGCCCATTCCACAGTCGACCATTCAGCACAATTGTTAGCTTAATATGCCTCACAACATTGGGAAGTGGTGTTGTAAACTTGCATTTAATGACGATATTGACTTTCCATAAATTCATATCCATTCAATCATTAATCATACAAAGTAATTTATCTATTGATGATGATGATTTTTTTCTTCTTAAAAAAAATCAAACAAAGTCATCTCTTCCATAATGGAGTTTTTTTTTCAGATACCCGTAATACAGGAATAAAGGCAGAACTGTAATGGAATTAATCCAAATGCTGAGGATAGTTTCAGCAGGAAAAATAGAAAAAATTATCGTAAATATTATGCAGCTATTGTGGTAATTATTTCTTTCGTTCTGATAAAGTTGCCGTTATGAGGTGGAAAAAAGAGCGGAGTGGTGAAAAATAAACTGCCGCGTCAGACACAAAGCTATTCCTTATTTGAGAATCTTACCTTTCCAGATTATAGAACACTGCACTGGGTCCCCCTGGGGACAAGAAGAAGAAGTAATCCCGTCTTAAGGAAGGATTACGGCTAGTAGAGACACCTGGTGACAGAGAACGTAACTACAGAGGCTGCTGAACCGGCTCTCTACGTCTAGCGGATGGAATGGACACCAGAGCTGAGGTTAACGTTCGCCGATCGAGAGTTGTGGATTCATGACAAGAACGGAGGAGGTGTAGGCCGTGTGACCTGTACACCTGCTGATGTGGTTGTAGATTATTAATCATTTTTGTCTGCAAGTGGAAACAGAAAAAGTCGGCGACCGATCTAAGCTCCTATTTATGGCATTTCTTGGCACAACCACCCGATGACATTGTCACTGATCAATTCAACAGGGTTTGATCTGATAAGGAATGGACAGTTTAAGATGAAGGATCAAAAGTCGGTCGGAAGCAGACCATCTATAAACAGAATCTCCAATCGTTTCCTTTGATCTTTAGTGTTTTCACTACCATCCCCTTATATGCATATCAAAATGAGTGCGCCCTAGATATCGCCGATCATTTTGTCTACAGGTGGAAATAGGACTATAATATGAAACATCCATTGAGAAAGTGAAAATGTTTCCCTACTGCCTGAAGCCAACATTGTGTGCTAACGCTACGTTTTACAGCATGTTGCCTGCAGTCCTGGTGCCCAGGTGGAGCCTGGTGGAGGAGCAGCGTGGAGCACGAGGCATGCGCGGGGCTGAAACGGGATGGACGTAGGACACCGGCAGGAGGTTGGCCATGAGCCATGACAGACAGTGGCTCCCCCTGGCCACCGGGCGTCTCTGGGAGACTACAATGCTCTATCAAAGAGTTTTGCTCGTCAGCCAGGGTACAGCGTAGTATTAACGAGAGTGGTAACTGGTCATCATTACATAACCGCCACAGGCCATGGATGGTCGTAGGTGACTGTAGGCAACCGTCCGGGAAACCGCGGACAAAACAGGATGAGTTTTCAGACAGTAGTTGGCCGCGCATGGCGCCACGGTCAGAATGTGGCCCTTGAACACGCTCAGAACAGTGGTTGCTGGGAGTTACCAGGATCTTGCTGTACATGCAGATTTCTGTGTCTGTGCCATCTGCAGCGGTCCGCCATGGTTTGGTGTGATTCTAGCCGCTCGGGTCGTCGGGGGTGCTGGGGACATGTTGTAAATCTATAGTCCTGAGCGTTTAATATGGGTACAATCACAATATCTAGTTTAATGAAATGCAGCATGTAAACCTTGCATAATGCTGAACAGGGACTGATCGATGATTTCTACTTTGGATGATCTGCTACAATCAATTCTAGAGTGTTTTGGTTGATTATGATTGTATATAACAAGTCAACTTACATATACCTATATCTAGGAACATGGGACAGACATATATCACAATTCATAATATCTACACGATAGTGCCACGTTTACTCAATTACAGTAGAACTTCAGGGTCAAGCCATTATTTGAATATAGAATATGACTCACCTTTTGATTGCGATAGTGTCATTGGGATCCCCACTCTCGTATCGCAGATACTCTGACATTTCTCTACGTCATTCACGATATATTATCCTGACAGCATTAAGGTTGGTGCTGTACATTCCAATGCCCTCAAGAAAACTAAATTCTGTCTCACAAGGTCAGGACATTCATTTCGTAAAACCCAACTTGTAACATACTCTACTGTCCGGGTGTATATATACTCTTGTAACACTCGATAACGATCTAGTGCACAGTGCCAGATATGTGGGCCTCCCTCCCGAGAGTACCTTTTATCTATGTTACTCCTCTGTTGAAAACACATAGTTATTGTTAGAAAAATTTCGTCAATATGAATATAGACATTTGGAGTTATACGATAAAAGTAAAACATATTTCGTTTATAGGGAGTTCGGAACGTACCTTGTTGAGTTAATTTCTGTGATAGGTACTGAACTTCCAATAAGCTGAGTGCGTTTTATGTGGCGTTTCTACCTGCCGACATAAACCCAACCGATTATGAGCACCCTGCACAAAAGTCAGTTTGTGGTTCTATTTGAGAAACTATCGGCGTACAAAATCAGTGGCAGTCAGCAAAAAGGCTGCTTATAGAAGAAAACTAAGGTAGTCACCGACCGATTTCTAACACTCAAGTTCATCCTACCACCGATGAATTCAACACAGAGAAATTTCACCAGTGGTACATCAAGTAATGTATGTGGTGCTAGATCATGTATTATTGGTGATAGATATCTTTGACTGTTTTTGTTTCCACCTGACGATTATCTCTCCAAAAGGAAACAATCGGTTGACCGTGCTAAATGTCATAATCAGTGGTCATAATCGGTAGGGGGAAACGCCACGCTACTAAACTACCTTGCCCATGATCATCTAGCATTTCTGTCATGTGTATCCTATAGTTACATGCTCTACTTTTGCTGTACGTAAGCTTCAACTGACACATATCAAACGAAATGCAAGGTATAGCCTGAACATTCTTTCTGTTATCTCTTCTAAGCGATAATACTCACAGTGTACAAAAGTTGGTCGGTAGTTCTCCCTGTGGAAGGTAAAGGCCCGTTTCTATTGGCCAACGAAAATGGTGTAGGATTTTTAGTGTTCTCCTAATAGCCTTTTTCCATTGGTCATCACCGATATACAGTCAGGAACCATCGACGGACCTTTAACACAGCTGACGCAAAATGTAAAAAGGTTATCACAGAGGAGGTGTGAAGCGCAGCGCCCCCTATAGGGACCCAACTCATATATGCCATCGTGGCAGGGTTCAAGGCGCCACTTTCAAACCTGCAAGCAGAGGGGAAGGAGCTCTTGACAATGGACTGTGTGAGGCTTGTAAGCCATAGCCTATGAGAAATAAGGCTGTATTTAACAACACCAAACAGCCATAAGACGTGGAGCTCTATTGAGCTCTATTGTTATTTGGAGTACATTAGATATCATCACTCTATCAATATCTGAAAAGATCTTTGAAAGAGCTCTAACAGTTTGTATGTAGTAGCTGTTACTAGTTAGCCTATTTTTGTATAGGAATCTCCATTCAGCTGTCATTTGAGACCATGCCAAAACGATAGGGGGCGCTGCGCTTCACACCTCCTCTGAGGCTATCAGGAGCACACAAACAATCCACACCGTTTTTGGCGGCCATTGGAAAGGGGCGTTAAGCGACATGATAGGTGACCTGCAGACCGCTGACGATCAAATCAAGCCGGTCTGATTTCATCGGTGGGCTCCAATGTCAGTCGGTGGTGCCATATTGCATAAGGAGGGAGAGAAAAATCGTTGACCATTTCTGTTTCCACCTGACAATTATTGCGTGGAAAGTGTCGTATATTGGTCAGTGGTGCGATATACCCTTGTCCGTGGACATAATCGGCAAGTGGAAACGCCGCATAAGCTCATTGTAACACTGTTTTTGTTTTTAATACAATTCATGAGAATGGGTCTCAGTATGCTGGGCATGAGGGTAAGCCTAATTAGGCACAATCTGATCTAGTCTAAGAGACATTGAATGAATTTTCTACGAAAAAATTCTCAGTTTTTGGACGGTTTAGATTGCTATCAATTTGAATAGAAAAGAAATTACACATTCGGGTCTCACGGCATTGAAGTGTCCTCCGCCAAGAAGTCTGTAGCTAGTTATAGTTGTGTGGTGTCGGCAATTATAACATGGAACTGTATATCAAATTGGTATTCCTTTTCTATATCATCGAACTTGTATCATCAGGACTTTTTTATTTCCTTATTTATACTGAAAAGGTATTCAGCAACAATGCCGGTATAAGTTACCCTCACAGTCAGTAGCAAGCTATTGAACTAGCACTATACGGAATATGAATACAAGGACATTATAAACAAACTTTTTTTTTTCTGAAAACGTGGCAAAGCGTACAGAACGAGCTACCGCACAACAAAAAAACTAAAGAAAACAAAAAAAAACCATTATAAACAAACATGGTGGAAATAGCTGAACTAATTGCACTATCATTCCATCACTACAGGTAATGAATGGGGTGGTCAAAAATCCATCTGAGGTTACTCATCACATGAAAGTATGGTTATATTACCTAACAACTAAATTTAATGTAAATACAGGAGTACTTGTAATATGACAAAGTGCGATACAGAATGAGTTGCAGTTCAGTACTGGCCAGGTATTAGTTCTGCAATTTTATTTTTCTTGAGCTTGTCTTTTTAAGAGTATTTAGAGACATGGTGATTATCCTACCGCTGATAAAAAACGCCATAGGCTTAACTTGGTATTTGTTTATTTCACGGGTGTGACATAAAGTGTTGTTTATGTCACTACTTTCTAATACTGAAAAAATGTGGAAACAGGGTAGGATACAATCTAGACGCCATTTGTTTGAGTTTGAGTTTACTTATGTCACTCATTTTGTTGGCTCCGTAATGTCACTCGTCTTCGACTAGTGAAATTACGGAGCCAACAAAATGCGTGACATAAATAAACTCAGACTCAAACTCGTGACGTCTCTTGATAGTGTCTGAATGGAATCTGTTCAGAGATATTTTGGTCAGAAATACTCACCGAGCACAAAGCACTAGGATCGTACATGTAGCCCTTTTCTGTATGCCACAGAGACCCAGAGACGATGTGGGTCAACTTTATCTAACACCTATGGACAACTTTATGGACAGCTAACGTTAACTGTCTTGGCGAACAGACTTAAATACCATCAAACGTTATTCCTTGTACAAGTTACAGAAAAGAGCCAAGATTATTCAACAGGCACCAAAATGTTTCCTAAAAACGATCCTCAGACCTTCCTAACAAAACGACACCAAATGATATTGTATTCGAAGCTCTTTTAAAAAAATATAGCATGATGATCTACATATATCAAGTGAAATCAGCAGTTTTGTTACCACATGCCTGACTGTGGCGGAAAAGAGAGAAGGCTGTGAACATCTAAAAACAGGGGCCTGTTGAATAATCTAGGCTGGTACATTCAGACCCTTTCAATTCTCGTAGGCATATTTCTCAACAGACCCCTAGACTTGTTCTGGGACCCGTTTACTAATCTAGGATCGTACATGAAGACCCTATTCTGTACCTTGTATAAGGGCTATCGTTTAACAGTATTATCCATAAGTCGCCCATAAGTGTTGTATAAAGTTGATCCACATCGTCCCTTTGTCTCATTGGTGTATAGAAAAGGGATTTCATAAACGAAATCAGTAAGTAAATTTTCAAGAGGGACTTTACTGTCCACCGGGAATTTAAATTATGAAACGACATTTTACGCGGATCGTCCAATACTTACTTCATCACGAGTTAGATCGTCATGTCCTGCCCTAAGATACATCCTGGATTATCAAATGTTCCCCAGATCAACCCTACATGAAAATTAATGATCACAGACAAACTATCAAACCTACATGCACATTCGTGTAAACACATATTTATTTTCGAAATCCTTCTACAAGACTTCACACTATAAATATGTTGCAAATATTAGTATACATAGCGAAGTGCTATGTAAGCGCTGCATTATCATTCCCAACCCTAGGACAGGTTGTTTATAAATATTTCATTGACTTGGTTTGCCTGCTTTCAATTGACGATGAGTCAGGTGCATGTTACAATACCAGGGTTATATACTGTCCATTAAGCATAACATGATGGCAACAGAGTTAGGGTCAATATGATATTATATCACGAAGCCAATCTGTACTATCTATCAATCGAAACTGCAATGTTATTGAGACAGATCTACCGATGCCCATTAGACATTGAAAAGGGTTTTGTTCATTTGGTCATGATTCAATTTAGGAAATAAAAGGTGTTCCCAACATTCCTATGTGCTGAAATGAAATAAAAGAATAATTTACTACATCTATGTCATTTAGTTACATTTATTTCCTTTTCTTCATACAGAACCGAGTGAAACATTGATTATTGCTATTGGTATTTGCAAAGTTTTGAGCTATTACTATTACGTATAAAAACTCCCACATTCACTCTAACTAAAAACGCTGGTTAAACTCACATTAGAATAAAGCTATTGGAACTTACGGGGGCGGTCCCTCGGGAGGGTGACGGCAGTTATTGATCTTAATTTGCAGATTTATCAAATCTCTAATTGACCCTTTTAGTGTGTAGCCAAAACGAGCGGATATAATCGCGCGGAAACCCTGATTTGGGGGTCTGACGTAATGCGCGATCGCCGGTTTCTGTACGCAGATGATTTTGCACGCGTTCCCAACGCCAGGTGCGCACGCACCCCGGAAACGAGTGTGTCACGCGAAGGCATCATGGGAGTGGGCGCGTTACTCACTAGGCCCTCTCCAAGCAGATAGCAGGTATTTGGTAGGCTGAATCTCGATCTGACGTTCTGGTCGGAGTGCGGATCATTATTTTGATGGAAGCGGCTTTGGTATCCCGTGAGCTGGGCTTCGACACTGGAACATTGAAGTAAATTTGATGGATGTCGACAATAGACCCTTTTTCACAGGCTGGCGTCGCACCTTATCTTCCTGGTTACACAATGCCTGCAGCCAGACAAACACCTGGCAACGTATTCTATAGCATTGGTTGACTTAGTGTATGATACCCATCTAGATTATTTCCAGAGAGATTGCAGGGACTGTCTCGTATTCTATGATATTCTATTATATGTGAATCAAATTTGTCTATGGTATTCTAGCTTTAAGTTGGTGGTGATGCAAATCACCTCAATAATACTCTCTTTTTTTGTATTCAATGAAGACATAGTACATTCACCCAGTGAGCGTTCTTCCTAGTACCGTCAAGGAAAATAGTCAACAATTGCAAAGACATAGTGCATCGACAGTGGGGCGGAGGTAGTTCTGGCACATATATATGTTATTATGTCAAACATAATAATAGTAATAGTGTCTGGTACAGTTTATTTCTGTAGGTCATATGACGCTACAGCTAATTGTCTTTCAAGAGTTCATGTAAGTTTCAGCACAAATTCCTCATAAAATTTATATGAACTGTTACCATCTACCAATTAGTTCCAAACAGAGTAACAGTAAACAATGCAATACAACAAACACATAAAGCAAGACAAGACAGGAGCAATACAGGTCTCTTATGACTTCAGATATCTTTGCTGACCATTTTTCCAAATATGCATTTGATTATTATAGGTTTATCAATACTTATAGTACGTTACATTGGGTGATATTGAGTATTAGTGTAAAAAGTTGACTGTTCCTTATAACAGTCGGGCATGGTCTATATATATGCAGGTTAGATAAAGCAGGTACACTGAAACTGGATGGATAATAACACATTAGTGGGCCTCGCCATTATATATACCCATTTTTTGCTAAGTAAAAAATTGAGACTATTGCCAATTCCAAAGTTTAGACGGACCAGACCTGTTGGTACAATGTCATAATTTGTTCCAGCTGACTTATTTTTGAGAAATACAACATTCTTGCATTCACACCCCCTTTAAACTATGGCTATGATTGCAGTATATCGCCATAGGTGTGAGGCCAGACTCAACCCTGTTTGTCTGAGCGGTTGCCTAACTAGACAAGGCATCGTCAGGCGGCGTTGAATGGAAACACTAGTATACAGGAGTTACCGGACAACGTGTTAGTTCAAGGCCTGTGTCCATTGGCCGACGAAAAGTGTGCAGATTGTTTGAGTTACACAGGAAGCCTGTCGGTGATGCCACTGACTGTGTGTAGGTAAAGAAAGATTGGTAAAGGTTGTAGATTTCACTTAGTGGCCAAGCGTTCACTCAGAGGTAGGTGGTGCCGCATAATCGCATAATCTAAGCAGAAAAAGTTGTGGGTCATTTCACGAGCTGGGTCGTTTCCATTGACCGATTTTGGGTCAGCAGTGCCAAAAGTCCGTTGTGGTACCTGACTGTAGATCGTGGTACCTGACTGTAGATCCGTGACGGTCAATGGAAACGGGCCTTATGGCCGTCTGTCGGCCAAGGAGCACTCAGCCTGGCTTCATGACAATGCCATCTAATGCATTCACACGTAGTGTGTGAACGGTGAGTCTGAGCACAAAGCTGCTGTTTTCCACAAGATAGGAGTGTTGTGACAAACTTTAATATTGTAATAGCGAATCCCAGCCGTTTAAACTTCATAGTTGATAGTTGTTTTGGTTTTTCCATGAATGAAGATAAGCTTATGATTGTTTCTGCCAGTGAATTTCTACACCTGTGTGCATTGTTTCTGTGTGTGTCACCCATTTCTATATTTTATACTGAGGCAATATACATGTGTAACACACCGAATGGGAGCTGGAATACCAAAGGATATATTCCTGCTTTTTCTCTGGAATTATCTAAACGAGTATGCTCATACACTCAGTCATCCAATACTAAAGAATATGTTTCCAGGTGTTTCGCCAAAGGCAATGTGTAACTAAACAGATAAGGCGAATTCCCGACCTGTGAAAAAAATGCCTATTCTCAAACAGCATCACCAGACTTTGTACAAACAGCCGAAGTGGGGGTGTTTAACTACGCAGGCCAACGAGAGTATGACTGTAGGCGAGGTCCTACATGCCAGAGCAAAAAAATACTAGGAGCTTATGTTATTTCCATTTACAATGGAAGAGCGTGGTATACCTAAATTACTTCATGAAATAAAAGTGAGAGAATATCGTAAGAAATTATGTATTTGAACCATTTGTATTTGATCGAGTATCAAGTATCAAGAATGTTTTAATAAAGCTAGAGAATTGATTTAAAAGTTGTTCTAAAGTGTCATGAACAGTAATATCAATCAGATTTTAGAAATCTATATGTTTACTGATTACTTGATTAAACTTATTCCCAGTTTCAAAATCAGTGTATACATCCTAATGCATTAATAATGTCTCTGAATCAAGTCCTATATTGGTCTGAGCATGACAGGTTCAATAACCTGGTCAGTGGATGAAGGTAATATTTTAAGCGCCAGATCCACTAAGGCGATTTCCCATGTGAATTTGGGTTCGCAGACATTTGCAGACGTTCGCAGACATTCGCATGGACATGCGAATGCTTTGCAACAATATTCAATATATTGAATATGATCGCATGGGATTCGCACAGTCGTATGGATCGCAGATTCATTTGCTTGGTTGCCTTAGTGGATCTGGTGCTTAAGGAGTGTGTGTGTGAGTGGGGGAGAGGTGCTAATTTGGGTGACTGGGTTGAGATAGAGTCATATGCATACCCTTCCACCAACCCCATACCTCCTTACTGGGTCCGTGTTTTTATGAAGAGCATAGTGAATAGTCTGTCCCATCACATGTGGAAGTTCCAATGCTATACAGTCAGGTCTGTCCCATCAGGTTTGAAATGCACCTGCATTGTAAAGTGGTATTAATGCAGTGAGCAAGAATGAACAGGCTCTTGAGTGTTGCTAGCTGGTCAGTAAATTAGATGGAGTGATTGTGGGAGGGGAGGGGGTGAGGGCTATTATGGCATGACTGTAGAGTGGCTTCAGGTCCAGAGTGTCATACCTAAATCTTCATCTGTCCCTGTCTGTTAGTAAATATGTCTATTTCTCTTTGTATATGTCCATTTTCTATCTGCAGCTGTCTGCTTCTCTGTCTGTCTCCCTGGCACTCTCCCTGTCAATATACTGTATGTTTAACTCTCTCTGTTTATATCTTTGGCTCTGTCCCTGTCTGTCCATATGTTTGTCATACTATATCTTTGTCTCTGTCCCTTTTGGTTGGCATACAAGTATGTTTGACTGTTTCTCTTTGTATGTATCTTTCTGCATCTCTGTCTCATCGTCTCTGTCCCTGTCTGTATATGTCTGACTCTCTGTCTGTTTACCTGTCCCTGTGTGAGTCTCCCTTCTGTCTCTGTCATGAAAATAATTATCTGTCTCTCTGTGTCTCCCTCTCTGTCTTCTTGAAATTCCATGATCAAGGGTTTTAGCAAGTCTATGGTCAAGTCTCAGGCACGAGGCTTGGTAACAAGTTTGAAGGGAGTAAAACTGGTTTGTCAGGTATGTACAAATTTGGTCTGAATACAGCCTGTCTGGCAGCCTCTTTGCCCCAGCTGAGGATAAAATTCACTTGTAGGAGACTAATTCTACAAGATTTGTCTCCCTATGGACAATAAGTGTAATAAGACGTGAATGGTCTCCTCTCCTCAAATGGCCCTTCGCTTCCTGGCGTGAGCCCCGGGGCACTCTTCCGCCAGGACCAAAAGATGTTAAACATATCGCGGGTAGAGAGAATGACTTCCACAATGTGGTATTTAGTTGTACTGACTTCTCTTTACATAGCTTGGCATACTTTATACGGCAAGTGGTGTCGTGTCAAAAGATTTAGACATATGGCTATAATTTGAGATTGCTTATACAGTAGAAAAAGACAAACCATATATTATTCATTATCGTTCCATTTTGTTAAAACCATTTATAGTTATTTATCTCTTATTTGGTTTTCTGAACATCGGCGGATCTCATTAGTTAAAAATGTTGCAAGGTGATAAAACCCAGATACGTTAACAAATAAGATAGGAACAAAGAAGTATGCATGAAATATAATAGCTTTAAGTTATAAAGCCGGATGCCCATCTACTGATTTAGGGTTGAACGATTAGTTCACAAATCGTATAGGTCACCTTGTCGCAGGCAAATTACGTAACCCCTCGATTTCTCTCAGACAACCACCATGTCCCATCGTGTGAATCCCAATTCAGGATGGCTCGGCTGAGACAAATTACGCTCCGTTTGTCGCCGAGAAACGTACATAAATGTTCCCAAATCGGTAGATGGGCATTGGGCTTAAGGTTTTGATCCATGAAACGCCTTATTTTCAGTGTCTAAATTGCTCACATGTGAAGCGTAACTAATGAGTCAGACTCAGAACGCTCCTGACGTGAGGTATTCATTACACGGGACTTACTCTCTAGAGGCATCTCTTGTCTAGACTTGGATTTCAAACTTTGATATTATCTCAACTCTGACTTTTCACGCCCTGTTAAGCGCAATGAAGTTCATGAAACACCTGACATTTAAATCACATAAAAACTACTAAAGGCCTTCATACCACATCCAGCACTGTATTGGCGTTTTATGGCCTGTAGTCTGTTCATGTATCAAAGCTAAATTCAATAAGAATACTTAGAATATCATTGATTTAGGATAGCCCCTCTAAAGCTCAATGCCCATCTACCGATTTCGGAACATTTAAATACGTTTGTCGGCGACAAACGGAGCGTAATTTGTCTCAGCCGAGCCATCCTAACAGAGTCGGTAGATGTAGGACAGCTAGGCAAGGCTACCCACCGAATAGTTGATAGGTGTAGACTGATTTCTTTAGGACTAATACCCACCAGCCCCTCTCCTTGAGGGCCGAGGGTCGAGCAGGGGTTACATAATTTGCCTGCGACAAGGTGACCGACTCCTATACGATTTGGGAACTAATCGTTCAACCCTAAATCGGTAGATGGGCATCCGGCTTAACAATTAAAAAGGTTTTGGATATATTACTATGAATCGTTTTCTGTAATCCACCTGCACCCCGTCAACTTGCCATTATATATGTCACTGCCTGACTTTAGGATCAGATATTTCAAGAGTCTTGAGGTATTTCGGTCTTGATTGATTAGTCATGGTCAGCTTTGATGATTTATAGTTGTCTCGTTTTCTGTCGTAAAGTGTAAACGCTGGCTATGACGATCTATAGTCGTCACGTTTTTCGTCGTCTAGTGCAAGTGCCGGGATAGACGATCTAAAATCATGTTTATCAGTGGTCCAGTGTAAACGCGGGGTCAGACAATCTACGTTCGTCATGTATTCAGTCGTATAATGTAAACGCTAGGAATAACAACTTATAGTGGTCCCGTTTCAGTAGTATAGTCTAAACGCTGGCTATGATGATCTATCATAGTCACGTCTTAGGTTTTCTAATGTAAACTCTGGCTATGACGATCTACAGTCGTCACCTTTCAGTCGTCTAATATAAACGCTGGCTATGACGATCTCCAGTCGTCACCTTTCAGTCGTCTAATGTAAACGCTGAATAACAGCAAATCACCACCAGCGTCGGCCGCTACCAGCACCCCCTGGTGTCGCGCACCAGCATCAGTGAGGCGTCACTTCACCGTCGGCGGCTCTCACCTGTCCTGTGATCTCGCCGCCACCTCTTTGATGTGCACACCTGGCAGGTGGGCAGGATGATAGCCGCGTGCAGGCATGGCAGTGAGTGGCGCCCATGAGATTACAGCCATCATCCTCTCAGAGAAGTTGGAGCCGGACCGAGGGGACGCACTGAGGGTGTGGACGGCGCGGGCGGGCGGTCATGGATGTACCCGTCAGGCGCCCCGCGAGCGGCTCCGAGCTGCTCGGCTGGTTAACCCTGGTCGTGCTGGTCGTCTCCTTCCCAGGTCAGTCAGCCAAACACGGTCCTCATGAATTGTGTCAGTTATGTCAGGTTTCGTTTTCCACCCAATACATTGTACCCATAGAAAACACATGGACTCAAGAAGAAACCAATACGTTTTGGTCACAGTTATCGTTCTTCACAAGTTTAATGCGGCGAGATATGAACGAGGCGAGAGCTGGGTGAATATCACGTAGCATTCAAACGAGTTGAAGGACAACGATTTTAACCAAAACGAGTTGCTTTCTGTATTTATCTCACCCCTATACACACTTTAAGAATGGACGATGCGAAGGATATGGACCATGGTAAACAGACTGCACTACTCGTAGTGGCATGTAGAACGAGTTCCCAATGTTAAACCTACGGGACAAAAATACAAGGGGTGAGATAAAGCGTGTATTTACATACGCTGGGCATGTACAGATATGTTGTATTCTTTGGGCTGTAAAACCAGGCGCATACGGAAAAAATAGTGGGCATAAAAAAGGTGTGCACCTAGAATGAACTGATCTGGTATGCTACTTGTCAGGAAAATGTGGATGATGAATACAATATAGACTGGTTTCAGATAAAAGCGGCAGTATGCTCCATGGAGTTGACGCGCAGTAATATTCAAGCACATGCAAGGATATTGCATAGAGTCAACCCTGAGGAGTATACAACCGCTTTTATCTGAAACCAGTCGATATTGTACACCATTCTTCCATACGCACAATTTTTCCGTATGCACCAGCCGGAGCATACAACATGTCCATATGTGCCGGATTTGTTCATACACACTCCCTATGCATTTTCTATGGACACTTTGTAATCGGTGGATAGTAATAGCTTTTATCACCCGCCTAATACAAAGTACCCATAGAACACACATGGTTAGCATGTTTCTACACTTCCTGAGCATACAGATATGTTGTTACTCCGTGCTACAAAACCAGGCACATACATAAAAAAAAGTGTGCATGAAAAAAAGGTGCGTACCTAAAATGAACTGTTATCTATACTCTACACCCATGAAAAGGTGAATGATAAATACAATATAGACTGGTTTCAGATAAAAGCAGTGGTATGCTCCGAGGAGTTGACGTGTAGTAATATCCGTGCGCATACGAGGATATTGCGCAGTGGCAACTCCGAATACGACCGCTTGTACCTGAAACCAGTCTATATTGTGTATTTATTATTCATCTGATGCAAAGTATCTATAAGCACACATAGGGAATGGGCATCAACATATCCGCCGCATACTGATATGCTTTATTACCCAGCAAATGCAAAGGATCCATTGTCAACCTACAGGAACTCTCTATGGATATTTACTTGGCGCATACCGACATGTTATATGGTCTGGGCTGCACATGTATACGGAAAAATAGTGCCTATGAACTAAATAGCGCATAATTAAAGTGTACTAGAATCGGCACGCAACCAATTGGATAGCATTTATAATAAATACGATATAGATTCGTTTCAGATGTATATATACTGTTAGACTTTTGAAATCTACACCCAATAATTTACCTAAAAGCGTGTCTTACCCAAGTGTAGTCAAATATGCCCCTAGAAACCTGGGGCTGGTTTGGTTAGAGTCTACATATACATTTACTTCCATTAACTTTGTTTTGCGTATTTCCGCTGATTTTGACTTATTTCAACGTCACTTACGCAATGAAAAGGAGAAGAGTAAATGAAGTCATTTGCCAAATTAGCGCTGAATCAACATGTTTGTCATATTTTTGTTAGGCACTGCCATTAACGTTTACCGAGCTCCACATTTTGCCACGCCTTGCGGTATGTCTTTACTTTTTTTTAACCTAAATAGATGTGAACAGGATTAATATTATGCGACATTGTATGTCGATTTGACTGGAGCTTAATCGGGCTTTTACACCAGATGATACAAGACGATTCCTGAAGTTAGCACTCTACTTGACGACTTTCAGCAGTAAAACGCTAGAATTCGTCTAGCGTAAACGCCAAACAAGTGATGACTGAAGATCGTCTGATAACATCAGATTACGCAATCTGGAACCACCCAGTGATTACACGGACGATTTGATGCTAACGACTATTTCAAGGTTGTACGTCTCTTTAAAAACTCTTTTAGTATAAATGCTTGAGGGAATTCTTGAGTGTATGACTAACGCGGCAGATATTGCGTCATTGAGTGCCACCTTTTCTGTTTTTATTACACACAAATCATTACGAGGATGGTCTTCCTTCGTTGTGTTTCAAAGTGTTTCAAAGTACAATATTTCGTTCACGTACATGTGCTGGGAGAAAATTTCATAAGGCGGGAAAGTATACAGTATAGTTGACCTTTAAGCCATGAAGTAAGACAGTAAATATATAAATATATATGACAACTTCACCTGACGGCACCTGGACTGATGGCACCACTTGCCTAGACCGATGGCACCACCTAAGTGTGATGAATGTTAGGGATAGGTTAGGGTTAGGGATAGGGTTAGGGATAGGGTCAGCAAGGGGAAGGGTAGGGTTAGGGTAAAGGGTTAGGGGTAAGTCAGGGTTTGCCCACCGTGTGGCCGGCCGGGGCCGCGGGTGGCCGGTCGGGACTGCGGGTGGCCGGCCGGGACCCCGGCTGCCGGCGCCGAGGGGGCTGGAGCCGGACCTTTTTTTCTTTTTTTAATCATCAGAAAGATTTTCCTATATATGCGAATATAATATACCCGATAGTAGAAAAGTGGTGTAGTCAGTATAACCTGGCAATAACCATCAGTGTCAGTGAGTGGTGCCATCAGTCTAGGTAATGGTGCCATCGGTCTAGGAAAAATGTTGCCATCAGTCCGAAGAGGTCCCATCCGTCCAGGTGCCATCGATCCGTGGTGCCATCAGTCTAGTAATCGACCTGACAACTATTGGCTAGACGATCTACAGTCGTCACGATGTATAGTCGTCTCGTGTCAAGGCAAGGTATTGATTCGTTATCCATTGACAAGGAAAATGGCGTAGATTATTTCAGTTGCCCTGAAAGTCAGTTGCTGGTGCCACCGACTAAATGTCGGTATTAATTGTCAGTGAGGGCGCAGTGAATGCAGTGTTTCTACAGTACTTTCCAAGTATACACAGATTTTCTCTGAGCACATCTGTCGGTGGTGGCCTTTTTACGTATTTCATACCAAATAATCAGTGAGCATTCTCTGAGATCTCGTTTCAATTCACTGCAGATCATCTGCATTTCCGACTGCAGATCGGAGCAGAATAATCAGCCAATGGAAACGAGCTTCATCCCTCGTTTTAAAGAATAACGACCCTCCCTGACTCGGTTGGAAGGCGCAGTTTACATGCTGTTCTGACTTTCCAAAGATCAATAATACGAATAGCATGAGTCCCACCACAAACCTCTAAATCCTGGCCCCACCTTCCAAACCACCCACCCACCCATTCCCCACACTCCTACTCAACTAGACTGGCTCCAGTCCCTGCATCCCATGGCTACCTCTTCACCTGCCTAACCCCTCCTCGCTGGGATTTAATGGCCAGTCGGGCAAGGATATATATCATAATAAACTTTATTCTGATTTTCTTCAATTATTTAATGACTGTTCATAATTAGACTTGAGCAAGTCTACCAATCACCCAGACTGGCTCCAGTCCCTGCATCCTATGAATAACCCTCCACCTACCTTAGACCTCCTCGCTGGGATATATGGGCCACTTAGCGAGGATACATATCATAATGAACTTTATTCAGATTTTCTCCAATCATTCAATGACTGTTCATAATCAAAGGGTTAAGCAAGTCTATCTCTCACCCTCACCAACCCACCCATTCCCAACACACCCGCAAGGTCGATTTACTGCCCCGAGACCCGATTGTCACCATCACGGAAACACTTCCCCACCCTCCTCCCACCCACTGCCGCACAGCTGCGTATAAACACCATCCGCACGACACTCCCACCAGGTAGCGCCACTGCGGGCCTTTCCAGAGGTCACGCATCGGTGCACACTGGAATAAATAAACCCCGAGCCCACTTGCCTGGCGCTGGGAGGCATTCGCTGCGTCAGATTTGCAATATCGACTGGTTTTCATTGCAGAGACCAGTTCATGTTTTTCTCTCGTTTTATTTAGCGCGATACGACTCGATTTTAATCTGGATTTAATGGATTAATGGGGCATGCCTACCTGTGTGCCTACAGAGTGTTGTGCGTAAATGGCACCTGCATGGCACACAATGATTTCTGCTAGTTAGCAAATTAACCCCTTTTTAGGGAAGGAGATTTCAATATTGCATTTCTATGGCTGTGGCGGGACAATGTTAAACGTCATTCCCGCGGGCATTGCGGGAAATGCTTTTGTTTTTTGTTTCATCATAATTTTTCGAAACTGATTATGAAATTATGAATATAACACAGACAATTTGGCTGACACAGTATGAACAATTTTGATATTCATGCCACGATATACACTCTCCTATACGCTGTGTCTACGAATATTTTCTTACAAATACGCCCGCATTCAACACCGGCACAGACCACGTATGGCACTCATTTAAAGACAAATGCTGTTGGTTGGGTGATTTCTAAATTCTATGAATTTTTGCAAATAACTCTGGATAATAACAGTTCCATATATTGCCAAATAGAAAATGAAAAGAAATTGGCATGTCACCATGCTAACTTCTATGGGAAGGCCATCTGCAAATTTAAGTGCTTAACTATTGGCGTCTATGGGAAACTACAATATTTTGACTTTGTTTCTAAATGACACTGATGTTCTATTGCTATCTTCAAATAATTCTTAACTATGATAGTGAGAAACATGTACAAATGAGAAATATTAAAGAAGACACTATGTCACCATCCTAATTTCTATGTGAAGGCCATCTGAAGAAGGTAAGTGCTTATCAATTGTTGTCTATGGGAAACTGCTATATTTTCATGAAACCAGATGGCAGCACTAGTGTTGAATTTAGTAGACACAGGGGGCACTGCGATACCTACTTGTATTTGTCTTTAATTCGATGTGTAAACACACACGTTATGGCTGTATTGGGTGTCCAGCATGTGTGAATATATTTATTCTACCCCTCATATCAATGACCATAGAACTGACATGGTGTGTCTGCATGCCACGGTAATGCCACACGATATTGATCTGCCACTGTTGACATATATGATGTTAAAAATATGTGACAGGGTAGGATAAGATCTAAAAATTTCTCAATTTCATATAATTGTTTACATGGTGTTCGTTGTCTTCTGCTACATATATTGCTCAGCTCTGATTCGTGATATCATTCCGCGAAGACATGTTATGGCAAATACACTATCACAAGAAACATTGCGATGTTTCACGATACTTTGTATATTATCAAGAAAGTCAGATAACGATGGATAATTAAACACTTTCAACCTATCAACTCTGATAAGACACCTTCGACCTATCAACTCTAATAGAGAACTGTTTCTACATCAGGTGTCTCTGTCCAACAAGGCTATGAAGGTGACCTTCTGGATACCAGGGGCAAGGTCATCCTCCAGCCGGACAGAGTCTTCAACATCACCTTTCTCAAGGTCAGTGCCATGTTAAACACCTTGACAAAAAACTTTCACACATATATTTCCATAATAATAAGTATAAAGTTCACGATGAATACCTAAAAAAATAAAAGAAATGAATATACTACCAAAGGGAACCGAGATAAAAGTTTGCTTTACAAAATAAATTGAAGGAAAAGGAAGTCTGAGAAATAGCTTCACCATTTCTGAGATTTTCAAAATGCAAGATCATATTCAAAGCATGATCTAAATAAAAAAACAGACATATCGACAGTATCATAATTACATTCAAATAACGGAATATAAAATAAAAATCGTTTTCGTTTTCGAATATACATGTTTTTACAGGTCTGAATCGTTATCAAAATACGATTCAATTCGGTTAAGATTCACTGTCAGAAAGATAATACGGGTTTGAACCGCTATCAAAATACGGTTTAGTAAAAATAGAATTTACGATAAGAAATATATTACGGTAATCCATAAATTTAGGGTATTTCCCTAGTACCCCTGTTGCCAAGGAAATACATCAAAATCTACGGGCATTTTTTGACAATGTGTAATGTGTATTTCGCCTACTTTCTTCTTTTGAGGACTGATTCTCAATATAGCATTGTGCGGTCACTGAGCATTTAAAAGAACAGCACCAACCTCTGTTGGTACCTTCTTTAATTCTTCCTATTCCGATAATCCGATAATTTCAGATGATTGTATCGCCTCATTATGGAGTTACTGTCTGATTGTTTACTGAGAAAAAATATGCTTTATATAAAAAAAAGACTCAATGATGTAACCACAGATCAAATCGGGTTGTAACCGTTCATTTCACATGATAGATAGATTAGAATCGCTTTCAGTGGTCGGAGAATACTGATCGTGGTTGTGGTGTGGTGGTTCATCCTTACCTAGTGAGTAATGTGGACTTCATCTTGTCTGCAGGCTATCGGCGTGACTGTGAAAAATCTCAACTCGGTCTACATTCAGCTGTGGAGGAGAAACTCCTCCAACAACTTCACGCTAGATTGGCAGATCAAGATCGGCAGTTTGCCCATCTTCGGACTTAACACGGTAAGGAGTCACCAGTAGTGATCATGTCGTCAAGCCTGTCTTTACAAAGCCTGCCTACAATTAGCCTCCAGTAAACCACCGATCTGAGCTTTTTCTAACACTTTGCTCAGGAATGAGCAAGTGTAAATAAAAATCAAAATGTACCGTTTAATCACTTCCTGGATAATTGGTCACATATAAGTTCAATAAAATTTTATTTTTGACGTGTATTGATAACTTTGTATTTTATTTCTATTTTGCTTTTCTTATTGACTGTCATAATCAGTATATATGTCTTTTAACTTGTTGACCGAACTGCAACTAATCATCTGGTCAAAACTTAAAAACCTTTTTTATAGTGAACAATTCACCACATCACCGTCCCCTTATCCGGAATTAGACGTGTAAATATTGTACTCACAGACCAGTCACTCGACTTGTTTATATTCTACACACAGACCGCGAACTGAACCTGTTTATAACGTACACACAGAACAGAGACTGAACCTGTTTATAATGTACAAACAGACTGGTAACTGGACTTGTTTATATCATACACGCAGACCAAGGACTGAACTTGTTCATATTGTATACACAGACAAGTAACAGAACTTGATTATATCACACACACACACATATCACACACACACACACACACACACACACACACACACACACACACACACACAGACCAGTTACTGAACCTGTTTATATCACACACAGAAACCAGTAACTGAACTTGCACCTGTCGTAAAAACAACAGACCAGTGTCTGGTCTTGTTTATATCGTACACACACAGACCAGTGTCTGGTCTTGTTCATATTGTACACAGAGACCAGTGTCTGGTCTTGTTTATATCATACACAGAGAGACCAGTGTCTGGTCTTGTTTATATCGTACATACACAGTCCAGTGTCTGGTCTTGTTTATATCGTACACACACAGACCAGTGTCTGGTCTTGTTTATATCATACACGGAGAGACCAGTGTCTGGTCTTGTTTATATCGTACACACACAGACCAGTGTCTGGTCTTGTTTATATCGCACACACACAGACCAGTGTCTGGTCTTGTTTATATCGTACACACACAGACCAGTGTCTGGTCTTGTTTATATCATACACGGAGAGACCAGTGTCTGGTCTTGTTTATATCGTACACACACAGACCAGTGTCTGGTCTTGTTTATATCGCACACACAGAGACCAGTGTCTGGTCTTGTTTATATCGTACACACACAGACCAGTGTCTGGTCTTGTATATATCATACACGGAGAGACCAGTGTCTGGTCTTGTTTATATCGTACACACACAGACCAGTGTCTGGTCTTGTTTATATCGCACACACAGAGACCAGTGTCTGGTCTTGTTTATATCACACACACAGACCAGTGTCTGGTCTTGTTTATATCGCACACACAGACCAGTGTCTGGTCTTGTTTATATCGTACACACACAGACCAGTGTCTGGTCTTGTTTATATCGCACACACAGAGACCAGTGTCTGGTCTTGTTTATATCGTACACACACAGACCAGTGTCTAGTCTTGTTTATATCACACACAGAGACCAGTGTCTGGCCTTGTTTATATCACACACAGAGACCAGTGTCTAGTCTTGTTTATATCGTACACACAGACCAGTGTCTGACCTTGTTTATATCACACACAGAGACCAGTGTCTGGTCTTGTTTATATCACACACAGAGACCAGTGTCTGGCCTTGTTTATATCACACACAGAGACCAGTGTCTGGTCTTGTTTATATCACACACAGAGACCAGTGTCTGGTCTTGTTTATATCACACACAGAGACCAGTGTCTGGTCTTGTTCATATCGTACACACACAGACCAGTGTCTGGCCTTGTTTATATCGTACACACAGACCAGTGTCTGGTCTTGTTTATATCACACACAGAGACCAGTGTCTAGTCTTGTTTATATCACACACAGAGACCAGTGTCTGGCCTTGTTTATATCACACACAGAGACCAGTGTCTGGTCTTGTTTATATCACACACACAGACCAGTGTCTAGTCTTGTTTATATCACACACAGAGACCAGTGTCTGGTCTTGTTTATATCACACACACAGACTGTTACGTGTCCTCTACTTGTTCTTACATACACTATCGCCACCTTGTGTATCGTGACAATACTACATATAGTAGCCCCCTCTAGTGAATAAACAGACACACTACTAGTTTCACTTCATATTGTTGTTCTACCAGTCACTCTACAAAGTCTACCCTTCTGAGCTGCTCATAGACCCACAACCACGCAACATGGTGGCAGCGGTTGAAGATTATTGTTAATGGAATGACACAAACAGGTGGGGAATGCCCAAACTCTATATTTCTCAAATATAGGCCCCTCTGAAGTGAGACCACATGACTGAGTGATAATAGGGGACATCTCCCATATGCTCAACACTAGCTGTGTAAACCATTACACTAGTGAACTCTCTGACTTGCTGGACAACTACTCTGTGTCTCAAGTATAATTGCAAGTTGTTCCACAACTGATTTCCTGCTGTGACTGGTGTTGGAGCTTCATAGTGTGGTGGTGGTACTTATTAGACTGATCTTCTGGGAACTGCTGTTGGTGCTGGTCTGAACCATCATTAGCACTTCCGCCTGTTTACTGCACTTCATATGACTCTTCTGAACTCTGTGTTTTAATAATTGTGGTAGTGCAAAGGGTCTGGGTTGCCTGAACTCTGTGTGTGTGCTAATTCCTCCATTTTCTGCTAATAATGGTTGATGCACAACCCATTCCCCTAGTCCATGGGATCAGGCCACCACAACCACTCACCCTAGACTCTAATATTACTGAAAATTGGAAGCTCTTCAAACAGAAATGGAAAAACTATGCTGTCATTGCCCAACTTGACAGACAACCAGCCGTGTATCAGGTCGCTCTACTCCTCCATAAGCTTGGTGATGACGCCCTCCATGTATACAATGGGTTTGATTTCATGACGCCTGAGGCTCAACGAACCGTCGATGAAATCCTTGAACGATTCGACCAGTTTGCAGTTGGAGAGGTGAACGAGACGTATGAGCGTTTCATTTTCAACAAAAGGGCCCAAAATGAGGGTGAAACTTTTGAGAGTTTCTACTCGTCCATCAGGTCTCTCATAAAAACGTGCAACTATTGCGCCAATTGTGTTGACTCTATTTTACGGGATCGGATCGTTATTGGCATACATGATTCTGAAACTCAGACATCACTCCTGAAAGAAAGGAACCTAACTCTCCAGCGGGCAGTCGACACATGTAAATCTGCCGAGAATGCCTCGACTCAAGGCCGTGCCCTCCGTCCCGACCCGGTGCACAAAGTCGCTGCCACGAATGGCTACCGACAAAAGAAAACAAAACCGTCAAGAGACAAGATGAGAGCCAGTCACAAAGGCCATGATCCAGATGAGCGAGAGTGCAAGTTCTGTGGTCGCACCCATGTCATGAAGAAGGAAAAATGCCCAGCCTGGGGCAAGAAATGCTCATCCTGTGGCAAGGAAAACCATTTCCACTACAAGTGCCCAACTGACAAAAGGAAAGTCCACAACATTGAAGATCAGGAAGAGGAGACCTCTGACGAGGAATGGATCAACATTGTTCATGAGATTGATGCTGTCCACTCAAAAGCCTCTACTCAACTTAAAGGCAGGATGCTGATCAATAACAAAGAAGTCACCTTCCAGATTGACACGGGTGCTACAGTAAACATTCTACCAGAAAAATATGCTGCTAACATCCAGCCCACATCTAGGACGCTCCAGATGTGGAATGAATCAACATCAAAACCAGTCGGTGTCTGCCGTCTCTCCATACGCAACCCGAAGAATATGAAGAAGTACTCAGTCGAATTTATTGTTGTAAACAACAAGCGTACCCCCTTACTCGGGTGGAAGACAGCAGAGAAAATGGATCTGCTCCGCATCATGAACAAAAATCTGGAACGCATTGCGGCCATCCAGCCTCAGCCATCTGCAGAATGCCTTCCTGCTTCACTCAACAAAGAGACCATAATTGAACACTATCCTGATGTTTTCAATGGAGAGCTAGGGCAGCTCCCTGGCATAGCTCATCTCCAGATCAAGGATGATGCTGTCCCTATCATCATGGCCAACCGAAGGACACCAGTGGCCATCAGAGACAAACTGGCAGGTGAACTCAAGCGTCTTGAGGGACTTGGGGTCATCGCCAAAGTCACTAAGCCAACTCCATGGATTAGTCAAGTGGTCATAGTCCACAAGAAGTCGGGAGACCTTAGGATATGCATAGATCCAAGGGAACTTAACAAAGCACTTGTGCGTGAGAGATACACCATGCCAATACTGGAAGACAAGCTGCATGAATTGGGCCAATCTCGCATCTTCTCCAAGGCCGACCTCGCATCTGGATATTGGCATGTCCAGTTGGACCATGACTCAAGTCTGCTCACCACCTTTCAGACCTGCCATGGAAGGTACAGATGGTGCCGTCTCCCATTCGGTACCTCAGTCTCTGCTGAGATTTTCCAGAGGCGACTGCTTGAAGCCCTTGATGGACTCCCTGGTGTCATATGCATTGCAGATGATGTGATCATCCACGGAAAAGATGTAGCCACACACGATCAGAACCTGGACATCTTCCTCCAACGATGTGCCGAGAGAGGGATCAAGCTGAACTGTGACAAATTTGAATTGCGATTGAACGAAGTGACCTTTATGGGCCATCGGATCACTAAGGATGGTCTACAGTCTGACCCTGAGAAGGTCAAGGCCATCAACGAGATGCCAAAGCCGGAGAATCTACAACAGCTACGACAATTCTTAGGATGCATCAACTACCTCGCAAAATTCATGCCACATCTGTCTAACATCTTACAGCCTCTTCTGATACTCACCAGGAAAGAAGTCGCATGGAACTGGTCTGAGAACCAGCAAAGTGCTTATGACAAAGCAAAGGAGTTAGTTACAACAACTCCAGTGCTGGCATTCTATGACCCCACAAAGGAACTCACCATAGAAAACGATGCTAGCGAATATGGTCTAGGGTCTGCACTTTTCCAGGATGGGAAGCCTATTGCCTTCGCAAGCCGCACTCTGACCGATCCTGAAACTTGGTATGCCCAAATCGAGAAAGAGATGCTTGCGGTCTGCTATGGGCTAACCAAATTTCACCACTACACCTATGGTAGAGATGTCAATGTGATCACTGATCACAAGCCTCTGGTTTCTATTGTTCAGAAACCACTCTCCAAGGCACCGAGGAGACTACAAAACTTACTGCTGCGAACACAGGAATACTCATATTCCCTTGCCTACCGAGCAGGAACGGCAATCCCTGTAGCAGATGCTCTCTCCCATGCACCACTTCCTGGAAAGAAGAAAGGGGAACTAGTAAACAACATTTTCTTCACACCAATCAAGATGGATAGGCTATCTCAAATCCAGATGGCAACTCAAGCTGACGACACCCTAATGACCCTGAAAAAGGTCATCATGGCCGGGTGGCCAAACATGAAGAGAGATGTAGTGCCTTCAATAACTCCCTACTTCGACTACCGTGATGAGCTAACAGTTCAAGATGGCATCATCCTACGTGGGGAACGTGTAGTTATCCCACTCTCACTCAGGCCTGACATCAAGAAAAAGCTCCATGCCGGACACCTAGGTATCAACTCTTGCCTTCGTCGTGCACGTGAGCTGGTGTTTTGGCCAGGTATGTCAGCCGAAATACGCCAAGCAATTGAGAACTGTGACACTTGTGCCATGTACTGTGACCGGCAATCCGCGGAGCCACTGGTCATGAACAAAGTACCAGACCGTCCTTATGCAACAGTTGCAACTGACCTCTTTACTATCCAAGGCCGTGAATACTTAGTCACAGTGGACTGCTACATCACTTTCATTGAGGTGGACTACCTGACCTCAACGACCTCTGAAGCTGTGATTTCAAAGCTGAAACAACACTTTGCCCGCTATGGCATTCCCGATACGGTCATAAGTGACAACGGCCCACAATTCTCATCCGAGAGTTTCCATGACTTCGCTACAAAGTGGAATTTCACCCACCAGACATCAAGCCCAGGAAACAGTCAGTCGAATGGAGCGGCAGAGGCAGCAGTGAAAACTGTCAAACGAATGATGCGTAAATGTGCCAAGGCAAAAGAGGATCCATATCTGGGACTCCTGAACCTACGAAACACCCCAACAGAAGGGCTCTCATCCAGCCCAAGCCAGAGGCTCATGGGAAGGAGGACTAGGACCCTTGTGCCTACTACCACTGATGCTCTTAGGCCCAAACAGCCCAAGGATGAGAAACCAGACATGGAAAACAAACGTGCTAAGGCAGCAGAACATCATCTTGCCAGAAGGACTCTCGGCATGTTACATCCTGGTGACAATGTCCAGGTACAACCGACCCAGCCTGGACAAGTAATGTGGAAGCAGGCCACAGTCACCCGTCATCTTGGTGGCAAGAGCTATGAAGTAGCCACTGATGATGGGTCCACACTCAGAAGGAACCGACGACTCCTACGTTCTAAAACCCGTTCTACTGATGACTCCTGCTCAGTTGAGACCCCAGCTGAGCCAACTTGCAGGGCAACCCCTGCCAAACCGCCCCTCTCACCACGCAAGGCGAAACCACCCACAGTCTACGATGGTCCTGTGTGCCCCCCATCAGTCACACCAGGCACTGCCACTGCAGATGCTGTTGAGACCCAGTTGCAGGCAGAGGCCTGCCAGCAGAGCCCGAATCACACCACCCGGTCGGGAAGAAATATCAAAGTCCCAGCTAGATACAAAGACTGAGACAACTTCAAGATGCACTTTTGTTTTTAATGGCTGATAAATAACCCAGTATAAAACAAAGTCATTCTGATATATCTTTTTACCTCTTAGTCAACTACATATCAGTTGAATAATATCAAAGACCTTTTATCTATAATGACTTGTTTTATTTTATCCTTTATACATTTCAGTTTCAGAGACTCTTTGTCTAAAGGAGGGAAGATGTTACGTGTCCTCTACTTGTTCTTACATACACTATCGCCACCTTGTGTATCGTGACAATACTACATATAGTAGCCCCCTCTAGTGAATAAACAGACACACTACTAGTTTCACTTCATATTGTTGTTCTACCAGTCACTCTACAAAGTCTACCCTTCTGAGCTGCTCATAGACCCACAACCACGCAACACAGACCAGTGTCTAGTCTTGTTTATATCGTACACACAGACCAGTGTCTGGCCTTGTTTATATCACACACAGAGACCAGTGTCTGGTCTTGTTTATATCACACACACAGACCAGTGTCTAGTCTTGTTTATATCACACACACAGACCAGTGTCTGGTCTTGTTTATATCACACACACAGACCAGTGTCTAGTCTTGTTTATATCGTACACAGAGACCAGTGTCTAGTCTTGTTTATATCACACACAGACCAGTGTCTAGTCTTGTTTATATCACACACAGAGACCAGTGTCTGGTCTTGTTTATATCACACACACAGACCAGTGTCTAGTCTTGTTTATATCGTACACAGAGACCAGTGTCTAGTCTTGTTTATATCACACACACAGACCAGTGTCTGGTCTTGTTTATATCACACACAGACCAGTGTCTGGTCTTGTTTATATCACACACAGAGACCAGTGTCTGGCCTTGTTTATATCGTACACACACAGACCAGTGTCTGGTCTTGTTTATATCACACACACAGACCAGTGTCTAGTCTTGTTTATATCGTACACACAGACCAGTGTCTAGTCTTGTTTATATCACACACAGAGACCAGTGTCTAGTCTTGTTTATATCACACACACAGACCAGTGTCTGGTCTTGTTTATATCACACACACACAGACCAGTGTCTGGTCTTGTTTATATCGTACACACACAGACCAGTGTCTAGTCTTGTTTATATCACACACAGAGACCAGTGTCTGGTCTTGTTTATATCGTACACAGACCAGTGTCTAGTCTTGTTTATATCACACACAGAGACCAGTGTCTGGTCTTGTTTATATCACACACACACAGACCAGTGTCTGGTCTTGTTTATCGTACACACAGAGATCAATGACTTGTCTTGTTTATATCGCACACACTGGTCTTATTCACAGACCGCTAACTTGTTTATACGACACACACACACACGCAGATCGCGCTGAAGGAGTCGGACTGGGTGGAGGTTCTCCCTGAACACCGTCTGGGCATTTACAACGAGCGGGACCCGGGCCCCATCGTGTACTCGGTGACGGAGTACGGCACGTCCGTCTTCTCCTCCGACACCTTCTCCCGCGCCCGCCCGCCCGCCACCGGCCACACTCACCTCTTCAACCAGCTCAAGTTCCCCTTCGTCTTCAATGTCGTGCTCTGTAACTTTACCGGTGAGTTAAAGCTGAATGTGGTGGACGACTACTGTAGTCGCCAGTAAGTGTATTATTGACCAAACTATAATGGTTTTGGGGTGCCGTTCTGGACAAACCCCTTTCGTCAATATTTTCGTCATACAGTATACCATTCGTACTACAGAATGCATTTCGTCCACGAAATACACCACAAAACCTATATTTCATATATATACCTTTATTTATTGAAAACTATTTTATTTTTACCCAAATTATTTTGTACAGCAAAAACCTATTTCCGCAACGAAATGACTTTTGTCATTCACAAAATGACTTTTGCCATTCACGAAATGACTTTCGTCATTCACGAAATGACTTTTGTCAGTCACGAAATAAATTTTATCATTCATGAAATAAATTTCGTCATTCACAAAAATTATTTGGTCCACTTCCTTCTACCTACACCAGGGGGCGACACTGTACCGATATGGTATAAGTATGGCGCTTCAAGCAGCACAGTGTCGCCCCCTGGTGTATGTAGAAGGAACTTGACAAAATGACTTACGTGAATCACGAAATGAATTTCATGAAAGACGAAAATTATTTCGTGATTGACAAAAAATTATTTCGTGATTGACGAAAAGCATTTTGTGAATTACGAAATTCATTTGGTTGACGGAATAATTAGTTTGGGACATACAATTTTTGGTAAAAGACTATTTTCGTACAATATTATTGCACTTTGGAATATATTATTTGGGTATCAAATATAGGTTTCGTGGTGTATTTTGTGAACGAAATTCACCACGTGGGAGGAAAGGTATACTTTATTACGAAAATAAGGACATAAGGGGTTTGTCCAGACCGGCGCCCCATAAATGGTAAACATGTTTGACTGTGGTCAGTATTATTTTCTGTGTTAATAAAATGAAGGGGAAACTATTGTACTCTATCCGCCTGGGAGATATGATCGAAAAAGCTCCCATGCCTATGTATCCCCCAGGGTAAATAAAGTTCTTAAAAAGGAAAAGTTATGGGAACTACAGTAAAACCCCGCTTAAGGGGTCACCCTCCATTCCAAGCAAAATGTCCCCTCAAGCAGGGTGTCCCCTTAAGCAGAGCATCCCCTTAAGCGGAGTGCCCTTAAGTGGGGTTAATTTTCCGGTGTATTCCGGTGTATTCCCGGCCTGTGTGTAGAGCAGTCAGTGCACCTGGCACACACTGCTCGCGCTCTACACATGCCCAAGTCGTCGCTCTAAAGGGGTATATACGATGCAGACTCAGGGGAATGGTGGTCAATTTACAAAGTGGGACCCTGCAAGCTACAGGTGGGCCAAAAAAGGTAGTTCTGTGGTGGTTCTTTGTTGGCCACGTATCCCTATCCATCATCGTTGGACCCCCCCCCCCCCCCCCAGTACACAATTCTCATCTAACGACTGATTACAAACATTTTGACAATTTCGCATCTTAGTTTTATACGTGGTTTGTTCTTAGCTTCCCCCTTTTGTATTTTTTTTTGGCGGTGAGCCAAAATGTCGTCAGGTGATAAAAATTTAAGAGCAGCGATATTTATTCCGAACATAACTCGTTGAGCAGGTAGGACCGCGGAGCATCCCTTCAGTAATGATAACGATTGTGTTCGTTCAAGGCTGACTATCAGCTAACCTTTTTTTTTTGCTTCCTTCAGATTGTTTACCGTCTGAGCCTACAACTACAACATTGCTATCTACATCAACCACCATTATGGGTCAAACGGTGAGAAATGCCACATTTTGTACATTGGTATGGAGTTTCTATGTAAATCATTAATAAAGTGAATTATGGGATACATATGACTGAACGTCTATGAACTACTACCCGCTGGTAGAGGTGTAGTATAAGTAATGGTTGGGCTCACTCAGAAGTAGTAAGTGTTCAAGCACACTGTGTCCGTAGTGTACTTCGCAAGAACATAAAATTACATTTTCGTCATATTTTTGGGTATATCATGATAAGAAAACGTAGTCAGTGAGTCTAAAGGCGGTTGCTCAGCCGAATGAGCAGTGGGTACCTTTCGTGTAATCCCTTCGTATAACCCATGGGAATTCGAACCCCCGACCCCTCATGCTCTAGGCGAATACCTCTACCACTTGGCTACCTAGGTTATGTGACTATTAATGATACTACCCTCTGTCCCACGTGACTTACAGGGAGCGAGTAACGAAATGGCAATTGTTTATGATTCCTAATAGCAAGAATATATACGTATATATATGTATATATAGTGATGGAATCGATGTAACATGCTTTCCGCTGTTTCTTTCAGAAAACAATGTTGGTCCCAATATCTGCAAATAACGGTGTTGGTAAGTTTAGTGTTATCTACGTTATCTCTATATAAATGTTGTCAATTCGAATCGTCAAACTTTGGTTGATCATGATCTTCAGACGTGATGTATTATGAGAAAACAGGGTTACTGAGCCTGTAGGGATGGCCATTCGAGGTCTTTTGACCCAAAAATATGGCCAGACGCCATAGGCAGGAGGGCCATATTTTTTAGTCAAAAGACCAAGACTCAGGCCATCCCTACAGACTCAGTAACCCTGTTTTCTGTTTCCGCAAAGTTCCGCTGACTGACAGCAGAGCCGCCAATGACCTCATTATCAGGGTTTCCCAGAGCGTAGAGAAGCCTCAAAAATGACATCATACTATTGGGGTCTATTTATTGTAGTGGGCATGACTTGGCGGCGAGTGTTCTTTTTGATTAGATTCGCATATTTAAGCTGTTTAAATGGTATCAAGTGAACGCCCCACATTAGCTACCTCAACACTTGATGAATACACATGATAACTCATTCAGGGCCATGTGTCAGACGCCTCGAAACTCACGAAGTGTCGGGATCCGCTATTTGTAAATCATCCACCTAGAACTGTGTTGTCCGCCTCTCGGCCAATCAGAATGCGTTATATTTCATAGCTTGCAATATCAGGTTCAAAGCATGCAATATGCTGGTCAAAGCACATGATATGATGGTCAAGGCATGCAATATGTAAACAAGTACAAAGGTACACGGCGTATCACGCAATATGTCAGGAGTTATTATACTATTATATATATATATATAATATTATATTATATTAGTGGTACATATTTACACTGTGTTTGTGTATAGGTATATAAAAATATGAGCAACTAATTCTCACATCATTGGTGAAAGTTGTATAATGCCACACACATTATGGTGCACAATAAGAGGGAGCTGGTGTGTGGCGGGAGAGCCTGTAGACCTTCTCTCCTGTATTTGTATCTGTCAGTACAGTGGTGCCATGGTCCCCTGGTGGAAACACCGTGAACTAATGTGGTAGGATGATCTGCTTGCCCTATGGTTGTGAACTGTTCTGTTTTATTCGATAGTTTCGACCTTTTGGTCTCATCAGGTGATTGGGTCCTTCTAATTTCTTTTTCTCCTTCGATAAAAGGACCTTTTTTGTGGTACAGTCATTGTAGCCGCGTTCGGGTTGAGTAAGGGTTTGGAATCATTTGTGCATTTTTATTTTCCACATATTTACATCTGGAGCATCCTCCGCCCGGTCGTATGAAAATTCCTTCCATTGCGTGGTATTTTATTAACAAGATATTAATGTGAATAGATGGATGAATGGAGAGATTAGGCTATACGCCAGTTTTCGTGTTTATAAACTTTTTAGTCAATTGCTTAATTTCTTGTTTGGCTTTTCACATTTTATAAACCTGCTTTACAAATATTCCATTTTATTTTGCTTTCCATTCATTCCAGTTCTGCTAGCATGAAGTTGAGTAAAGCAAGTGCGATACACACATAATTAATTGACTAAGTAAGAAATCAAGGAGTCAAGCATCACACACAGCTGCTATTTTTTCAACTACCATATCAACATATCTCTTTGCTGTCATTTCATTCATTACCTGACTATAGTATACAAATGTGATAAAAATCTTATTATTAAAGGTTGCCAAATTGAGATACACCACACAACCACGATGGTGCACTGCAGAAGACCCAAACCGGGCCCTCAACACTACATCTCTAGTGGTATTTCTATTTAGATAGCTCACATCACCCAGGTTGACAAAGTGAACATCATCGATATTGATACGATCATGCTTAGTCTCAATGAAATTAAAAACATTTTTGACAACATCAGTATAGCCAAGCAACCAATGAATCAAGGCCACTGGTAATTGTTTTACAATAGATTGTTTTATGCTGGATGAGATGGTCCTTGCCAGTTCCCATGCAGACATCCCTGGCTGGATGTTGTCCTGCATGGGGAGGAAACTGAAGTATGCTCCCATATAATCTGCAGGTACTCTGCCAGCAATGTGTGGTCTCATATTGACAGTAGGGCCATTTCGAAGCACTGTACCAGGGAGTATTTGTCCATCTTGTGCCAACTCTGCATAGGCCATGCCAGCTACAGCTTGGAGAATTCCTTGGACTGTTACTTTATGCTTCTTGCATGCAGCCAGGAGCTTTCTAGTCACATTCTCAGAAATTTCCACTGGCAGAAAACATCCTCGTTTTGGTAGTGATGAGTTTCGTTCAAATTCAAGTGTATGCCTTTTTACAAATTCTGGTGTTGGGTCTCCATGATGGGCTAACATCTCAAATAATTTGGGCCATTTTGATATCAGAAGTATAATAGATTGTTTGATATGAGTCCAGAGAGAACGCTTTTCTGGTGTACCAATGTATGCATCAAGTGGTGGTAGGAGTTCATGAGGCGTGAGATTTGTGTCAACATTGTTCATTGTATCATGTAAGACATCTATGAATTCACCAAATAGTTTCATATAGGATGTACCGTCAGCGCATAGATGAGAGAAGCCAAATGCACACGCTGACTGGTATCTATATTCTGACTCATCCTGATCGTCATCTTCATACGATGCATGTGGCACAAATACCACTCTCCAGAGTGGTCCCGAGTCGAAATCATGCACCTTTAAAAGGTCATCCTCAACAATTTGTTTCCAATCCACATCATTTTCAACTCTGAAATTGATCTTGATGTCTGTCATTGGGCGAAAATAAAGGCAGTTTTTGTTTTCATCCCTAGCAACACACATGCGCAAGAGAGGGTGTCTCTGAGGAAGCTTCAGTAGAGCTCTGTGTACAATTTTCTCAGTAAGTTCTTTCCTGGACTTGATGATGATTGCACTTGCAAGATTGATATGGCAGTGCTGACTTACTTCATAGATCAATTCCTCATACTTCCCCAGTCTCCTTGTTCCTTTTCCAAACTCATCCATATAACCATCCTTCCAGACCCATTCCTCTTCTGTGAACCAATGAAAAATCTTCATCACTATGTATGTACAGGTGATTCCCAAGGTGGTAATGGTAATGAACCAGCCATCAGAGGACCAGACTCCTGAAAAAGAGACGACAGCAAACTAACTAAATTTGAATTATCCAAAAGAATAATAATTTCAGGGTAATATACGAGTTACATCACATAATCTTTCATTAATGGTTTCATCTATAATTGTCAAATAGGATTAGTGATATTCCATTAAGTCTTATACATATCAACATTATTTATTAAAGGAAGTTATATATTTGCATTGACAAGAGCGATAGTTGATGGCAAGTACCTAGAACCATAACCGGGTTTTTTTACACATACCGTTTTTTTACCGGTCCAAGGTTCAAAATTTCATTTGGTTTTCAACTATGGGCATACTATAATCACATCGAAGTTTCATTTTATCTAGGCCCATGGTCACCAATGGTTTACAATTTATAGATATGTAAACATAAACAAGAAACACTTGTTGTGAAGATGACAATGAAGTTCTAATACTAATGTGGGAGTAGAAATATCTACAATGCCAATTGACCATCTCTTACCTAAACTGGGCACATGGTTGTTTAAGCTCCTGAGTCCACCTCTCTTCCCACTGCCCCCCATTGAGAATTGATCACATGCATGTTGTATCTCATACTGGTTCCCTGCCCAAATGAAATAAGGGGCTAGCAACTACTTCTTACATAATACCACACAGTAGAGAGAAATACTAGAGAAAGAACTTGAACTTACTTGAACTGACAGTGACGCCACCTGTCTTGGCTCAACATAGAATTGCACAAGTCTTTTTTTCTATTCTCCTTTTCTAGTGATTTACTACCTTCAGTGCTTTATTCTGAAGAAAGACTGCTGCTGAATGTTTTACAGCAATCATGTTGTACTGGTTGTAAGGCCTGCAAGCCTAATACAAGTCCAGATAAAATAAATGAAGTACAAAAGAAAAGTATACAGGGACTGAGGCCAGTCTAGGCTATGTAGTCTCAGTCTACCTTTGTTGCACTCTCCCAGCAGATCTTTTACGGAAATAGAGTACATGAACTCTGCTAGGAGAGTGCAAGAAATGGAGGCGTTACCCATAGTGCACCATAAAAATGGAACCCGTTACCTGGCCTATAATGTGACTAGGCCAGGCCTCCAGGCTAATCTCATACCTGACCGTGATGTACACATTCACATTGGGTTGTGTGTCTGGTGGAATCCGCATGTTCTGTTTTTCAGCAACAGGATGGGTTTCATTCAGCTATAACCTGCCTATATCTAGCACCCATTACTGATGACTAGCAGGAGTATCCCGGCCCCGTGAGCTTTATAAAGGGAGTAGTGCTAATAATAAACACTACTACCTCACATATGGTGGAGTAAATGAAGACTCTAGGTCTATGTCCATATCCATAACCAGTCCTGAATATGTCAGGATAACGACCTTCCAAGTTTGAACAAAAGGTTCCAGAGCAAAACAATGCTTACCCGATGTATCCATGACTAAACGATACGTTTAGTTAGAACTGAAACGTAGTACTCCACAGATAGGACTAGTTCGAGGAGTGTTATATTCAGGAGTGTAGCTGCACCGAGATAATACGCGGGCTAGCAGCGCATGCCTGTAGTTGACCTCGTAAAGGGTCAAGCCGTGACACAGATTGACGTGAGACAGTTGAATGTATCTAATGATATGACCGTGGACTAAGGAATTGGAGTGGAACATGCTCATATATGTATATACGTACGTCTCGTATAAGAAAACAGTAAGCATTATCATGTCCTTTGACAAATAACCTTAAGAAAATAATTGAATTCAATGTAAATTAAAGACATTTTATTAAGTACTATAAAAACGATAGATGAGGTACCACACAAAACCAGACTCGTTTCCATTTCAATAAAGTTTTTTTGGGGGTAAAGTTTTCTGTTATTGACGTCATCAAATATTATACAATCAAAATTATTCCTACCATGTCATATATTTGGTATACACATAGTTTTGAGTTCAGATACAGACATGTAGTTCCAGTAGTCAATAAAGGAGGCAACTGACATCAATCCTGTGTCGGGTTGGTATTCATGTCAGTGACTAAGAAATAATAACAAGTTTTGTTTTTCCCTCACACACACCATTATAGGATACAATAGACTGCAATCGAAAACAAGGCGGTTGAGTCGCATGGTATCATTTGGTTGCTATTAGCTGGTAACGACTACTTGAATTTGACAGTGGTTAAATGATAATGACATGAGAATGCTATTCATCTATCAATGTATTACTGGAACATTTTCTTTCATCACAGTTTTGGTTATGTTTTTAAACTCTTTATAAGTTGATGTAAAAGTGTTTTAATGATGATAAATGGATGAGTTAGAGTCAATCTGATGGATGATAAGTGTATCGTTAAAATGCTCGACGTGTCGATAAACTTAGTTGATCTTCATCGAAAAAAGTAATATTAAATGTTATTGTCATAATAGTTGATATTTCAGTTAAATATTGAAAATTGGAATTCAAATATATGAAATATTACAAGATTATTTTTTAATAACAAAAATTGAATTTAATAGAATTGAATATAAATTAATGAAGTGGGAACAAAGACAACTGACCTGGCATTTAATCTGATAATTGTTACTCACTCCCAGACTCAAGAATCGGCGGCGGTGTAATACATGTTTCGTTGAGATCATTGTGCAAACTTCTACCATTGGATGGGTTTCCCTTCCTCAGCGTGTTGGATTGGCGTCATTCCGTCGGAATTTTTTGTTTGTTGATATTATCCCATAATACTGCACTAGCATCTCTCCTATTTTTTTGCACTTTTTGCACCACCTCTCTGTCTTGTTGCATATTTTTAATTATTCAGTAAAGGGAATGAGTACATTCATCCAATCAGGACGTTCTTCCATGCATATAGCTAATTATGTTAATCTATCATGGTATACCACAGTATCCAAATATGACAATAAAGTTTAGAAGCTGTGGTACTTGTTTTATGACTTACATACTCTGAGAGGAGCTTAACCTTATGAAGGGTATGACGTTTATTAATGGTAACATCCAAAGTTTATATGGAAGACCTAACCAACTCAGATATGTGCTCGGAAATATCTATTTTATAACCATTACCGAAACCTGGTTTACCGAAAAATACTCCAACAATATGCTTAACTTGAACAATATGGTACTGTTTAGAACTGATAGGAACTACGAAGAAGAAAAGATCGAATTGTAAATTAATTTTTATCTCTATTCATTACAGTTCACGCTAAGCATAGGTGGTGTATTTATGTGGGTGTAAAGAAACCCCCCAAAAGATATGTTTACATGGTGGCCGTGTTTACAGCCAAAACGAACCCGTGAAGTAACTTTTGAAACCGTATTTACGCCTTAAACGCCAAAAAAACGTATTAGGCTTCAGATGTGAAAAGAATAATTGTGTTTCAGATATGGCGCCGACCGCTGTAAACAGTTTTTAATGTGTTTATCTATATTCTCAAAGTTGTATGTATATAGATTCATTGTTTCCTATTATAATTTTACAAATCTTGGAAAATGATGTCCCAAGGCATTATTCGTCGCTTGTTGGAGTATCTCCAGTTCATATAGTTGAAATGTTAGTTTCATGGCATGGATAGTAATGTATAGAGTATTGCTCATTATACGAATACAAAATCAGTTATAATCGGACTCTGGATAGATATTGTAATGGTTGTAAATATACTTACCAAATATGTCAATGTCTGAACGGTGAGAGTTGTTGGGTGTACAGAATACAGGGAAATTTTCACGGGGGTGTAATTGCAAGCATTACTCAGTGCCCTCTTGTTTGATTCAAAATGGTGAAGCTACCACTCTGTCATCCAGAACAGGCCCGTTTAAGAACTGGATGAAACAGATGGTTCTCAATAGACTTGCTTAAAGGCATATCAGACAATTTGGCTTGAAAATTAAAACCCATGTCAATTCCCTAAACATTTAATATGATGATCTCCATGTTTATCGGAACACATATCTAACTTAAAAATCGGGGGTCACAGTGCTAGTTTTTGATTTACAGATCAATATCATGCTAATTCTATATCAGAATATATAGATATTCTAAAAAGTATTTTTTCACATAGTGAAACCCATGTCATTTTCCTCAAATTTTCACAGAATATAAAACAAATATAGTATTACTTGTTTAGGTTTTAAAAATCATAGGTCACCGTACTTATTTTTGAAAGACCTGAAGCAAGTAATCTTTTTTGGTACATTTACTATGTAATTCAAGCAAATGTAAATTGGCCTACTTTACCGATTAAGATTGGATAAACTGGACAAAAGGTTAAATTAACTCGCGTGGAAATAAAATGAATCCAAAGAAACCAGTTTTGACTAATAATTGAAATTATTTCAACAATACCAGTTGGCGCCACTGTGAATTGTAGGATATGCCTTTAAGTCTTATGATGACCGTTGAGCGAGAGATGGCTGCTTGGAGGGAGGCAGAAGAACAGCATGACGGGAGGAGGCTGGGCGGTCCAAGTCATGTGAGGAGGGGGTGTCCTGAGTAATGGCTCGCTCTCCCCCCCTCCTGCATTACACCCATACCGCCGTTTGCCATAATCGGTGGAAATTTAGTTGTCAGGTAGACATGTCATATCAGGGGAGACACGCCCATTAGTTGTCAGGTGGACATGTCATATCAGGGGAGACACGCCCATTTGTTGTCAGTTGGACATGTCATATCAGTGGAGACACGCCCATTAGTTGTCAGGCGGACATGTCATATCAGTGGAGACACGCCCATTAGTTGTCAGGTGGACATGTCATATCAGTGGAGACACGCCCATTAGTTATCAGGTGGACATGTCATATCAGTGGAGACACGCCCATTAGTTGTCAGTAGACATGTCATATCAGTGGAGACACGCCCATTAGTTGTCAGTATACATGTCATATCAGTGGAGACACGCCCATTAGTTGTCAGTAGACATGTCATATCAGTGGAGACACGCCCATTAGTTGTCAGGTGGACATGTCATATCAGTGGAGACACGCCCATTAGTTGTCAGTAGACATGTCATATCAGTGGAGACACGCCCATTAGTTGTCAGGTGGACATGTCATATCAGTGGAGACACGCCCATTAATTGTCAGGTGGACATGTCATATCAGTGGAGACACGCCCATTAGTTGTCAGGTGGACATGTCATATCAGTAGAGACACGCCCATTAGTTGTCAGGTGGACATGTCATATCAGTGGAGACCCGCCCATTAGTTGTCAGGCGGACATGTCATATCAGGGGAGACACGCCCACTAGTTGTCAGGTGGACATGTCATATCAGTGGAGACCCGCCCATTAGTTGTCAGGCGGACATGTCATATCAGTGGAGACCCGCCCATTAGTTGTCAGGCGGACATGTCATATCAGGGGAGACACGCCCACTAGTTGTCAGTTGGACATGTCATATCAGTGGAGACACGCCCATTAGTTGTCAGGTGGACATGTCATATCAGTGGAGACACGCCCATTAGTTATCAGGTGGACATGTCATATCAGTGGAGACACGCCCATTAGTTGTCAGTAGACATGTCATATCAGTGGAGACACGCCCATTAGTTGTCAGTATACATGTCATATCAGTGGAGACACGCCCATTAGTTGTCAGTAGACATGTCATATCAGTGGAGACACGCCCATTAGTTGTCAGGTGGACATGTCATATCAGTGGAGACACGCCCATTAGTTGTCAGTAGACATGTCATATCAGGGGAGATACGCCCATTAATTGTCAGGTGGACATGTCATATCAGTGGAGACACGCCCATTGTTCACCATAGTACTTAGGTACCATAATGTGCATTTCCACCTGCCAATTATGACCGCCGATTAAGATATTTAGCACCACTGACCGCCTATGTGGTATTTTTTGTGCAATAACCTTCAGGGGAAAACAAAGCACAAGCAACTAAGCCTTTTGAGGCCACCTACAGAATCAAACAAGGTTCAATTAATCAGTGGAAGTGACCAAGATCTTGTCAATGACCATCTCCATTTTCGTTTAAAAACAGAGTTTTTCTTACTGCCAATGATTTTTATGTTACCTTAGTAAGATCAACCCTCAGGCTTGTCAGGTCATATTTGCCGTGATGCCTCGGTCTGGTTAAGCACCTTTGCCTCATACTTACTGCATATGATAGATATGTCGGCAATATATCGCAAGGTGTTGCGGTGGAGCACACACAACATTGCAAAAAAGTATGTGTAACATCACGCAGGATGTGTCGTGACAAAAGAAGTACGACATATTGCGACACTGCCAAATATAACAAGATGAACCAAGATATAATACAGCAAATCTGATGTTGACACTCAATTGTTTCAGGAGGTACGGAGCACCCGCTCATGAACGGCACCTTCCTGACCGTTCTCCTTGTGTGGCTAATCGTCGTGTCGTTCATCGTCATCACTGTCGTCATCGTCGTCATTTACCTCAACGTCAGAGACAGTGGCGCCATCACCAAGGCCGCTGAGGACAAAAGGTGACTTTTTTTCTCCTTAGATTAAAAAAAGACAAAGTACAAATTTAGAAATATCATAAAATATGAGTAACAATTGCTGGACTGTAAATTACTCACGAAAGGGATTTTTCCGTGCCTGTACGTACCTTCTGTAATGTACCATGATGAACCATGGTGAAAGGTCGCGATCGACCTCTAAATATTCATGATGAATGTAAGTAAGTATAGGGCACAGAGTGATTGGTACTTCCGTTATCATCCTCCAGAAAATTGTAGGATAGCGTCAGTGTAGTCGGGAAACAACCTCTACGTACTTCTGTCTACGACGGGACAGAGGGAAAAGTAACTGGGTGTTCAATCTGATAAGTGTTACAAACTCACAGATACTCAAACATACCTGCCCCTACGCCGTCAAGCGGGAGGTGCGTATTTACAAATCCGGGAGTGAGTTATAGTTATGAGATCAAACGCCTGGTCTATTTTCCCTTCGTTTAGACACCTTGAAATATTTCAAATTCATAATATTTTATCAGTATTCAATGTCAATTTTGGGCACACAGAGCTAGTCCATGGATCGGTGCTGATACAGCCCTGCTATGGCAATGCAGACAAGTAGTCTTTACTATGGCTCCGTACTTTATTCTCTTTTTAATTCTTATTCTGTAAACTTGGTCATAAAGATATCGCGTCATTACCTGTATAATTTTTCGGTCATATTTATTCAATTCCTGTGGTTTTTTTTGCTCTTGTGGTCCAGTTATGCCGTGACGTAGCAGGCAAGGCGTGCATGTCACACTTATCAGTAAGATTAGGACCGACGTGCACATGTGTATAACGAATCCAGGGATGACATTTCCTGCGAGAGTCTGCCAATCCCGTTTAATAGCCGTTTGATAATCCTCATTAATAGACTAGTTTGAGTTACCGAAAATGTTTGTCGGGGCAAGACATGCCTGTGAGGCTGTCTTGGGGACACTTGAACTATTTACTTAGAGGTGTTTTTAAAACTAAGAACGATAAGAGAATTGATCTTATCGTGGCCTTTGTTGCATTCTTGTAACCTAAAGTGATTCGTCTTTATTGAGGACGGTCTGGGAAATAGCTTTATTGATAGGTTAGAAATTTGCATGTTTTCGTTTTTTTGCTAGGTGGGTTCAATCCTTTATGATCAAAGGTTTTCCACTAAGATAGGTGAAAAGTAGATAATATGAATTGCAAAGGTTGTCCTGAATAGTAGGAGGTGTCTTTAAAACTAAGAACGATAATGACTGGAGGACTACGATTAGGACTAACCATGAACGATACTGACAAGGATCTCGATGTGGTTACGTTGTTTAAACATGGTTGTTTAAGTTGTTATCGTTCAAACCTTTCAGGTCTTAGTGGAAGACATATCTTTGTGGACAGGCAATCAGATTGAGGTTTATCAGCACACGATTAGGATTTGTTCTCCACGAGGATTGTCTTTGGTGAATGACCAACTATGATTCTAGTGGAGGACAGATTTTAGTGGAGTACAATACAATGCCATTTTACAAATAAGCTTTCTTTGTAACTCTATTATAGAATTATGTATGAGAAATTATGAAAATAACATCCAGCTACACTTTATGCTGCCATTTTGAGATGAGAGACACATCATGAAGTGTCCTTCCGAAGGATTGAGGTCAGGAGAAGGACACAAATTGATGGACAACACTCATTTAACGTGATGACTCGCCCTTCCTATTCATTGTCCTCCCACGAACTCTCTTATCCTTTTCACTGTCCCCAGATATCAAACGGCCCCCAGACCCCTATTTATCTACTATTGTCCTCCTCTCACCTTGGCTTTGGCTTTATCATTTCTGATATTATTCACTAAGTTCCTCCTAGTGTCGTATTTTTCACTATAACTATGATAATGACTCGCTCCTTCTCTATTATAAGCCACACAGACTGTTACTTCATATACTTTGAGATCTTAAATACACTTATAATTTGCTTGCTCTATGTCAAATTCTTCCATCTCCTTTCTAAATTTCTTCTCTTCTTCTGTTCTTTTTACTTCCCTCTCGTTACAGTTACCAGATACGCTTGTAGCGTTGGAGATGTGGCGAGCGATTTCTGTCTTATATGGTGTTTCCACTTGCCGACGAAAACCCAACCGATGATTTCCACGCTGTACAAAATTCCTTCAGTGGTTTTTGTTTATTGTCGGTGGTACATAATCAGTAACCTGTACTGCTCTCATGTGTTTCCATTTGCCATTTCAATGTACACCTATAAATGACTTTTGGTTGTAAACGGCAGACCGCCACCACTTAAATTAACCCCTTCAGATTTCATCCGTGGGCTCAAAAGTTGGTCAGTGGTGCAATTTTGGCTTAAAAGGGAGTGGAAATCTGTTGATCATTTCTGTTTTCACCTGACGATTATTGCGCAGAATGTATCGCATAATCGGTCGGCGGTGCAAAATGCCAATATTGGTGGTCATCATCGGCAGGTGCAAACGCCACACAAGGCAGAGTTAGGACAAGCAGGATACGTCGCCACACACGGACGAACACACACTGGATGCTGATTGGCTTAGTGAGGCACTTGTCCACTAAGCTGTTCGTGCCTTTCTGTTTCAGGTCTGATTCCCTTTACTAAGGTATGACTGTAGGACCCATAGTTCGCACCCGAGTTCAAGAACCTATATGGAACAGCATCACCATGCCTTACACGATACAGAACGGGAGGAGGGACTTGTATTCGTTTCTTGAAACATTTAACTCACTCCTAGTTTAGCCATAGGAATAACCACATTAAAAAAACACTCATTGATCACCCCAGTAAAGTGACAATACTATGGTCATGGTCCTGGCGGAGTGATGTGAGATGACGTCATGTGCAAATGACCAATCAGCGGCCAAGATTTCAGACAGCGGCCAAGCAGACAAGACATCAATATCGAGATTTTAATGTTCTTAATTGGATTTCAGAAGTAATTTGAATTTTTCTGATATTGTTCTGTGATTTAATATAATATCCTCAGAAGGGTGAGATAAATCCAGAACCATACTCTAATCGTAAAATAACCAATACTCCACGCGTTTTGATGTGCTGTAACTGTCACTCGGCTTTGCTTGATAATGATTGCAATGCATCCAAAACTGTGGAGTATTGTGTGTTTATGCGATTCTCGATCCACTTCTATACAGATGTGTAGTTTCACTGCTTTTTGTGGTGCGTTTCTTCTTCAGCAATGGGACATGCTTAATTTCTTATACGAAGTCTCAGTGCGAATTTGAGTTTCAGAAATCACATTTTATATTGTCCCACGCGTGAACCATGCCTGTTCCTTTCTTAATCTTGAGTTTATTTACGATACAAGACCTTTGTCAGAGTTCGGTGAATAAACGTGAGACCCATCGAGTTTTGTATCAGGTACAGCATGGAATGTTGTTCTATATTTATTATATACTCTAAATTGGTGTCCATTTGGAGGTGAAGTCTACATTCAACAGATAAAGCCCGTTTCTATTAGACAACAAAAATGGCGGAGTATGTTTAGTTCGCGTACAAGCCTGTTTCCATTGGCTGTCACTCACCGAGCTACAGCCAGGAACCACGGACGGACCTTTATCACTGCTGATGCAATACCAGTCAATCGAAACAGGCTTTTAGCATAAAATTCTACGCCCTTTTCGTCGGCCAATCGGAACGGGCTCATATCTCAACGTGTGCCGTATAAACATGTACGGCACAAGGTGCCTTACATGGTATTACGGGATGTGGAGTAGCAGTGCTTCCTAGTAAAAGTACGCACACGGGTATATAATAAACATGATTGATTAGATAGACACGTTCAGCACATAGCGACAATTATCAGCTAGATAGATTTATAGATGTAGACTGTTTATGTCTGAGACTGTGCAGTATGCCTTTCCGTAATCCAATTGCTGAAGTCGTGTGGTAAAAATGTGTGTTTAGTTCTTTGGAATTACTATTTTGTGCCATCTGGATATGACAAAGACCCAACAAGACACAAAGAGCTTGGGTTGTTATTTAGCTTTAAGTGACACTTCCTCAATCTAAGACGTACAGTTATATCGGGAATTGCTGGATTGCCCAATACACATTTACCAATTTCGGAACATTGATGTACCTCTGTCAGCGACTAGGGTAATTTGTGTAAGGCAAGCCATCCTGACGGAGTCAGCCCCAGTCGGTAAATGTAGGACAGCTAGGCAAGGGTCAGCCAACGATGAGTGAAACCCCCTGCTTGAGATGTTCTATTGTTGACGAGTTGTCGTTCAATGTTCCTAAATCGGTCACCAAATGTATATCAACATGTTGTCAACAGGACGTTGGTAAATGGCCTTTGATTGTGTGACTGACACAGGCTGAAGGGTTACGTAATTTGCCTGTGACAAATCCTGAATAAGTAGTCGTGTAGAAGAGGTTTTGTGCATCTGCGTTATGCCCAGCATTTATTGTACATTGTAACGCAAAATCATGACCACAACAACCTCCTGCTCTTGGCCTCTTGGCAACCGCTACATTTAACACCCTGTAACATTCTCTACTAAGGGTGTGTGTACTCAGCATAACTGTCATTTATCTCAGTGCTAATAGTGCAGCAGAATCATACAAAAAAAAGGGTTCACTTCATTCACTTCAAAATTTGAGTAGGGGCCAAGCTAATTTTTTTCAATATGACTGTGAAATCCAATATGGCCGCCAATGCCATAAAAAATGAATACTTAAGTGTATTTTTCTTTGAATGGACATTGAAATATTCATTACATGCAATATCAAATTATAGTCAAGCATGGAGGAAATACTGATCTACAACTTTTAGGCATTTCTATCTGTCAGCCATCTTGAAATCTAGAATGACTGCCAAATTCAGCCCTGAAACCTATGTGAAATAGCAACTCAGCTATTCTTCATCATATCTTTTAGTATGACACCTTTAGTTTAGGGTTTTAGGTCACAAATCAAATGCAATAATCAGAATTTGGCGACAATCAATATTTGATAAGTTAGGGAAGTCTATTAAGGATGGAGACTAGGTGGACACAATGAAAAAAAAACCTACTGTTGCACATGATCACATTATTTTAAATGACATGATGATCAATTTTATTGGCAACTTATCTTGCCACAACCTTAAGTATGACATCTTTATATTAGGATTTCTGAAGGACACAAGTACAAACCAACAATCAGAAATAGAGTATGACTAATAGTTTCTCCAATATAAAGGTATAACATTGAAATAGTTGTTCACCATAATGAAGGCTGTAACTATTTTCATCATATTTCTAATGGTATGATTGTTTGTGTCATTCCCTCGAATGGAACTTGGACATAATGGATAACCAGTATATTTGGAGATGAATGCTTGCTATAAGTGCTCAGTATATGTTACTTATTGATGACTGAAAAAGGAATCTAGATTTGGAATGATCTGAGGCACCTCTACTGCATTGACATTCACAGTTCCATTGGCATTTACAGAATGTTGAGCACAAGGTTTAGGTATACTGTCCACTCAAGAATCCACTTTTGAGATGTATTTGTCTTCCAACCACAGTGAACATATTCTGTAAGCTTAGGAATGTTTGGTAGAGTTTGCCCCAGTCATATCCCATGTTGAAAGTTGGCCTTACTGTATTTTGATAGAAGGCAACTAATGGTGGTGGTATAAAGTCAATTGCCTTTCTCTATGACTATCATCATTTGAGGTATGTTCATAAATCAGGGCAACAAATTTCTTAATTGTTTCCATTTGTTTCTGGATAGATTCAGGTGTTTTGCATAACTCCAAGAAAATATTCATAACTACAGGATAGACAGTGTATGTTTCCAAAGCAGTCTTCTTCTCTTTGTTTAACCCATTCAAGCCGGGTGATGCCTTGAGGTATCAACCAGGGCTTTTTTATAAAAAAAACAACCGTATATTTTGTAAATGATGCCTCAAGGCATCACCTGGCCAGCACCGGTTGATGCCTTGAGGCATCATTTACAAAATATACGTTTTTTTTTTATAAAATTGAAAATAATGGCTTAATAAATTTGAAACTTTCGGAGAATGTAGATATTAATCATATTTTATTTTTCTAAGTGAAATGAAAAATAATGATAAGTATCGCATGTCATGTCACATGATCCAAAAACCAAATTTTCACACTAGGCCTATGTACCCGGTCTCTAGTGGGATACATTGGCACTAGTACCCGGCTCCATGGCTGTAGCCCTGCCGTGGGTACCCGGCGCGATATGGTTAAGACAGCTGAAGTTATATCAAGTGAATGCATATAGCATCTATAGAGACAATTGGGGAATCAATGCTTCTATGGACTTTACCTGTTCCAGAAAATACCACAGATTCAATGAAAACTGTTGGAACAAAGCCACACATAGCACAACTACATTAGAATCTGCTGCACAAATGAGAACTCATTTGCATTCAGCATGGCCAAGATTTACCGAATGAAGCAGTATTCTTGTATCAGTTGCCTCTTGTTTGCAAGCTCACAGTGAAGATACACTAATATTTACTTCTCCAGATATTTTCTTACTTACCCGCTTGTCTACAATCTACTCTTTACAAATTCCTTCTATAGGAGGTATCCTCATTGGTTTTTTGCTCAGCTTCTTAAGCCTTTCTATCTTTCCTGTCTAGCAGATGCTGTAAAGCTGTCTAATTCAGATAATGTCTACTCTTGGTGCATTAATGTAAGGCAGGAAAACTGTTTCAGCAAATTCACCTAATGTCTTGGTATCACTATATTGCCCACAGCAGCACTTTCAAATATGATACATCAACTTCTGAAAGATCACCTTATAGTTGCTGTCCCATTTTGTCTAGATATAGAACAATATCTGATTTTGTTTGTTGGCACAGCTCTCCAAATTTGAAGAGTGATGATGGATAGATCTCATTTTCATCATGATAGAATTCACCTCCATCACAAACCTGGCAGGAAATATATAAGAGAGCATTGATTTTGTAGGGATCTGACTAGCTCTTTATCATTTGATTTCCTTTATATTATTGGACAAACAAACAAATATTTCTTGCATTGGCTTGTTTGTTTTGTCTGTTTGGGCAAACTACCCATACTTGTAATGATTTATGCTGAAGATACTAGATCTTTCCCTATTATACCTTTAATATCCAAGACAAATAATTCAGTGCTCTGATCAGGAAATAGATTACCTAGATCAGCAATTGTTTGGCAGAGTCTTTCAAACGTTGCCTGCAATGACTTTACTTGTTTCTGGTATTTTACTTACATTTTCTGTTTGATGTAATAAACAACATCTTCAAACTCATGAACTACCCATCCATTTCTAGTTACCCAACCATAAATGAGTTAGTTGTGCTTTGCCATAGCATGGTGTTACTCAAAAGCATAGTGTATATCCAAATATAAGAAGCTATGAGATAGCTTTCATCACAAAGTTGCCTTTTTCAAACTTAGCTATATACCTCTCGAAGTTGTTCCTGGCAATTAAGCTTATTGCACAGATGCACACTTATACTTTAGCTCTCCATGACCTTGAATCATTTGGCAAATTCATACAGTTAGAATTATAGTTAACAATAAAATACTCTCAGTATAGTGAATACTTATTAATTATACTCAATTTCTGATTATTGCATTGGACTTGTGACCCTCAGAAACCCTAATACAAAGGTGTCACACTTAAAGTTGTGATGATAAACAGCTGAGTTTTTACTGCACATAGGATTTCAGACTGATTTTGGCAGCCAACTTTGATTTCAAAGTGTGAGATCAATATGAAATCTATTAGGTGGCAGCACCATAATCAGGACATATTATCTATACCCTCTGTAGAAAAGAAAATGCCCAAAGAATTGATCCTCATTTTATTTGGATAATGTGACCATGTGCAACAGCAGTGATTTGCCATCAAGTCTAGCACGTCAATCCTTAATAGTCCTTCCTAACGCAACAAATATTGATTATACACAAATTCTGATTACTGCACTGGAGTTGTGGCCCCAAAACACCCTAAATAGAAGGTGTCAAACTAAATGTTATGACAATGAATAGCTGAGTTACTATTTCACATAGGTTTCAGGGCTGACGTTGTCAGCCATTTTGGGTTTCATGATGGCTGACAGATTAGAAATACCTTTAAGTGATATTTGATATCTTTGATTAATTCTAACTCAAGGAAAAGTGCAGTTACTAGTTATTTTGGCAGCCACATTGAATTCAATGGGCATAATAAGAAAAAATGAGCACGGCCCCTACTCTGATTTTGATTGGTACATCAAGTTCTACCATTGTGCCAAGTTTTATGCTTCTATACCAAAATGAAGTCATCTCGCACGATTCTGCTGGACTATAAACATTAATCATGAATATAAATCGGTGTGTATCGGCAACACTTTGATTCTAATCTGTATAAGTCCTGCTCTCAGTATCCCTCACAAGCATCCAGTCTCCCCGGGTAGACCACACACAAAATTGGTTGAATGTCCTGAAATGAATCTAATCCTACTAATGGAATATTACGGATCTCACACATACACACGAGGTGACTCCATTCATATTCATGGATAGGGTATCTCTTAGCATCTATTCAATAAATGTGAATGGAATATCAATGTTTACCAACGTTTTCTTACTTTAAGGCACTTGGCGTCTTTGGCATCTATGACGCTTGACAAATGCTTGAAAAACGCACACAAACGGAATCATAGTGAATGTATATAAGCTACGACGTAAACAGACATACATATTATATATGTCGGTGTACGCGGAAATGTCATACAAAGTCGATAGACAAACGTTTACGCAAATACTGATATGAGTTACCAACAGTGGTGAGATAACACATACAACCGCTAGTCGTTTGTAGGAGTAAATTGGAAATAAAATATAAACACCCGTTTACGTTGGCGTCAATTGACCATAAGAAATCATGGGGTTGAAGACACCAAATTGACTGAAAAAGGTTGTGTTGACAGACAGCGTAGACAATCGTAAATGGCAAGTTTCGGGCTGTGCACACCCCTCACCTCAAGGGTACTTGGGTCCCAGGGTGAGTGTTCACTGTGACTATCTTTCAGACTATGTACCAGGTGTGTCCCTCCATGTGAATCAAATTAGTCAAATTTCATTAAGACTGATAAAATCACCTTGCAATGAGAATTTTGTGCCAAAAGAGAATTGCAGCAAAGTATCAAGTCATCCCAGATAACTATTTTCTATGTGAAAACTTAATTTGCAATGACTTTATTATTCAATGGCAGCCACGACTATACGCCATTTTCCCATTGTTGTTAATCCTTAAACAACAAAATAAGATGTCGTATGATATAACGTGGTGATATGACGTTCTCTCTTCTCTCATATACTTCCCTCAAGCCATGGGGCCGTCCATAGAATACGCAGTGAGGGAGGGGGGGATGGACATACTTGGAAATTTTGCATACATGTCCTTTCTTTATTCTTCTGCAATAAGAGGGAGAGGGAAGGAGTCCCTCATTTAGAAACATTGTGAACGTAATTTATGGATGGTAGCATACCCCAAAAATAGTAAAAAATATACAGTTATTCAATCAAGAAGTATGTACACAGATCAACGGAGTGCCCGTCTTAACACTAAATAGAAGACTAATTATCTATTTCTATAAGGCAATATCTTAATCAATACTAGCTGTGTTATAAGAAACCATGAAAGTATGACATGACTCACTACTCGTTAAAAAGTGTACAGTTTGCTGCGTCTTTTTTACTTTCTGTTTTTTAAAAATTAAACACAATAAGTGTTAAAATGTCATCCATATTGAAACAGGTTTTCAACTAGATTATACAGTTCAGGTCTGTAACATATCTTGTTGCTATACATTAATTGAGATTTCAGTCTTTAAAGCGAGTTTGCACATCTGACGTAGTAATAAGTGAACATTTCATGAATGTTTCTCGTGTGGTTTTGCAGCAGCACGGCTGACCCGGAAGGAGATTGGTACATCGTGGTTCAGGACACGACGCAGGCGCAGAAGGTGCTCACCACATAGGGCGCCATCTGTAGGATAAAGCGTTCATTCCACCTATCTCTGCCGAAACCTGCTGAAATGGAGAGATCGGGCAGGATCGGGAAAAATCATGCAAGCACAGCTGGAGGTTGAAAGACATCTAGGATATTCTCCGATATATTTTGAAGAGACCAGAAACCTTCTGATGAATTCCTAAGGGGGCGTCCACCATCCACGACAAGGCTACGACAATGGCTTCCGGACAAGGTCCATGATTGGCCTACCATTGGAGGCATTGTCGTGGTTGGTGGACAAGAGTATACGACAAGGTCACGTCAAGGCCACGTATGGAAGCTTGTTGGGAGCCTTCGGACAAGGCTATGACAACATTTAGCATGTTCGATTTTTCCCACGACTGGACCCTTGTCGTGGAGTGTCATGGAGGTCACTTGTGGTAGTGTTACCATAGGTTTCACACATCCTTCACACGTGGAGTTTCATGGCGTGTCGGTAGCGGGTCGCAGAGGTCTATGATGGGAAATTTTGGGTGGAGCGTGCACTTCCCGACATGCCCCGACAATGCTGTCGTAAAGCCTCCCTTCTTATGACAAGGCTGTGACAAGCGCCGATTGAAACTTTCTTGTCTGCGCTTGTCGTAGCCTTGTTGTGGTTGGTGGACACCACCCTTTAGCTTTGTGGAATCCGCCTCTATGACAGACAACTATTGACAACTGTACAGCTGTACACATAAATACACGCCTCGATACAATGGTCGGAGCTTCCTAAATACACGGATATATGAATGCTTCATTGGCAAAGTATTCTCGCGAGAAACTGTGAACATAAAGCCTGTTTCCTTTGGCCGATTACTCTGGGCCGATCTGCAGTTGGGAACTACTGACGCAGGATCGTTGAATGAAAACCGACGCGCATTTGATATGGTCATCAACTTTTTCGCGAAGGTTATGCAAAAATGCCACCACCGGCCGAAATGTGTCAATGACAGGTAAAATAAAAACGCTTTGATTTTACGGTGATCCTTAAGGTTGAAGTGCAAAAATTAAATCGGTATAGTCCCAGAAAATGCAGTAGAAACAAAGCGTGCATCACTTTCTCACTTATTCTTTGATACTAATGCAATGTTGGTGCCACCAGTAACAGATTCAAGGTCAACTCAAAAAGTTGCGGTCATTTTGGTTGGCCAATGGCAGTACATGGAGAATAACCATGTTGTTATGCGACATTTTCAACTGACGATTTTTTTGCCATCAATTATCCCATATAGCACCACATGACGACTATTTCACTCTTCTGCAGATAATTTTCAGATGGAACAGGGAACCGGATTTCAGGTCAATGTGCCGAAGTGGCTATTGGAAATATATTCTAGGCTGCAGCTTAGGAAGGGTTATTCGTCTGTGTATTATGCATTGACCAATTATCGGTCCTCGTATCATACATTAACCCCAATTACCGGCCCTAATCTGTTGTCGATTGGAAAATGTGTGTAATCTAACGACTTTTGTTAGATACACATTCTCAAGAAGAACCACCTACAGACTTTTGTATTATGCCCAAAAAATCAGTGTCCAATTTGTTGGTGGGTACATATATAAGGTAGCACCAAAATTTGGCATTTTCACCTGCCAATTATAACCACCGATTACAGCATTTGTCACATGTCAACCGATTATGTGACACTTCTGTTGCAATGATCATTTGATCGAAACAAAAGGTGTAAACCGATTTGTCTTTCAATATTACACAATATAATATGACTGACCGACTTTTCACACCATCGACAAAATGTCACCATGTTAAATTAAGTAGTGGCTTAATGAATTTGAATGTGCAACATCATAATTTTCATTAAAAAAACAGCATATTTATCTCACCCCTGGTACAAAATTAGCCATAGAAATTACATTAAAAAATTGTACCCAACAATGACCCACATATAGTGTCAATACTATGCCATGGCCGTGGCGTAGTGATGGGAGATTATGTCAGAAGGATCTGGCCAATCAGCAGCCAGGATTTCAGACAGCAGACAACACAAAACTCCAGAAAACACTCGAATTGTTAAACAAACAATACTCCACCTGTTTGGATGGACCGTTATTGTCACTTGACTACGCCTCAATCTCAATGATGATTAAGGCCCATCCAAACTTGTGAAGTATTGTGTATTTATATGATTTTCAATCCAGTTCTTTGTAATTATTTTTACAGCCATCGATTATGTACACCAAAGTTATCTAAAACTGAACCACCACCCGATTTTTATAATCATATAATCTGTGGCTTTTTCATTAGTAGGTGGAAATGACACATTAGTGAGTCAATTTTACAATAAATATTATAATGGACTTTGAGTTAAATAATTCCTCAACAGTTCCTTGGCCCTCTCCTCGACTATAAAAAGATATTCTGTTTTTAACTCCTAGCTGTCTCCAGGCTCTGTAAAAACCAATAAAATGTGTTATGTATATTAATTTCCTGCAAATGTTTGTTGATAATCAACCTGTTATCAAAATATTGGAGAATGGATTAACAAATTTTTCGAAACGGTTACGAATTAAAATGTTATAAATTATTCTGTTTATATCTATTTTTGTAAAAACTAAATGCACTTTGGGTATGATAATCATTAAGATGATTTAACTAGGAAGCTGATATCAGAGATGTCAGTTTTCCATTTTCCCGTGGAAATCCACTTTTCATATTTAGTATATGTTATTGCTTTCCTTGTGTCAAATAAAGATAATACTATAATTTAGCCTCATTTACGCCAAGTAAAGAGTTGTTTGAACCCCCCTCAGGCCCCATGCCATGGACGACAAGTTTTCCCCATTCGTCTGAGACAAAAAATATCTACACGGAAAATGTATCCACTTTTTCCCCTGTCTCCAACTTACAGATATAGAGAAAATTAATTTCATTTAAGAAGTGAAACATCTCAGTTGATATTTTTCACAAATTTGAACGTATGCCTGGGGTATGGGGCATCAGGGTTCCCCAGGGAATTTGACTCGTCCTTCATTGAGTGATTTAGCTCAAGGGGTGGGCGGGTGGGTAAAAATCCTGGAAGTTAGGAGAGGCGAGCTGCGAGCCCGGATGTGGGGATGCCCGGATGTGGAGATGCCCGGAGGACATCGCGTAGTTCTGTCACTCGCCTCGAGGTGGCGGCACCGCTGCTTCTCCAAACTATCAACTCCCAACTATAAACTTCAACTTCGTTCATGACCAGAAAGGTTGTAAGCTGAAATCCATAAGCATTAGAAATACATGTTCCTATTGAATAAATGTTTTACCTTGAAGGAAAAGACAACTCGAAGTCATTATATTTTTGTAGTATAAACTTTATAACAAAAGAAGAGAAAAATGCTAAAAGAAAACAAATGTAAATGTCAACGGTAACTTCAACACGAAATCAAGAATATAATAAACAATGTTTTAAGGTCGGAGATCCGATAATTCCTCTTTCCCCACTATAACGGGCTTCTGAATAGAATATTATCATATACCTGTGGCCATATCTCCTATGTAGGCTGCCTGCCTTCACCCATGTCATGTTTATGGCCATACGTCACACTGTGACGAACATGGTACATAAATAACTTCACAATTTCAAGGAATATAATAACATATAGACAGGCTGTAGTTGTATTTTGAAATATTCGGTAAAAGATATCTTTGCATTTGGCATTGAGATAATCTGACTGCATATTTTTGACGCTGTTTCTGTATATCATGGATTTGAATCAAGTTCCTCGATGGTATTCAAAGGTTCTGACATCTCTAACAGTAATGGAGAAAGTTTGCTAAAGTATCAAAATGATTCATTAGATATGTTCAGTTTATAAATATAAAATGAATATGCTATTCAAAATATATCCCATCGACAGTAGCAGCGCCATGGCTTTTGCCATTAGTAAAGGAAGCACTTGCACAGGTGTCAGTTTTCAGATCCCACCGACACCGCAACAAATCCTTAACATCAGCAACAGAAGTCTCGCCGACTATCACATGACAGACAGTTTTGCAGCGGGGCAGCTCCTTTAGGCTGTGATAAGGATATTGGAGATGAGGCAGGACTGCTTGGAGACACTCGTCTTATCTCAGAGCACCTTCTCCAGTGTCCCACTAACAGGCTGCTTGATCCTTTCATTTCCAATCAAAATAATGTGATAGATATGTTCAGTTTGGAAATATAAAATGGAACTGCTATCCAAAATGTATCCCATAGACAGTGACGGTCTCTGAGCACCCTTTCCAGTGTCTTACTGATGACCTGCTCGATCCTTTCATTTATAACCAAAATAATTTGATAAATATGTTCAGTTTAGAAATATAAAATAGGTATGCTAATCAAAATATATCCCATAGACAGTAGCAGTGCCATGGATACTGCCGTTAGTATATGAAGCACTGGCATAGGTGTCGGTTTTCGGATCCCACAGACACCGCGACACCTCCCCAACATCAGCACCGGAAGTCTCGCCGACTATCACGTGACAGACGGTTTTGTAGCGGGGCATGCGCAGCTCCTTGAGCCTGGTGTTGATGACGTTGGAGACGAGGCAGGCCTGCTTGGAGGCGCTCTTGGCTTCGTAGGTCTTATCTCTGAGCACCTTCTCCAGTGTCTCGCTGATGATCTCCTCGATGGCGGGAACACGGAAGCGGTCCCGGTCCTGCGGCTCCAGGCGGTAGGTGGGCTCCAGGGCCCGGTTGGCCTTCTCCTGGCGTTTTAACAGCACCTGCTGTTTGACCCGGCGCGTCATGGACAGCGCCAAGGTCATTGCGTGCAGCGATAACCGCGGCGCCCTCACCGGCGGTTTCTGCGCACCGGAAGTCACCATAGACGTGCGGCTGGGGTTGTGGAGCGCCGCGCCCCCTTGTGGCAGCGGGGTGCGTTTAGCCGACTTGTCCAGACCGGAAGTGGGCGGGACAGACTTGTCAGAACCGGAAATGGATTTAGTCGGGGATCGTCGACCGGATGTGGATCGGGATTTGGCTGACTTGTTTCCGTTCTGCATCTGAAGTAGAGGAATGACAGATTTTGATATGAGCGGCTGAAAATGTAGAGTCTCTGCTTACACTGTGAAAAATTTCCATAAAATATACTGTATACTACCGTAAACATGGACGATATATCACTGTAATCTTACTCACAGTTCCATACCGTATATTTGATACCAAAAAACGGTATTCAACTGTAAAAATATTCAGGACTGTATTCCACCCAATCTACGGTCAGTTTACAGTATAAATCTGTAAATATGGACAATATCGATACACTTAGATTAACTCCAATATCAGCAACAAATCAAAGTGGAGAATAAAATGCAAGAGTTAACTTCATCAAAATGTGTAATATTCATCTATCTCCTTTTATTTGAAGTTCCTGCCATTTAAAGCACATTTATTCTCATGTTGTCATGACATCAAGATCATAAAGGGGGATTAGACACCACTTTCATAGGACATTTATAAAACATATGTAGGATTGACTTCATCCTACTATATCAAATGCAGCCTTGTACTGTCAGATTCTGATGAGTATTCCTGTAAAATAGTTTGCACTAATAACATTAGAGTTGAAAAACTGAAATGTTGAAATATCATTGATAATAATTATTAATGATACTGATAAGCCAATAGGCCGATAGAGAATATATGATGGTAGCCAATACAAAATATTCACTTTTATATTTATAATCTCCTAGGGGCCATTCATAAAATGCCATGTGCACTGACAGGGGGGGGGGGGGGGATGGGAGGGTCAAGGATTTGGGAAATTCTGCATATATGCTCTTTCTTTGATCAATTGCATAAAAGTTTGGGAGGAGGGGTTGGAGGTTTGAAATTTCAGAAATTCTGTATACATACTCTATAGGTGGCCTTCTACATATAACAATTCTCAAGAACCTCAATAACAAGATTTCTGGTATATGTATAACGAAGGGCTGTGCATACAGTATATTTCATACAGCTTTGCTCCTCTGTATTTACAGGTCTGAACCGTTTTCAAAATACAGTTTATTACAGTGAAAATTCATGGTCTGAAATATATTACAGGTTTAAAACATTAGGAATATACAGTCTAGGACAGTTATGATTTACGGTCAAAAATATATTACGGTCACCCGTACAATTTTAGGTATTTCCCTGGCACCCCAGTTGCCTGGGAAATACCGTAAAATTCACTGGAAATTTCTTACAGTGTAGAGCAGCAGGGACTTATTTCACTAGTTTCGTGACATGTCTAGATGGCGTCTAGATGGTGTGTCCGATTTCATAAGAATTAGACATTAGACTTCGTTTTGCTTGCATTGTTGGTGCCGCTTTTCATGTCTGTCTAATACTGTTGTCACAAAACTAGTGAAACAGGTCCCATATATGTGCAGATTTGTCTAATTCTTATGTCCTTGCCGAATTTGATCATTAACGTGTTTAACATAGGTTAGTAAATACGTCACTAAGGTTAGTAGGTATATGATAATGCTACATATTCGATTTTGACAGCGAGTTATCACAACTTGACATTCATTGTGAAATGTGTTTCGCACGTTCATTCCAACAGCATGACTCAACCATCAACCAAAGAAAAAACTGTATTTATACCTAGTACCTATAATTCTATGCTTCTCATTGTATATATCATCCTTTTTTTAGTACACGTTAGTTAGCTAGTCAGCCTTGTTTTTTAGGATTACATTTATAGAAGAAAAACCATACGGTTTAATAGTACGTCTTACTGCTGGGTATTGATTGTAAACTGGCAGATTTTTGCCTTATTCACATCCAGGATAAATAAAACGATTTTAAGAAAACAACATATGGGGATCAATTTCTTAATTCATCAAAATTACGTATGCAACCCTTTATTATCAAAATTTGACTTTATAGATTGATCACTCAGTTGCCAAATATTTGTCTTTTATTTCAATGAATTGAAAAGTCATCTCTGTTGGACGCCGTGATGCTGAAATCGTGACCAGTTAATCCACTGGTCTGTTCTGATAAATCGATGATAGCTTCAGTTTATTTATTTAATTTTTTTATTCAACTATATTTAAAGACGTTACAGGTTTATGGAACCTTGTATCTGTATGTTTTCTTTTATTTAGCAGAATAAATATCCCCAACCAGCCGGGACATAAGAAATTTTCAAACAATAAATGGAGGCTATTTCCTTTAATGAATAATAGATAACAATAATGATAATAATGATCACAATGATATTAACAATGATAATGGTATTGATAATAGTAGCAGCAGCAGTGAATATGAGAAAAACCTATGCCATATCATTGCTGACTCCATAGCTTTTTGTATTTGCAGGCAAAACATCCATAGTGCCTTTTAATCTTGTTTGGAAATACTTGGATTGTATGTTAAGCGATAGAATGTTAAGAAAGTGTATAGAGACTTTTTAAAGCATAGTACGTGTATGTTGATGTAAAGTCATGTTAGAGACTGGTAACTACCCACAAAACCTTGTCATCCAACCCCGAACCTCCCCTGGAACTAAAACCAACAGTTAAGACTGAATCTCAACACAAATAACCAAGCAGTGGTCTTTGCAAACATTTGCGCCTAGTTCAGTAGCTGGTTTTAATAGTTGGTGGTAGAGCTCCTATGTCCCCCTGAAAGTGTTCCTCTTAACAAAAGCCCGTGTGCGCGCATTGAGGATGAAGTGTTGAGGAATGTTTTTTGACATTAAGCTTACGTTATTCAGTCATGACCTTCAGGGTTTCCTGTTTTCTCAACAAACATGAAACGGTGTTAGAATGTTTGTGGCACGACTTATGTTGAAGTCTTGGGCACCTACGGAAGCCTTAGTTAATCACAAGGTAGGGTTACCTGAGCCTGCACTAATTATTCGTTTGGGAACCTTAATTGACCTTCTATTGAAGTAACGTGCACAAGGGTTTGAGCAAACCTAGCCTCCCAGTAGTGACCACATTGTAACTGGCCTGGGGAGACTTGAAGTGACTGGCAGATAAGGGCGATGTATTTTGTAAATGCTTGTTGTTACTCCGAGTTACAGAACCTTGTAAACATGCAGTGTCCATCAATTACAAAATCTCCATCGAAAATGCAGAGACCGCAGTGAACCGCTACCCAATGGTTCTAAGTTGTCAGAAACTATAACCATTGATTACTGATTTTTATCTCAATCCTGGTATTTTTACCCCGTGGACTTAAGATTGTGAGCTCATACTTAATGTCCGTGATACCAAGACGGGAATATAAAGTCACTTATTCAAACTGATTTGGCGACGTAAAGAGAAGAATTTATAAGGGGTGTTCTAATTCATATCACTCTCATGAGATATCTTGTTACATATTCCTCCTGATATGGCAAAATATCTACACTCTGAGATAACGTTCACTAAACATATCATATGTATTATATCATATCAAAGTAAAAAAAAGTATTTGAGAAAAGGGTGTCGAAAACCGGGGGTCCTCCCGATTCGTGAGAACTGGTCATCCAATAGAGACCTTTGTTCATACAATAATACATCATCCGATTTTCCTTTTTTAGGGCCATTCACTGCATACGTTTCAACTACACAAAAAGTTGTTTTCATATCTGTGCATTAGGAACTAAAACACACATCCAAGAAAAGCCTCGGTAAATAAAGTAACCATGTACCACAGAGACTATGCATACACCCCAGAGCAGCTTTCTTTTTGAATTCCCATTAAGGGTTAGCGAATCGATTAAGGCCAAAGCAAACCTATAGCAAATAGCAACAACGTGGAGGCAGGGTTAGGAACGTGGTTGTACGCACTGTGTATAATGCCTCGAGGTTACAGTGGTCACACTTTTAGTGCACTGCAAAGACACTATCCCTTCACTATCCGCGTGCCTTTCACTGGGATATTGTGAGAGGAGCAGGGTGCCAGTGTCCTAGAGGCATGCCCAGCTGACCATGATCAATCACTCAGGACCGAAATAGCTCATTGACCCACTGGTGATTGATATGTTTGGATCCTAGACACTTCCCGAAGGGGCAAGTTGACCTGGTGCAAGTGGGTTACAGAAAACTATAGACTGAATGTAACGCAAACCTTTTGCTTGCTATTCATTTGTAATTGCATGCTCATGCATCAATGATGAACATACTATTTCCTCCTAGTTTTTCCTACTGAGGGGGTCCCCATTGGGTTCCCCCTTCCATCCCCACCCCAACCTCCATTCCATTTTGTACGACTTTTTTTTACCCAGTATCTCTTTGATTTATCCTACCCATTTCAGTGTATATATACATTATGGATGGACCCTTAGTAGAAACTGAACGAGAGTTAGTGGTAAGGAACAGTCTCGACCGCAGTGGGATAAACACTAACACTACTGACTAGATTTAAGTTTAGTATTTATTTTAACCCCGTCTTTATTATTTTAGAACATTACGAATTATGAAGATACTAACCCAGAATGAGTAAATAGCCATTTAATCTGAAGTGCACATCGTGTAAATCGTGCGAATATGGGGGTGGTTTTATTTCTGATTCTCATCTGGGATATCAGGCCTAACGAAGGATACCTCCACGGACGACACATTGAGCGAGAGGTCGTCCATCGCGTTTGATCATATGTGTGTCGTCCCAATCACTGCAGGTGGTCACACATAATGGTATTTTGGGGAACTAATTTAATTATGTATAAATGTATTTGGATCTAACCAAATGGCAAAGTAATTCGCCATCTGATACCTCCAGATTTTATCTAAACCATAAACATATTTCTGCTCGTTCAAATTAATCAAATAGCTTTTATTTGTCATTGGGTAGGACAAGGCGACTACGCGACTATATTTGTTTCCAACGGAATGAACCCCTACCGATACACTGCTATGCAACCAAAGTAAGGAATCTCATCCACGGTGAAAGATTTCACAACATTTTATTTGTTATCATGAATCACCCAGGACACCCCGTTAGGTGAAGGACACTGAGGACGAGGTTTCCTCACCCGACGACACATGATAAAACGAGCTGGTGGATCGTTCGCTGCAACTCTCCTTCCAACGATAGATCGGTTTAATTAATCCAAACTCTCCTTCGACATCATACTCTTGTACGGCATCTCCTTGGGCATCATACTCTTGTACGCCAAAAAATAAAACAACCCCCAGCTTGGGGACTGTCCTCACCAACGAGAGTTGAAAATAAAACGACCCCCGGTAGAGCAATGTCACCGCGATTATTGCGGTTGTTGATCCTTCCGCAAGAATATAGTTTGCGATGGTTTTACTGCAGGTATTTGAAATGTAATGTTTTAAAGTGTGTAAATAGTATCATTATTAGTCCGGTATTAACGTATTAAAAAAGAAAGTAAGGGGTATAAAGTATAAAGTATGTACGCACTGAGGGGGGGGGGGGCGGGGGTCAACAATTTTTGAAATTTTGCGTATGCTCCCTTTTTGTTCTATTGCGTGTAAGACCAGGAGGGGGGTGGGGGGGTCAACAATTTCGGAAATTCTGTGTACACACTTTATGGATGGCCCGCAATCATGAATTCCGCTGTTAATACTCTATTCCGACGTTGCAAACTATGGCAACCACTTTCGTCTCATTGAACTAGACGTAGACTAGGACAGGGCTTCGTAGTGTGGCCCGGGCTCTGACTGTTCGAGTTCGACAAAGTGATATCAGCAAATGACAAGGTGTACTTCGCCGTTAGCAGGTTAGGATTTATGTATTAGAAATCACAACATCAAACTCGACACACTGATCTTTGTAGCGTAATAAGATTGGCATTAATATCAACTACCTCGTCTAGTGAATTCAAAATCCAAAGCCATTTCAGCTATTGAGTTAAGCCACACGAGAAAAAATACTATGGTTTGGCATCCAAATAAATACACTTGTTTCAGATAAAAGCGGCCGTATGCCCCGAAGATTTTACGGGTAGTATTAAATAAAAACAGTCATGACGCCAATACGATGATGTTTATTCGAGGCGTATGTCATACACTATGATCAAGTGGATAATAAGTGACAAGTTACAGTTTTTAAATATCACCAGTTGGCACAACTGTTTCTTTTTCATTTTCAATACTTTTATCTTACTTGCAGTGGCTCTTAGGGGAAAGAATGTCCCAAAGGACCGAGTGTGTGCATGACACATGACAAATTGTTACCCAGATTCGGGGTTTACAATCGAGTATTGGTTAATTGAATCAGTTCTCAACATGCTTACTCTGAATCGTAGTAATATTGATATGAGCATTTAAATGATTCATTGGCGTGAGCAATACATCAATCATTATCCAACCTGTGATAAGTCAGTCCAAGGCCCACATAGTCATGATGGTAAGCTACACCTGGCTTCTTTTTTTTAAGCTTTTATTTATACTGGAGTAAACGTTTGGGTGAAAAGACACCCATCTTCCAACGGCTCCAGTTTAATTTGGTATTTCTGCCAATACCTAATTAATAGGTTTACAGTGGCTGTCAGTGGTTAAAATTAAGGTAGAAAGTAACAGGTACAAAGTCTTAGAATAAGTGTAAAGTTAACAAGGAGACGTAGCACATGTTGAGTCATCCAAGATAAACCAGGGTATATAACATGTACGTCAGTGTAAAAAAAAGTTGGCTGTAGGCATGGGAGTTTCATTGCCACTTAGGCGATGTTTCCTGATAGCAACATAGGCCTATTGGATCATCAACAAGGTTTTACTCATACAGAGTGCGCAGCTCCCTTAGTTTATATTTTTGGATTAACTTAAAGGTATCTTTATTGTTGATCTTACGTTGGTCAGGGTGGAGGATGTTCCAAATACTGCTGGTGTTATATTCTACCGATTCTAAATATTGGGTTGAGAAAATTTGGTCGGCTGAACATAGCATGTTGATCCTTGATTCTTTAAAAAGGTTGGATTGTGACTAATGGTATCAGTAGGTGTGACCTAAAGGGCTGTTGAATAAAGTTCGTTCGTTTCTGGTGCAGTGATGGACGATACGATAACTCCAACGAAAAACGACATGTTGGACTCTTTTTACATTCAGTGTTGTATGACAGAAATAGAAGATATTTTCTAAATGACATATTTGTATACAACACCTCGTAAGACGTTTAGGTTACTCTTATTGTCAAAATAATTTCTGTTTACTGCACATTATTTTATACAACACTATGGCCCCAAAGACAATTCTGGAAGACTTTTTTCTCGTTCGTAGTTTATTCAACAGCCCTCAGAGCTGCTCTGCGTTAGCTCTGGTTTGGTTAAAGCTTATATAAAGCAATTTATCTCTATTAATTAATTCAAAAGAATAGGCCCCGCCCTCCACATGGCTGAGCATGTGCAGAACGGGACCACCTAGGGCATTTATTCACTGGGAGTAGCGTGGGGCACTGTCAGACCTTGTGTACATGTACCCTGGACAACTTTGAGGCAATGGTCGTCTATAGGAGCTCTGCTCCAATACTAAAGCATGGGAGTAGTGTCAGGGCATTGTTACCTGCGCCGACTGTCAGACTGGAGCTATAAAACTGACACCTAGACAGCTGAAGGCAGTCAGTCAGATCTGACACTCAGCAGTGTACACACAGCCGTGATTACCGACCATGACAAGCACAATAGGCAGTACAATGACCACAACCAGAAAATATGGTAACTAAAACAATATATGCTCAATATCTATGTATATCTGTGTACCTGTATCTGTGTATCTATATTTACTCAGGATAATCTCACTGTATTTTGCGCACTTTGTAAGGAATATGCAAAGCCAGGTGAGAGAAAGTTAGCAGGGCAGTGAACCATGACATGGGGGTCAAGGCTGGACTGGTCCTGTAAAGGTTTTTTGTAAACATGATATTTTTGGAGGGAGGGGAGGTATGTATGTGTATGTGTATCATGTGTTTCTCTGTATATCTGTATGTGTATCTGTGTTTCTTTGTCTGTGCATCTCATTGTGTGAGTACATGTAACTGTGTGTATGTGACTGTCAGTGTATGTCTGTATATGTCTGTCTATCCATGTATCTGTATGTTTATCTAAATAGCTATGTTCAGGTAATATTATATATATACACCCACACCCACACACACACACACATATATATATATATGTATATATTCCCTCTGTGTGAATTCATGTAATATAAGATCTACCTTCCATACTTCACCTGCAGCTCCCACCCTGTGGACTGACCACCATACCCCTGAGTGTGGGTCCTATATACCCCCACACAGCGCAGACTGCGACATTGGGACAGGGTGAGCGGTCAGGGGCAGGTGCACAACACACAGGCCACTCTCTCACACAGTGAGAGGGTGGTGTTATATTTTTTGAAATTATCATTAAGATTAGTTCCCGTATTTCAGCTTTAAATCTTCGGCACCTGGACCCACTACCTGTAAGTATCTGTCACTCTCCCGACAGATACTTTATATGACCTACACCTACGGTTGGAGAATGTGTCATTTTCTACTCTTAAAGCCACATTTCCTTTCAATTTGTGTGTGTTTTGAATATGTTTGGTTATAAGGAAGACTTAATCATCAATTATATGATGTACGAATATTTCCAGTGAGTATTTCAGCTCTCAGAATCTAGGGAACAAAAATGCTCGGCCCGAGAGTGAAAATTCATGGACACGATCTTGGTTTAACCATAGGAACCTCTTGGTTAGAACAGAGTGGAGACAGAGGTGGCGGCCAGTCTAAGGCGTGCCCATGTGCCCACACAAACAAAGAGAAGGTGAACTTGTTACAATAAAACTAATGGCACACCCACAACGTACTCACACCTTGCCCGCCCCCTCCTCACACACAGGCGGTCACCTCCACCCACCTCCCACCTCCCACCTCCCACCACACACAGACTTCTAGATGCTGCACTGATACCCGGCGTTTACACTAGAGGATTCTGGCCGGCGATTCTGGCAGTTTGCACCTCCTGACGACTTTCAGCAATACAATGATAGAAATCGTCTAATGTAAACGCCAAGCGCGTGGCGACTTACATCAGATTATGTCAGATTATACAATTCGGCACCACCTGATGACTACTGGTCACACTCTGACGCCCCCACATATTTCAAGCAGGTTTCAAGTAGTCGTCTAGATAGGCGGCGATTCTGTGAAAACATAGAGTCGTCAGTGCTAAGCCGGAGACACACCAATCGAGAAACGCAGCGAGTTCCGTAATCGCCAACACAAAATGGACTACATGTGAGCTATTATTTCATATTTCACCTGATCATTTCTTCCAGGATGCTAGATTATAGGAGATATTCCTATGAAATAATATCTCACATAAATGCGAAATTGTGTTGGCGATTCCAGAGATCGCTGCCTTCACTCGCTTCGTATAAACGCTCAGGTACATTTTGAGGCGGACGACCTTTGCGGTGGACTGACGACTATTGACTTGACGATCTACAGTCGTCACGTTTTAGTCGTCCAATATAAACGCCGGGTTTGGCAGGTAAATAGAAACTACCGACTAGGTGGGATAGTTCCGCTTCAAGACGCCAGGTGGATGCACGTCTGTTTGGATTGGCTCCCGGGCGCGCCAACTTCAACATTCACACACTGCAAATCTTTCTCGGAATCTCTGCCAAATTTGATTTTCTGCGTCCAGAATGGTGTCTTAGCACTCCCCCCACTACCAGCTCCCACACCTCCTACTACCCTCCAACTCTCCCACCACAAAGCACCAACCCATGATGGCAGGACACCAACTGGAGGCATTTAGAGAATCGATTCTCATGCCTTAATGGTGTTTGGAGGTGTGCGCCATATCATGCCCGCGCATAGAGTGACGCGTTAGGTCTAGCTTATGGCTTGCCCGGTGTAAATATTGACTTATCTTTCAGGGGAATTAAGCTGCGAGCTTTCCTGATTTAGAGGTGCCGCATTGAGCCTACTGTGCATGTCCGTTTGTGGTGAGGTGTTTCAGTAAGTGAGGCCCGAGTGTTATATCCGTTGCTGCATCGCTGTATATAGAAAACTTGATTTATCATTGACACATCCTTATCTAATCGTGATGGAAGTCTGTTGCTCTGGAGGATGTCTTTGATTTCTTTCCCCATGTTTATATCATACATTGTAGGGCTATTGTTACCGAGGTCGCCTTCAGTTCTTTTTCTCATATTTATGTCAAATTTCTTTTACTTTATATTTTGTCCACTTATATACATACACGTACATGTTTATATTTATGTATATGTTCTTTAGTGATTGATCCTTTTATTTATTAAAATGTAACATAGTTAATTAGTTTCCTTTGGTCCTAGTAGCAGCACAATGTCATTTTCTCTTTCACCATTCTTTTCCTTTCATTTATGGATCCTCATACTCAATGATAATATTACGATTTTATAGTTTACTGCTGATATCTCAGTGCCGTATTAATACACATCTACCACGGTACGTCAATGTCCAGGGGATACTCTCTCACATCTACAGCTTATAGACGTATGACACAAAGGCAAGACTGAAACAAGAACGTAGCTTATAATTATAAACAAGTCGACTTTCCGATATAATACATTCCGGACTTGGTTCCTTCACAATGAAAAACAATGACTACAGATCATAATATTCTAATAGATTATTTAGCAAGTATTAGTAGAAAGGAAAATGTTTCGCAAAATACAAGTTATAGACAGACATACACTTATTTTTGCATCGTCAACAAGAAGGCTTTCCTGTAGTTTTTTTATCATTAATCCCACAGGTTCTCTTTAGGGTAAGGTTTTTGTTAACGGCAATACCCAGTCTTTAATATCATACCATTACTTGAGTTTATCATATTTATAGAATGGGTATAATAATTTTGCTATTCACAGATGGTAGAGTTGTTGTTTTTCTTGTTTATATGGAGTTTATCGGCAGATTGATAATAGATTGTGTATTATCTTAATTTGAGATTTAGAATTTGGTACGATAAAAACAAATGCATTCATTCCCAATTCGGCTCCTCGGCTAGACTTTCCTACAAATACACTGACTGTTCAGGCAGTTCCGAGACTTAGGCCTGGTACCCGTTTACTACGATGAACAGGAAGACCTTTCAATGCACTCGATACAATTTATTGAAAGCATCGTTCTATATCACAGCTGTGTATCGGTGAAACCTGATCCCGTGATATCTGCGTTGTAGCACTCTATGATACGGCATGGATGCACTACAATGCACACCTATAAGACAGTGACACACCGATTGCTCCCGATCATACCTTTGCCCGACGGATCCGTCGGGTCGGTCAGAATCGTGTCGCTGTACGCACATCACAGACTCGATTATAATCGAGTCAGGCATTGGTAGCACGGGGGTGATGACCGACTCTGCCCGACCTTAATCTTGTCGCTGTACGCACTTCGCCGACTGTTCCCGATTCTGGTCTGCATACCGCCAGTTGCATGCCAATGCGAATTCGCATTTAACATCTGATTTGAAGGCGACCACCACACAAACACCTGATCCACTGCATCCAATTCTCCAGGGGACCGGACGATTTCCAGGCAGCTGTGTGCGACTGCTAGATTTTCCTAAGTGGATTTGGCACTTAGGAGCTGGAACCCAACAACGCCGACCCCAAATTCAGACCTCATGCAATTCAATGCAATTGTGCATCGTAGACGACATCCAGACCCGGCGTTTACATCAGACGACTTAAAACGTGGCGACTGTAGATCGCCAACCCAACAGTCGTCAGGTGGTGGCAATGTCCACCGCACAAGTCGTCGACCTCAAAATGTACCCGAGCCTTTTACACTGACGACTATAAGTTTTCAAAGAATCGCTGGAAATAATCGCGGGCATCAGAGCATGACCCATAGTCGCCAGGTGGTGCCTAATTGTATAACCAGACGATCTATACAGTCGCCACGCGCTTGGCGTTCACATTAAACGATTTCTATCATTTTACTGTTGAAAGTCGTCAGGAGGTGCAAAATACCAGAATCGCCGGCCAGAACCGTCTAGTGTAAACGCCGGGTAAGGTGTCTTAAGGGCCGATTCCACCAACAGGTTGGATTTTCCGTGGTATATCTTGGTATGTCTTGTAGTGTCTTACTGTTTCGCAATGTGTCGTACCTCACTTGTCTCAAAACGTAGGCGAGTGGTGTCGGGTGTATATTTTGGTGCTCCACTCCCGCGACACCTCAAGACACATCACGACAAATAGGCATGCGATGATTTAATCCTAGCCCGCTTAAGCAAGACAACCAAATCGGGACTAGTCTTGCTACATCGTGTGTGTTGGTTGAATCGGCCCTTTATCGTGTATCAGAGCCTGGTGGGTTTCGCTCTGAAGGCCTCTCGCTGTACGTCAGGAGCTTGAAATTAAACTGAATCAGTGCTGTATCATTGTGTGCTACAACGCAACTATCAGTGGTTCAAGCGTCACGGGCACAGAGCTACGATACACTATAATGCACTATGATATGGTCAATTTGACATCGTAGTACATCTGAAGGTCTTAAGGCTCGAACCCACTGGGTTTCCGATGTGGACCGATGCGCCTTGCGACGGGCTCTACGATACACATGTGTATTGCATTGATTGGACGTCGGTGTGAATCGGAAGGTTTAGATCTCTGCGTCGCCATCGGTGGGTTACGAGCCTTACTGTTTATCAAAGAAGGTAAGTACCAGGCGTGATAGTAACCCATTTAGGCTCCTAAGATGGTGTATGAGCCTAAGAGATTATAATTTAGGTAATGACCCTCTGTTAACCAGGTATAATCCTGTACACAGGTTTTCAATGTTAAATCTCCTGATGATGATACAAATCCATGCTTTTACAAATTTCTATGAACCATATTTCGCATTCCATGCACAGTGCTGCAAATTTCCAGGGAGAAAGCAGCAAACACAATTTTTTATATCAACAGCCATCTTCAGCCAAGAACCGCCGACGAAACTGAAATTTAATGATAAATTCAGAAGTACGTTCTTGATTTCCCTTTCTCAGGCATTAACACTTTCTATATGGCCCCACTGTGCTGCAGTGAAATATTACATAAGAATTAATGCATACACCGTTTTCTTTGCTTTGCCCTGTTAAGACCTACACGTCGCCTATTTAACTTATCCATTGGCTTTGGAATCGTCACTGAAATGGTTGGATGCTATTCACAAAAGCAAATAGTGCGGAAATTAAGTATACAGCGACGGCCTACTGATTTTAACGGTGGGGTTTCACATGTTTAACTGCTCACGTTTCTACCAGTCTGTTCACAGAACTCACAACCATTCAAGGACCCTATTTGAACTAATATAAGAGAAATCTCAATAGAGTCATGCATTGATTTTCTCTTATATTATTCAAAGTATGTGCTTAATGCCGCCTTGTCATCAAATGGTCAATCAGTTCTTTTAACGTGAATCTAAAGGCATATCGGACAATCTACATTGAACAATAAAACCCATGTCAGTTCTTTTAGGAAATTTCAATATGATGATCAGCAAGTGTTGCAGAACACATATCTAATTTAAAAACCAATGGTCACCATGCTAGTTTTCGATCTAGAGATCAATAGTATGATAATAATACAATAGATTACATAGAACTCCTAAAAAGTTGTTTTTCACATAGTAACACCCATGTAATTTTCTCTTAACTTTCGTAGAATATAGCACATGTATAGTAGATAACCAATTCAGGTTAAAAAATCACAGGTCACCATCCTAGTTTTTTTTAAATGAATTGAAGAAAACTATATTATATAGTACATTTCCTATACTAATTATTCAAATATAAATGGGCCGAATTTACCTTTTGTGTTAAGTCAAGCTCGCTACTATATTATATAACTTATTTGGTATTAGAATAGGTCAAAGGAGCCGGTTTTATCTCTAGGTGTCAGTATCTTAAAATCACCAGGTGGCGCCCCTGTGTCTTGTATGATACGCCTTAAACTCATTCAGTCCTCCAACATAGAAGTTGCATCAGCCACTCGTCCTGGGAACAGTTTTGTCGTAACCACTTTCAGTCCTACATGGATTGCAGGACGTTAGGGCCCACCAGCTAAATGTCAAGACGTTAAGGCCCACCTATCGGGACGTTAGGACTCACCTATCATAACATCGGCATACATCGTTGAAATAGGCGAATGTCTGACCAAACACTGTTCGACTTGTGGGAAGCCTAAATTTATTTGAATTAAGGCTATATTTCAAATATCAATAGAGATATTGAACACTGACAACTTGTAGGTGGTTCTTAACATCCAATTCTGCTAAATTTCTCCCTCCCGGCGCCACAGGTGCAACCGCAGCATCGAGGTGCGGCCAAGGCGCGACTGAGGCTTTCACACCCTCAGAGTAGGGTGGGCCCTAACGTCCCGACTTTTGGGTGGTGGACCCTAACGTCTACATACCCCTACATGCACTGCCGTCACATTTCGTTAGCATTTCCATGGAACCCAGGGTTCCCTAGTAACATTATTCTAAGTCACAGTACATAAGAACGATATTAATTACTATATCTAATAGTGAGAAAATCCTGAAAATAAAATAATTACTTCTTATCTAAAGGTACAATTATTTCTTATTTGGTATAACACTTTAAAAATAGCCCCAGGTATTTTCAGGAGTGAAACTCTAAATGTACGGTACAATAGCTCATATATTGTTCCGTTTATTACAAGACCAACTGGGAGTCGTGGCGTTTTTTAACTTATTTGTACTTATTCCGTGAAATTTAAGTTGCTATATTGTAATTCCACTATGTTCCTAGAAGAAGGAGAAGAGATACATCATTTATGGCTGAATTCTAACCAGTACCAATCATGCACACCAATGATATCTTAAGCAGAACCCCCAATTTACTTTTGTACAGGGTGGACATAATCGGTAGAGTTTTCGTCGGCAGGTGGAAACGGCACATTGTGCAGCAAAGACCCACGGTCTATCTTCTATCTATTATTTCCTGCCCTTTGGAGTTATCTAAAACAAGCGATTATCTAAAACTGGGAAGTTTTCCGTCTCATTCTGTATTTTTTTCTTCCGTTCTCCGATCATTTCTTAATTCAATAGCGATTGCATACATTCCTCCTCATACTTGGATTGTATTAGTATCATTGTCTTTGTCTTTTTCTTTTGGTCTTTTTCAAATAGCCATCGGTAGACAAATTGAGTGCTAACAAAACCAGAAAATAAATGGACGAACTGCATATTAAAGAACTATTAATTTAGTCCAGTCTGATGAACTCTAAATTTTACAACCCGTGATATTGGAAGAAAAGGAATTGGTTGGTTGATATCTAATCATACTTGATTATTCACAATATGCATCAATTTAAGATAATCAATATGATGATAAATCAACGCCGAATAGGTCCGAAAGTGTTTTTCCTTTTGGCATCAATTGACTGTTCACACCTGTAAATATGATTTATTTGATAATAATGTTTTAGTGGATGAGTATTCTTCTGACCGGGTTTTCCTCAACAGGAAATCAAAAAAGTTGAGTATGCTGCGTATTGTCTTTTGAACCGCAGACGATTTTGCGATGATGAATAGATAGCTAAGGTTATATTATTCAGTTTTATCATCGACTACATATATGTGTAAGTTCAGGGTCTGTTTTATAGTCTAAACCCCTTTCTGTACGACGAGGAGACCAGGGGACGAAGTGGGTCAACTTTATTCAACAGCTATGGACGACTTTATGGATGGTTCAGACTCCCTTAGCGAATAAACCTGAATAATATTAAAAGATAACCCTTGTACAAAAAAGGCACAAAGAACGGTCTCAATCCACGAGTCTAGATTATTTAACAAGCCCCATGCAGCATCATATGTTTTCTATGCGTTATCTTTAGAATTGCACACAGTGTATGATTATTTTTATCTCGTTCGATCGTGTTACGCTAAACAGAACAACTCATGGAAAGCGATATACGAGAGTTTAGCTTAGGCTCAGTTCCTGGGAAGAGTTCCAACTTATCATCAATCCGATTAACATCAATGAAGTGCGAAAACAATAATAAAAGATGAGGATCTCACCTTGGAGCGCGGGCCGTCACTAATCTCCTTGTGTGACTTCTCCATGACTAATGAGCGCACACACTCACTGAGGTCTCCGGGCCCGTGGGAGGTCCCGCTGAGTTCCTGGTACGTTCCGGGCAGAGCTGAGTGGTCAGAGGGTGTCACACGTGAAATATTCCCTCCACATGGTCCTCACCCACTCAAACCACCTTACAATGCCAAACTTCTTCTCCGGTATAGAAAATAAGTAAAAGTTCCTCCTGAGAAATATTCAATGCTTGTTGATCTGCGTACCTTTTTTTTCTCAAATAAGAGTCGAGTTGACTAATTTGAGTTGATTGCTCGAGTGAAAACTGCCTCCTTTCAGCTCGGAGTCGGCTTCAGTTGTGTGTTGATTTTCCTTTGCTCCCTCGAGTCCCGCGTCCTCCCGGGCCTCCTGTCACACTCTCCAAGCATACGATGGTATGTGCTCTGGCATGGGATCCTGTGTAGAATGTGGTTGGAGCTGCGACTCCCGGTGCTCATTGGAGGTGGGCTGAGGACGTTCGGAAACCCAACTCCTGGCAAGGTGTTGTGGAATCGATCATGCGTATCGGATCCAGTGTCAGGTCGACTTAATTAAGTTTGAATTACAAAAATGAGTCCAAAGTTCACGAGGAGGGCTAAAAAATCGGTGTAGTGCGTTGAGACTAGGTATATCCAAATTTGAATGCTAACTTCTGCTGGTTCTAAATAGCACAGTGACTATAAGTTAAACGCAAACCTTTTACTGATATGGTTGAAAAGTACAAAGTTTGACAAATCCATCATCGTTGAAGTATTATGTTACTTCATTGTTTATATTCCTGTTTAGAATAGATCATAATGTCATTTTCGACATGCTACAAAGCTATGCAGTCGTGAACCACCAATAGTTATTTTTTGTTATAACAACGCCAGACCGGGGAATGGAAACGAGACTTACAGACAATGCTCACAGATTAATCTTGTTTAGATTACGTAACAAGGCCACCACCAACGGATTCCATGAAATTCACGTGTACCTGGAAAATACAGTAGAAAAAGTGTTTACAAGGCACCCTAAATGATAGAATAATACCGACATGCAGTCCACTGACTTTTAGGGTAGCTTGATCAAATCTACGCTATTTTCGTTGGGCGATAAAAACAAGATTTAAACCAGAGGCTTTGAACCAGGAAGGTGTTTATAGTAGTGACGATCGTGGATAGTGACCGTTTCCGTTGCACAGTCGCATGTATGGCAAAGCTATATCCAAATAGGTCTTAGACCATCAGTGATCATTCCAACTCAACAGGTCTATGGGACACCTTGTCTATAAAACACCTCCCCGGTATCTTGAGACCTTATACCCTTGTTGGCACGGATTATTGAACGGCCCTCAGATAACTTGTCAAAATGTGACGCTTTCATCCAATCAAGGACATTGTAGTCTCAAAAACAAGGAGGAAATGGTTCGTTCATTTTTGTTGAAGGAGCGTCCAATTATAAATGAATAACAATTTAAAGGTTGGGGTTACATTTGGTCTATGGATCGTTTTCTGTAACCAACCTTCACCCAGTCAAATTGCCATTTCTACAACTGCCTGTCTTGGAACAAAACATATCAAGCACCAGTCTTCAATTATTTTGGTCTTGAGTAATTGGTCATGGTCAGCGAGGCATATCTCTAAGACCCTGGGGCACTGGCACCCTACACCTTTCCAAATATCCCAGTAAATAGCACGTATAAACAGAAGGGATGGCTTCTTTGCAGGATACTGGAACTCTATATATGACCATTCTAACCTTTAGGCAACGTATATAGGGCATACAAGCACGCTCTAGAAATACGCTGCCCACGTTCCAATGGACTGACCACAACTGAAACTCAAAAGGTGTTGTAAAACATCAAATATAAAGCCTGGCGTGTGCCAATAAAACCAATGCCTGTAATACACACATCTCTACCGGAGTTCCTTTTGATAGGGTCCATTTGGAGGTATGTGGTAACATTTATCGCAGGGGTTACTGCACACTCTAAATAACCAACTTGACCGCTGCTAGAGAAAAGCATCGGTAAACACAAGTTAGAAACGACATCGCGCGAGTGTTCAGTGGCCAGGGAAGCTAATCACGACTACGGCGGGCCGTGTATTGTCCGAGTTAAAACCCTGATTAAATAGCACGTGACTACCCTAACCTACGTACACCATCAGCTCTCTCACGCATGCGCACTGCACGGCGCACTATAACGCGTATGAATACATCCTCCCGTAGGATGTAATGAGGCGGAACTCTTTTGTCGGTGCATTGATCCCCCATGGGATTATAGGTGAGTAAACTGGGCATCGTTGAATAATTCTAACAAACGAGAGTTTATGTTCTACGATGTCTCTTACGATAGTCTCGTCGAATAGATTTAAATCGTCGTCCCACATGACTTTCCTGAGAAAAAATACACACACTATGGAGTGGTTTCAATGAACTAAGTGCGTAAAGTCAACTCTGATGATAAAACGAATACTTTTATCTGAAACCAGTCTATATTGTATTTCTTGAGGCTAATTGGTAAATTGGTAATAATTGTGGGGAGGTTAAATGTCCCTGACTTGTCTTACAGCCTTGGGACTTTTGAATAAAGGTCGTTCATTTCTAGTGCTGGTGCTGGACAATACGATAACTTCACCGATAAACGGCATTCTGGACTGGTTTTTTTTTTCATGACAAAACAGAAAATATTCCCAAAATGGACGTTTTTATATACAGTACCTTTGTAAGAGCTTTAAGTTACTCTTTTCATCAAAACATCTGTGCTTACAGCATATCATTTTATACAACACAATGGCCCTAAAGGCAATTCTAAGATACTTTTTTATCATTTGTAGTCTATTCTTCGGTCCCCTGATTTGCCATACCCGATGATAAATTTCAACTGAACGAGGATAATTATTCACGATTTTCCCTTTATCTCTCTCTCTCACTCTCTCACTCCCGAGATCCCCCAAATAACTCATTTACAATGGAATAAAATGAATGACAATACACCATAAGATAATGACAACCTTTGACCGTATTATAGACAAACTGAAGAATACCTATCCTTATCACCCATGGCCCCTCTACCTATCACATCATTCCTTTGTATCAATGTTGTATATTTTTACGATTCCGTGGAAGATCTATACTTCTATAGGTGAGAAATATAGTTTTTATACAAGTAAATGTGTTCATAGGACTGGGGATCGTTGAATAATTTAGGGTCGTCCGCAACGGGAACGGTGACAACATTGAAGAAAAACGACAATGTAGCCGATATATACCTGGTGTCGCCCAGTTGGTAGAGAAATCCTCGTCCGAGTGTCATCTAGGGGGCTGTTGAAAAAAGTTCGTTCGTTTCTGTTGCTGGTCTGAACGATACGACAACTCCAACGATAAACGACATCCTGGACGATTGTTTTCATTAAGTATTGTAAGACAAGACAGAGGATATTTTCTAAATGAATGTATTTGTACATACCATCTTATGAAAGCTTTAGGTTATTCTTACCATTGTATCTTGCTTATAACACATTATTTTATACAATACTATGGGTCAAAAAACAAAAAACTCTCGTAGGGGACACCCACGGATGAAGCATTTGATGAGAGCCCGTATTTCTTAGTGCGTATACATTTCAAATGAAAACGCTGATACACACCGGTACACATCGAGCGATGCAGTGGTATGTATGATACAAGCAGGCTAAGTGGTGCAGGTGCTGTATATCAGTGCGAATGATGAAGCATTTTTCAAATACGATCTAATCGTTAACAAATGATGTGGCTTGTAAGTGCGGGGCACGCTCTCCTGACGCAGGTTGCCTTGTGGTGACACATCCGAGGTCCGCATGGAGATCGAGGGCGTACAGCAGCGTGGTACGAGTTGTGTTGACATATTCGAGGCAAATAGAGAACTATTTGATCTTGGATATAGGTTTGCACGCCAGGAGAAAAATGGTATGACTGCCTTTGATTGGTTTTGTCCATTATCCGTTAATACTTCGCAATTAAAAATATGTCGTAATTTACGATTACGTATGTACGATTAAAAATATGTCGTAATTTTCTTTTAAATCCCTAGAATACATTCCTACCGGGAAAATATGTACATGTGGATTTGGCATTTTAGTGTAAATGTTTAAAAGATCAACACCAGCAAGTTGAAATAGCAATGACATGATGTGTATCTTTCATAGTATATGTAAAATCATCTTTAGTGATTACAAATGAATGATTATGTATAAAAATAAAGATGAAGCTAAAGGTGAAGTGAACTAGAGTAGACCTTTGGATATAGGACAAATAATGGTTTGGGTTATATTTAGTATTTTACCGGTCATTTTCTGCAACCAACTTGCTTCTACAAGAACCTGTCTAGGATCCAAATGTATTAAGCACAATTGGGTGAATGAGGTATTTTGGTCCCTAGAAATTGGTCATTTTTAATTGGGCATGCCTCTGAAGCGCCAGATCCACTGAGGCGAATTTATCGGTCGAACTCGTTTGCCTGGACAGTGCCCGGTCGCATGAAAAACGTGGATTTGGCACTTAAGACCTTGATACACTGGCCCCATGCTTCTTACCCACTGTCACAGTGTTAGCATGCAGATGGTGTAGGATTAGTTTTGTGCAGCAAGCTCAAATTCTTTTTGACCACTCTATCCTTTAGGCAGTGTATATGAGTGTGTGACCCACGCTCAATAAAGGCGCATCTGTGGCTTCATGCACGGGTTCAACAATATCACCCCGTTGTTCCACTTTTTGTGGTATCGCTAGCTATAATCGGATTGCAATTTTATCTTTAAAATTACTTTAATGATCTGCCTAAAAGAGCACTGCTCCCATAATATCGGATCGTATCCCTATGTTCAAGTGGTATCGCTAATTTTCCCGATGCAATTATGATATAACAATTAAGGGGTAAATATTGATTGAGACAGGGGAAGATTCATTAGTTTTTCAATTAAATACAGATGGCACCATAGTTAAAATTGATCTGACACCTGGTGGTGCGGATTGCTATTTCCTATAGGTAGAAGGGGCGGGGAGTGGTAGCGCTGCCATGTATCGTTATTTTTATCTTTATTTTTTTTTTTTTTTTGAGAATATCAGACAAGGCCATTTCTAACCAAAGTAATGCGATCTGCAGATGATCCGCCCTGGTGTGAGGATCCGCGTAAAGAGCGTATTCTACGCGTATTTTACGCGTCGATGCGGCTATGCGATTCCGACACGATCCGTTTATCTTCTGGAGCAACGTTTAGGCCCTCGGATCGCTATTCTGCGATCTGTAAAGGCATCATAATCGTGGAGCAATGCCCCCCTGTGGCAAGGACAACACCTGTGGTTCCACCTCCAATAAAACCAATCTACCATCGCTCGGTTTCCGCTCCCGCTATTCTGTTTATTGTGCCGAAGTTACACAGGCAACTGACAGTCATACATCTAAACGGGCCTGATGGCAATTGGCAGTCACAATATATTCTGGACAACAAACAATTACTGATTCAAAATGCCCGGAAATAAGAGTAATAAGATACGTTCATAACATCTTGTATCCTGAAAAATTGAGAACTCGTTTCTCCTTTAAAGTAGTTTTAAATGGCAATCAATATTGTTTATTTGATATCAGAATATGTCGATGGTAGCAGGGATTAGATTTAACTGGGTAACGGAATTAAGGTAATCCATACGCAAATCCCATTTAAGAGTCAGTCATATATCCTCGTACGACCAAGGAATGTCATACTGAGTGCAGTATTAAATCAGGGATTAACCTCCTTTTAAGGGGGTACCTCCGTTGGCACAGCTGACACTTAAATCTTTCCCGTCTGCACACCTTGAGACAACACCTTTTTACAAATACTGCTTGATGTCGCACACTCATCATAAAATCAGGCGGTTTCAATAACAACTAGGATGTACTTTATTATTTCCTTTCATTTTGTCAGTTCCTATGACCTTTTCTATTACCAAATGAGTAATATATAACATATTGTCTCATTTGAGCTAACACTATAGATGAATTAGGAAAATTTGCATTTAACTGCTTTAGATAGGAAATCTATTGAAAAACTATTTTTTAACAATTCTGTGAAATACAAGGACGGTGACCTATTATATTTAAAACCTAACTATGTAATACTATACATTTACTATGTTCTGTTAAAGTTTGGAGAAAATGACATGGGTTTTAGCATGTGGTGAACAGCTTTTTACAATTCCTATATATTCTATTGTAATGTTATCATAATATTGATCACCAAATGAAAAAAAATAACATGGTGACCCCCGTTTTTAAGTTACATATTGTTCCACAACTTATTGAGATCATCATACAGAATATCCAGAAAACTGACATGGGTTTTTTTTTTTTTTTTTCGACCAGTTCTGCCATCTTGGCAGATCTTCCACTGGAAGTGCGTTAACGGGTACATACAACAGCGTCAGTACAGAGATTCATTTCGGTGGACACATGATCTACTAGAAACAGAGTATGGTGATGTCAATGAAGAGATGTGCTAAGTGAGTTGACAGCTCCGTGATCTCGATACCTGTCCGTATAATACATCACAGTCCCAATTTCATAGTTCCTTTGGCACGCATCATAGCTAATATCTTTTCCATTCCTGGACCAAGTATTGCATCTTGACCAATTTCTTGAATTCTTTTTTACTTCTGACCTTCTGTACCCCCCCCCCCCCCCATCCAACATATCCCATAACTTTTGTCCCCTGTAGAACGGTGATCTCAGGTAGTGGCTTGTACTATACACCTGTGCCTTAAAATACACCAAATACCAACCTCTGCTATGCAAGTGGTAGTTTCGATGTACCACATACTGTGCCGTTATTGCGACGTACCACCATACTTTGAATACGCAATCTGATTGGTTAGAAAAATAAACTGACCTAGTTATGACGCGATGCCGCGATGCCAATGCGTAAACGGTTGTTACAAAATGTAAACAAAGGCGATCGCAAGCAAATAATTGCGCAAATATGTGATATTTGTGGGTAAACCTGAAAATATGGCCCATAATGATCAAATAAGACTAGAATAGTGATTTACAGCAATGTAGCAACAAGTTTATGAAGTGCCAAGTGATATTACGATACATAGCAACACAAATTCGTGTGATAACGGAAATACGAAAATAAATCACAAATAATCGATATCCAGACAATAAAATCAAACAGAAAATTAACAAATAATATTATGAGACTAATATTTGCAAAGAAAAGAATTTTTCAAGAGTTTGAATTTTATTTACGAAACTGTGGCCATAAATACTTTGATAAAGCCGTTAATGAGGTCAAGCAGTCACCTCCCAGATGTTCTGCAGTAAGTTCTGTTCAAGACTCTGGTTGGAGAGTAGATATTGCACACGTGCATAGTGCCTAGTAGAAAATAACTTCCGCACTACCAGTCGAGTTTGATTTTCGCTTCGACGTCGACTTATTTTGGTAAGTTATTGATTATTTACGAATTATTAGAGGTGTATAGTACAAGTGAAACTTGTTAACCTAATTGGGAGGAGTCGTCGTACCTTGTTTCTTTCGTATGCGGTAGATTTAGCGAAAGAAACGCGGTAAGAGGACCCCACCCAAATAGGTTAACTAGTTTCCCTAAAGTATATACTCTCCCTAGTTTAAATCTAACCTTTGTGCCACTCCTTGTCTCCCGTATCAATTTTACCTTCGTCTTGTGACCACTTATACATCATAGACAGAAGCTGCATGTTATGTCTTGCGTCCAGATAATCAATTTCTAGCTTTCTATGTAACTCCTCAACCCTTTGTTTATGAATCCTTTGTCCTGAAATCACCCTCAATGCCCGATTCTGTGTTATTTGCACTGCATTTACGTCCACTTTGTGCCCACTGTCAAACAAGAAACCACAGTACTCTAGGATGGGCCTTATAAGGCCTGGCGTCCACCTACTACGATATGGCACCGATATGGTCTATGATGCACCTCCTGATAAAAAATCAAAATCGCATCGGAAGGTCACCTAATATCAGGTAATTGACAACGTTTCTATGATTAGGCACCGAAAAAAACCCATTAAGATGCATGGTGGATTGATTTGTCTAGACATGTGTCTACGATTTTGTGCCTTCCCGATATGGCACCGATTTTGACATTTTGTATCGGTGCCATATCGGGAGGTCTGCTATTCTATCGTAGTAGGTGGACGCCAGGCCTTACTGTGAGATAAATTCGCCGAGCCACATCTTGGCTCACATTGCACCGGAGTTTACCCAGCTTAAAGATCCGTGAGTTGGCACTCCTTACTGTTTCCCTCAAATGTGCTGCAAAGTTCAATTCCATATCCACGGTGACCCCCAAATACTTATATTTCTGTACCTCCCCCAATTTTTTATTTGAACAATTTAGGTCCAGACTGGGCAACCTTCCCTTTGACCTAGGAGATGCGTACCATGCAGCATGCGTCTTTTTTGCATTCAACGTCATTCCGTTTGCCACACACCATGCGCATACACTATCAAGCGCCAACTGCAAACGATCCTTGGCCACATTCGGTATATATGTCTGCGTACTGTATATGGTTACAGTTCATAATATTCGTGCACATGTCGTTAACAAAAGCGATGAATAGGAGCGGTCCGAGGACCGATCCCTGCGGCACCCCAAACCTCACATCCATTGCAGTCGACAGTCGCCCATTAACATATACACATTGCCTACGACCATTCAGATAGTTGCTTACCCAATTTGTTATTTCCAATGGTACTTTATATTCCCCAACTAACTTTGCCACCAGCAATGTATGCGGCACCGAGTCGAATCCCTTCCTCAGGTCAACATAACAGGCTGCCACAGGCAGCCTGTCATCTCTGGCCCGACAGAGATCATCTACATATTCAAAGACCGCATCTGCGGTCCCCCGACCACTCCTGAACCCATATTGATGAGCCGAAATTGCATTAGCAGATTTGAGATGTTCAGACAACATTTTATGTACAACTTTCTCCAATACCTTAGCTGGACAGGGCACCAAAGACACGGGTCGCCAATTTGATATGTCTGATAGCTTCCCCCCTTTAGGTAGCAGCACCACAGTACTCATCATCCATTACCTTGGCACAATGCCTGTTTGGAGTGAAGTGTTATACAACTTTGTGTATTCAGAGGCTAAGATCATCATACTGTCCTTTATGACTCTAGTAGAGACGTCAGTCACCCCTGAGCTCTTACTTATCTCTATTTCCTTAGCAAATCTAATAACACCAGCCCTAGTTACACTGAAATCTTGACAGGAATAACAGCTCCTCCGCTCGTTGAGTTCCTTCAGTAATCTAACATACCCTGACTTATCCCTGTCATCGAACAGCTTTTGTCCTATTCCCGAGAAGAACCGATTAAAGCACTCCGCGGTATCATCCCTAGGTACCCACAACCCACTAACTTCATCGACTAATGCGCATTCCCCGCTCGACCTACCCGTATTAAGAAGTCCATCCACTAAGCGCCAGAACTCCTGCGGCTTCTTAGCTGCATTATTCAATTGCTCCCTGCAAAAGCTCCCCTTGGCTGCCCTTATAGAACTCTGTATTTCCTGTCTCAGTTTCTTGGCCATATCCAGATCCGCTTTACCCCCACCTAGCGGAATAGCGTTTAATCGCTTGTCTTCTTTCTTCTATCTTATAATATACCTCGTCTGATACCCACGGCTCCTTTGATCTAATATACTTAAAAAAATACTTTATCCAGATACTTTATCCAGATACATAGTTATATTACCCAGCAAAATTTCCCACATTTCGTCTGGATCACTGGCACCGCAGAAGTCTCCCCAATTTAAGTTAGATAAATAATCTTCCATATCTTCACGACTATATGCCTTATAACTTCTACCTTTAAAAGATACTCCCTCCTTCTTCGGTCTGTCTTTCTTTCGCCATGCATGAACTGGTAGGTGGTCGCTGATCAGATCGCTTCCCACCCATCCCTCTTTTACATAATTAGAGTCAGTGAATATAAGATCTATCGCACTGCCGCCTTCGCCTGATTTTTTGGGCCTAGTGATTCCATTAATCAGCTGACATAAATTATACCCTTTCATCTCACTTAGGAATCTGTCTTTCATAGCGCAATTCCGTTCCAATACATTAATGTTCCAGTCCCCTAATATCCATATCTCCACTCCTTTCACGGTCTCAGAGTTAACAACCTGGTCAATTATTTCCAACGCATTATCTATTCCTGTATTTGGGGGCCTATAAATCGTTATAATCGTCATTTTCCTCAGCATCGGTTTACTAACCATTACAGTTAGATACTCCAGATGTGTGGTGGTCCCCGAGAGATCAGCACTCTTACTTGCATAAGGTGCCAGGATATCAGTCAGGTAACAAGCTACTCCGCCACCAATTCTTCCCTCACGGTCCTGCCTAAACATAGTGTAATCTCTCAAATTCACCAGCTGATAATCGTACCGACTGTCTAACCATGACTCAGAAATGGTGATGACATCACTGTCACCGAACAGAAGACCTATCTGCCCCAGATTTGGAAAAAACTCCTGGCATTCAGATGCAGCAATCTAATACCTTTATGATGCATGTGATATGGGGATGAATATGAATAAGAATGAGTGACTAGGAGCAGGGGTGGGGATTCCAAGCTAACTGCTCAGTCTAATCAGGGTCTGTTTGCCCTAATCAGACGTTGTATATATGTTATTAGGTGGTTTCTTGGAATTACCTTGCCAACAGTTAGCTTAGGCGGTTGGCAGTGGCAGCAGCCATCCCCGCATGCTTTTTTATGTTCAGATCACCCTACATACCCCTAGCGACAAGATGTCAGCCAAACGCTTATAAAAACCAGCTAGAGCGTTACCTTAACTCTAATCAAGCTAACTAACGAAGTATGACAAAAGAAAAGAAATGTCAAATAATAATATAGGAAGGTATTACAAATTTAGTGCACAAATGTGGGAACCGGGTTGTACTTTTCAAGCTAAGGTGAATTGTCCGATAAGCCTTTAATACATGGCTCTCAGAATGAATGAAGGTGCATTATGCTCCTGTACCATATAATTGGCATATAATTTCAGCGTTTTTTCCACGTATTAGAATAAACCCGATATTTGTATATCTAGTTGGCGAATTGAACCTTTTTACTTATCACTAGGAACGCAACCCAGTCAGACTGGCGTAAATGTTGACGTTTATACTACATATTTGAGACGAGGGCACCAAGTTCATGCTGCGATTGTGAATGTTTCTATCTACTCTATGTTCCTTTACGTTTCTCAACATTCACCAATGCTTACTGACGCTTCTGTACGTATCGTATCATTTTACCGCATTCCTTTACGAATGCATAGATATAACTTTAGAATTATTAAAAGTAATTCTTACACTGCGTTTTTCCCCTTCTGTTCACATTTATTTACGTATTCCGACTCATGTGTACGTAGCTCCACGTTTCTCTGCGCATCACCGCTGATTTTAATCTTTAAAGTACGTAGAGCACAAAGACATTGCTATTTCCACGATCATTCACCGGGAAATTATAAGTTAGCGCCACTGTATAGTTGGGGAACAATGCAATATTCTGCTGGCATAAACTATAGATAATCGTGAGACGAGGCTACAAACCATAATATGTTATTTCATAAAAAGCCTTTGAAAACTGGACCCGCTACATGGTGATTTGTTTGGCATCGGGGGCAAGATGGCTGATTCCGTCAAACGATAGCTATCTGTGGTTCAAATTGTGATTTCCTTCAGGGTAATTCTGAAGCAGTTCCCCGTTGGAAAAAAAATTGCCCTGTACCGAAAAACGCCGTTTTTTTTTTACGCTAGTATGACTGTTCTTCAAAACAATACAAAAACAAAACAAGGATGGTGACCTATGTTTGATTTTTTTAAATTGAATGTGTGCTACTATTTATTTACTATAATCTGTGAAAATCTAAAGAATATGACATGGGTTTTACTATGTTAAAAAGAACCTTTTCCAATTTCTATATATTCTTTCATAATGTCATCATAATATTCATCTGTTAATCAAAAGATAATATGGTGACCCCCATATATTAAACTAGTAATATATTCTATAACACTTGGAGATAATCACATTAGATATTTTCAGGAAATTGCCATTGGCATTACTTTTCAAGGAATATTGTCCGATATGTCTTTAACAGTGTTATATCTGTAGCTTGAGATTAGTATAGGTGTGCGTCTTTATCCTGGGCGCCTGTGCTACTGATATCAGTCGCCGTTCAGTGGATAATCCTCAGGATTAGAGAGGAACATGTGTTGGCTTTAACCGCTCGATCGTATAAGCAGAATAAGCTAAGTAAAGTGTTGATCCTATTCATACGAATAATCGCCGTCTTATCGTAAGTTGTCATTTAGCAACGATAAAATGGTGGAGCCTTGACATGCCGAATTGTCTTCAGACTAATCGTGGAACAAGGAGCGTGTACAACATTGAATTAAGAATCAGGGACCCGTTTAATCATCTAGGATCGTATATGTAGACCCTTTTTCTTCACGATATGGAGACCCAAAGGCCGTGTGGCTCAACTTAATTCAACACTTATGGACGACCAGATGGACAGCGAAAACTGTCTTAGCCAACGAACGTAAATATCATTAAACAAACACCATTGTACGAGGTGCAGCAGAGGGCTTTCAGGTACGATCCAAGGTGATTAACGAGCCCCAGGAAGCTTAACACAACGCAATATCGTAACCCGCCCTGATAGTGAGGTTCAACCTTGTGGGATAAATTACCATCCATTTTACATAATTTGGAAATTGATTTTAGCTTCAGGAATGATGTAAAAACGGTGCTATCAAATGAGGACTATGATTGTACGAGTAAGTTGTATATATATAGATATATATATATATATATATATATATATATATATATATATATATATATATATATATATATATATATATATTCAGGAAAGGAAATGGCAAATATCGTACAGGTCTATTGGAAAAGCCTGTACAACTTTACAGCTTTATTGTAAACCTATAGACTGTCCTTGTGTGTTCTGTATGTTAAGTTGATACTCTCCTGTTGTCCTGTAAATATTGTGATGTGATTTCATGTATTTGACATTTATCTCACCCCTGGTATTTTTTCCCATAGGCAGGAATCCCCAACACGATAAGATGAGACTCGTGAGCCGCCCAATCAAAAACCAATTAGCAGCAATAATTGATGATATACCTGATATATATATATATACAATATACCTTATTTATATAAGAAATGTACGGAAAAATATGGTTTTCTTCAATTCTCTCGATATCAAGGACGGTGACCTACCTTTTTTTTTAATTGATTATGTAGAACTATACATCAACTATGCTCTCTGGAAGTCTTAAGCAAACGACACGGTTTTTAACTTTGTAAACACAAATTTTCTAGAATTTCTATGTATATTCTTTTATAATGTTATCCCAATATCAATGTCAAAATAAATGTCTAGCACGCTGGCCCCCGATTTTCAATTTAGATATGTGTTCTACAATACTTTGTGCACACCATATTAAATTTTCAAGAAAATGACATGGGTTTTAATTTTCAAAGCAAATTGTATGATATTTCTTTGACAACTTTTGACAATATCCGACACAACAACTCAGAGAAGACGTTTTATTTTCTTGATGTTAATTACAAACATGAATTCAATATTGATCACTGAATCTTGTCGTTTGATTGACACGGCGGACTCTACAATATACACAGTTAGGTGGGCGTGGTTTCATACACAAACAAAGCCTCAGGCTGGTCTAGAAGGAGCAGAATTCCACCACATCACATCTCACCCTTTTTAATGCAGCCTGAAATAAAAGCTAAATGATAGTAGGAATGGTTGTATACCCCGGGTATTCCCCTAATGACTGAGAGATTAGGTCATGGTGGGGTTTCTATGAATTTTATTCTCTTACTTTATATTTCGATTTCACGAGGATTTTTTCTTTTGGTGAGTATTGCGTCCTTTGATATTCACAAGAGGGCGCCCCTGAGTCTGATCAGGTCAAAGTTGTCATTTTCCTGGTTCTCAACACTGCCACTAGAGGCAGGTCGATTCGGCTCGATATAATTCTCGTTGATGCTACTAGAGGCGGCACGCTTGAGAAGCCTGGAATCCTTATCTAAATACACAGATCCTCGAATCCTTATCTATAAACACAAATAAGACCTGGCGCCCCTCCTCAAACAATCAAGAAATATCACAACATTTCATATGAATGTTTATATGCCACAAGTTGTCTCTGCGGAATGATATCACAAAGCGGAGCTAAGCGATATCTGTAGCAGAAGACAACAAACCCCATGTAAACAGTTAGGTGAAATTGAGTGCTGTTTAGATTTTACCCTACCACGTCATTTATATTTAACTTCATATATCAGCAGTGGCATATAAATAGTTTATGGCATAATCGTGGCATACAGTGACACCATGTTAAGTCTATGGAGATTGATATGAGGGGTAGATAGACTATCATCAATCCTGCATATTAGGCTGCCTCCTGCGCCTCCTAGTGATTGTCAAGGAGACTATGTTGATGGAATTTTTAGTAAAACATTTCATGACCATGAGAGGTTGACACTAGTCTAGTATCTTTTCCCATTCATTTCAAACTGATATTAACAAGCCATTTTTGGAGTCTTGTCAGAGAGAGAATGGCGTAATTGTCGAAGCTCGAGATTCTCATTTAAACCCTTTGTACAGGTCTTTATATTCATTTGGACTTGAGCGCAGTCTAGAAAATGGCGGAGGACACATAGGAAACCTTTCTGGACCTCAGCTGTGTCAGCCTTACACCAGCATTGTACGACACACTGTGTGCAACATAATCATTAATTAGTAATTACAAATGGGAACTGAGAAGAGCTGTCGACCTCAAAATGGGTAGTTATCCTTAAGCCATATTTGTCCACCATACCTTCTTGTTAAAATGCATGTGTCTAGTCTATTTGTTTAGACTATTTGACCTCTCCCTGATCCAGGATAAGCTGTGTGCATTTGCTGTCTAGTGAACTACAGAGCATTAATTATGCTTGTCATCATCCATAAATTCATCTTTGAATATAATTATTGATTGTTTCTTTGCCCTCTATTCGACCAGTATGCATTTATTTGTATTGACAAAGATTTATGGATGGGGCATCATGGCGACGTCTGCAAAAGACAAATATGGAAATGCAATGTTTATAATCAGTAGCATCAACATCACCACAACACAGACATTTCTGGAACTGCTAAAAGGAACCAGGTTTGCAGTTTTGACATGATTGCGATTATTTCACGATTCAGTTTGAAAATAGCCAAATGGAAATGAAAATCCAACTCTTAATTCAGAGAGGAATTAAGGACCTGTAAAGTTCAAAATCGCAGGACACTGTGTTTACACTCCAGCAGACTTGGCAGTATATGTCGCGATGCCACAAGAGCAACTGGAGGGTTTAGTGCGTTCAACACCTTCCACAATATAAGTATACCTTTAAAAGGACGGGCGATAACTTGGTGTTAGGACATGGTTCAGTTGAGCTACCCAGTCTACTATAGAGTCCTACTTCTCACAACACTCATGTACAATGTACAGATGGAAAAGTTACACTAAATCAAAAGGTGTTTCCCCACGGCAGGGACTCTAATCACATAGTACATGGTTATCCCTGATATAATACTGAGCGATAAAATTGTCTAATGTAAAAAATAGGTTCCCTAATCGTTATTCACACATGAATAGTATACAAATAGTATTATGCTTTTTTGGACTAGATTATACATCGTAAATCCTTCACATATTGCAGATCAAGGATGCTCGACCTTGGATCCAGCGTTTTGTCTGTCTCCTTGTGTGTCTGGAGCATGTTGAGTGTCAGCAGATTGTTTAGTGACAAGGTGAAGGATGAAATGGGTTTCCACACACTGCAATGATGTTCAAAATCAAACAAACTTGGACTGTTGACATATGGACAGAGTACGGCCAATGTCCTATGGATATAGAACCCTCAATGCTGAATGGACAGTGCCTCCTTAGGTCATGTTTTATCTCAATAATGCTTGTCACCAATGTTTTGTTCTCTAGCATAGAACAATACGTCATGAACATAAAGTGACGTTGAAATAATGAGAGTATGAGTCAAGACAGTGGAAGTTCAGGGGACTACGAGGTGTAATGGAACTCCCACGAGCACACTTTTACAACGTTGGTTAAACCAAGCTGATATGTTTACGGTAACATTGGACCAACCAATCAACACACTCAGCCCATGTACTGACATTTAAAAAGACAAACCAATGGAGACCAATACTAATCCGTTGTGTCATTTGGCAATCCTTTTGTTTTGCCCACTGTCTTGGAGGAGGACTGGGTCTCCAATATGTCTGTGGTGGCAACGCCATCGATGTCAGATTCTGACGTCACTTCTACGTCATCCTCAGCGTCGTCTTCTGCAGTCTGCGTCAGAGATGACGTGGCGTCAGAGCTGAGAGAGGTGGCCTCAAACTCCTCTGTGTCCTCTTCAGTCGGCTCCTCTGTTGTTTGTACAAGGTTAGAAAACGTTTGCATACCAGTGTCAAAAATGAACTTGGGGCCTGCCGTGGAGACCACCGCGGCATCGGCGGGGTCGGCCGAGAGGGCCCGGGAGGGTTGTGAGGACACGGACTCGGCTGTGGTAAACAGAGACGAGTTGTCCACAGAAGTGAGCTCTGTGTTGTCTGTAGTCACCCCGGCCCCTCCCGTGTGTCGGCCCGTGTCGCCAGTCAATAAGGGCCTCACTGTGTGGTTCAGTGACGTTTCGACCTGCCGGGAGCTCTTCAGGTCATCTATGGAGGGAACGTGTGAACTGACGGTGGCCTGGCCAATGTCAATAACCTCACCGGCATCGTCCTGCGAAGACTCCTTCTCAGGGAGAGGTTTTATACTGTCCTCTTTGTTCGTAGGCTTATACACGGAATTCACCTTTTTATGCTTGGCATTGACGTCGTATGCAGCGTCGCCCATCATGACGTCATGCGGGTTCTTGTCGTCGCCTGACGACGGTTTCATGACGTCATTGAACGTGCTGGCTTTCCGGTAGGGTCTGAGGACGACGGGAGGGCTGCGGCTGACCTGAGCCTTGAAGGTCACGGTCACTGAGAAGTGGTAAGGGAATCCCATCTCCTCAAAAGTGATGACGTCAGAGATGTTGGGCAGGGTGACCTCTGCCGGCACGCGGTTGTACCAGAGGTCGGCCGACATCTGGGGGTTGAAGACGTAGGGGATGGGGAAGGTGTGGTTGAGTTTGGTGAAACCGATGCGGTCCCCCTCCAAGACATGCAACTCTTCATCGTCGAAGCGAAGCTGAAAGAAAAGGCAAGAATAAAATGATTAATTTGCTGCATTGGTGTTTGAATTCATGAACGGGGAAGAGCTTGCATTGTGTACAAATTAATATAGAATATTCATTATATAAATTTTGCACACATATATAATATTATATGTTTTACTGTATACCCATGCTGTATATACTGTAAATACGCACCGTTTTGGCATATGATGCAAAAATACTGTACGGACCAGCGGTCCGTACACTAAAATACGGACCACCTTGCCATACACATTTATTAAAATTGATAGAAAAGTGAAATTGATTTTTTTCTCAAAATTTCGGATATATAGTAAATATATAATGTCCAACCATGCTTGTACAAGTTACAGAACTCGATGATAATTTACCGTTTGTACGGAACTCGGATAAATGCCTCGGTCCGTACAAACCGTAAATTACCATCGCGTTCTGTGAATTGTACAGCATGGTCAGGACGTTCTATATAATTACTAGCGACTTTCTCTTCTGGTAGAAATATATGGTTCGATAACAATATCGCAGCCTGCTAACTTCACTTATCAACAGTGAACATGACGCTTCATTTTTACTTTACATACACTCTCGGAGATTCGATAAATAAATTTGCCGACGCCAGGGTTCGAGCTTCTAGCTTTTGAACCACGGGCTGTGTGTCCAACTAACTGACTGCTCCACAAAGTCTATCAGGGAACGGTTCGGGACGGATTATCGTGTGAGACCCCAATCCGACAAAGACGCAACGACGTGAGAGGGGATGGTACTACAGTCTGGACCAGGTTTACAGCGGAAACAACGTTGCATGCCCCGAAACCATCTTTGCCTCGGGCATTTTGCAACTCACATTGCTTTCACTCAATCTTCGGAGATCGAAAATTCTACTATTTTTCATCTATAGTAGGTAATAACCATATGTTTGCGGCTAAATTGAAATACAAAACTTGTATCTATATGCCCAGGTAACCAGGTAACTAGGTAACTGCCTAACCTATGACGTAGCTAGTCGCTTTTATGATTCTGATGACTTTACATTAACTTCTGTGGAAACAAATCTAAAATGGGGAAAATATATGTAATGTGTAAGGTAGAGATGGACGATTGTTCAGAGATGTCTTTATTTTCCCAACCTACACATTTTTGCTTTGTCATTTGTCCATTTTTATCTTTATCTTTTTCTTGCTCCATTCATTTTTCATTTCCCTTCTTCCAGTTTAATTCTCATGAGACGATGCAATACTTATTAACAGGGAAAGCTCTTCCCCAATAGAGGTGAATAATCTTTGAACAAATGTAATATCGTATTATGAACTATGTTAGTTGAAAGAAAACAATATGATATATGATAATATAGGAACAATATTAAATCTCAGGTGTAATAGGTGACTCAGAAAATTTAAGATAAACTATGCCTTTGTCATATGATATCAGTATGTAAACCATAACACGGTCTTCCATACAAAATATCTACAAGCATTATATTGTATGAAGGAACTGCACCAAGATCCACAGATACTGAAAATATGCCATGAATTTTGAAATTTTGAGTAATGTCTCAAGGCAAAGCCGAGTGAGATTACGTAGCAAACCAAAATAAAAGGCATATTTCTAGTTGCAATGGATCGTTTTCAGTATGGGTAGAACTAGGTCATAAGAGAAGAAACCCAGCTGAGTGTAGACGTGCAAAAGACATAAGCAGTTTCAAGTTTCCCTCCAACGAGATTCTCACTCTCGTGGTACTTCAATCTCCAAGCCTAAATCTAGTCTACTCTGTCCCTATGTGCGGGAGAAACTCCAAGCGAATCCGACCGGAATCATGGTAACCAGTGAAAAGCTGTAATCTCATTGCTTTCCCTCAAGGACTAGCAAAAGTTGGGATCTCATTGGTTTCTCACGAGAGAAGTAGATCAGAAAACAATAACACTAAACTTTGATTTCGGCATGGCTCGAAATAAATCATAAGATAAGTATGTCTGAGTATAGTCCTCCATAAAAGAAGGACAGCTTCAAGTCTTTCTCTCCACGAGATTCTCACTCTCGTGGCACTTCACTCTTCATGCATAATTCCGGTAGGGCTGTCTCAATGTGGGGGAGCAACTCCAAGCAGATCCGACGGAATTCTAATGTTTTATGTAAAGTAAGGTAACCAGCAGCATCCTGATCTCAGAGGCTTCTCTCAAGGTGAGGAGATCAGAAAAAAAACACCATTAAACTCTCTTTTTGGTAAGGCTAGAATAATATCAAAAGAGAATAAGTACATCTGAGTAGATAAGTACATGAATAAAGAGTAGGTTCAAGTTTCACCCTCCACGAAATTCTCACTCTCATGGGTCTTCAGTCTCCAAGCCTAAGTTTGGTTCACTCTCTCACTATGTGCGGAAACAACTCCAAGCAGATCCGTCCAAAGGTTTTTTAGATATGGTAGGTAAAAAATGGCTAAGCCTTGACTTATCATAGTGGAAAAATGTCAGACTTCGTGTCAGAGCTTCCTGCTCCAGCACACTTATTTCTATAAATCTGCTGTACAACATCCTCCGTGATAAATATTTGATCGGCAATGGAGAACGTGGCACCAATGCATAGCCTGTACAGCCGCCATGCCTTCATAGCACTGCTGCAAACGGTCCGGCATGTAGGCCTCTGACGTCAGACATGAGATGGGCCTATGACACAATAAACGTGTTTGGCAGACGACCGAAGGTATTGGATTCAAGGTGAGTCTGTTGGAACAGGCCGATATCAAAGTCTGACTTTTTACCATGTAAGAAAGAGGTACATGTAAGAAAGAGGTAGGTCGCCCTATTGCAACCCACAGAAATTATACCATGTACTCAACGATCACGATTTGTTGGAAGACCAATGTAAACACATTGATGCAAATAAAGATCTTTAAAAATAAAGAGGTGAGCAACTTTTCACTTCACACTCCCCCTTCCCAACACACATTTTAAAAATGTAGTAGATGTACAACCTTCTTCATGCCACTATCGCTTATCGTTACAAAGTCCCCCATAACATAGCCCTCCCACCCACTATCGCACCCTTTTCCCCCCGTAGGCATAACATCGGGAACTCGAACTCAATGTCGATGGAGTAAATGTGTTTAGAAGGTATACTGAATGGGGAATTATGTCACAAAGGTTAGCCTATTGTTCAATGTGAGGGGTGAGATAAATTCAGAAACCTATTCAATTTTACGGTCAGAGCTTTATCCCATTTGAATTACTTCACCTTGTAAATTACTACACTATTTCCACTCAATGAGCTACGAGCTCTGACTGTAAACTTCCATTTGTTTCCTCTATAATCTTCTTATTCCTCTTGTGCCTCGCTCCCACATTTACCTCCTCTTCCCGGCGTGGCTTCGCCGGTCTAACTTGGGTCAATGCAGGCAGATACGGTGGCGCCATCACTCGTTAGGCAGACGAACCAGCGCAGGCATTCTACTCGCACGCGCGCTGGATTCTGCCCATAAAGCACAATTTGCCGAGTTATAACATTTTACGTCATTGATCGAGCCTCATTTTCGTGATTGCGCGTCTCCTAACCTCGTTACTGGACGCGCTGGCGTCTTCGTTAGTTTCTCTAAACCCCGCACATGGCGCTGCCAACTTTGGGCAGACGACATTTTCAGGGAACCAGCGATTAGACAACGAAACGGGGTCGCGCACCGCGTACCAGCCAAACAGTATCATATGATTCAAAAGGCTTGATTAGGAACAAAGATGGCGGACAGGAGGTTGATATAATCTCCTGGGTCATGATAACCTAGTCCAATTCCTCCAGACCTCTTGTCCCAAGTCTTACATCGACCCATCAGGCTCATACTGTCTGCCGATGGGAAATGTGATTGGTGATTGTGCATGCTAAATAGACCAATGGGAAGGGTTTATGACATTTATCTGCGGGACTGTGATGAATAGGATTACACGACGGGCGGTCTGGGAGTAGATTACACAAGTGATTTCCCGCGTAATCAAGAAGCAGACAGGGTGGGGCTGCCTGCAGACACCCCCTGGAGACTGTTGAGTCTATTGATTACAAAGTGTGGAGTCAGTCAGAGTCTGATACAATTACCCCCAAACCCCTGCCCTGCCACCTGCAGCTGTGGCCAGTCTGTACAGGGTGGAGAGTGAGCAGGGTGGAAAATGAGGAAAGAGAATATGGTGGAGAGTGCAAAGTGGATGGTGAAGAGAGAGATTATGGTGGAGAGTGCAGAGTGGGAAGTGAAGAGAGAGAATATGATGGAGAGTGTAGGGTGGGAAGTGAGGAGAGAGAATATGATGGAGAGTGAGCAGGGTGGGAAATGATGAAAGAGAATATGGTGGAGAGTGCAGAGCGGGGAGTGAGGAGAGGAAATACAGAAGAGGGTGAGTAGGTGAGTAGGGTGGGAGGAGAGGGGAGGGAAAAGGGTGGAGAGTATGGCGAGTGGAAAGTGAGGGGAGGAGAGTATGCATTGCGGAATGTGAGGGGAGGGAATAATGTGGAGAGTGAGCATAGTGGGAAATGATGAAAGAGAATATGGTGGAGAGTGCAGAGCGGGGAGTGAGGAGAGTAAATACAGAAGAGGGTGAGAAGGTGAATAGGGTGGGAAGAGAGGGGAGGGAAAAGGGTGGAGAGTATGGAGAGTGGAAAGTGAGGGGAGGAGAGTATGCATTGCGGAATGTGAGGGGAGGGAATAATGTGGAGAGTGAGCATAGTGGACTGAGAAGATGGAATATGGTGGACAGTGCAGGGTGCGAAGTGAGGAAAGAGAATATGATGGAGAGGGAGCAGGGTGGGAGGTCGGGAGAGGCAATAAGGAAGAGGGTGAGTAGGTGAGTAGGGTGGGAAGAGAGGGGAGGGAAAAGGGTGGAGAGTATGGAGAGTGGAAAGTGAGGGAAGGGAATATGGTGGAGAGTGAGGGTGGGACGTAAGGAGAGGGAATAGAGTGGGGAGTTAGAAGAGTCAGGTTTGGACTGAAAAGGGTGGGTACTGAGAAAGATTCGAGGGGGAGGAGAGTGAAGAGTATATGGCATGGAGAGTGAGGAAGAGTGAATATGGCATGGAGAGTGAGGAAGAGTCAGATTGAGGAGAGTACATAGCATGGAGAGAAAGAGACCAATGAAAGTTAGTTATAAGCGAAAAAGACAATGAGGTAAATGGGGAATGGAGATCATTTAAAGTAATTACATTTAAACGTGCAAATAGTGAAGACTGTGATAAGCAAGGGGAATGGCTAGTAGAAATCTTGAAGGATAAGGAGACATGGTAGGCATATAAGTGAATAGTACGAAGAGTGTAGGGTAAGGGGAAATGGCAGGAGAACTGGCCCTTGATACTGCAGTAAATCTACCCCTACTGGGGTGAAGAAGAAAAGTTGCTGCACGCTACACCACATAGACATGGTATGAGAAGGACTTGCCTTCGATATAGCAGTAAATCTACCACTGCTAGAGCTGAAGGAGAAAAATGGCTGCATACCATACCACATATCCATAGTATAAGAAGGACTGATTTTTGAAAAAGCAGTAAATCTACCACTGCCAGAGTTGAAGGGAAAAGATGACTGCACACCACACCACACAAACATGATATGTGAAGGACTGTCCTTTGATATAGCAGAAACTCTCCCACTTTTGGGGATGAAGGAAAAAGGTGAATACATATATCCATCACAAAGACATAATATGAGAAGGGCTGGCTGTTGTTTTAGCAGTATGTCTTTTACTACTGGGTATGAAGGAAAAGATGGCTGCATACCACACCACATAGACATGGTATGAGAGGGACAGGTCTTTGACATAGCAGTAAGTCTTTTACTGCTGTGGATGAAAGAGAAAAGTGGCTGTACACCACACCACATAGACATTGTGTGAGAAGGACTGGCGTTTGATACAGCAGTAAATCTACCACTGCTGGGGATGAAGGAGAAAGTTGGCAGCGGTTAGAATCGAACACACAACTTTGGAATAACGGGTTCAGTGCCCCAAGCACCAGGTTAATAGCCCACCCCCAGTTTTAACTTTATTACCCATGGTTATGCAAAGTACAAATCGAAAATGTATAGGAACTCAAAGCCATGATATACGGGAAAATGGTCCTTTTGTGCTATAGGGCAAAAATAGTCTTTAGTGATATACCCTTTAATATGGCAATTCCTGGGTTTAATTTATTGGATACAATGGATAATAAAAAGAGAAAACGATGGTTTTATAGAAAGGCGGTTTTGTCAATGTACAGACTACCCACCTGTGTTATATCGTCCACACTGGCGTTGGGTTCAATCATACGCTCGTATACCAACATCATACTGACGGCATCCATGGACACAGGCCGCCATATTTGTAGGATCATCCAATCAGGTGACGCCACGTAGTAGTTGAGGCCTGAGAGAGTACCGTTGTGCATGAACTCACAGGAGCCCAGCACGAGGATGCTGCGCCCACCGCCATCTAGTGTCCGGTTTGACGGGTACATTCCGGGCCCGATCGAGATGAGGTTCCCTGTAAGATAGAAACACGACAAGGTGGTTAGTGTAAACCTATTGAGGCAGAATATGACTACAGCCATAATGTACATGGGTTCCCTGTAAGATAGAGACAGGACAAGGTGGTAAGTGTTAACCTAATCAGGCAGAATATGACTACAGCCATAATGTACATGGGCTCCCTGTAAGGACAAGGTGGTTAGTGTTAACCTATTGAGGCGGAATATAACTACAGCCATAATGTACAGGGGTTCCCTGTAAGATAGAGACAGGACAAGGTGGTTAGTGTTAACCTATTGAGGCAGAATATGACTACAGCCATAATGTACAGGGGCTCCCTGTAAGATAGAAACAGGACAAGGTGGTTAGTGTTAACCTATTGAGGCAGAATATGACTACAGCCATAATGTATATGGGCTCCCTGTAAGATAGAAACACGACAAGGTGGTTAGTGTTAACCTATTGAGGCAGAATATGACTACAGCCATAATGTACAGGGGCTCGCTGTAAGATAGAGACAGGACAAGGTGGTCAGTCTTTACCTATTGAGGCAGAATATGACTACAGCCATAATGTACATGGGTTCCCTGTAAGATAAAGACAGGACAAGGTGGTTAGTGTTAACCTATTGAGGCAGAATATGACTACAGCCATAATGTACAGGGGCTCCCTGTAAGATAGAGACAGGACAAGGCAGTCAGTCTTAACCTATTCAGGCATAAAATGACCACAGACATTATGGCCAGTTCACAGTGTACGAATTGTGTGTGTGTGGGGGTGGGGGGAGGGGGGAGGGGGCTTGTGAGAGCTACCGCGCTTGAAACTGGACGTTATAAATCCAATATACCTAGTCGCTAAGTACGCTCAAATATGTGTGTTATGCACATCGCTTGCGCCTGGAGCCTTTGCGCCTGCATGACTTTCGGTACACCCAGTCTCAGACTGGGCACATCAAATATCAAATTGTATGGAAGAACATCATTAGCCGAATATATGTAATTTATGCTTTGGTTGAATGAAAAATACAAGAAAAAACCATTACGGGCGAAAATGACTGCAGGTATTATGTACATGGGGGGGGGGGGGGGTTGCCTACAAGCATCATGTACACATGGTGGGGCGAAAATTCCTACAGGCCTACAGGTATGCTGTACACATATTTCAATAAATACACGAAAAACAGTTTGTATAAAGTACGGAAAGACAGATTCAGGGTCACGGAGAAGTTCTTCAAGTCTCGAAACTTTACCGAATGGCACAGTCTTCAAGGATAGGTGCAGGTCATATGAAAGGTCTGCAAGGAGAGTGAAATACACTTACAGCAAGAGGGACGAGGTGGCCATAGATTTAACCACACCAGAGCTTATGTGGTGTAACTCTGGCGGCCAGTGTATATAGAGACACCCTTTAATGTTGTCTCTCAGAAGTAGAACAGAGAGGAGATGTGAAGGTGCACTCTGCACCCACAGCAGTCTGGTGTCCACTCCCCTCTACCTTCTGTGGTCCGGCTACATACTGTCTCCTCTGAGTCTGGTCTCGCTAACTACTCTCATGTATCTGGAGACAGCGCAGGATGGGGTCGCTTGCACAAGGCTAAACCCTCCAGTATTCAATAAAATTGAAAATAAGTAGTCAGGTGATGTAGACAGTAAAACCCGGGAACAATCAAATAGATTTTAAAGGCGTTTATGATTGAACCGACGTCTCGAACCCAAGTTATTCTTTATCAAGTTTGTAGTACCTCATATTGAATTTTCTTTTAAAAATCTGTTTAGTCCCTAGAAAGAATTAGCCTTTTTTAAAGGTTTTTATTACCCTGGAGTTTACAGTTAGGCTACAAATGTTACCTATCTTCCACTGGCTCCAACTCATGTTTCACATAGCCGTGTTGTCCAGAATTATGGACTTACAATCATGGCTTAGATCATATAAGAAGAATGCATATGGTATCACATCAAATAAGTATGTACATCTCTACTGTCTGTTGACAGGTTTCAGAAAAGAAGTGATTTTAGTGGGTGTTTTTCCATGTACCTGTGAGCGAAAGTCGTATGAGCATATCGAAAATTAAGTGTGTCAAATATTTACGTGGCGAATTTTATGGTTGGTGCAGCGGGTGGACGTATGGATAGAACGTACGCAGTTAGTTCCCGGCCGTCAATGAAACGTTTATGAGCCGTTTTCCTTTGGCCAATTATACGGCACCGTTCTGCAGTCGGGAACCACCTATCATTTTTGTGTACACCGACGCAAGATCGGTGAATGGAAACTGCCTGCATTTGAAAGGTCCCGAAAAATCATACGTAGATTAGAGGGAAACGATGTTCCGGTGATAGAAAGTCAAAGTTACCCGGTGAGGCTTGACTTTCTTTCACTAGTACTTGGTTTCTTTAATAATATGTACCTTCAAATATCGATAAAAGTCGATATTTCTTTGCCTCCAATAGTCCAAGAGACAATGTCCAACCTTATCGAGTGACTGCACCCCGTATGTTTTCGGCACGCCCGTTTCCCGCTGATTTCATAGCAACTATGCAGGGCGTTATAAAGCCACCTTAGAATGTCTGAAATGGTACTGTCCGCCATTTTTAAATCAACCAATCGTGACTTTTGGTCACGTGTTAAACTCGGGTAGTAAACGCTATAAATACTTCCCCGAACAACCAGTAATGCCTATAATCCCTGACCCACATCCTCTCTGCTTTCTCTTGTGGAAGCGGAGTATGTACCTTTTTAACAAGTTTTACATTTGAACAGGGGCCATCCATAAAGTATGTAGGCAAAATTTCAGAAAATTTTGACCCCCATACCCACTCTCAATCTAGTATGCAATAGAACAAAGAAGGAGCATACACAACATTTAAAAAAGTTCCCCCCCCCCTTAGTGCGTACATACTTTATGGATGGCCCTTAGAACTATGGAAGTTATTTGAGGTCAGAAAAAATATGGAAATATTTGTCACGGTCATAGTACATTAACCTCACGAACAGCCTACTTAAATTGCATATACATGTACATGTACATATTTGTTTATTATACAGGGATGTTAGTAGGTGGTCAGAATAAAAAGTTGAACTATTTGTCATGTATGCCTTTATCCCTGCTGAGGTAAATCGCAAGTATTTTCTGAACATATCTTATATGTAGATCCAGCATTATTGTTTTTTTTATTATTTTATTCTATTTTTTTTTAAAGGAATTTTTAAGGGGATATTGTATTATACAATCACCGAATTCGGCTATATGGCCGTTCTTTCACTCGGGCCCTAGACCCCTACTCCTCATTCTAATGGCGGGTGTTAGCAGAAGGGCAGTGGGTACCATTTTTCTGTAAGTCTTTGGAATGACCCGACCAGGGTTTGAACCCACAACCTCCCATGCTCGAGGCGAACACCCATACCACTTGGCCACCGAGCTTTATTAAACAACTCTCTTTTTCTCTGTTTTTTAGAGTAAACGGCTATTTCGCTGCCCCATGTAGGGACCATCACAAATTAAACTCGCTTCTTTGGACATATTTTTCTACAATTTTTCTGACTATCAAAGAGATGCGTCTCTTCAAAGAAAAATGATTATTTCAATGAGACATTACATTGCATCCACTTTTATATTTACCGGGTCGTCCCTCACTCAGAATCCCTTTGAGCGCCCAGCAGCGGGATGGAACTATTGAGGTAAATGTCCTCTTCCGTGTGCGTTGCGTGATCTGGTGGGATCTGTGAACGCTTTCGGCCGAATTTTTTGTTTCCAAATCCAATCAAAATGAACGCTCATGTCACATGTACAAAACAGATCAATAGGAAAGGCACAAACTAGGTCGGCAAAAACTCATTCACCTGTGTCAAGCCAGGTAGAGAATCAAACCCGGTCACTTACCAGCAGTCGCTAAAGCTGGTCGCCTCGTATTCCGAATCATGTAACTATAGAGTGTTCGCCAAAAGGTATATCTAGGAATATACAATAAGGCCACCACCGATGGACTTGGTCAACGTACGACAGAATCAAAAAGCCTTGATTTGATCGGTGAGGCTCAAGGTTTCAGCATGAACATCATATCGGGAGGGGCGTGTGAAATGCAGGAGAAACAAGGTATACACCGTACCCTCACCGATTATGTGATAGCCATGTACAGTCGGTCGCCTCACCGACAGACTTTAAAGACAAATGCGGGTAGTTCCGTGATTTCTAAATTCTATTGAGTTTTGCAAATAACTCAGGATAATATAAGTTCCATATAACTATAGATAAGTACTTAACTATTGGTGTCTATGGGAAACTGCTACATTTTCATGATACCAGATGGCAGTACCAGTGTAAATATGGCCCTAGGCAATCTTACTAACACACTAGATCAGGTCTACAGTGTAGTGACTGACATAGACGTGAATAAATCCAGTGGACTCCATGGGATTAATGCTCGGATACTGAAAGATGCGTTTATAGTCCTACTAGACCAGCTGCGCCATTTATTCCAGAATATTCTATATTTCTCATCCTTTCCAAGATCTTGGGCACACGCAGAAATTATCCCAATACCAAAATCATCTAACCCATCAGCGATGAATGACTGGAGGCCAATATCCCTGCTTCCCCTCCCAGGCAAAATATTCGAAAGAATCCTGCATACTTATATATCAAGCCACATAGAAAACAATAATCTTTTTAATGAAAACCAATATGGATTCCTACAGGAAAGAGGAGCGACGGATACTGTAATGCATTTGGTAAATGACTTATACACCCACAGGGACAATAAGCGCCTAACCCCCTGCCTCTTTATTGATTTTAGTAAGGCCTTTGACCGTATTAATAGAAGACTAATTGTGGAAAAACTTATTCAAAACTTCTCTATCGGTAAATACATAACCAAGTGTATCGCTAGTTATTTAGCCTACAGGTCTCAGTGTACTAGAGCTGGCAGTACTCTGTCCTCTAGTGTCGAAAATTTTTCTGGTGTTCCTCAAGGTAGCATTCTTGGTCCTCTACTTTTTAATTGTTTCATTAATGATATTAAAGATTTACCTTTTCAGTTTACGCAGACGACCTAGTCCTTTACACTAATGACTCAAATCTTAATAACAGTATACATCGTTTACAACATGATACAGTCTTATTGGAGAAATGGTGCACAGAAAACGACTTGATAATTAATGAACTGAAAACAAAATTGTGTCTTTTTGGATCAAATACCCAACTCAAAAACAACATGGAAAGTATAAATGACTTAGAGGTGGTGATTAACAACAGTAAGATTCCTAAATGTGAATCGTTTAAATATCTAGGTGTAACACTAGATAACACTTTATCTTGGACAAAGACGATAGCCTGTACCACTAAAAAGGTAAATCAACGTTTATACCAATTGCAGAAAGTTAGGAAAGACATCACGGAGGAAACTAGTATTAAGATCTATAAGACCATGATTTCTCCAATATTTGACTTTAGTGGGTATTTTATAAACGGTGCAAACAAATTGTTGTTGGAGAGGTTGTAGAAACTGCAGAATAGGGGCTTAAGAATCTGCACGAGAAGCAATATTAGAGACACTACTGTAAAAGACCTTCACGATCGCTGTAAAGTGGACATTTTAGCAAACAGAAGATTATACTTATTACTAATATTTATGACAAGGTATGCTAAATATAAACAATGTGAAAAGGACCCGAGGACTAGATCTCAGTACAAAAAAGAGATCAAGTTAAAAAGGCCTCGAACCTCATTTTTTAAGAAAAACCCTTTTTGTGAAGGGATGATTGTGTGGAACTCCCTGCCTAAGGATATACAATATTGTTCTCCATCTCAGTACAAAAAGTACGTAAAGATGAAATCCAAGGTGTTGTTAGACAGCGTTTAACTGTATCGTATGTGACCTGTATTCTCCCATCTCATCTCATTACATACTCATATCACCAGTGTACCATATGCATCTTTTAGATGCACTGAACGTATTGTTACCTGACTATTCATTGTGTGAAATTGACTTTAGAAGACACACAAAACCTGCAAGACGGAGAATGTCTTTGTAAATAATACTTTTTGTGAAATAAAAAATTTAAAAAAATGTTAGTTTCTATCTATTCAATGATATCAGGAGGTCTATATGATCAAGGTGAGGCCTGGCGGGAAATATTCGATACCTTACAGAACCTTCTGCTCTATTTCAATATTTTCGTCCTGCCTAACCTAGATTTCTCTCATTACTGCTAGCAGTATATAACTTAGACTAAATAATTGCTCAGAATGTATTATATGATAATTTTCATTGTGGCCAACAAGGTTGGCGGTAATGCGACAGACGAGTTACTCCCCCTCCCCTCCTCCTCACCTCCCCCTACCGTGGTACCCCCACGTGACCTCCTTTCAAACCTCACTCTCCCTCACTCACTCCCGGACTCCCAGTGGATTCAGAACCACCCGCCCACCCTACAAAACCTCTTCTTTCTCTCTTCTCCCTAATCTTCTCCCCTCTGAAGGGCCAATTCAATAACTCGTGACACTCTTTCTTATTTACTCGCCATTTTCTCTCCTTATTTCTAAACTCAATAACTCAATAAAATTTCCCAATAGTAGATTCGTCTGTGTTAGTCATTATGTACATAGACAGTATTGAAAATTGATACAAGTATCATATTTTGAAGAAACCCCACATGCCAAATTGGAGATTGTTGAGAAGAGAATTCTGTAATTGTGTCGGAATGAGGGACTTTTTAATGAGCTTATATTATATATAATATACATCATGAAGATCACCCCTCTGCGTATAATTAGAACAGGCTTTACAGAGAGTACGCTTCATTAAAACTTTTGTCATTAATTAAGGCAACAGCTGTTCTTGTCCATCATTCCTTGAAATGGATCTTGATTATATCTGTCTTTGGAAATTTACCATGTTTTTCACAACAGCTACGTGTGTATAGTTATCTGTCTTTGTCATTAAGTATAGAAGATGTTCCAAATTATTTTTTCTGTCACTGTGTTAGCTAGTCTATAAGGCCTTTGTTAGTGTACGTGACACGTGGCATCTCAGTCTTCAACCCTAGACTTGGTTCACTCTGTCTCTATGTGGGGGAGAAACTCCAAGCGGAACCGGCAAAATTCTAGTTTATCATATGTGGTAGGTAAGAATAGCTAAGCCTTGACTTTTGATGCGTTATATACCCAATATTTCTCGTTTGGAAGAACAAATGTAAATTTGAATGCGAGAAATAAAAACCTTAAAAAAAGCGTGTAACAATGGCTAGGTATTCACTTTCCATCACGGACAAATATCAAAGTCTAACCTTTTAGCATGCGACAATGGCTAAGCCTTAACTTTTCCCTGTTGAAAAATGTTTAAGTTTCACGTTTTAGCATGCAATTATGGCAAAGCATTGACTTCCCAATGTGGAAAGAAGTCAAAGCCTGACTTATTAGCATTCAACCATGGCTGGACCTTGAGTTTCCACCACCGAAGAAAGTCAACGTCTGACTTTAAAGCAGGTAATAATGACCAAGCCTTGATTTTCCACCATGGAAAAATGTCAATGTCTGACCTTCTAACATGTGACAATGGCAACGCCTTGACCTTTCACCGACTTCTAAGATTCCCGGTAAATCCAGCGGAACAGGCCAATGTCAAAGTCTGACTTAATACCGTGCAGGAAAAAGGTCAGCATTTTTCTAGTTCGCCCCCCGCCCTCCGCTTTCAAAATGTTCTGAACCTCGTGCAATAAGAAACAGTTTCTGACATTACTCGTCGCTAGCTCTACGCAATATCCTCGCTCACAATCGGCTATTACTACACATCAACTAAGCATATGATACACCCACTAGTATATGAACTAGGTTAATATTGTGCATACATGTACCTTCCGATATATTTCCAGGTTATGAAATAATTTCTATTACACAAACTTCCATCTATTCACCGGTCCATCTTCCTTGATACATCTGGAGTGATATTCAACTGGTTGTTGTGAAGGCGTAAAAACCTTTCATCCCATAATTCAGCCCCATCTTGGATCGCGCCGGCTCACAGCTGCTCAGTGCTGCCCCCTGTCAGCTGGGCCCCCACTCCCAGCGGCTCATATCTTGAGCAGACGACTTTGGGTCGCAATTAACGCCATTCGGTTCGAAGGTCGCAAAAAGGGCGGGAAACCGGATCGCGGCAGGAAATGACGTTTGCATGGTGGACGGGACCCAATGCCCCGGGAGGAGTGAGCGTGTCGAATCCCCGCCGGCTGAGAGGATGAGTCCTTCACCGCAGCCTTCTGTTCTGCACACTGAGTCCATCATCCTTTTCTCTGAAAGCGAGGAACATCGCATAAACAAATGCAAAATATGATGGGCGGCGCCACAATCCGAAGCTCCCATCGCTATGCACATATTTCAGGCCAGCCTCGCCGCCCGCCACTTTCCGTCATAATTTCCTGTAACGGGTCCACTGGGGATATCACTTTTACTGTTTTTAGCATAGAATTATTCAGCCCAGCCACTGGGGCGCCACCTGGTTGTAAGAGTGGTAATCAATCTGCTGAGATTCATATGCTGACACGATGACGTCATCCATCATGGCGGACGTCAGTGATGGGGAGTGACGATATGGTAATCATGACGCCGTCTGTATAGACACATGGAGGACGGTACCGCATTGACAATTATAGAGTTAAAGGCATATCCTACGATTCACCGTTGCGCCACCTAGGGATTTTTAGATATTGTCAATTATGAGTCGAAGCGGGTTTCTTGGGATTCATTGTAATTCAAATTGAATAGATTTAACATTTTGTTCAGTTTATCCAATCTTAATAAGTAAAATAGGTCAATCCTTGTTTGCTCGATATATAGGAAATGTACTGGAAAAATGGTTTTCTTCAATTCTTTCAAAAACAGTGATGATGACCCACGATTTTCAAAACCTAAATGGGTACTACAGTACATGTATTATATTCTGTGAAAGTTTGAGTGAAATGGTATTTTCCTACAAAGTGAAAAACAACTTTTTAGGATTTCTTTATATCTTTTATAAAATGATCATGATATAGATTTCTAGATCAAGAACTTGCACTGTCACCCCTGATTTTCAAGTTCAATATGTCCTCTACAACATTTTGAGCTCATCATATTCACTTATCATGAGAATGACATGAGTTTTTCAGACCAAATTGTCCGATATGCCTTTAAAAGCAAATCGAACAGTTGGCCTTGTAAGTTAAAACCTATGTCATTTCCTAAAAGTTGAATCTGGTTACTTAAAAGGGATATAGAACACTTATCTAACGTACAGATCCTGCTCTATTTTTCAGAATTATCTGATTTTGGCCTGGGGACATTTCTCCACGTTTTGCGGATTGCAGAATAGCGACCCGAGGTCAAAATCGTTGCTCCAGTTTCTTTGCGGATTACATCATAACTATGCCGCCATCCATATTCAATCAAAAGTCCAATGAACTTTTCACCTATACAACTGAAAATGAGGCGCTGCAAACGAGTAGCTACACAGCATATGAATAACGACACCACACGACATGAGCCGTTACTACTGGAACAATGCTTTTCCCTCATTTCTAGGAGCAAAAAGACCTGGGGTCTCTTCGGACTGGCTACTTTATTATTTTTACGACCGAATACTTCACCCAGCAAAGGCTGGCGGTGGTCCTTTTTGTGTAATTTCTACCTACCAACTATGACCACCCATTATGTACTCCCCAACAGTCCGCAATATGCCACCACCGACCGACTTTAAAGGTCAACGACCGAATCAAAACACGTTGATTTTTGTAATCAAGACAAAAATTAGTAGTTTTCAGTTCGAGGCCATCCATAAAGTACGCATGCAGCGATGGGGGGGGGGGGGGGGATCACAAATTTAGGGAATTTTGCGTATGCTTCCTCTTTGTTCTATAGCGTACAAGATCGGGAGGGGAGTGGGAGGGTCAATGATTTCAGAAATTCTGCGTACGTACTTTATGGATGGCTCCTCTCCTACATGGATTCGCGGCCTATCGTCGGTGACCATCTCCAATTCCATCTAGAACAGTGTTTTTTCTCAATGCGGGGTTTTGGGGCTCCTTGACTGTTATTCATTTACACAGGAGAACATCGGTATATATTCAATATATCGATAATTCCCCTGTTACTCATTTCTACCCACTCAAATTGCCCTTTCTGCAACTAAGTGAGGTATTTTGGTCTCAAGTAATTGGTAACTGTTAGCTGGGCACATGTCTAAGATCCTGAGAAACTGGCCCTCTGCTCCTTTCACAAAACCACAGTGAATAGCACGCAGATAGTGAAGGGATAGTTGGGGTTTTCTTTTGCAGTAAGCTGTCAAGTCCATGTAAGCACTTTAACCTTTAAGCAACATATATAGGGTTTGCAAGCACGCCACGTCTACTGAAAAATCATTTTTGACTTTTTGCTATTCTGAATTAAGCGCATTCTGACAGGGCTATGATACAGTAATTCTGATTCTTAGCTACGTTGTAGCTATGTCGGAACCATATCGCAAGCAGTGGGTGCCCAGTGTTATCATAGCGCTTTCAAATGTTCAGCATGTTCTGAAGTTGCTTCCCGTATTATCAAACTACAGCCATCTGACAAACATCGCGGTACAGGCTAGTTTTCGCGAAACTCTCACCAGAGGGTGTTTGTGAGGCGGGGAGACGCTCGTGTCCGACTTCCGGTGGCTATTTGTCGTCTGCTTATACCGGAAGAACGTATTTAGTGTGAAGGACGACCACCAGGGGGTGTGCTGACTCGCTTATGGAGCTCTGATTGGTTTAGTTCACTGTTCCGCCGTGTGGGGTCGCCCTGCCTACGCATGCGCAATGGCAGTAGCGGGCAGGGACGCCACCCACGTGGTATCTATCACTTTCCACAATACCACGTGACACTGCGCAGCCAACCAGAGCTCGTTATGAAGACCACGTGACTGGGCCTGACCAATCAGCCTTCGTTTGGCTGGGAGAGTCTATGAGGCAGACACGCTGACCGGGAATACTAATTGCGATGTTGGGATAGGTAGCTTGTTATCAAGGGTCGTATGTAGGATGTGTGCTGATGGCGGAGTTGGGAGGAGTTGATGAAGTGGCGTCGGTGAGTGGAGCTGGCACGCTCTCCAGCAGATGTTAGGATTCTCCTCTGCAAGGCTGTTCAATCTCCATGATGAATACAATTAGAATGATTGTTTGGGAAAACTATGGAGTCAGGAGGAAAGTATTTAAAAAAAAGAAAAACAAAGAAAACAAGTAGCATTTGACTAAATAACGAATTAAAAGACAATAGTCATGGAGACATATCGGACAATTTGCCTTAAAAACAAAAACCAATGTCATTTTCCTGAAACTGTGAAAGTTGGATATGATAATGCCAAGGTGTTCTAGAACACATTTTTAACTTGGTACATTTCCATATTTACTCCTTGGTGTGTATAATTGTAGTTTACAATATGTCCGGTTATGTATTTTAATATAACTGTGGCCGTAGGTCCTACGTATACCATGCTTTTCCTACGAATATCGTATTCACGGCTGTACAACACGTATATGGCGTACGGGGAATACATCATCACGTCATCAGTCGGAAACGCAATCTCCGGGGAAAAAATATGATAAATAATTCATTTAAACAGAAGCGACAGACATTTTACAAATAAAACAAGTCCCTTAGGCCCGTCCAGCATGGTCTATTTGATATCACATCGGTTTTAGGTCTGAATATTCACAGGGACGCCATATTGTTATATTCTCGCTCATGCGCAGTACATCCCAGTATGGAGACGCCGACGCGCCACTCAAAATGGAGATGAATGAATCGACGGTAAATCAGTCTGCCGGGAGGCTCCCCTGGGTCAGATAGAGCGATTTATTCCTATACAAAAACCACCGTATGCTTACAATGTCTCGACTATTTTTCAGTCGAGCTACGTTGCAGGGGGCATGGGAACAAAGATGGACGACCGATTACACTGACTATAGCCAAGAACGCCGCCTTTTCTAACCATAGGAGGCGAGTTATAGTTCCCATACACGCCACCGGGGGTCAGGCCTGTAGCTCCTCATTGCTGCGCATGTGCAGACGAGGAGAAAGAGTCTCGTGCGCATGCGTGGTCGCGGTTACCTGCCTAACTCCTAATGTAGGCGCCAGATGGAGCCACCGGTAACACGATACGACGCTGGTTCCCGTTTGATGGCCTTCATTCCAACAACAGCCGCTTGGTGGCGCCCCTTGTCAACCGGAAGTCTCGTGGCGGGTGGGCGTGCGCGTGACTGGCGAGACGTTGGTGGGGATGGTGACACTGGGTTATTAGTGGATGGTAATGGATGGTCGATGGGCAGTTGCCACAATATGGAGGAAGATTTTTACTTGTATTTGAATATGTGTGTATGGAATCTACTGCGTAGATATGTTCTTACCCTGAAGTGAATGAATTGTAACTGATATGTAGCGACACACACAATGTTGATTGGTTTCAGATACAAGCTGCTGGCTTTGTGTACGAGTGGCAGTAATCTCCGAGTAGTTGACGAGTAGAAATATCCGAGCGAATGCGAGGATATTACACGGTTAACTACTCGGAGATTACAGCCACTCGTACACAAATCCAGTCAATATCGTATCTATTATTCACCTACACGATTAATGACAAGTATATTGCAATACAAAGTTCTTTGTACTTCCAGATCACGCCCTAATACCACAGCAATGTCAAGTATGGTGGTAATTTGGTGTATACTTATACCAGTATATAAATCGCTCCTTTTCCGTGTTTTTAGCATGCAAAACCTTTTAAGAAAGTGAGTTCTGATGGTAAATGAGATTATCAAAACTGAAACTCCGGGTAGCAAGGCACTCTATACATTTCCTATGGAGACTCTGTAATGGGTGGACAAAAGAATAACCCTATCAGACTTTCCTTGAAAGGAGTCCAATGAAGATTTATTAGAAATTCATATGATATGTGTACGTTATTTTTCATCCAGACTTCAGAAATGTACAAATTCCTGAATAGTTAAGAAACTGTTAACATTCATTTAGATTAAATTATACTCAAAGTAGGTATCACAATGATTTTACAAAAATATGGATATGGATATTAGCCTAACTGGCTGCGTACTGTTACACAGCTTTTCATTATAAAGCTACAGTGAATCCACTTGAAATTGTATTCAAAATTTGTCTTTTGTACCTTAAGGAAATAAGAGGAGCAATGCTTATTAGAAAATAATAGAATCAATTTATTCGATCATGAATGCATTTCCCGGAATTCTAGATGCAATCTTCCTAACACACTTTGGTAGGGGATACTTTCAGCAGCTACCAATGTTTTAGATGAAGACAGGTCAACTTTAAGCGATCCAGAGACTTCTGTTGACCAGAATATCCGTGTTACCAGATCATACGGTGCTCCCGTTCTGACTATTCATAAACCGAATTATACTGTTTTTCTGTCATCTGTTCATTCTTATGGCGGTGAACTATGGAATGAGCAATCCGCGTTAGCACGGAATACAGAACACGCTGACTATAAAGAGCTTACTGCTTTCTTGATATATATGTTTAGCGTTTATGTAATGGTCTGGTACTAGACCTGTACTTACCTTGCTGATATCAGTATGTGTTGCATAAAGAGTTGATAACTGTTCTTAAAGATATTTGGTGTGACAGTATCTCGTATCCTCTGCTATTATTTTTTGTTGATGATAAATCTCAACCACAAATGTTATAGTATTGTAGAAGGGGAGAGTGGAGCGATGAAAATCATCTGACCTCAGTTGAGGCTCATACCCATATAGTGATATCTAATGTATTGTTTGTGTAATACTGCCAGATTCAAAAATGTAAAATCAAGGATATCAACAAAGAACGTGAGAAAAGAAATCGGGTACCAGACAAGTGCACAAGCTTTGTGTATATATAGTAAACAACAACAACAATAAAAACACACAATGCTGTCAACTATTGGAGCTTCCTTCCATTGTCCCTCATACCAGTTCCCGGATACTCTCCGATAAAACTATGTCAAACAACTATTTCCAGATCTGCGTCCCACACTATTGATGTCTTGATAGTTTTAATGCCTTCCTGAAATGCCATAAACAGGGGAGGCCTGGGGCTTTCTTTCACATGCGAGAGCAAACAAAAGCAGCATAAAAGAGGCCGTTGGTTTTCCCCCGCTGTATCCGCGAGCGCGAACAGAGCTCCTCTCTTATGAAACCCATCCGCGTTCTAACCTTCAGCGAGTGATCAATATATTCAGAGCTTTACATCAGGCAAAAAGATGATACACACAGAGGTGGAGTGCATCCCACCCGGCGCTGTCCACAGGGCTGCCCCCGGGAGACTCACAGACACATGAAGGCCCTCTGAAATGCAAAACTCGGCACTCTATTAGGACTAATTCTGCCGTTCTCTTAGAGCACAGGCGCGACATCGCCACCAACAAAGGTGTCCAAGGGACGGCGGAGTATGGAAGGGAGGGATGTAGGTACGAGTGGTGTTGGGTATGTATGTAATATGCGGATCGGCACAGAGATGCGATGGTAAATAGGGATTCACAAGTAGAGACTAATGTATACCTGAGACATTTATTCCTTTATCTAGAGCTTACAACTTTCATTTTCGTTTATTAATATCTTCCATTTCTCACTCAAGGGGCTTGAGCCTAAGCCTATACATAATACTGCTTTTTATGGCCTATAGCCTGGACTTGTCGCGTCAGTTGGTTTTGTACATCATTTGGACACATGGCTTGGAGAATCATAACCTGATACATCGCCTGTATAGAATATACAATGTGTTTGCGTTCAGTAATTGCCAAGTTATAGGATAAAAAATAATAAGTAATACGGGGTGTCATTTTAAAGCATCCTAGCCTTTTTCTTTCATGATGAATTTGGTCAGTGATACAAAAGATTTAAATTTTTCCGGATTTCGAACAATTAAATAAGTTGGATAACTTCCCACCTTTCCCATAGTCTCGAAAAATTCCCCTTTTGGTACAAAATCCTGATGGCAAGGTGTCTTTACCAGTCTCAAGGAAAAATAGCGAATTTCACATGAAAAGACACACCTGGTACAATAGTCTCACACACAGTCCCAGAGAATGTTCATCCTGGGACTTACAGGCCCCAAGGGATGGTCTATTACTATCGATTGTTCTGTAATGGGTAAAGAGGAATATTTTATCAATAAAATGTCTCGCTAAAAAGGTCTTCCGCTTTTGGGGTGAATGCGGAGAGTTGTAATGAAAAACCCGAATGGAAGATCGTTTTTGAAGGAGCAAATAGTCCTAGAGATTACTAAAGTACACTTCATAAGCATAGATAAACACTCTAGGGAGACACTTAGTATAATTATATTGAGAAATTTTCTATTAAAAACCTCTTCCCTGTAATACTACCCTCGCTGTGTAGATTCAGATCTTCAAATCAAGCAAACTGACTTAGTTTAATCTAAAGTTAATCAAATCACATGGAGTGCTCTCGCCACAAATGAGATTAGAATTTCAGGGACTGAGGGTGATTTTCGTTTAGATGGAATTACACATGGTAATTTGATCATTCTTATCTTCATAGAGATTAGCAAAGTTTACAGACAGATAATATCAACCACGTTGAGAACTCTGTCCGTATATGAAGATATGGCAGCTATATACAAGAGTATACATTTGGACAAGAATACAGGCAATCATAGACTTGCTCAAGTCTTTGATTATAAAAATCTATTAAATGATTAAACAAAATCAGGATAAAGTATGCTACAGTGACGCTGGTAAAGGAATCACAGTAAGGACGGGAGAGGTAAGTACAGGGACTGAGTCCAGTCTAAGGAGAGCCAAGAAACTAGAAAATTAAAGGAAAACATACGGTGACAGCGGAGAGGGACAAGGACAGGAAAATAAGGACATGTATACAGACAAGAATAGAGAGAAACAGAGGCAGATGATGTGAGAGGACTAGGCAACAAAACAAACAGAGGAGAGAGAGAGAGAGAGAGAGTTTCTCAAGGCTTTGCTTATAGGAATTCGCTAATAAATCGACCTACTTTTGAAGTTCCCCACACCTCTGACAGCCCTGTGTCAAATGGCAGAAGGTGAGTGTGTGTCGGTGGAGGTGTGTGTCGGTGTATGTGGCGGGGGGGTGGGGGGGGGGGGGGGGTTGACAGGCGGTCGCGGCAGACAGACAGGCGGAGGACACCGGCACCGAGGTCAGACTAGGAGCGAGACACTCAGAGAAAAATAGAGCAGTAGAAGACGGAGGAGAGGGAGAGAGAGAGCCAGAAAGAGAAGGAAGAAAGAGAGAGAGAGAGAGAGAGAGAGAGAGAGAAAGAGAAGGAAGAAAGAGAAAGAGAGAGAGAGAATGAGAAGGAAGAAAGAGAGCGAGAGAGAGCCAGAGAGAGAAGGAAGAAAGAGAGAGAGAGAGAGAGAGAGAAAGAGAAGGAAGAAAGAGAGAGAGAGAAGGAAGAAAGAGAGAGAGAGAGAGCCAGAGAGAGAAGGAAGAAAGAGAGAGAGAGAGAGAGAAAGAGAAGGAAGAAAGAGAGAGAGAGAGAGAGAGCCAGAGAGAGAAGGAAGAAAGAGAGAGAGAGAGAGAGAGAAAGAGAAGGAAGAAAGAGAGAGAGAATGAGAAGGAAGAAAGAGAGCGAGAGAGAGCCAGAGAGAGAAGAAAGAGAGAGAGAGAGAGAGAGAGCCAGAGAGAGAAGGAAGAGAGAGAGAGAGAGAAATATACTGTGAAAGATATACAGAAACAGGGAGAGAGTGGGACTTTTATGCAGTGATATTTTTCCACCGATAGATGCGAAATAATTCATCATGGACCAAATTGGTAAAACAAGGAAAAAAGATAAACCTTTTATTGTACTGGAATTACTGTTAGGGCAACATTTACCCGAATCTTCCAGAGGTCCTTTGGTGAGTTTTAATGCCCATATAGGCTTTCATATCAGTATTTTCAATCACAGATTCCCTGAAAGGGATTTTTTCGTGATTGGTTTCAGGAACTGACCCAGATACGTCACATACCTGACGCATGCCACTGAAACACACAGAGGGTTTAGAAACGTTGCCATGGGAAACGGAAGGAGGAGGTGGCGGGTAGTGTGTATATCGGTCACCAGATAAGGACGGCTCAAGGTCGGAGTCCGTCTTTAACGTCCTTACTGACCAGACAAAAAGTGGCGGCAAAAAATATCGTCTGCCGCTTTCTGCTAACCAGTGGCGCCACTTCTTTACTTGCGGTAATTGAATGCACTACTAAATGTGCTTGGAGAGTATTTTGGGTGTTGAAGGTTGGTTCATTGAGCGTGGAATACTCATGCTCAGATGTTAGAGGTTGGAGAGGTTATATAGACTCTGAGATTGCTGCAAAAACCTCATCTTCACTACAGATGAAGGGTGACAACTCTTTGATAACGGTAGGGTGCAGGGGGCCAGCTGACCATGTCCAGTTACCAGAGACCAAAACACATCCTTGACTAACAGGTGATTGATAAAGTGGACGCTCCACAGGCAGTTTTATAATAAGAAGGAACTGCATCGTGATTCCTAGCCACTGAAAATATGCCATGAGATCTGGTTGTAAAGTAATCACGAGGCAAAGACGAGAGAGATAACGTATCAAACCAAAATGTATGGCATATTTTCAGAGGCTATGGATCGAGAGCGGTTCAGATTTCATCTCACCCTTATCACTGAATAATTAGCTAACATATGTTAGTTTTCTCTAATAGTTTTTATTTTACAATACTTCATTGGCGTTAAGTAAATGAGTTCAAATGTTATGTCTATGAAAATTATCGGTGCACGAAAACCACCAGTTTATTCCTATTATATACGCCATCGGGGAAGTGCATGTATTGGCTGAATATTGACTTGTCTTCATATATATACGTCCATATTTCGCGCCAGCGTATGAGGCGTATACGAGACTGTTTCCTTTTGTATACGGACGCGACTTGGCTGTATTTCACACCTGGCGTATATAAAAGGAAATATCCTCTGCGCGGTATATATACGCCGGGCGTCTACATGATAAAAAAAGAAAAAGAATCTTGACTCGCCACCTCGGGTCATTCTACACACAATGAGGGCGAGCCGAGGGCCTCAGTGTTGGCTGACTGAGTGTTGGGAGGCGGGTCAGTGTTGGTGCAACCTCGGGGGGGGGGGGGGGGGGACTCTCACAGCCACCCTCACAGGTGTCACGGGCGACGGGCGGGGGCCAGGCAGCCGCATTCACACATGTAGGGAGGGATATCTTCACACAAAGAAAATGTAATCATTTGGTTCAAGTTTCATACGCAACGCAATCCATCTCGGGTTAAATGACTCCAATACCAGAGTTTTCAGATCATATGACTCTGAAATTACGGACAAATAACTTGTACCTTATCATATATACTTGGTGTTGACAAATATGACATGATCTCATTTCCAAATCCTTGAGTTGATCCAAGTTTCTGATCCAACTTATAGTTGAGAACCTCGGCAGGTTGTGTCACCAGGTTTTTCCATATTTTATCAGGTCGGAGCCACACTGAGCGCGGCTCGTTTGTGGCTGTTTGTAGCTGTTTGTAGCTGTTTGTGGATGTAGGAGACCAGAGAAACGCTGCCTCTCTCATGCCATTTGTAGCTGAAGTAGAAAGGACCTGGGACTTGTATGTGCCCCGCCCGACTCCCCTATCTCCTTTGTCAATAAGGTCCGGGCAGGGGAGGGCAGGGGCGGGCAGGGGCGGGCAGGGGCAGGGGAGAAGGATCAGGTCCCCAGGGGAACATTAAGAATACTGCCGGCTGCCTAAGAAGTCTGATCAGTCAAAGGAGACAGATAATGGGAGCAAGAGTTCATATGGAGCCCCACTTGGTTTTATAGGCAAGGAGACGAATTATTTCAGTTGCGTATTAGTATATATGTAAGGGAAAAGACAAACATATTTCGGATGTTTTAGGATGTTTTTTTGTTTCTCGCTTCATTGAGGGTGGGTTATTCGTAGGTTAACCTCTATGTGCATCACGTTATATTTACAGTTGTTCACATTCTGCTTACCGTCTGGGCGCACTATCACGTACACACAGATCTATACACAACTATAACATCAATAGCATTGCATGTGATAACCTTCAACAACTGTCGTACCCTATCTATATTCTCCATCATCCCTCATCCTGATCTTAGATAATTGAATACCGTGTAAAATCTCCAACACAACACGTAACTCTATACAAACAGTAGTGAGACTGAGACGAGGTAAAACGCGATGTAAAATTTCCTGAACCGTTCGTGCTGGGTCTAGCGCAGAAATGGGACAGAGGCTGCGCGAGCAATGGCTTCCGGAGATTTACCCGGATAACTTCCGGCGATCGGAATGAGTTATCCCGCCCATATATAAAGTTATTATATGTGTGTATTTATATATTACGTGTATCTCTGCATATCCATGTATATATATTACATATATGTAATGTATATCTTATATACATTCTGGCATTCCAGATAATCTTGAAAGTTTTGAAGGTTAAGTTGGCAAAACGCTGAAATAACTTGGAATTATAGAAATAATAATAATATAAAAAACTCTTTTACATCTCTACGTGCAATGCGTGACATGTAAATCAGGTTTACTGGATGTGTACAGGGTTTACACAAATTCCCAGCCAGTCCAGGTTCCCGTCCCTCTCCACACCCCAGCAGAGCACCTCTGACACTATCACGGTATTCAGTGGAGTTTCGTCTCTGATTTAAGGTCCACTCTCCATGTGAAAGGCTCAGGTCATACACCTCCTTTTAAAACGGCCACCCGCTGCAGGCGGCCCGGCTCCCACGCCAGGCTAGAGGAGGGAGGCTAGTTCCCAGGAGGCTCACTAGGCGGCAGCACAGGACACACCTTTCAGGACCACTGTGTGAAGGTCAGGAGTAGTGTAGGGTCCCTCCTGGGCGGGGTGTAAAGTCCGTGCAGTGTCAACTCCTAAATACGGGTTTTGAACCAGTTAGGAGGCAGCTGTGCGGATTTAGGGACGTTCAGGGGACGTATAGTGATGTAGTGTAGGGTGTTTAGCAGGCGCATTTCGCACATACAGCGTATAGGCTCCTAGGACGTATGGGGAATCTCTTAGCGGACCTTTTATGGCTTAAGGCTGCACTTAAAATGCCCTCAGGTCCAGGTTCTATTCCGGCGGTAGCTGATAAAACATCACGGCGCCACAGAGAGGTGGGTCCAGTCACACACGATGTCCGCCTCAGCGATGAAGCATCGGCGCTACATCTCAGACTTAGAGAATTCTACAAGCTAGACTTGTTTAGAGAATGTTACATGAGTTACATATACCCTGTTTAGAGAATGGTGCATGAGTTACATATATCCTGTTTAGAGAATGGTACATGAGTTACATATATCCTGTTTAGAGAAAGGTGCATGAGTTAGATATCCTATTTAGATAATGGTACATGAGCTACACATCCTGTTTAGAAAATTTTGCACGAATTAGAAATACTGTTGTGAGATCGATGTATGAGCTACAAATCCTGTTTAGAAAAAGGGGCATGAGCTAGAAATCCCTTTGAGAGATCGGTGCATGAGCTAGACATCTTGTTCTGAGAATGGTCATGAGCTACATATCCTGTATGGGCTAGATATTTAGGTTTTCAAATACAAGAATGTTGTTACAATAGAGATATGCTAGACAAATTTAATATTGTGACAGATTGGAACCCTTAGAACTATTGTCATATACCTGCGCAAGGAAGGGACACCCTTACTGGTTCGCTGTACAGATTCCATTCGTTCATATAGCGACGACAAGATAAAGCCATATATCAGCACCATGTGAGGTGTTAACATTCACGTAATGCTAAAAAAGTGGCGACTGTCAATTCAGCAGTGGAAAAGACCCGGGACTATACACGTATCTAAAACAACCGTCAATTAGATAAAGACACATTCAGAATTGTAAATAAAAGCCAAATAGTAACATTTCAAAGTTTCTAATCGACACACTCACAACCTTGCGAATTCCTGCCATTGCCAACCAGACGGATCAATTACAACATGGCAGGTAAGCAGCCGCATCCCACACTTCTAGCGGATGACGTGCAACCGACAGAGTATGGTCTGTACTAGCCCAGTATATACATTGTTGCTTCTCTTCATACATAAATATTAAAGTTGAACTAACATTTTTAATGAGGAGCTAATCTATGTCCTGGAACATGAGCAAAGCACCTTCAGTCCAACACGGCAATGTCTGGAGGCATCCTCAGGCCCTTTTTGGCAATGCCTGGACACATTTCGAGGCCCTATATGGCAATGTCTAGAAGCATCTTCAGGCCCTACTTGGCAATATCTGGAGGCATCTTTAAGTCCTACATGGCAATGCTTGAAGGCATCATCAGGCCCTACTTGCCAATGTCTAAAGGCATCTGTACGCCGTACATGGCAATGTCTTGAAGCATCTTCAAGCCTACATAGCCATGCCTCTAGACATCTCCAGACCTCACCTGGCACCACCCCCATGCACCTTCAGAACTGAGTAGTTAAATAAGGCGGTCGTGAACGCATCTGGTCGTTACTACAATATTGCTTCAATAATACCCCGAAAGAGGGAGCCAAGCGTGTTCCGGCTGCGGCGCAAAAACACAACAGCGGCTGAATCGGGCGCAGCGGCCATCGGTATTCATAGCTGGTGAGTTGGCTCCGTTTTGTGCGCTGAAAAAATGCACCAGCCGTAGCTGTAATGAAGATATGGAGGCAAGGGGATGGAGTTGGGTTCCCGTTGGCATAATGAAGGGAGCTGCGTTGCTTCATTAAGCGAAAAAATAAGCATCCCTGGTGAAGTGAGCGGGAGGTTTGGTGACTGTTCAACCCACCTCTCCCATGAGGCCTACCAAAACACCTCGTTTTATGTCCCTATTAGGATCTGCTGACCAAAATATTGGCCGTGAAGGCTGGAAGAACATCGGCAAGATTGCGATGTGCCAGTCCTTCGTTATCCGGTATTCAGAAGCATAGCCATTCAATTTACTTTAGCGGGATTTTAATACTGGATTTTTTGGGGTAATCTCGGTCATCCGACCTGAGGTGGAGTTACCACCTACCGACGAAAAACCCACTGATAACATTCAGCCTTTAAAAAGTCGGTCGGAGTTTCTCCTTGTGAAGGGTTGGTGGCACATAATCGGTGATCTGCACTGTGTAAATGCGGTGGATGCCGACCGACCTTTGGTTGTTAAATGCAGACCATCACCAATAAATTCAATGACCTTTCATTTCGCCGGTGGGTGCAGAAGTCAGTGGGTGGTGCCTAATTGCATCAGGTGGGAGGGAAACATCGTTGACCATTTCTGTTTCCACCTAAACATTATTGCACTAAAGAGCTATTCGGCCTATTGTAACCGAAAAATTATCGGCAGGTGGTGACTTTCGGGAAGCACTCATTTTTTTATATGCACGGTGGACGATGGTGCAAGCACTAAAATCGTAGCTAAACATTGGCGATTTTCTTATTCGCGGTCTGTTTCCAAACGTCTTGAATTGATCGGCGACAATTGTATCGGAGGCCAACAGTCAGTATATAAAAACAAACTTGTGTGTGTGGAAACGTGAGTAAAACATACATGCATAATCGATATCACCTGCATGGAGTTGTCCCCCTGCATTAACTGCCATATAAGGAATAGAGTAGACTCAGTAGCCAATGACTGCACTCGGATCAAACCACAACCTTCACCCTGACCTCCTTACATGATATTTACAGCGCCTTCGGACGGCTCTACAGTCTATAGTTGGCCTCAAATCTAGTGGGCCACCACCACCCTCTCACAAAATGGTATATCAGAGATGAGTTGGGACAATAAAACCACATTCTGACGTATTCTCTCACTTTCTTGAAATATTGCACTTCACAAGAGAGTCTAGATAAAGCCATTTTCCACTTGCCGACTATTCACGGCCGATCTGAAGTCGGGAACCACATCTCGACTTTTAGGTTATACTGACACCAGATCCGTGAATGGAAACAGGCATGCAGAGAAGTGCTAACCGATTAATTGCTATTAGATTATGCAATGAGGTTACCACCCACCAACCTCGTTACCCGCCGACAGAATTAAAGGGGTTTGAAATCATTGGTGATGATCATTGAGGTTGGAGGATTAATCCGTTGGTATTGAGCGCTCAAATGTGGCAGAAACAAGGTATGTACCGTACCCTGACCTATTTCTATGCACAGATGTGCAATCGTTGGCCACCACCAACTGACGATGGCAATCAACTAATCGGTGCCGTTTTCGTCGGCAAGTGGAAAGTAGCTTCTACAGCAATAATTGCAATACCATATGAAGAACCATTCAGGACTCTGTCAGAAACATTTGAGAATCTGTCGCGGGATGTATTTAAACAGGGGATTGGGGGGGGGGGGGGGGGGGCTCTATCCTCAGTGCACAGGGCAAGTGCATAGACAATAATCGATGGTTTTGTGGATAGGCGGCCGTAACCCACGAGCGATTGACGCGTAGTAATACACGAGCGCTAGCGAGTATATTACGACGTCAACCTCGAGGTCCGTTCATGAGCATGAGGTCCGTTCATAGTGATTTGGCCCTGCTACGCCTACGCAGATGTGTTTTTCCCTCTCCATTTTTAAAATCTTGAAACCATAAACACATTTACAAAATTATTGCATAGTTTCCTGTATATTCTTTCCGGTATATTTATTTTGATTCTATGCTTATTTTAGCTGTTTTTTTCTCTAGGTAAGCATTCAGGGTTCAACGCCTGCAGTGGCAAAGCGGGCCGCATTTCTCACACAAGGCCGTACATGATATTTTTTTTTGCCACTGTGCATTATGACATATTTACGGTTAACTTAGCACAGGTCAATAACCATAAAACAGCTATGCACTGGTATATAATACACGTTTATATTGTAGCTCTAGTTGAACGGCACATCATTGGTACTCCCTGTTTGTGGGACTTTTGATTTCATAATTTATCATTCAACTCAGGCTAGTTATTTTTTAAGAAACAGATGAAAGACCCAACAATACATAGAAGCAAGCAAATACATAAAAATTAATGATGAAATACAAAGAAACAACCTTTTAATTCAACTGTGAATATGAATCCCACACATCATTTGTCACATGAATAAAAGGCGAATAGGAACAGCTCCGATTCTAATGGACGATTAATATTTCTAACGAGCAAAACCAAGCTGGGATTGTGGTTTGTGATTGAGATATCTTTTAATGAGGGTCTCAAAACAGGTTCACAAAATGGCCATCATGCTTGTAATTCAAAACGTAGTTCTCACGCATGCGCAGAATAAAAGCTGGCGGCCTCACGTGGCTAATAATGGAACCTTGGATTGAGTTATCACCCACCTGTGTTGTAGATTTTTTTTTATCAGTAGAACCCCAACTGCCGAGCACTACAGAAACCAACTTTTTAAAATCTAAAAACAGTTTTATTGTGTTATGTTTGTGAGACTTACTTTGATCAGGTTTGGTTGATCTAACGTCCAGTGATAGTATTTAATATCTATCAGACTTGTTATGGTTCCAGCACGTCTAGCTATACCCTACAGAGATTGGGGTATCACCTGGAAGTGATAACCAGGTAATGCCTTCTATTCATAATCTTTGTTTTCGGAAGCCAATACGAGAATGGCATTGGTTAATATTATGTTAATAATATGACTTTTGAAACGATTCATTAACAGAGCTAGGCTATAGTACCACTACTTTTTACTTTTTACCAGGTGCCCTAAACCGAGGTTTAGGGCAGTTTGTATTTCAAGTTCAAGCGATAGTAATTTTAATCTTTTATCTTTGATCGTCTAGTGTAAACCAACAACGCACCAGAAAAAAATCATGGTGGTTACCTGGTCTAATGTGTGAGTACAGAGGCAAGGCTTCCAGGCTATAGGTGCCACCCCGAACCAGTATTAACAGATATATCGAATTTCTTTTAAATGAATCGTGCACACCGAGCCTCACGAACGCACGTTCATGTATCACAATACTCTATCTGAATAAACCACTCAGGGCATTTCCCAACGGACGGCGTCTCAATAACCTAGCCATGACGTCATCAGCTGACGTCACTATCCCTGACATCGCCTCTACGATATACTGATGGGATACGTCAACCAGGACGTTGACCTTGGGTTTTGACCTTGACATCAGTGACCTTGACAGTGAATGGTTGGCTGATTGATCCGCATCTCGTAGGATGGGAGAGTGCCCGGATGTATCGACCAGCGACACTCAGCGGTGAGGTCCGGAGGCAGAAGCCACTCTCCTCCCAGATCCTTCGCGACACTAGCGCTTGCTTATCTCTGCCTGAACCCAGTGAAGTCATACGCTGGTTCCGTAGTTATCCACTAAGAACATGGGGAACCAGCTAACATTTCAGATTCAAACCAAGGCAACTGTCAAAAGTTATGAAACTTAAACAACTCACATGCTTAATGATGTTATGAGTTAGGAAATATAGTAATTGTTAAATGAGCTTCATAGTCGATCCAGTTATTTCCTTCTCAGCTTTAAACCTTTGTATGATATGAATTCACCATTGATTAGACTTCCTCTTCGAGTGAGCACATGTGTCATGTTGACAGACAAAATCCTGCAACACATGATGTGCTTCCCACTAAAGAAAGTAATCCATAAGACTATGTCTGGTTTGAAATAAAAAAGATGACAGATATGAGTGTATTCTATTTACCATAGAAATATGTTCATCTTTATTTGCAAGTAGAACACAAAGTACCTCCAAAAGAGCACAGAATTTAGGATTTCTGAAAAACTGGCGGACGGGACAGATTTTTTCCCAAACAGGCAGGTCGGTGCAGAGATACAAGCGACAGAAGGAAGCAGAGCACTGGATCTATGCTAGGAGAGTGGGCACAAGCTAATGTCACTGTCAATAGGGGGAGCCACGGTCGGGGAACTGACACCGCTGACAGGGAGAATAATGACACTGTCAGCCGCATCGACGTGCAGTCAGCCCGAGTGCTAATGTGTAGGATTTACTCTGCTACAGCAAAGGATTTGGTAGCACGCTGAGGAGAGGATGCATCATATAGAGAGTCACGTAGGGTGGAAGGCATTCATTTGTATTTACATATATTTTGGGTTTACTTGGATGGCAGGATAGCTTAAGTCGGTAGCAAGCTCGACTGTGAAGGAACCTCGTTTCCATTGGCCGACGAAAACGGTGGAGATTTTAAAGTTACTCTAAAAGTCTGTCGGTGGTGCCATCGACTGTACGCCAGTATCGAATAATCAGGGAGGGTGCATTGTATGCACTGTTTCTACTATAACCGTCGGTGATGCCCTTGTTTCATAATCTATGCCAAATAAATTTTGGAGCGGTCAGATTTCCATTCACCGATTTGGCGTAGATGTATCCGAACAAAATCTGCCGACGGTTCCCCAGCAAACACAAATACATTCTTGCAACGTAAACTTGCATATCTATTTGTGCGAATTTACGTAAATTTTCACCCTTTTTTTATTTTTTATTTTTTTAAAATATTTTATTTATCCTGGGGAAGTACATCGGTTTATAAAACCGTTTTGAAGGTACCTCCCAGCATGGGAGTTTACATTTCCATTTACCTTCTTTCTAGTATTGTCTTAAGTACAATGCAACTGTTTATCACCATTTAGTTTGAATATAGGTATAAGAAGGGCAACCATTTGGTTACAAACGTATTCTTCAAATGAGAATTTTTCAGGTCTGCCATTAGAATACATGTGATTACTTATCCGCACCAGAGAATTAGATACCACAATTTTACTAATAATCCTGTTATAATACAACACATTGATGTCTTACATTCTTATCAACTGATAAAGGACTGTACCAGTCGTTAACAAATAAAATGAGTCTGTGTAGTAATGGTTATAACTACTAAGTTACAACAGGCCTGGAAAGTAACGTCACTGGGCCAAGTTCCTCCCAGGATAACATCGGATACTTGATTCAAATTATGGCCAGTTTAAAGACAGGGCCCAGTTTTTCTGGATAAGTTTGAACGCATCCTTATTCACCATGTTGCGTTGATATGATGGTAGTGAACGTAGAAATGTTATGGTTTACTTACGTCTGCAGAACGTTTGGTAGGTTTTACGTACATTTACGTAGATTCACAATTTAGAAACGTACATTTACGTTTCTAAACTACATGAATCTGTTTAAATGTATCAGCATAGAAACACGTACATGTAATTTTACTCCTAACTTTATTTTTGACCCCTGTCCCAGTCCATTTGACGATGATCAGTGACATCTGGCCGTGTATTGGTAGTATCATCTTAGAATCCTGACCAACTATGGGCTACGATTTCATTGTGAATTTGATTTTGCTTTGGGAGGTCAAAATCGTAGCGTATCGGTGACTATCGGCAGCACGGTGGACACCCCCAACTTAGTATACAGACCAATCTTCCAGAATGGAGAAAAATGTGTCAATCCATCGGATAAGCCGCTTCAGTCTCCCTTTATCTACAGACTTTGTCCAATAAACAGGAATGAGAAATCCACACATGTGACCAACATGACTAACGGGTGCCGAGCTTACTGAATTAACTGACCGGGTTGGTGGGCGGTTGTGGGGGGGGGGGGGGGGGGGTGGATTTGCGCAGAACACAGAGTAGCTACCCGAGGGCCCGAAGTGGGATTCACACGGTGGGATTCATGTACCTCACAGGGCTCAAAATATCATGCGATTTTGTTTCCTTGTAGGGGGAAATGCCTTTAACAACTACAGGGATGAAAACATGCCTCAGGGAAATGAATCCCTATAATTTGTATTCGAGTACAGAATCTCAGCAGGATTTGTCTCAGACAATCACCCTGTGAGGTACATGAATCCCATCGTGTGAATCCCACCTAAACGTTTCTCCCGAAGATGAACGGATCGTGTCGGAGTCGCATAGCCGCATAAAATGTAGCATTCAACGATTATTTTTATGCTGCCTTTCACTCCATGGCGGATTGTTTGCAAATCAAATAACTTCAGGCTCTTTGGTTAAAAATGGCATAGTCTAATATTCTCAATAACAATGGGAAGTACACGACCCACGCCCCTTGTTCTCCTACCTTCAGCAAATAGTGATCCAAACCACAAGATGTCAGCCCAGTTTGAACTATGGTGCCATCTGCATTTGATTAAAAAAACTAATGTCTCTAATGTCCTCTGTCTCATCCAATATTTTCCCCCGAAAGGGCAGTATTGCTATTATATCGTACAAATTAGCGATACCGCGGGAATATAGGGATACGATCCAATATTGAGAGAGCAATGCTTTTTCAGTCGTTATGGTAATATGAATAAATTCGTAATTTGATTATACCAAATGATACCACAAAAACAGGAGCAAAGACCCCTGTCAGGAGTAAGACTGATCTAGTCATACACCGGCAGTCGCTTCCTGCTGCTAGATCCCCCATTCACACACGTTTACATGTTTATCTCACCGTAGGCATTTTCTCTCCCTAGACTTGACATTGGAATTGGTATCAAACACCAATTAGATATTAAGGATAAATATCCAATGGGGGATTATGTCACGAATGTCAGCCCAGTAGACAATGCGAAGGATGCATTCAGTAACTTGTTCAAGTTTAGGGTCAGCGCTTGATCCGATCTTGTTTGAATCGTCACTTAATTCACGCGGCTTCGCCTTGTGAATTACTACACGATTCAAACTCGATGGGATACGTGCTCTGACTGTAAACTAGTTTTCCTCTCTAGTATTTCATAACGCGTGTCACATGGTCTCACTTTTACCTGCCTCGTTACGAACATTATTTCACAATACTCCATTGGCGTTGAGTACGAGTTCCAAACGTAACGTTTACGGGGAAGAAATACCAGGGATGAGATTATATCAGGGATGCACCCCTCGATGTACCCCGTCTCAGACAACACCCACCATCCCAAACCCATCTCCGAGTAGGATTTCCTCTTATCCGGCCCCGGCTAGGACCCGGCCTAGCGAGAGGCGGGAGATACTGGGAGAGAATCGTTGGATTTAGAGCATTATGAGATACTCGGCAAAGCAGGGAGTATTAGTAGTGGGCACTGCTGATCGATATTGGTGATAGCATGCCGTCACTCGGGCCTGACGTACACGGACTGGGCGCGGGGGTCTGCAGTAATAGATGTTAGATGTCTACATCATTGACCACTCATAAAACTAGGTCAGCTTCCTTTTATAGATACTACGAAGGCTCACGTATAATTCTAATGTGCAGTAAAAGGATAACGTACAATATATAATGAACAGGTCATCGAGGCTTGCTTTAAATATTAAAAACAAGAGGGATGTATCTGTAAATAAGCTGTTGGCAAGATGTTGAATTAGAGATCTAGACCACAGGAGGAATGTTCAATTATTAATAAATGGTGGCCACTGAAAATATCGAGTTTACGCAGCCATGAACCTCGTAGAAAGGTGGCATTGACGTTGCAGCCCACAGGAGACGATATGTACGTAAATATTACAAGACACCTGAAGAAGCAGGGTCCATAGTGGTGTTAACGCCGGTATTAAAAGACTCCAAATTCTGTCCTGTGTAAATAGACATGATGATTATAGATAATGCATTATTGCACAATCTGAGCCGATAATTTCTAACCCACGTAATATGAGAAAACGTGGTTACTGAGCCCGAATGGGTGGCCGTTCGCGGTCATTTGATGAAAAAATACGGCCTGACGCCGAAGGCGGGAGGGCCGTATTTTTTCATCAAATGACCGAGATCGGCACCCGTACGGGTTCAGTCACTACGTTTTCTTATTACTATACACCTCCTATTTGTTTAAAACGCCATTCTATTAAATTTGCTGGACAATGATTCAGCCCCCGTTCCCGTACACAAGCCACTGCCATTCACTACGGCCTGCTGTCTCCCACCAACATGTCATACCTTTTTCTAGCAGCCACCCCTCAGTACATCGTGTTGCTGTAAAATGGACTATTCCAAACGGCTCGTCGGCAACACAACCAAAGAACTCTGTGAGGTTGAGACATGTTACAAACTCCCAGTAACGCTTAAAAGTACATATTAACTAAATATCCAGGTAACTAACATCGGGTGTTCACCTAATACAGTTAGATATGAGAAATCAATCGATATCACCAAGTTCACTAAGTGGTGGCCACCCCTCAAAATAGTGTTCCCGTTCCTGTACTATGGCTCGCTAGCGGTAAAAACTCGGCAAAGATCGACGTGGAGCGGTCTCTGAAATGTGTAGCAACAGATGACGCTGTAACTTCACCTCCCGTAAGAATTAAGCAATGAAATTTTAACACGAGTACGGCACCTATATAACCTATAATCGTACCAAATATGATGAAGACCGGTCACTTTAAACTGAAGATATCGGTGTTTTGAATACGGCGGTCTCTGAATTGTATGGCGCCAGTGATACCACTGGAACTCTGGTAGCTAACGTTATTATGACGTCGACAACGCAAAGCGGCGTCACGGGATACGATCGACTTGTTGATATCGATCAGTCAAGCATATTTCAGCTATTTAAACTGTCTTAGGTGAAAGCTGCACGTTATTTACCTCGATATTTGCACATTATGCATTCCCAATTGTTATGGGTAGGTCTTAGAATGTCTCTCAAGTTATGAATGGGAGAGAACTACCATTTTGTTTGTTTGTTTTTGACACGGACACTGCTCTCGCGCTATCGCGATATTTTACGTTAGTGGGCCGTAGTGTCTGTAGCAGCGGGACGTACGTTTTCACATGCTTAAGCCTATGGGAATCACTACGTCCTACTGCTCGGCGGGCCCGAACGTTATTTATACGATATGCTTAGCAGCGGTTAGTAACCCATAGACGTTCGCCTATAGGTGAATAGTAATACAGAGTCTCCATAGGAAATGTATAGACGAGTGCTTGGAGTTCTCTACCTGGAGATTCTGGTACATCAGTCCCTATGCCAATTCCAGTTTGGAAGTCAGAAACCACATTATTGTCCATCTGAAGTTATATTGATATTTATCATTCATGATAATGAACGATTTACTTGAATATTGATATTGATAATAACAAATTAACGTTTTGTTCACATTGTAAATTGTAAGATTGGGAACTATTTGAGGTGCGTAGGTTTACACCGACTTACCGCCATGTTCGACAGAGCTGCCACCAAATAGCATAATCTATAAATATGTTTACTATACACACGTCGGCCACTTTGTATAATTCCTTAAAAAATGTATTGATAGGGTAGGTGGGCAATAGATACAATAACAACTGGTTTTGTTTACGAGTGACCGCAATTTCCTCGCAGTTGACGACGTCATGTCATCGCTAGTTGCTCGAATATTACTACGTGTCAACTACATGGGGATTACGGACACCAGTCATTATTGTGTATAGATAGGAAATGATTTCTGATTAACAATCATCAGGATTTCACATGATTGCACATGGTAAAATCTAATTCATCTAAATACAACTAAATCAAGATATAATCAATATTCCTTTTATTATGTTATGAAATATAAGTGATGAATGCAGGTTCTACTCTCATACAATGTCTATGTGGTTTGGGAAATACGATAAATCTCACCTTGATAAATGTTGAGGGGTAAGATTTCTACCTAAATTCATTACATAGATTCGATCACCACCCTTGTGGTGTAAAAGAACCTTGAGAAAGTCTGTTAAGAACCTGTAATGGTTACCTGGACGTTAAATTAAACCAAACCAAACCAAAACAGGTTATACATCCAGACAACATCCAAGATGGCGTCACAGAAAGTCCTATCGATGTTCCGTATATACAGGTCAAATGTCATTCTACATGGAAACCACTCAAGCGTATCGGACAACTGCTCATACGGCGTCTGGCCATCAAAGATTATCCTTGCCATCAGACTCTGTCAGTGCTCTCGTGGTGCTCTTTGGAGAGACAGCCTGGATAGGTCGATAAGCGGATCTTAGGCTTCTTAGGCCTCTTACGCTTCTTCACCGGGAATCGATAACGAGGCCCTGGTTTCAAGGCCTGAGTTCGCGCTGCTTCCACCTGGCGGCTTCAGATGAAAACGAGGTAAAAGTAATTACACTTCTCAAAAAGACCGCTAGGTGGACGGCGGTTCCGGTTGATGGGTAGATTGGCCGCCGCCTCTGTCTACACTGTGCTGCAACCCAGAGGCTGGCGTGGTTAGACTCAGGTCGTGTCCACGAATTCTCACTCTCAGACCAAACAGCTTTCTCTATCCGTGGATTATGAGGGCCGAAATACTTATTACGAAATATTCGTAGCTGACAAAATGATGAGAAAGTCTACCTTTATGGTTATCTCAATAAATTTCACACAAAAGGAAATATGAACATGGCAAATAGCTGCAAGAGTGAGAATTGAATGCAGCGCTGTGTGTCAAACACGTACAGTTTGTGGGTCGAGGGTGCCACGGATTTAACATGACCAGGGCCTTGTTTTTTAGTCACGATATCCTCTTTGTAAGACATCTTACAGCTGTCAGTGTACTATAGATAAGACATCTTTGGGGATCGGCCAACGATTGTCCCTCAAGGGCACTTAGGCTGCAGCCAGGTGTACTATAGATAAGACATCTTTAGGGTCACGTGGTTCAAAATGTCTTCCAAAGTGTCTTAGACCTAAGACATTTATGGACATGTCGTACAGACTGCACAACTTCACTTCCCGTAAAAATTAAGCAATGAAATTTTAACACGAGTAAGGGATACATATAACCTATAATCGTGCCAAATATGAAGAAGATTGGTCAGACCGTTCCGCCATTATTCGTGTATGAATTTCGTCATAGCAATTGTCTGCTCTGGTGGCCAGTGTACTCTTCTGTCAAGGTCTCTGCATAAATTAGCGGAGACATGCTCTGATGGTCTCTGATAGACACAGGACACCAGAGCAGACGTTTGTTAGTACATTATAGCAGACTTTAGACTCTACATTATACCTGATGAAGGCCAAACCATAAAGGCCAAAACGTTTTGTCTTTTTCAAACTACAAACTGTTAGTTGGTTATGTGAAACTTTCAAATTGAAATTAAATGAAAAAAAATTGGACATGGACAGGTATCGAACCCCTTAACCTCACATCCTGAGACAGGTGCTCTAACCACTTCACCACAAATTTTCCACTCCCAGGTATAAACTACCCTGAAGCTGGTTCTGGGCAGTCTTTGCAGTATAGAACCTAAGACAGTTCTATACCTGTCTTAGGCAAGGACACTTTTAGCGGCGATCGAGCGCACCGCGCTGAGACACTGTCTATAGTACAGCCGCCATTTTGTGTCTTGCAAATTGTCTTCCAATCGCAGAGATGTCTCAGGGTATCTTGGCAGATTATGTCGTGACTGAGAAACAGGGCCCAGACCTAACGTAGTTTAGCTCTGGCGGCCAGTGTAGTTGATAGGTCGGCCCGGAAACGCTTCGCGGAGAGCGCGGAGTAATACATGAATGATCGTTCAGCGCACCTAGCGGTCAACTGTGTAGAACTTTACGGTTGTTACTTGGTCGAACGTCACCCAGTCTGGCTTCATCGCTAAGCAAATTCAATGCAGTCATACCAAGAGTGTGAATGGTGGGTGTGAGTAAAAGACTGATGTTTCTCTCGAGGCTTGTTGGGACAAATTGGAGCAGTGTAGGAACAGGCCTCGGCTGTTTAAACCGAAGAGATACAAATTGAAAACATAGGCCGGCGTTTAAACTGGACGGCTATTGGCGATGTTTCTTGAATCTAGCACCAAGTATAAACGCCAAGCGAGTGACGACCACAGGTCGTCTGATCAAGTCGGACTAAGCCGTCCGGCACCACCTGACGATTATACAGCCGATCTGATGCAGACAACTATTTCAAAGCAGCTCAATTAATCATCTAGACACTTAGAAAATAACTACGCCTTCACTATTTGCGGGCTTTTCACTGAGATGTTGTGAAAGAAGCAGGGTGCGAGTGTCTCAGGGTCTTAGAGGTGTGCCCAGAGACCGAAATAGCTCACTGACCTACAGGTACTTAATTTGTTTGGATCCTAGACTCAGTTGCAATTTGATTTAGTGCAAAATGGTTACAGAAAAATGATCCAGAGACTGAATATATTCCAAACCTTCTAATTGTTATTCATTTATAATTGCATGCTCATTCATCAATGATGAACACACATTTTGCACCTAGTTTTAGGCGGCGTCATAATTGTTAAGCCTCGTAAAATGACTAATGCTGTGCCAGTCTTAGGAGACATGTGTGGATTTCCACCGTTTTATTACCCACCTATTAAGGAGTCTCCATAGGAAATGTATAGGGCACCTGGAAACAGCTACCCGGAGATTCTGGCATGTCAGAATCTCCTGCAGGAGATTTCGGAAAAATAGTCCTGTCCATAATGAGGTCGAATCATCATGCACTTTGAAATAAGTTTCTTGAATGTTTCTTGAATATTCATTCAATGTTAATTATTCAAAATTAATCATAATAATCTCATTTACCATAGGAAATCACTGTCATAACGCACTGTGCATGCTTTGATCACAGGTTAATGATGAACTAGACTATTGGTGTAAATATACACTGAATTACTGCCATGCTAGACAGTGCTGTGGTGTCTGCAACTAAATGTCTTGCAGAAATTTTCAATTGCTATAGACTTGTTATTAACCTTGTAGGTGGGTAATAAAAACAATAACGACTGGTTTTGTATATGATTGACCGTAATCTCCTCGTGGTTTACGACGTAATATCCTCTCTAATCGCTCGGATATTACTACGCATCAACTACTCAGTCATTATTGTGCATATAAAGAAATAACATCAAGGCAGAACACTGGAGGCCTGGAGTAATCCTGTCACTGGAGATCGACGACCGCGTTCGGTTCGTTATGAAGCCCGTCTCCACCTGCCGACTTGTGACCTCTGATATATTTGTCAGCCACCCCCGACGAACATGTTTTTATTGTTTTTAGAGGACACAGAAAACGATTTTCAAAGTCGGCACATGCTGCATGTCCTGACTGTTGGCGGTTTTTAGCAGCACTTCACGATGAAGTTGTCTCTGACTGATTCAAAAGAGTTCCAACTTGCTGAGAAGTATGAGATCAGGAAGAGGGCTAAGAGGGACCGTGATAAACAACATCACTGACCTTTGGCTTGGATACTTAGCGCTCGCACCACTATTAAAATGTTTAGATTACACTCAGCCTATAGATCATTTTCTGTAAACCACTTGCAGTTAACTTGCCAATGGTGTAACTGCCTGACTAGTCTAGGATCCAAACATACCCGGCACCAGTAGGCCTGCCTCTGCCCCGGCTGACCACTCCGTCTGAATGCCCGCCTGTGGGTAATCTAGCCCGGCCTCCTGTCCGTGATACAGTCATGTTCACCTCGCCTTAGCCCCGCCTGAGATCACGTAGATGTGTTTGCACCCTGAACTCAGTCTGCTTGCTGTTAGAAGACCGGACCATGAAGCAGTGCATTAGAGTGTAGCTTTGCATTAGGCGCCATCCGTTTTTCAACGATTCAGGGGTTTTATATACAAATAAAGGCATATCGGACAAATTGCAAATCAAAGGCGTGCCATTTTCCTGGTGGTTGAATACAATGATCTCAAATTGTTGTAAAGACCTGATTTACATTCGAAAGTCGGGGTCATTAGGCTATTTTTTTATATAGAGATTGATATCACGATAATATTATTATAATATATGCAGAAATCCTTATAAGTTGAATTCGTTTTCAAGCACTGGCCGTTGGTTATTTCTTTTTCGAGTTCATTGTTTTTGACAAGTAACAGCAATGGCAGGTTTTGGCACGGCCTGCAACCCTATTGTAAAACACATACAGACATTATTACTGATATCCCAATTATTTATCAGAGTAACCTAATGGTTTTTATCTGTTGGTAATAATAGGTAATAATGAGACGAGTCTAGGAAATACCATATAAGACTAGAGGAACAAAGTAACACCTTTTGAGCTTCAGATTGAGTTTCTTGATTGGTGCAATATCTAGGAAATACCGAAGCTTCAAGCGGTCCTAACATCGGTTCATGAGCGCTTCCCTGAATATAGAGATCAGCACAGAGACCTGGCGCACGTCTACTGAGTGCCTCAGACGGAACCGGAAGCGCTTCCTGCGCGAACAGCTCCTCCTGGCGTCAAACACACAAAATTCAATTTGCTCAAATGGCGGCTGTCAAGGTGACAGGTTGGTCGGCCGGTGGGGTATCAGTGAGATGTGATGGGTGGGCCGGCTGGTGGGGTATCAGTGAGATGTGATGGGTGGGACGGCTGGTGGGGTATCAGTGAGATGTGACGTGATGGGTGGGCCGGCTGGTGGGGTATCAGTGAGATGTGATGGGTGGGACGGCTGGTGGGGTATCAGTGAGATGTGACGTGATGGGTAGGCCGGCTGGTGGGGTATCAGTGAGATGTGATGGGTGGGCCGGCTGGTGGGGTATCAGTGAGATGTGATGGGTGGGCCGGCTGGTGGGGTATCAGTGAGATGTGATGGGTGGGCCGGCTGGTGGGGTATCAGTGAGATGTGACGTGATGGGTGGGCCGGCTGGTGGAGTATCTCTGAGATGTGATGGGTGGGCCGGCTGGTGGGGTATCAGTGAGATGTGACGTGATGGGTGGGCCGGCTGGTGGGGTATCAGTGAGATGTGATGGGTGGGCCGGCTGGCGGAGTATCAGTGAGATGTGATGTGACAGGTTGGTCGGCTGGTGGGGTATCAATGAGATGTGACATGATGGGTAGGCCGGCTGGTGGGGTATCACTCAGATGTGATGGTATGGCCGGCTGGCGGAGTATCAGTGAGATGTGACGTGATGGGTGGGCCGGCTGGTGGACTGTCAGTGAGATGTGATGTGACAGGTTGGTCGGCTGGTGGGGTATCACTGAGATGTGATGTGATGGGTGGTGGAGTATCAGTGAGATGTGACAGGTGGGCCAGCTGGTGGGGTATCACTGAGATGTGATGTGATGGGCGGGCCGGCTGGCAGAGTATCAATGAGATGTGATGTGATGGGTGGGCCAGCTGGCGGAGTATCAATGAGATGTGATGTGATGGGCGGGCCGGCTAGTAGGGTATCAGTGTGACATGTTGTGATGGGTGGGGCAAATGGCGGAGTCGCGCTGGGTTGCAAGAAGATGTGGCTAAGCAGATTTCCCACCTCACCTTTTTAGTCTTTGTTTTACCTTTGCTGTACAAAGCATTTACTCAGTGGCAAACAGAAATTAGTATCCTTATTTGGGCGCTCTCCCTGTGGGGTGCGATTCCCGAGTTCTCACTATAACGTCATTCTGGTGTGGGATTGATCCTGTGGAGGTGTTCATTGTTTGTTTTATTTTGATCTCCCTATTTCTGTGGAGTTTTTTTTAGCTGGTTTACTTTATTTGCTTGTTCTTACCATCAAGAATCATGTTTGTCCACTTCGTCCCTGCTTTTACAGTGTGTTTTGTTGTTTGTTTAATTACCCACTCTGTGGCTGTGTTTTATAAACAAAGTTCATGACATGGGGTCAATTGGATTCGTAATTTTATATCAATTCGCCAGGTCTTAGAGAGAGATGCTTGAGTTCGGTTATCTAACGTGGTTATTGGGAGCTTTGTTTACAGGGTCAAGATTTTCTGATGGCCTATAGATCAACCATGTTCTATCTTTGTTTACGCAATGTTTTTCTAGATTACAGTAGAGCGGCCTTGTGAGGTGATCGCAATGGCTCGGATATTACTACGAGTCTATTCCCGGGATACCACAGCCGCCTGTCTGAAACCAGTCAACATTATGTATGTATCCGACTCTATCATGGAGGAACGTCCGTTACGGATGGATAGTTCACATGTCGTAAAACTTGACGGTGAATAATGAAAAAATATATATACAACATCTACATTCACTAAATAAATTAGCTATCATTTTTACAACTAATAAAAACAGAATGAAAGATTAAGAGGACACCAGAAAGGAAGCATGTCCAATGAGAGACACATAAATAAGACAGAAGAAGTCCTCTAATAGAAACTACAACGAGAATTGAAAGCCTCCCCGCTTATCTAACGAGGACCAGGCCCGGCCGGCCTAAAAAAGGCGGTAAATGTGGATCAGTTTTTATCAGAATCCCATTCACTCTCCCCGGCAGTTAAACTGATAAGGACGGAGATTAAGACGTCAGACTAAAACTAGGTCCGTCTATTATGGGTTAAGGAGATCGATACGTCTTGTGAGCAAGTCTGGTTCTACTAGAGGCCCGTTTCCATTGGCCAACGAAAACGGTGTAGATTGTTTCGTGTTCTCCTAATACCCTATTTACATTGGCCATCGCCGATATACAGTCAGGAACCACCGCCAGACCTAGTATTGTAACATGAAATGTAAATAGGCTATTAGGAGAACACGACAAATCTACACCGTTTTGTGTCGGCCAACGGAAAGAGGCCTTAGGACAGAGTCTAGAAAGATACAATTTACCAAATATGGGTCGAAGTTTTGGGAGATTGAGTAAGGTGTAGGACTTCAGATCTTGAGTCGGCAGTTCGAATCCCTTTCACACTTCGTTTTCATTAATTTGATAGATAGGTATAGATGTGATTTATTATCCAAGTCATCATTGCAAATGTCTTGGGACTCAGTAAACCACTACCCAAAATATATCCGATATCTTGTCTATATTTATCAAATCAGTTCTATACGGCCTCAAAGCCGTTGATACTGAGAAATAATTCCTTGCGCTGCAGAGCATAACATTGGTCCCTTTTGATTTACCCATTTATGTGGCAATTCGTGGGTTTATTTAAGTCGAAATTTTAAATCCCCAGGTCACGCCAGAATTGTAGGAGATGTCTTTAACACTTACATGATAATAATGTTTACCTCTCCCCGGTATTTTCCTCCATAGGCTTAACGTTAGGAACGCATACTCCACGGCCGTGAAGGTACAATACCCAACAGTCAATGACATATTGGGTGATTTGTTTTATCAAGCATATGGGGTGAGATAAAATCAGAAACAAAATCAATGAATGTAATGTGGTCTGCACTTCACCTTATTTGACCGCTACGTCATTCACTCAGCTTCGCTTTATGAATTACTCCGCTATCAAACTCGGTGGAGTATGGACCAAGTTATTTTCATCTCGTGAATTCCCTTCTCAGTATGGCCATTAAGTACCAACTAAGGAAAGAACCTGACGTCATAGAACGTAAACCATCAATGATGGAGAAACAATAACGAAGAAATAGAAATAAGATATATTATGAATATCTAATTTAGACGATTACCAGGTGTGAAACTGAATAGTTTTCTACTTTCCCTGAATAAAATGACAAATTCAGAATCGGACAGCAGCAGTTCTACCTAGAAACCGGAAGTGGTGCTCTTCTCGCGCATGTCAGATGATGACAGGCGTAGACGTTTATTTATCTGCGGAAACGAGGCTCGCCGCTTCTTCGTCAGAGCAAAAAGTAAGAGCGGGATGATTTACTTGTTCCATTAACGAACTGATAGGAGCTGGGAAACATGAGGACCCCACAAGATAAATAAGATAAAAACGAGATAAAGGAGAATCTACGAAGAACATTGTGACAGGCCGGCTCCCCAACAGAGAGCAGAGACGTCGCTATTAGCGGCCAGTAAAAGCTGATGTGAAAGAACGGCTTCAATAAAATAGATTCACTGTCAGGCGCCATGGAAATCTGCATGGATGCTTCATTCAGGAAATAGAAACATGAATGGGAATAAAGGGATAATCGCTTACATAGGTAGCATACACTGTGGGCGGACTGAATGGTTATAAGGGTCCAATTACGGCAACCTTCATACACTGCTTGCGTCTCTGTGTTCTCCTTGATTAGAATTCCAAGAAATGTCGTCTGCTTGCATTCTTTACGCGGAAAATGTGGCAACCTACTTTGTTACAAGATTGAAATGAGAAATCTCAGTAGAATTAAGTGGGGATTATTTGTTCACTGCGGATGGGTTTTCGGTTGTGGTACACGTTTAATGTACAGAAAAGGAATGTAGAACTAAAAGTAGTACTGAGTTGTATTGAGATGGTAAATGTATACTTGGGGTGTTGCTCCACGTTTGCAATACCTTTGCGGATCGCAAAATAGCGACCCAAGGGCCGAAACGTTGCTCCCGAATTTCAGTGGATAGCATTGGAATCGCATTACCGCAAAATGCGATACGTTTTTACGCGGACCTTCACACCATGGCGGATTGTGCGTGGATCATAGCACTTCAGGCTATCTAAGTTAAGAATGCTCTAGTCTGATATTCTCAATAAGACTCGGCGTCCATCTACTACGATATGGCACCGATATGGTCTACGATGCACCTCCCGATAATAAATCAAAATCGCGTCAGAAGGTCACCTAATATCGGGGCAGTTGACCACGTTTCTGCGATTAGACACCGATAAAAACCCCATACAACGCATGGTGGATTGGCTTGTCTAGACATATGTCTACGATTTTGCACCTTCCCGATATGGCACCGATTTTGACATTTTGTATCGGTGCCATATCGGGAGGTCTACGATTCTGTCGTAGTAGGTGGACGCCGGGCCTTACGATGAGTAGTGGCACTAAGAAGTCCATCTTTGACATTGGTGCAACTGTATCTAATTAATGGACTATATATGATGAATCTTCCTCTTTCTCATCTTATATGTTCCCCTAAAAGTGCTGTATCGCTATAACATCGTAAGAATTACCATACGGCAAGTAATACGATCTGATTTTATGGAAACAACGCCTTTCCAGTGGAAAATAAATTTGCCATCCGAGGATACCCTGCTATGCCTTTGCAGATGCGGGTCCTTTCCTCCTCCATTTTTGAATTTTTAATTATAGATATATTCTTAATAATATTGCGTCATTTCCTGTATATTTGTTATGGCATATCTAAATTAATTCTATACTTTTTTGCAATTTTTTCTCTTGATAAAATAAGCATTCACGGCCCGATGCTTGCTGTCGCACACTGGGCCGTACATGATATTTCTTTACCACTGTGAAATGAACATTATTTACGATTCACTGAGTAGAGGTCAACAACCTGAGACAGCTAAGCACCGGTGTTAAATAAAGGGATCCCATCCCTGCGACCCGCACGCTTGTCCCACCAATACGCTCGTCCGTTGAAATTTGACATCGCACTCGCTCCTCGTCTATTGCAGGGTTCAGGATTGTTACTCGTTACCTTACCGATCCTCTGCCCTACCTAAACATCAATATAATACACCAAATCATATTACCTACAAGCATTCATCTCTTAATACGCAGTAACTCGAGACAGACTTGAGACTCAGGCGACTTGAGGAAATCTTCATCTGAAACTAACCGCGGTCTACGGACTTCGTAGAGAAGTGAGTTTCAGCAGGGAACTTCCGTGACGCTGTTGCAAAGCATTCTGGGAGCGGGGAGGACGCAGATGGGAGCACGTACATATATCCTTGACGCCAGGCTGTGTTTGTGTATATAGCCTCGACGCTCGGCTCTGTTTATTATTCATAATCCGTGAAGTAATCCGAGGCCAGCCGAGCCGACGCCAGCTGAGCAGAGAATTGACTTTGCCGCTCCGAGAGTACGCCAACACAAATAATTACCATTCGTGGAATATTAAGAAGGAACTGCATCGAGAACCATAACTTTTTATACTGAAAAGATGCAATGAGATTTGGTTGTGGAGTAATATCATGAGGCAAACCTGAGTGAGATTACGTAGCAAACCAAAATGAATGACATATTTTCAGTGGCTATATGGATCGAGTGCGGTTCCGATTTTATCTCAGCCCGATTATTGCCTAATTAGGTGACATAATCTCCCATCGAGTATATTTCCTAAATATTCCATGGGTGCTGAGTTTGAGTTTTCAATGTTAAGTCTATGGGGACAAATAGCATGGGTGAGATGAGGATCTAGTTGAGCATAGTTGTGAATGAGTACCATGCTGAAAGTTAGATTGATATGAAGCTTAAAGAGAAGAGCCCGCGTCATCACATGCACGCTGGAGACTTTAAGAATGTTCAATGTATGTTATTTTCGTAGTACCCAGGAGCACGTTTAATAGTCCAGGGTGGTACATGTAGGTCTTTTTTCTGTATACCATAGAGACCCAGGGGCACGTCTAATAATCTAGGAACGTACAGGTAGGCTTTTTTCTGTATGCCATAGAGACCCAGGGGCCCGTATAATAATCTAGGAACGTACATGTTGGCTTTTTTCTGTATGCCATAGAGACCCAGGGGCACGTCTAATAATCTAGGAACGTACATGTAGGCTTTTTTCTGTATACCATAGAGACCCAGGGGCCCGTATAATAATCTAGGAACGTACATGTTGGCTTTTTTCTGTATGCCATAGAGACCCAGGGGCACGTCTAATAATCTAGGAACGTACATGTAGGCTTTTTTCTGTATACCATAGAGACCCAGGGGGCCGTATAATAATCTAGGAACGTACATGTTGGCTTTTTTTCTGTATGTCATAGAGACCCATGGGCCCGTATAATAATCTAGGAACGTACAGGTAGGCTTTTTTCTGTATGCCAGAGAGACCCAGGGGCCCGTATAATTATCTAGGAACGCACATATAGACCCAGGGGCCCGTTTAACAATCTAGGATCGTACATGTTGACCCTTTTCTTTATGCCATATGGATCCAGGGACGATGTGGGGCAACTTTATTCAACACTTATGAACAACCTTATGGACGGCTAATACTATGTTGGCGAACAGACTTCAATATCATTAAACATTCGTCCTTGTAATATGTTTAGAAAAGGATCATCATGTACAATCCTGAATTATCAAACGGAAAAACAGTGACCTTGCCGCCTCCGGAATTCATATTTTTCCACTTTCCAGACAGAGACAAGTTGTAAAGTTCTCTCAGTTTTCTCATCATTGTCTCGGAGAACTGGCTTCACTTTGAAAAAGGGATTTTGCAAGGTGATGTTGAGATCTTTTTGTCAATACGTTTTCCTTCAGTCAGAGTGGTATGCATTAAGATCAGACGCCTGCTCGGTAGTCCCGGTTCATGTTTCTCAATGAAGATTTGTGTATGCAATTGAAATTGAGAAACTTTTGAGAGGTTCTCTGTTCATTGGACCTATTCAGTAACACTTTCCACGTCACACTAGTAGACTGAAAGATGTACAGTTTCATGTAGAACTGGGTCGAGAATCGTATAACTGAATTATACTCCATGAGTTTGGATGCTCAATCATCGGCATCGAGACAAATCTTTTGGATGATTATAGCACATCCAAATGAGTTGAGTATTATCTGTTTTACTTTTCAAGTGTGGTTCTGGATTCATTTCGCCCCTTTCATTGACATTAGCTATCATAACAATATCAGAATAACTTAAATTGCTTGCATAAATCCAACTAGGAACATATAAAGTTCTATGTTGATGTCTTGCCTACTTTCTCAAACCTTGACTGTTGATTGGCCAGTCCATTGTGACGTTATCACATAACCATGCCATGACCATGGCGTTGTATTGTCACTGTCCATGGGCAATTGTTGCAGATCACTATTTTAATATGATTCCTATGGCTAAAGTTGTGAGATAAATGATACCTTGTATAATGGATATAAACTTGCTGTGTAGATCAGGGTTTCAATGGTGGAACTGAATTTAGTTGTTATACCAAAGTAGCCATACGTTATATGGTAATTACAGACTGTGTCTTTACTGTCTGTGCTAGTTTTAGCATGGAAGAACGTCACTGGTCACTGTGGCCGACCTACCCCCTTCAGAATGAGTGCTCCTGGCAGTTTGTCTCGCTAGGGGACGGGTACACATTTGCCAAAACCCATAATTTGAGTGTTTCAGCACGTGATACGAAACATAATCCTCAATATCTTATATTTTTTTCTGAAAAGAATTACTAATTGCAGTGTTAGATCTACATTCTGCGAAGATTTGATTAATATTGCTTAATGATTTCCTTGTAAAAAACGAATTTGTATATTTTTCTGAAATGACGCCTCAAGGCCTGTTGATACGTCAAGGCAACATTCGTCCTGGGCTAGCTTATGCCTCATTACCCTAACCCCGGATGAAAGTAGAGAAGCAGTAGCTGGGAGTATAAAATTTTATTTAATTTTATGTAGTAAAATGCAGTAAAATATTTATGGCGACCTTACTGGACGACATATTAAAATGTAATGTGAATATGAAGGTAAGTAAAAGTAGATAAATGATAATTGACGGTATGATGTATGTCAATTATAAAAGTATTAAAGTAAGATATACAATAGAGTTGTATAGACAATACATACGTAATTGTATAATATAATAAAAATGGCCTACTTGAGTAGGTGAAGAGAGAGAGGTTGTGGGTGGGTGGGACGAAAAAGGTACTGTAGTACGTGCGTACTGCAGGGCGGGTGAAGGAGAAGTGAGACCGGGGTCTGGACCGGGCTGTACCACGTGACTGCGTAGTATGAGTGAAAGCCGCGAGGGGGCAGGAGGGGCGCCCGTGAGGCGCGGTAGAGGGGGACACCGGGGGGAGCAATGACTACCCCTGAGCAAAGCCCATGAGTAACCCATTACCCTAACCCCGGATGAAAGTAGAGAAGCAGTAGCTGGGAGTATAAAATTTTATTTAATTTTATGTAGTAAAATGCAGTAAAATATTTATGGCGACCTTACTGGACGACATATTAAAATGTAATGTGAATATGAAGGTAAGTAAAAGTAGATAAATGATAATTGACGGTATGATGTATGTCAATTATAAAAGTATTAAAGTAAGATATACAATAGAGTTGTATAGACAATACATACGTAATTGTATAATATAATAAAAATGCCAAGAAGCCAGTAAAAGGTGAGGGGGGGGTGGGAGAAAATTATGAAAGTTTGTTTAGGGACCGGATGAGAGCAAGGTTAACGGCCTTGGCATCAGTGTCCTTGATGTAATCTCGGTGGGAATTAGACCTCCAGCCGCCATAGCGCTGGATGGATAGCTCTGGCATACCCGCCTGGTATGCCTGAGTGGCAGCAGCCTTCCGGAGGCTGTGGAGGGTGTAATCGGCAGGCTGATTAGCAGTGAGTAGCAGCGCTTTCCACTCCTTGCTCAGAGTTCTGGTCGTTATTACCTGGCCGTCTGCGAGGAGTAAGAACGGGTCCTCGGGGTTGGCCGTGGGGGCGGCCGCGATCATCTTCCTGACCGCCCGCACCGGACACGAGGACGGGTCGGAGGACGCTTGCAGGGTGACTGTCTTTTCCTCCCCCACCATCTGCATGTTCTTGGCCGCCTTGACGCGTATCGAGACCTGTCTGGGCGTGACCACGACGTCTCGGCGTGACAGGTGTCGCGTCGGATCGAACTTGGTCGCAGATGGTGGGGCGACCTCGCTTTGTCGCAGGGCCGCGTAAAATATCACCAGGATAGCGGCCCGCAGAATGATGTGTAGAGGTGATTCGTCGAGGGCCTCGAGGGCAGCCCTGAGGACGTCCATCGGCACCGCCGGCTTGACGTTCGGTTGGTATGTTTTGTTGCGTCTCATGGCCTCGAGTGCACGTCTCACCCTGAAATCCTCCGTCGGCGCGACGTCGCCCCCCGTCAGACGCAGGTGCGACCTCACGTGGGATAGCTGGTTCGCGACCGTCGCCGGCGAGGGGGCGTGGTCCGCGACGTATTCGAGGAACGCCGTGGTAAAGCTGACGGTAGGTTTCTGGGGGTCGGCGCCCATCCGGCGGCAGAATGCGAGGTAGGTCGCGACGGCGCTGCGCTGGTTCGCGACCGTTCCGGGGGCACGCGCCTCGCATTGCCGAGCAGATGCCCTCGTCTGGAGCGATCGTAGCGCCGGATCTGCAGGTGAGACGTAACACAGGGTTGAACGAGACGTGAGTACATGGCATGACCTCGACTAGGGAATGGAATTTTATGTACCTAGAGGCCGTATCAAAGTCCCTCGAGGTTAGGTGTGCCCGGCTGAGCGCGTCGGCCACGGTATTGAGGGCACCCGGGACGTGTGTGTACACGAAGTCTACCTGTAGTCTGGCCTGCACCATCCAGGCTTGACGGGCACACTCGGCCAGGACGGGGTTCCGGGCGCGTCCCGACCGGAGTGCCTGGACGGTGCCCATATTATCGCAGTAGACTTCCACCCGGGTGCCGCGGTCACGGTCGGTTAAGAACGTGCACATCGCGTATACCGTGTTGAGGGCCTCGAGCTCCGCGATGCAGGTAACAGGGTCGTTCACGGGACAGACCCGGCCGGAGTACGAGTACGTACCGTCTGTGCCCCCGACGCCGGACAGGCACGCATCCACGATCAGGCACTTGGTCGGGGGGCCTCGCGGGATGAGGGCGTGGCCGTTCCAACCGTCGGCAAAGCGCAGGAACCACTCGAGGTCCTGCCGCATCTCGGAGTTTATGTTGATGTAGTACCCGGCCATCCCCCGGAGGGCCTCGAGCAGTTTACTCACAAAGGGGCGTGCCGGCCGGATACACTTGGCTACATGTAACACGCGCCCCAGTATGGATTGGAGCTGGCGTTTGGTCAGCGATCGTTTCTGGGCGACCGCCCTCACGTGCTCCCTGACCTCGTGTAGCTTGTCCTCGGGGACGGAGAGCGACATGTCCATCGAGTTGATCACGATGCCGAGCCACGTGACCACCTGGCTGGGGGGCTGAGCCTTTTCTCGGGCCTCGGGGAGGCCCAGTTCCTCAAAGAGCCCTCGGGCTATGGCGAAGTCCGAGGCCGCCTTTTCCTCGTCGGGCGAGAGGATGATGAGGTCGTCCAGGTACATGGCGGCCTCGACCCCCTTCTGGCTGAGGATCTTAACTATTGCATCTGCTACACACTGCATGTGGTAGGAGGAGGCACGGGCACCAAAGGGCATCGCCGTATCGCAGTAGAATGCCTCCCCCCACGCAAAACAGAGCAACGGCCAGTCGAGGGGGTCGCACCGGAAGTTCTTGTACGCCCGGGAGATATCGATGGTGGACATGAAACTCCCGGGCCCCGAGGCCACCAGGCGGCCGACGAACCCATCCACGGTCGGGAGGCCATGCTCCCGTTCCTCGCCGTAGACTGAGTTCTTCACGATATAACCGTTGACACTGTCCTCCTTGGGGTACGTCATATCGGTTATCACTCGGCGATCGGTGGTGCCTCTCTTCTCACGTGTCATTAGAGGCGACACGTGACACCAGGGTAGGAAAGGGGGGGCCTCGAACGGCCCCATGAGGTTGCTGTACCCCTTCTCCTTCCTGATGAATTTATCGACCTGCTCCGGGTACCCCGTTGCACTGGGGTGGTTGGGTACCCCGCAGGTATCGCTGACCGGCCCGGCGTAACCCAGTGGGAAGCCGAACCTGATGAAATCGGTCAACTCCTCCTTGCCGGGGATCCCGGCGAGGTATCGTATCCAGACCGGGATGTTGAGGTCCGTGGGGATCTCGATACGGGCCCCGAGGGCGTTGGGTAGGCCCGTGCGCCTCACGACATCGTAGATGTGGGCGTGGTCCGGGGGCCCGTGGGCCGCGAACTGCGGCCAGTTATCCCTCCTATGTCCGGCGAACGCCTCGGGGTCGGTCCGGACTCCGGGGACCGGGATCCCGGTCTCGCAGAATTTTCTCACGGCAGCGAAGTCGATAGGAGTGGATTCGCGGCCGTCCTCCCGGGGCAATTGCCGAGCCAATTGCTCCTCGTCCCCGCCAACACTACCACAGGCGGGAGTGTATTCCTCGGTGGGCGGGGCCGCACGCTCTGTGCTTCCCCCCACGTGCGCGGCACGCGGTGTTGTTGTCACGTGGGGGGTGACGTCATCACTCCTGCACTCTTTGATCGTGTACCCCTCGCCGAGTGCACTCGTACCGAGGCCGAGGGGTGCGTCTCGCGCCACGCTCACTCGCGGGGCGCGTCCGGCCCGTTTTTTGAAGCCGTTGCGTGTTGTTTCTGCACTCCTAGTTCGGTGGGGCGGACCGTGTGTCCGGCGTGCGGCGTCCTCCGTGGGGCGGGTGCGGATGTTGGTGCAGCGTTGTCATAACCCGCACCGTACACGAGTTTCCTGTTGCACGCGTGTATAGAGTGCGTGCACATCCGCCCCACCGAGTCGCAGAACGAACAAACATGAACCCATTTGATTTGCCCGTCCTGATGTCCGTTCCGCAGGCGACAACCTCGCTCCGAGTTGTACGCCCGGCAGGGGAGCTCTCGGGCTCCGTCCCTTCCTCCGTCTTGACCGTTAGGGGCGCTGGTGGCGGCCGTCATGGCTATGCGTACGCGTTCGTCTTGAATGCGCACGTGGTCCGACCAGTACACACGGCCGGCCTCAACCTGGTCGAAGATGTAGTTAGACCACCTCCTAACCGCGGGCCATGGCCGTGTCTGGGCGTCGACCGTTACCTGCGAGAGGTGCCTGTACATGTCCCGGCGGTCGCCCTCTGGTATCGCCCGCTCGTCCTCCATCATCAGTAAGAACGCGCTCACGTACTCCATGGGGGCCAGGCTTCCCCTAACCTCGAGCTTTTGTGACATGGTATACAGGCCCTCACGTTCCACATACATATACGGCTTAGATATCAGTTTATGTACGGTCAAATCAGATGAGAACCTACCGGCCGTGCGGTCATGACGAATGCCCTCGCGGTCGATCTCTCGCTGGAGCAGGTCCTCGCTCAGGTAGCGTTCCCTGAGTTGTCTGGGTGCGGGTAGCCTCGATGTCTGGTCCTGGGCCCAGTCTCTTGTCCGATCCTCGGCCGTGGAGCGTGCCTCTCGTACCGTCGGCTGTGTAGCCCTCGTCGGCGACCGTTGGCGTGCCATGGCCTGCATCGTCTGAAACATGCTATCCATCGTCCTACCCATTTTCTCCATGTTGGACTCGAGCTTCGATATCCTAGCCGTCTTTACCGTGCGCCCGCTGTCCGAGACCGACTCGATGTTCTCGTTGGCGGACTCGGCCGTCTCCTGGAGAGTGGCCTCCGACTCGGCCGCGGATTCCGTCGGCTTCGATGTGCTAGGCATCGGGGTACTCCTCGTCGTGGGACCCATTTCTCCGTTCACTATACCGTATCGCGTGTATGGGGGTGCTAGCCTTTACTCGGGGAGTATGAGGCGAAGCACGTGGCCAAGAACGAAAAAGGTACTGTAGTACGTGCGTACTGCAGGGCGGGTGAAGGAGAAGTGAGACCGGGGTCTGGACCGGGCTGTACCACGTGACTGCGTAGTATGAGTGAAAGCCGCGAGGGGGCAGGAGGGGCGCCCGTGAGGCGCGGTAGAGGGGGACACCGGGGGGAGCAATGACTACCCCTGAGCAAAGCCCATGAGTAACCCATTCGCCCTTACAGAGTCAAGCCGGGCACCTACTGCTGGTGACAAGACTTCGACATAGCTATTTATCAAAATTCCTGAATCATTGCCTTGTCAGAATGTTTAAAACATCGGTTTTATAGAATGTCAGAGTACGAAACTGAATTACCACATCGTTACTCTGTCGGAATGTTGAGATGTTCTCATCTCCTGAGACTGGCACAGCATGAGTCGTTTTACGAGGCTCAACGATGAAGACGCCACCTAAAACTAGGAGCAACCGGTAAGTTCATCATTGACCAATGAGCATGCAATTATAAATGAATAACAATTAGAAGGTTTGGGATATATTCAGTAAATGGCTAATATTCCGTGACCCACTTCCACCCAGTCAACTTGCCGTTTCTGCAGCTGAGTCTATGATCGAAACGTATCAAGCGATTGTAGGTCATTGGGGTATGGGCACACCTCTAAGACCCTGAGACAGTGGCCCTCTGCTCCTTTCAAAATACCACGGCGAATAGCAGGCAGATAGCGAAGGGATTGTATTTTTGCAGCAAGATGAAAGTTCATGTGATCCCTCTAAAGTGGGATTCAGACACAGACAAGATTAGTGTCCTTTACATATTTTCCCAAGTGTTCGATAATTTTTCCTCAGGCCAATAATCTCAAACCAGAATGCTGATATTGAGCTTTCCCAGTCTCACAAGGAAGGACAAACCCGGTACCTAGTCTCAGACAAGCTCCCTTTTAAAAGTTGGTCTCTATCTTGTAGCCTTTTCCTGTGTGAATGCCTTCCTTGCGACTCAAGTACCTATTTTCAGGGTAGTCTCTAGCGCACGACCTTTTTCCCGTGTGAATCCGTTAAAACACATACAACTAAGACTATGGGACCCTCATTATCAGCGAGAGGTACAGCAGTCTCACCTAAATCCTCGAACAATTCTAAACAGATTTTTTTTTTAAATCGCTTGAGATGATGTACCTTGGCAGGGAAAATTGACGCTGACGATTTTCCCTTCTCCACCTCAGTCTCAGGGAAATAAGACCTGGGTTGTCACATGAGGAGACTATGTACCGACAAATAATCTCGGGAAAGTTCACACCCATGGAGCGGCATATCCGTGAGTAGGGCCTGTGGCAGTGGAGGGGACCGCCTGGAGTCACGGAGGTGAGGCGCAACAGAACCTCGGGGTCATTGATCTGTCTAGAACGGATGAATCGCAGAGATGGGAACATGGGAGGGTCTGCGAAAACCAGACAGCAACTGAGGCCCTACTCCGATTCCAACACAGACACTACATCTTCCCTTACATGTGTTCATGTCGAGCAGAATTAATATTTACTGTTTCGTAGAAGGTTCAACTGGCAGCGCAATGCTATATTAATATGTCCTAGAATGGTTTGAATATATATTGTTATCATAGATCAATGTATGACAGGTTAGATAAATCATGCACTGGACCTCTTTCAAACTATTAGAGCCAATACATCCTCAAAGCCGTTGTTTATATGTCATATCTTATCTTACTCACCTACACACCCCAAAAATAATCAAACCAACTTGGACCTATATTATCTTAACTGCCAACTACTATATGCTTTTCGAAATCATTATCATTTACAAGAATACTATTCATCTTAAATTGCTAGTGAACTGCATATTTAGTAGGTACTGAATCAGTACCAGTGATACAAGTAGTGCTTTGATATAGGGACACAGAAAGATACTCTTTCATAGAATTATCTTGACAAAACAAATAACTGAGTATGGTAGAGATGATTTGGATTTTTGGAGATTTATAAAGTTATATATATATATAGGTTTAAATGGGAGACAAGGCTCAGGGGAGCGGGGGCGGAACCCCCCACTGCGGGGCTGAGGCAGGCACGGCCATCTGCCTCCAGGGCTCCAGTCACTCGCCCTACGGTGCATGCACAGTCAGCATGTGCTTTGCTTTACGCTCTAAGCATCACTATGGCAGACACCTCCCAGCTGGACTTCACTATGTGGGCCAAGGCATCAGGCCTCAAACAAAAGATGATGGAAGTCCTTGTCCAGTATAACTATGCAGACTACAACATCGTAATGATCATGACAAAGCAGGATGTCAAAGAGATCTCTCTCCCTCCCAGACAGGCTAAGAGGCTGCAACAGATGATGGCTGCCCTCGGGAACCATAGGTTTGTGGAGTTCATTGAGGAGGAGAGTATGCCCTCAGACAATGATGAAGACCAATAGAGGAGCAACACAGCTGACCCAAAGAAGGGAGAAAGCAATGATACGGCACTCCTAGATGGGGCAGCTCCAAATTAATTAATGGGAGACCACCAAATCAAACCACCCACACCTGAGGCGGGCTACACTCCCCTTCTGGCTGGTGGTAGCTATGACCCGACAGTGCTCCCCACTATCCAGGCAAGTGAACACAAAGCACTAAAGGTTACAGACTTTGTACCAGAGCATGTCAAGCTCAGGCTCACCAGATGCAAGAAAGAGTCAATGAAATTTATGGAGACTGAGGACAGCTTGATGGTGCTGTCAGCTGATGAGCAGGCCCCTCTGTACATATCACAGGGTTCTGTTTCACCTTCTACAAATGGGAACCCTGGCAAGAAACTACATCAAGGACTACATGGCATATACCTTCTACATCTTTGAGCTGCCAAATATGATTGGTAGTCTGTCCTGGGACTGGACACCCGCTACAGAGAGCTGCAGGCCCAGAACGGGTACTGGTGGGGAGACAGGGTATCGGCCATCAAGGCCCTCTCACTGCTATCAAGAGGACAAACCCCTCACACCAAAAGGCTCAGCAGGGTTCAAAAGAAAGTAAAGGAGAAAGGAGCACCGGGAAACGACAGACAAAAGCGGCAAGGTGCATGACCCAGAGGATCCGTGCCGCATCTTCACTAACACCAGAGAATGCCCCTACGGTGAGAAGTAGTAAGTTAGGTTACATAAACCTTTTCACAACTTTGTATGACCTCATATTAGCACTGCGCGCGCACTACTAGTTATAAAACCTTGTTTTACCTCCACTCCAGTCTCCTTATATAAATGAGCTTAGATACAAATAATTCATCTATAATGAGTGATCTTACTTTTGTCTAACACATCTTTATTTGAATGTGAAGGCACATGAAATGAAAATAGTTACTAAGATAACTGTTATAAATGCAGTAGGAGATTGAGGTGTGATACGATACATGTGACAGAAATACAATTCTATGGACTACTATTGTTTGACTTCTGCTTTGATAGGAGGCAAGTTTACGGTCTCAGATGTGATTGATTCCATCTTTCTGCATAAGCTTAAAACATGAAGAGCTCAAGTGAAAGTAGTGCACCCAATATTCTATTGCTTATTATGTGAGTTTGTAATTGATAAATAATGTTCCTGATCATGTATACAGGGTGAGATAAAATCAGAAACCCACTTGATGCAAATGGCATGGTCAGCACTCAACCTCGTTTGACTGTTTTGGGCATTACTCCGCAGTCAAACCCGGTGGAGTATGGATCATGTTCTTTTTAAATCCTGAGTTCCCTTCCAAGTAATGATTTTCTTTACAGAGTCTAAAATCTCAAATGCTTAAATCAGACTTTATCGAGATGGGACACCTCCTCCGTGGATGTCATACACGAGTCAGCCTTCTTGGCGTTTCCACCTGCCGATAACGCCATTTAGCACAATCGACCGATGATGTGACGCTTCTGGTGCAATAACTGTCAATTTCAAACAAAAAGAGTCAACAATTTTCCTCTCCAACATTATGCAATATTGCACCACCCACAGGCTTTGGAGGCCAACTAAGCATTCAAACCAGGTTGAATTAATTGGTGGCTAAATGAATTTCAGTGTCAAAAGGCAGTCGATGGCTACCATCAGCATTTATTCTCACTGTCCCGGTTATGCACACAGATAATACCGCAAGCAGAACCACCGACTGACTTTTGTACAGGCTGAATATGATAAGTAGCTTTTCCGTTGGCAGGTGGAAATGCCACATTTCGTAACTGTCGTACAAAATTAACAAGGAAAACGCACTTAATACCACTCAAGATGGGAAATAGCAATATGGCTGCTGCTGCGGCAATATACAATAGTCTAATAGCTGAAAGTAACATTTTGTATATCTCCTACCCGCAATATCCTCTGGGAATGCACAAAAGGGCACTAACCGATCGCCCAGACAATCTGCTGTCAGGATACTGTTCACGCTAGATCTAGAGAAGGCGACCTGTAGGGGATCTTTTTACATTTGTGAACGTCTTCGAAGAATGGAGACAGGAATATGTAATTTATCCTACCCCCTGATAAAAAAACTGCTATAGCCTTATCATAGGCAAATTTCATGCGGCAGGCGGTGACATAAAGTATATTATATCTATAGACATAACAGGATCTGACCAATCAACGACCAGAACGTGAGCTACTACGAAAAAACAGTTCTGTTTGCACTCAAAGCTCCCTTTCGAGTGTTTTCTGGCACGACACAGAATATTACGAGTGAATTATGAAACTGGCCCCACCTCAATCGTCATTTTCATATCAACAATAAATAGACACTTAAAGAAATCGAGTTATAATAGGGTAATTAGCCATCTTAGTTCGTCCAAGATGCTCGAGTGATTGAACTCAGCGGCTGCCGCAAACCCAAGTCAGACCAAAGGTCGTCAACAATTCACAGACCGCATAAGTATGACGTGGGACAGAGGCTGAAATTAAGCTTATTCTCGGAGTCGGCGGGAGGATGCTGTCAAAATGGCAGTCAGTGAGTGTTCACCTGCTATTTTGTTCACCTGCTATGTGCAGTATATATGTTGTATGTATAAACAAGGAACAAAATGCAGGCTTGCGGTTGAGACCCATATCTAGTAGTCATAGATTGATCTATGTAGCCATCATAACATTGTACATAGATAGAGAAATTGAAGCTGCTTTTTAAAAAGGATACTTCCGGGAAAGTGACATGGGTTTTAATTTTCAAGGATATTTGTTCACTAAGATTTTAATTATTTTTCTACAACGTCTAGAATGGATATCTTGTGTCATTTAACATGCGATCATTCTCAAATTAAAACGGGAAATAGGAGCTGCTTCTATTAAAAAAAGCGTCAGATCATGACCGAGGTTAGGAAATAGAATTTTAATAGGAGTTTAATGCAGTATGATCACTCAGTAATCGCATTTCTTCATCTATATATAGACATGACTAAAGCTTTGGGCGATATACTCACTTGCTCAGATGGAAAAAGTGGTCATGTAATACAATGTAAAATAAAACAGATGAAAGATCAAATCACTAGTACATCGTCCTCAAGATTTTATTGATTTATACTTCTGTGGAAATGATTATAAAAGTAGTTGGACTTACTTATCTAGTAAACATATGATCTTGTCACTTTAAGCCTGTGGTACTTTATGCCCTCTGTACTTCATGCCCTACATACGTCATGCCCTCTGTAGTTTATGCCCTTTCTACTTTACCCCATTTATACTTTTTTCTACTTTACATTATTCATGCATTAGGGATATGTTAGTAAAGAAGGGGTATAAATAATAAGGGGAGTATTGTCATAAAAACCTATAATAACGTGATTTATTGACAAGAAGAAAATAAATGAGAACAGGTACACACGACTGAGCTATCGCTGGAGGTATCGTTACAACGACAGACACAAATCGAAGGCATTAGGGTGCGGGATAACGGGCAGAAAGATCACTGGGGGAAGTGATAGATACCTAGAAGCGGATTAGCTCCAAAGAGCATGGCTGAGATTGCTGGTGGGAGGTTTCGGAGGGTGGGGGGGTGAATGAGATTGGATCAGGAAGGATAAGGCAAGTGATAGATAACAGACAGAACTGGAGGCCCGGCAGTGGCAGGAATGAAGTAGGCATGGCTAGGCATGTTAAGGGGGTGGTAGAACGATGAGGGGTGATGTAGGAGGGGCAGATTAGGGGGAGGGCCACCAGGTAGTGTATGAGGAGCAGGGGTGAGGTCTCATTACGATCCACACATAATCTCCTCGTGATAAATCACCCGGAACCTGGGCTTTGTGACCCCGTCTCATCAGTTAATCCCCCTACAGCCCCTCCACTACAACCCACCCACCCCGCTAACCCCCTCCCGCCCGCACCCCAGGCCTCATAATAGAATATAGATCACATCATTATGGCCTAATTAACGTAGGTAGGCTCGTCACGGCATATGTCACTTGGAAATAGTTCTTGGCCGCATCACCCCTGTCTTCTTCAGACACCTTGTAGCGTTGCGCGCGCAATCTAATCCCCGGTCGATAATTCCCAGCAGGCTATTCGTTCTCCTGAGAACCGGATCAGGAAATGGGCACATAACTACAGTGCCCCCAAGTTCACATGGTACAGCATGAAAATAACTACCGCAAAGCCTCGAGGTTAACATGGTTCAGATGGCAAATGACTATTGCGCAACAGTTATCATGGTTCAGATGGTAAATATCTATTACAGGTCGTCCCGGTAAACAGGGTACACGTGTCAAATAACTATTGCAGAGCTCCCAGTTCACATGGTACAGCAGGCAACTACCGATAGATTTTTCTGGGGTTTACGGATACTAGATCGATTAAAGGAAACGAGACTTGCAGACAAAACTCAGAGATTTATTTTGTTTAGATCATGTAACAAGGCCACCACCAACGGACTTCATCACAGAAAATCTATGTGTACCTCGAAAATACAGTAGAAACAGTGAATACTCTTTGCTCACTGAACCGCTTAGCTGATGAACAGTCTGCCCCAATCCCTTGGATTGCAATGGACAGTATCTATGAGGTTTTTTGGTGTTTTTTTTCAAGATTGATCTTTATTCTGGAGGTAATGTAGGCTCAAGTAGTGCCTATTTCCACAGTGCTCCAGGCTGGAAATTTACATGCAATACTCTAGCCTACCACCTGGACAAAGCCAGGAAAATAGTACAATAATAATCTCGAGTGCAAATTTATATTGTGATATTAAATGGTTGTAGAAATACAAGACCCTATTCTGCTATCGGTGAGATTGCCTTGCGGGAACCATGTAGTTGGTCTCAACTTTATTCTTTCATAATGTCCTATATGGTATTTATCCTGATTGTGTGAGATTGTGTTGCATATGACTTGTACTTGGTCTCCTATTTGCACAACCCCTGACTTCCATGTCTTTTATAAATCATATTGTCTTAGACTGAAGGTCTTCCAACCAACTGCAGCCCATTAGTAGTTGATACTATTGTTCTCTGAATGTCGATTGTACTATACTATGTACCACTACCCTGTGACTATACTGTATTACTTGTCACTTAAAGTAAATTAGGTATATATAAGACACATATCATGCTTTGTATCATCATATATAATCCTATCTTACTTGTATTGTATATATTAGTTTATTGTGTTTCAACTTCACGACCTAGAAAACTTGATTAGGTTATCTGACAATTAACTAGACTTAGAACATCTGCCCTGTTTGTGTTTTTGCTCCTTTTTTTCTTATTTCAACTCGCCACATTCCATCTTATCATCATTTTTCACTCATGGTATGACGTATTACTAATGGTGATTAGTGCTGAAATGTTATTACTGTTAATCAATGCCACTCCTGCTACTATTTTTACTTTACTTAATAGACTCAAAAGAGGGACTGAACGGTAGAAGGGCAATGCCGAGTTCGGAAAACATGTAACTGTTAACGACATACAGTCAGTGCCACCATTGACAGACTTTTAGGGTTACTCAATAAATCGGCGGCATTCTCATCGACCAATGGAACCGAGGTTATAATCGGCCAATGGAAACGGGCTACATGAGGCTAGACTATAGAAGAAACCTATGTCAGTTTAGGGTCTGAGCCCGTATCCCATCGAGTTTGAATCACGTCGTGATTCACAATGCGAAGCCGCGTGAATTACGGCGCACCGTGTGAATATACTAAAGAAATGTCTCTCTCTCTCACAGAATATAGCAGATGCATAGTACTACACATTTAAGTTTTAAAATTCATTGGTCACCCTCCTTGATTTTGATAGAATTAAAGAAAGCATATTGTTCAGTATATTTAGTACGTTAATCATTCAAATGTAAATTGTCATAGTTTACCTTTTAAGATTGGATGAACTGGACAAAACATTTGATTTACTCATTTAGAATGAGAATGAATCACAAAGAACCTTATTTTTTCTGATAATTGATAATTTAAAAAAAAAAAGCACCAGGTGGCGCCACTGTCTATGTAGGTTGGCCTTTAATACGGAATATGTCTGCGCCATGCTGCCTGAAGGTCAACTTCCAAGAACCAAGTCTTGGTACTGAATGCCATCAAATCAAACATCACCGGCGCACCTAAGAACATACAAGAAACATGTGTCTCCCTCCTGAAATGATTTGATTATGACTTCGTGTCTCCGGATATTCCCAGAGAAGCGCGACAGAAAGCCTCGAGGCTCTCAAATAGAAACCCCTGCAATGTGACCGGGCACCATGGGACAAAAATGAAAATCTCCTCTAATATGAGCTTATTCAATCACAGAGGTTTTTGTCTTGGAATGAAAGAGGTGAATATGGTTAATGCAGCACTCTCATAATTAAAGCACATTCTACCAGTGTGAGCGTGTGTTCAGAGGCTGGGCGCGGAGTGATACATAACACCCACACACGACGGACGTTTGACAAGACGCCCGCGTTTAATGTAGTCCCTGCTGGCCCAAGGCATGTCGGGAGGGAAAATTAATTAGTATCGAGGCCAACTGTAACCATCCCGCGTGCGGCAGCAGTGACCCACTATCTTAACGAACTTATATTGTAGTAGCTGTCGCATATAACTAGTAAGGTGTCCAGACACCAACATTACCCTAGATACAGACAGGAATTATATATGGCAGTTTATATGTCAGTCTCTAGCCGCTTTATATGTCAGTCTGACATATAGAGACACGACGAATGCTGGGGGAGTTAAAGGATGCCACTCTGTGTTTTACTGGAGACTATGTAGGTACTTAGTTATCATCATTTTTTAAGTCTAGGATATTCCTCTAGGTAATGATGAACAAAATTAATTGTCTGCATATGTTGACAGTAATATCATGTATATGACTAAGATTCAAAATTTGATATAAGCTTATCGTTGACTATCAACGCATTATACAATCCATCTTTATGACAAATTTAAGTATCAATAAAGGCTGCGAAAACTAAAGGATATTCTTCAAGTATGTTGATGGAATATAAGTCTAGCAAGATATGATATTCATACAAGAATTCGAATTTGATGAGCAAAAGTGAAGCCGCTAAAACGTCAGATACCCGCGCTCAAGCCACCATTTCCGGAGGCTACCTATTGGTTCAGCGTATACAGTACGCACACATTCAAAATAAGGAATTACATGTTTCTTAAGGTTTGCGGTAGATTTAAAGCAAGCATAACCATTTGTTGTATATGTTACGAAAGAAGAATACTCAGCCTTCCATGGCACTGCATGGATAGCAAAAGGTATTTCTTTGTGTGTTCCTAGCATAAATAGGGTTTTGATGTGATACATCATAGATTCTAACACTAATTATTGTCTTATGTCTCTCAAATTCGGGGACCATGATAAGTGAGAAAGGGAGTCATCGAGGCGTAAATACAAGACTTGTTAATAGCCGACAGCAGTTTGCCTTCTGTTACATCCTTTGATTATTTATCCACTAAACAAAAACTGTATATTATCAATTACCATCAGATAACATCCAAAACGAACTGAAATGCCAATAAACTTGAAAATAGTATCATTCTGACCCTGTTTTGTATCATACACATTAATTCTACTGCAATTAAAGATTACAATTATCATGGAATTCAGATATCAAAGGGAATACAAAATGGCGACCACTCATGGCCGCATCATTTTATCCTGACAATTGAAAGTACTTCCAAGGTGCCATACAAACTTTCGTATGCAACGACTCGTATGCCCCCGGTTTGCAGTAACTTGTCTCTAAGAGATGGTCCATGCTTACTACATACTTACGAAGATAGATGATAAGAAGCTTAGATGGTATGATCCTTAGCTGGACTCTGAAATAGAGAGAACTACACAAAGGTTGCTAGTTATCTGACCCAATTGGAGGAGAGTCAGTTAGAAGCTATTTTGCGTATCATCAACAATTATAAAAGCGGAGAACAAAGAAATACCGCAGAAAGACTGTTGTATCTGACTAGTATTATATTCCAGGAAACGTGATGACATAAGGTACTGTTTGTTTGAGATGGGACAAAATAAACACTGCTTGAATGAAAACCAAAGGAAAATTTTCTAACATCTTGCCGTCCTGAAACGATAAACACATGTCAAGAACGAACGATACATTGAGGAGAAATATCGTAAGCAGACTCACCCTCCTGTGGACAGCGGACGAAACCTCCGTTAGGTATCACAACACAGAATATCATAATGGCAGCGCGTGCCACAGCGCTGCACGACATCTTCAGCGCATGCGTCAGCGTCTCGCCAGCCGCCATCTTGTCTCACACCTTGGGCGCGTTTTTATGACCTAGATGGATGATCGCCGAGCAAAGTGTATTCCCAGGGTTTCTTGCTTCTCTGGAAGCGATCGGAGCGACACCTCACGGGCGATTGCCGCACTGCGAGCGCTCGGCTACTTCCGGTCTCTATGTTCCTCTTTGTACCGGCAGAGGGCAGGGCAATGCTGGTTTCCGGGCGCTGAGACCAGCGTAGTCCAGTAGGCAGCTGGTACCTGGTAGATTCAGGTGACAGAGCAAACAGTGTGCTTAATCACACTGACATGCTAGGAACCAGAAAGGAGGGGACGAGATACGCATACACAACTCCAGGGAGGCTGTGTTTGGCGGGGCACGGGCCTCATCCGAGGCTTAAGGAGACAGCAGGCAGACTGTAATCCGTAAATGAAGACCCATTAAATGGCGTGTCGCTGGGCTGGCTTCTGTCCGGCCTACACCTCATCAGAACGGCCCGAGTGACTGACGCCAGGAAGCCACATACCTACACCCCTCCATCTGAGGCGTCACCATGGTAACCAGATCGGTTGTCAAGCCAACAGGAGTGAGGTGGTCAGTGGGATCTAGGGGGTCCTTCTTGATGCATGGATTAGCGAAGGGAGGCTGGGATTTGCTGCCTTAATCCGTATTAGAGTCGGCGCTTCTCAATCATGTAGCTGGTCCCGATGGTCCTGCGTGTGACTCCGATGATGGGACGCGCGTGTTTGTGTAGAGTATACGCGGCTGGGTGTACACCAATACAGGTGAGGACTTTATAGAATAGACCGCTTTGTACCAGCCAGGCGTCAGGTTTAGGTGAGGAGAGTGGTGAGTGGTTTGAGGTTAATTAGTGCAGCATTCAGTACTGAAGTCAGGTCTATCCACTCAGTGTGGTGAGCTGCTCTCAAACGATCAGAGGCGTCACACACACGTCACTATGAGCGGATTACGGCTAATCCCCAGTGTACTAAGAACACCTACTCACCAGGCCTGGGCTCCCCAACATGAGGAACTTTAGATAACATCAGCTACTCCTTGATATGACCATCTCACTCATAGTGTAACCATCCTTTCAGAAGCCAATCCAAACCTACGGAGGGAGAGCGTTACACTTCTTTGAGGTTGTCGTTTGGAGACTGTGGATGGAGAGTCGAGTGCGATGCGGGGAAGGAATCGCTGACTTAAATAAATCCTGGTTACCGGGCTTATCACGTAGTCACTTCTTGTGCTTCTCTGAAATGCTGAAAAACGTGCCGTACATCATGGTTAGGTGCCTCGAAACACAATATACTGCATCCCAACAAAAAATAAAACTGGTATAAAACAACCATAAAACAGAACATATTGGAAGGAGATGGTATGAGTTTGCCTTCCTGGGTAAATATTTAAATAAAGCGTGCACTTAATGCAGGAACATAGCACGTGTTGTTGTCAGTGACGTCTATGGCACACTCCTCTAATATCGCTCACATCAGCCACGCTAATGCGTGCTTAATGCGCCGCCATCAGAATTGCGTGTTACAGCGTCAAACGCATGCTCAGCTTTATGTTGGAGCCTCGTAAAAATAAATCACACAAAGAAGAAACTTTATTGAAGTTGGTCGGTGCTGCCTGTCTCGTGTAGAGTATTTTGACGACTGAGAGATATTATTATTATTATTCATAATTTATACATGCCGTATATACTGTAAATGCGTCGTTTAGCCATATAACGTAAATATACCGCCCTTAACAATGTTCCATACGGTAAAAAACGGAACACTGATTTGTACGCGTGGAATAAAAGATTAGTTGCTAGGCCAAATTATGGTGGTTATTTTATTGATTTTGAGTATATAACAACAATATATATACCACCTACCATGCTTGTACCAGCCACAAAACTCGATGGTAATTTAACTGTTTGTACGGAACTCGGTATTAACTTCTCGTTCTGTATAAACAGTAAATCATCATCTCATTATGTAGTTTGTACAGGATGGCCAGGTCGTTTTATATGAATACCCGTAGCCGTATTTCCTGATACCTCCGTGTTCTACTCATGTTGTATTTATAACCGTCCATACGAGATTTGATCACTTGACTTCAAGATTTCTAAGAATATGAAGATACGAAAACAGTGTGACTGTCTTCGTATGTGAACTTGCTTGATCAATTATATCCCTCTGTCGACATTTGGATATATCTGATGAATATGTTTACCCTGTATTTATGATGCACGAAGACAATAAGCCAGGTTTCGAATATTACTCCAGATTTCAAACTTCCCAACACTCCAGACTAGTCACGTTAAAAAACATTACGCATAGTATAATATCATACGCATCTCATGTTTATCCATTAGGCAGATAGCTATTGTTCTATAAAATCAGCCATATTGTTCCCCCCTTCGCCGATGCAAAAGAAAACCCACTAGATGGCGGGTGCAATTGTCAATGCTTTATTTCATATCGTTTAATTTTTATTGCCATACAAGAATTTTACTGTCGTCTTATGGTTAGCAGAGGATTTTATAAACTGATAACTGTTATTGTTCCTCGAACCCCGTGACGCTGTCTTACAACCTCCTGGCAGATGATGGAAAAGTTACCAATCACTCTGTGCCCTATACAGAAGAGTAGACAAAAACACAAAAAGGTAAGGGCCAAAAGATAAGTCATGTCTATGCTTTGGTTTGTGTAAATATACAATCTACAGTGTTAGGATATTTTGAAATATAAATGTGCACGATGCTATAAGACATATCGCCTGAGGCTGTAAGTGACACCACCACTAATTGTTAATGATGTAATAGGCCATGCCTCCTGAGACTATAAGTCGCGCTACTTCTAGTTATAAAAGATGATATAGGCCACACCCCCTGAGGCTATATGCCATACCACTACTAGTTGTAAATGATGCTATAGGCCACACCTACTGAGACTATAAGTCACGCTACAACTAGTTACAAATGATGCTATAGCACACATCTTCTTGGGCTATAAAATGCACTTCTTCTAATTGTAAATAACACTATAGGACACCCCTTGAGTGTTATAAGCCACACCCCTTCTAGTTATCAATGATACTATAGGACCCACATCCCGAGGCTATAAGCCACACCCCATATAGTTGTAAAAAGCACTATAGGCCATTCCCCCTGAGTGTTATAAGCCACACCCCTTCTAGTTGTACATGACACTATAGGCCACACCACCTGAGGCTGTAAGCCACACAACTACTAGTTGTAACTGACTCTATAGGACGCATCCTCTTGGGCTATAAACTGTGCCCCTTATAGTTGTACCTGTTTCTTTAGGCCACTACCCCTGAGGCTATATGCCACGCCACTACTCGTTGTAAATACTGTAGGGCACACCCCTTATGGTGTTTCGGCCACATTCTTTGGGACACACCCGCTCTAATGAATGACGCTATAGACAACTGCAATAGAGGTAGAAAGAAACATTACCTGAGGCCACAGGCCACACCCAATCCGATTGTAACTACATATATCCTTCCCACCCATGAATCAAATCCCCAAATGTGATATCACCTGCAAGCTAATAAGTCATATGTGACCCAGTTTATCATACTAGACCCTGAGCCGCATTGGCACCAGCTGTGGAAACGGGGTTTGAAGGGTAAAACTTGTATTTTAGTGAATTGAGGTCCTGACACATTCCTTTCATGTATAATGAAGCAAATATGTAAATGAAGCATCTTAAGCGTTTTAGAGTACTTTAAGAAGTTCTATATACATGGATGTTTTGTGTAAAATGAAAACGCCACAGAGGACGATTATACCCTGGACCTTTTTAACTTTGAAAAGATAAATAAATTGCTTACTGGAGGGAGAGCGATTCAAACAAGGGCTCTATGGAAAGGCATTGAACTGCTCTATACCGTAAAATAGTTAACAAACACAATCTGTGAGAGTGAAATAGGGTCATTTATGGTGCACTAGGTCACAAATAAGTAAATCGCGAATAAAATTCCCAATAGACAACTATTTATCTTAAAGTAATATAACTATGAGAATACTGATTTAGTCATAATGATTATAAACCAAAATGTGTTTGGTTGCAACGGGTATAAAATGTGAATGATGCATGAAGAGGAATACAGTTAGTATGATTGTGCTGTGTAAGCTATCAAGGAGACATATTCGTCTCTTTTTCAACTTAATTTCGAAAATACATTCACTGCCAATCCACCAAAAAACAGTACTGCACGAGAAATATTGATCCTGGCCGCAAATAGTCCAAGCTGTATTAATCCGCCGCACAAAGTAGTCCCCCCTAAGCTCTCTTTGGTTTGAGGTCTTTCATTGTAGAAGGCAGAGGTTGAGAGATTAGGGCCCTGGGATGATGAAGGGCGGGGTGGAAGGGGGCGGGTATTATTTACCCGTCTCAGCGCCGGTCGTAATCCATCAGCCCTCAGACCCCACCCGGGCAATACCCTCAGTCATACTCCACCTTCTCAATCAGGCCCTTTCACTAGCTGCGTGATTACCTCGGTTTGAGCCCTGCTCGATGAGGCAGCTGCAGAGGGGGTGGAATGTGCACGAAAGTAGGAGAGTCTAGGTGGGGGTGGGGGTGGACTGTGGAATATAGCAGGGGGTGTGTAGGAGGAGTTGGGGTGACAGGGGAAAGGGGTAAATTAGTAACGGTGTGAGGGGTCAGGGTAAGTGGGGGAGGGGGTGGACTGTGTAGGAGAAAGTACGGATGTATTGTCCAGAGTGCTTCAGGTGACTGGGGTAAGGGGTAGACGGTGTAGTATAGTAGGGTGTGTATAGTAGGAGTGTTGGTGGATAGGTGGGGGGGGGGGGGGGGGGGGAGGATTGGACTGTCTAGTACAGTAGGGGGATCGAAGGGAGGTTTTGGGTGGAAGGGGGGACTGTGAAGTTCAGTAGGGGCTGTGTAGGAGGGGTGCGGGTGAGTGGGGGGCTGGACTGTGTAGTATAGTAGGGGGTGTGTAGGAGGGGTGTGGGTGAGAGGGGGGCTGGACTGTGAAGTACAGTAGGGGCTGTGTAGGAGGGGTGTGGGTGAGAGGGGTGGTGGACTGTTGTAGTATAGTAGGGGGTGTGTAGGAGGGGTGTGGGTGAGAGGGGGGCTGGACTGTGAAGTACAGTAGGGGGTGTGTAGGAGGGGTGTGGGTGAGTGGGGGGGGGGGGTGGACTGTGTAGTATAGTAAGGGGTGTGTAGGAGGCGTGTGGGTGAGAGGAGAGGGTGGTGAGTAGAGGCTAGATGGCAGTGGCCGACCTGAGGGTTTCTCTCCTGGTGAAGGAGGAGGATGAGATTGTAGTTTTCAGACTGGTTGAGAAGCGCCGAGGAGAATTCAGGTCAGGGCGCTGAGTGGCTGCGACATGGTCACGTGACACATGACGCCGTGTGCCTGGTAGAAGCACCATCGACTCACAACATGAGGAGAAAGTCTTGGGATAAAGTGAAGGAATGCGAGTAAATGAGGTGGGTTAGTAGTAGATGACCCAGTATTGACTCAGTGGTGTTTGCTAACCCAACGGTGACTGACTCAGTGGTCACTGACCAAGTGTTGACTCAGTGGTGAATGAGTCAGTGTTGACTAATCCAGTGGTCACTGACTCAGTTTTTACTAAACCAGTATTAACTGACCGAGTGTTCACTGAACAGTGGCCAGTGATTCATTGGCTTCTGACTCAGTGTATACTGAACCAGTGCTGACTGACCCTGTATTGACTGACTCTGTGTCTCAGTGCTGAATGACTCAGTGGCCCATGACTCAGTGGTTCTGAACCAGTGCTGAATGACTCAGTGGCCCATAACTCAGTGGTTCTGACCCAGTGCTGACTGACTCAGTAGTAACCAGTGATTTAGTGATTACTGACCCAGTATTGACTGAACCAGAAGTGATTGAGTCCTCGATGACTGACTCAGTATTGACAGACTAATTGAAGAATGAGTCAGTAATGACTGACCCATCATTGCTTGACTCAGTGGAGTCTGACCTAGTGGTCTCTGACTCAGTGGTGTCTGACTCAGTGGTGTCTGACTCAGTGGACATGATTCAGTGATGATTGTTTCAGTATTGACTCAGTGAAGACTTTGTCAGTGATGACTCTATCAATTGTTACTTTGTCAGTGGTGACTTGTCAGTGGTGACTTTGTTAGTGGTGACTTTGTTAGTGATGACTTTGTTAGTGGTGACTTTGTTACTGGTGACTGACTCGGTAGTGACTCACTCATTTATGTTGGGAACTACATCGTAGCCTTTGTTAATCTGCAACTGCATTTGTTAATCTTCAGGCCTCGTGAATGCCTCACGGGGAAGCACCACTGTGCTCGTCCACATTAAGCCCTGGTTTCCAGAGAATAGAACATTACGAGCTATTTCAATTAGACTCAGCAACGTTTTATCCCTCACTTCTGCAAGGCTATTGATTCTCGACTGGCCTTAATCACACTTACAGTGATTAGGCACTGTAGTCAGATAATACAGACGGCCCAATCAATGCATGCGGGCATTATCTGCATTAATTGGATTTTGTGCATCGCGCTGGGGGATGTAATGGGAATCTAAGTGGTTTCAATGTTTTTTCGGGCGATATAAGGGGAGTTATGACGTGTACCTAGCCAAGTAATTAGGTCAAGTTGGATTGAATACACTATTGCGTACTAGAGGACAGAATACTTTCACTATAAAGACGGATTTTCTGCGTTTGTCGCTTAAGGTAAAGTTAATCTTATAGCTAAAGATGTGATGAGAGATAAATAGTAGAAATCGATCTCCCATGCCTAACTATGTATTCTAATTGATTTAAACACAATTAAGCCTAATAATATATACTACTTGGGTTAGTTTGGAACAATTTTATATCTATAGAAAATGTTAAAAATAGTGCAAGAAAACGTGCCAGAAAGAGGAAATCGCCCGATAGTACGAATAAACATTGTTTTGCTCTTCCCAGGCAGTCTTTATCTGGCAGTTCAGTACAATCATACACTGTTATTATGAATGTGTATACAGAATGAGGTAATATTGTCAACACATTATATTATAGCATTTGTGCTCATGTTGGTGCGTGGTACATTACATCTCCTTCTTGGCATTTTCTTCCCCCCGTAATCTTGTAACGAGCATTAATCTCGTATAAAGCTTCACTACTCGGAGAGGTCCACTTCTGTATAATCTAGTATGCTAATTTTTGATATTTTTCATCACAAATGACACACGTTTCATACGGAAATCTTGTATCATAAACTACCTATTGATCTTGGGATATTGATTGAGGATATTAAAAGCCGGTTTACATTGGCTCAACAAGTACAGAGAAGGAGAGAGAGTGCTATGGAGGCCCAGTTGGGGGCGGACGTCACCAGCTTATTTTCGGTTTACACTGTTCACCGCCCTCTCCTTGTGACCACAAGTGACAAGGGTGGACGAGATTGTTTAGCTCAATTATTCTAAACCATACATGCGTGTTTTCACAAGTAGGTTTGGGGTGGAGGGGGGGGGGTGGGGGTTGTTGTCGTATCTGTTCATATAAATGTTTATGTCGTATACTTTTCCGGGCTATAAGTACTTTAAAGGAAATTCCTTGAGAAGGTGCAAAATATTCACGACTTTTCTGATTTAAATGAAATGTCTCCTCCAAAAATTTGACCAATTTTAAAATCCAAAAACCTACCTACAACTGACTGTCTCTCCTGATTTATTTCAAACTGGGTCATGAGGTCCTAAATGGCCTCCTGAAAATATGACTCTAGGAAAATGTTCCATGATGACAGCATGGTGAGCAAAGGGGATGCCGCTCTACAGCGGGTGCTTATATCCAAGTGGCCTGGTACAGTTTATTCTGTAGTGGTGGGGGTGGTGGGGGTACAAATTGCTGATAAGGCAGAGAGAACCCTGAGCTACCCCTCTTCTTCTTCTCTATACTCATTGATTGACTTCAATTATCAATCATGGGCTGGTCACTCTAGGCCGGACCAGCCTAAATTAGGACGAACAGCGCCAAAGGTCAGTAATCAGCACCTCCATTATGCAAATATAGATCTATTAATAGCCTAATCTTCCTTTTATGGGACAATTAATCTGGATAATTGATTTTGAATGCGTGCGGCTCCGTGACAACCCGACCTCTAACGGACGAGGTGGCAGGCTGAGAAGTGACGTCACATCTCATGAATAATGTATGCGCGCAGAGAGTCACGGATGCGCCTTCATCTTGTTAGACACCAGAGACTGTCACCCTAGGCAGGAGGCGCAGTGAAGTCGGTGTAAAGTGTGTTTACCCTTTAAAGGTGGCGATGCCTCACGCCTCGGTCTAGTCTGAGCGACGAGAAGCGTTCGTCTTGAATTTCTTAAAGCCATTTTCCACTGGCTGATGAAATTGGTACCAATCGATTGAGTTCTCCAAAACTTATGTCGATGGTGGTCAATGACTGCAAGTCGGTATCTGAAATGTGTTGAGGGAACTGTGTATGCCACACCTGACAGGTCCATACTGACGGAAGTGTCCTCCAAACACAATGACCATCTCCAACGACTTCCAACCCCTTTGATTCTGTCGGAAGGTGAATCAGCCGTTCAGTGGTGGCCTTATTGCATAATCTATGCACAATTTATCAGTGAACACTTCTCTGCATGCCTGTTTCCATTCACCGATCTGCCATTAGTATAACCTAAAAGTCGATCTGTGGTTCCAAACTGTAGATCGGTGGCGAATAGTCAGCCAGTGGAAAATGGCCTGTAGAGTTTTTATCATAAATTCATTTTAATGGAATATCTAATGGGTTATAGTTCTCTTTGATGTTGGTAAAAAATAAAATGAAGCAATACATAGATCTTTACGATACTGTAGATCATGGTTTTGGTGCCATGATATCCTTGACTTATTCCTTTACAACTGTAAATAGATATGGAAACCCGTCGGCAAGGTTCACTATCGCGGGTTTATATCATAGGGCCATCACCTGATGACTAAAGTATATTCCTGAATGCTACTCTTTTATACTCTTTTATTCAGACTGGGAGGGCATCAGCTTTACAGCCGGTATGCTTTGCCCCAACAGTATGGATAAGCATGTTACGGTTCTCACAGAGTATTTCGTTTAAACTATAACAGAAATTGTAAGGCCACTAAAGAAACACTAGGGACCCTTTCCCTACAAATAATAGTTGAGTCTCATATACATATAGATAGCAGACATCCTTTGTGTGAGAACTTTCCCTGGAGAACACGTAATAGGACTTCATCAGATTTCTCCCAATTGCTGACTGACTTCCAACAAGAATGATCTCATAATATTCATAAGACTATCTAAATACTATATATATATATATATATATATATATATAGGCGAACACTCTATAGTTACATATCCCTGCTGGGGGTGTAGTAACTACAGATTCTAGACCAACTATCACGTTTCCTAGGCTGACCTTTTTATACCAAGGTTTACGGGGAGTACATAGAATACAAAGATTATTACGTGCACATTCCTTCAAGATCACCAACCCAAAACGGAGTCAAAAAGAAAAACCGTTATAGTTGAAATATTCAATTGCGGGGATTTAAGTTATGTATCTAGTATTTAGCAGGTAAATCCACTTGATTACCTGAACTGGTATCTAGATCCTGGGGAGACGAGGGGATTTACTGTGATCAGCTCCGGGCATGTAACCGGAGCGGCGCCCGCCCTCAGGGCCGCCTCCCTCCCCTGAGGCATGCCGGGTAATTGGCGCGGGGTTGGGGTCACATGACCTCCGCGGGGCAGCCTAATGCTGTTAGGGTTAGCTGAAAGGGGAAGTGTTCATGCCTGCCATAAGCTCCCCGGATCAGAGTACTGTAGGTCAAAGTAGCTCGTAGCTGCTCGGAGCTGCTCGGGTCTTCTCGGAGTAGTTTTGCTCTGGTCAGAGCTGTTTGGGGCTGGTTAGAGCTCTTAGGGCCTTTTCACAGATTCCCGGGCCTGCTCATGGCCGCTCGGAGCTGGTCGGAGCTGTTCAGAGCTGGTCGGAGCTGGTCGGAGCTGTTCAGAGCTGGTCGGAGCTGGTCGGATATGCTCATGGCTGCTCGTATCTGCCCGCACCTGATCGGACCTGATCGGAACTGTTCGGAACTGTTTGGAGCCGCTTGGAATTGCTAGGAGCTTCTCGAAGCTTCTCGGGGCTACTTCGAGTAGTTCGGAGCTGTTCAGAACTGCTCGGTGAACTGCTCGGAGCTGACCGGAGCTGCTCGGAACTGGTCATGGCCGCCAAGAGCTGTTCTAAGGTGGTCAGAACTGCTGGAGGCTTCTCTGGTCTGGCCATACTGGCCTTGAGCGGGCTCTGGGATGCTCGGAGTTATACTTAATACGTTCAGAGCGGCTCAAAGCTGTCGGCAGCTTAGTAAAACGTCTTTTCAAAGTTTATTGGAGGTGATCTTAGCTTGGGCTGCTAGGAATTGCTGGGAACTGTTCGGCGCTGTCAGAACAGCTTCGGGTTGTTCAGAGATTACCAGGTGTCATTGTTACTGGTCGGGGCTCTTCGGAACCTTTGGGAGCTCAGAGGAGGTCTTGCGTTTGGTATCACCGCAGAGTTGACACAATGCGATATCCTCATATTCGTTCGGATATTACTAGATGTCAACTACTCAGAAAATGCAACCATCCAAATAAAATGATGATAAAATTGTGTATATATACAGCGCAATATCAGCTGGATACAGATACAAGCAGCCGTAATCTCCGAAGACTAGACGCGAAGTAATATCCGAGCGAAAATGAGTTTATTACGTGGCTTCTATCTGATTATATACTTACATACATATTAATATTGTTGACTGACATTGTTGATAACTCATATTTACACGGAGGAAATTTCGAGCACTGTCCCTAACGGTTGCTCTATTGGGCTGCTTGCACCCTGCATAGTCTTCTCGAGAACAAAAAAGACCTTTCATAAAACCAGAACAAATCTGGGTAATTACACATCACTTGTTCATGGTTAGAAGCCATTAGGAGCAAATCGAGATTTTTAAGCAGCATCAGGAAATTGCTGGCAAATCCCCGGATAGGAGGAAAGGTCAAGTTAGATAATGACCATAATGAAGGAATCGTGCAGCTTAGAGTAAGGTTCCATATTAAGCGAAAGGTCACAAAGTGCATATACATATATATATATATATATATATATATATATATATATATATATATATATATATATATATATATATAAGGTAGATAGGGGCACATATTAAAGTCAAGGGATGCGGTAGTGGGAAGGACGAGGGAGAGCCTGAATCGTTATATAACTTAACATTTAGATTTCAGGAAAAACACATTTAAATTCGTGTAGTCACATATTGTTTTATCTACTATAGGATGGGCCTGTTGAATAATTTAGGCTGGTCCATGAAGACCCATGGACGATGTGGGCCAACTTTATTCAACACTTATGGGCGACCTTATGGGCGGCCAAGACTGTCTTAATGAACAAACTTAAATATCATCAAACAATGACCCTTGTACGATGTACAGTATAGGGTCTTCATGTACAAGCTTAGACTATTCAACGAGCCCACATTATCTGTTCTATACTCGTCGATGTAACTAATAAGTTGCCCAGCTAGACAGCCAGTGATGCACTTGCCAATGTAGGTCCAAATATGGTCAAACAAGTACCAGGAAGGTACTAAGGTCTGAAGCGATTGGTCAGCTGAGCACTCCTCTATGACACTAAAACACTGGTCCCATGCAACTTATTAGTGCCACAGGCGTGCAAATAGGTTATTTTGTGCAGCATGCTGATATTCTCTATAACCTCCGCCCACCTAACAGATTGGATAATTTTCAAATTATCCTCATGTCCATGAAGAGGATTAGCTATGAGGGGTCTACTAATCTACTCATATTCAGTGATAGGTTATAACTCATATATTACGTGGCCTCCACCCAACTGCTGAGGTGCAATACATGGATTAGGTAACTGCTCATATAGATAGAGAGTTGGCAACTACTGCATATTCCCATGTTCGTGTGGAGGGTTGGGTGTAAGCCAATTGATCAGAGCTCACTGGTGACTTTCAGAGTCAGCTGCACTAAGTAGATCTGCTCGCAGGCGCGCAGCAGGGGACAGAAAGGGAGAAGAGGGGAGAGACAGAAAGAGAGTGGAAGAGCCAAGAGGGGAAAGACGGAAGGAGGGTGGAAGAGGGAAGAGAGGAGGTACAGAAGGAAGGGGAAGGAAAGAAGAGGGGAGAGACAGAAAGAGAATGGAAGAGCCAAGAGGGGAGAGACGGAAGGAGGGTGGAAGAGGGAAGAGGGGAGGTACAGAAGAGGCGGAGAAAAAGAGAAGAGTGAACAGACAGAGGAAGAGAGAAAGGAAGAAGAGGGGAGAGACAGAAGAAGATTGGAAGACAGAAGGGGAGAGACAGAAGGGGAAAGAAAGTGAGACGGGGGGAGAGACAGTAGGAGAGTGAAAGAGAGAAGATGGAAGAGACAGTAGGAGAAACAGAGAAGATGTGACACGATAGAAGGCGAGCTGGAAAATTGAGAAAGAGAAAGATGCAGAAGGGAGAGAGATGGCACACATAGAGAGGCAAGAGATAGGGAGAGAGAGGGAGGGGGAGAGAAGGTAACATAAAGAATGAAAGAGACAACAAGAGAAGAGCAGAGAGAGAAAGAATGCAGAGAAAGTCGCATGCCTGTAGGGGGTTCACTCCAGGAAGAGGAAAGCGACCGGCCGTGCTTTCCCCCACGGAAAGCTTTAAGGTAACAGCCATACATCACTGGTGAGCAGGTCAGAGGGTCGGCTGAGCAATTCCCACCGCTCTAAGAGCAGCTCGCTCGGGTCCCGGGGGCAGGCGGGGGCCGGCGGGGGCAGGGCCGGGGCCGGGGCCGGGGTGACGGCAGTGGGTGGCGGGCGGGCGGCGAGCGGGTGACGGGCGGACGGAGGGCGGGCGGCGGGCGGGCGACGGGTGGACGGAGGGCGGGCGGGCGGCGGGTGGGCAGGAAGCTTAATGCCTTTGATGCATTGATCTGCCTCCGGTGGCGGTCAGGCTTGAGGTGGTGGTGGTGAGGGTGGGTGGGGTGGGGTGGAGAGGGAAGGCTAGGACCACGCTTGGCCTCTCGGGGCTGGGCAACACGCGTGGGAACATTTCCTAAAATAATCAAACATCTCATAAAATTAACCAAATAAAACCACAGGAAAATCCCATTTATTCCAAAACATCCCATTTCTATTGCTGAGAGCAGAATTGAACATCATCCCTTCACATCCTTATCTTCCAGAAATGTTTGTTTTGTACCTGTGGGCGATTGTCTCATAATTACGGGTCGGCTTTACAGATTCCGCTCGTCATGGAGTGATGAACTATGAATGATGATACCTTCTTTCTCACGTGACTTGTTGCCATACAAAATATGGAACAAAATATCAGTTTTCCGTTTTAATGATTTCCAGACCCATAATGATAAGAGGAAAGGATGAGGGTGGCCGCTTAGGAGTGATTATGGGTGTTTTGACGTGTGTTTAGGTGTATAATAAACATTACAACGTTATTTGAGGCCGCACAACTAAAGACACATACACCTCCGAACGGAATCCATTCTAAACGCAACCTTGCTTCTCCTTCATCCCCAGAAGTGGTAGACTTAATGCTATATCAAAGGTCAACCCATTTCATATCATGTCTATGTGGAATGGTGTGCAACCATATTGCTCCTTCAATACATGTAGTGGTAGTCTAACTGCTATATCAAAGGCCAGTCCTCATCATACCATGTCTATGTGGTGTTGTGTGCAGCCACCGTTCTCCTGCATCCCCAGTAGTGGTAGAAACGCTGCTATATCAAAGACCAGTGCTTCTCATACAATGTCTATAGATATGGTGTGGGTCGGTAACTGTCTAGGGTTGGGACTTCTACATGAATTCTCATCGCATAGATTCGATCAACACCCTTGTGGTGTAAAATCATCAAGTAAAGCTGAACCTTGGAAAGGTCTGAAAAAACCTGTCGGAAAAACAAAACCTAAACCCCTCCGAACGGAATCCATTCAGCCACCCTCACCCTGTCCTCATATATCACCCCTGTGCTGCTAGGAGAGGTCGTCGAATGATATTGGGTTACCACCTACCGATTATGACCAATGATTATGGCATTTCGCACCACTGACCGATCATGCGAGAAATTTAGTGCAATATTTGTCAGGTGGAAACCAAAATGGTCAATGGTCTCCCCTGCCTCATACAATATGGCACCACCGACCGACTTCTGCACCCTTCAATGAAGTAAAAGCTCATTGAATTAATCAGTGATGCTCTGCATCTTACTACCAAAAGTCGGTGACCGTCCACCACAGTTTTACAATGCAGGTCACAGATTTATGTACCACCGACCATTCTCACTCTTTCAGTCGGCAGGTGGAAACACCACATCTGACATTACACGGGCAGATTTCTTGGGGCTGGTTTTAGGAGAGGCGGCGGTGTGGTTTTGCCGGTGGCTGGGTCTGCCCGGACACGGTGCAGCCAGGAGGAAGACGTGTTCCCGGAGAAGGGCGGGGTGCGGGAGACAAATTGACGCCCGTGTCAGGGTGCTGGATGGCGGGTCGTTAGCTCATTAAAACACACCTCCCCTACAGCCGTCTGTCTCCCGACAAATGGAGCAGTGTTCACCTGAAGTATGGATGACGATGCCTCCACGCCTCCAGCGACATCTGGGGGCGTTTATTTCTGAGTTGTCTCGGGGGACGACAGTGCGGACAACGGAGACCTCCACGAGCGACATATATGGCGAGGCGTCTTCAGACGCATTTAATTGTATATGGGGACGTACTTAGCGTGACTGAATGGAATCTGTTTTGAGTAGTTTTGGTCGGAAATATTCCCCTCGTCCAACCGTCGTTCTATCTCAAATAGCATTTACGTCTTTTCCATCGCTTCTTAAATTCTCTTAGGCGTTGTGAATAAACATAACTGACTCCCTCTCCCTCACTCTCCTTGTTCACGGACACAGTCTCAGTGTGAATCTCCTCATTTACCACTCTCCCTCACTCTCCCTCACTCTCCTTGTTCACGGACACAGTTTCGGTGTGAATCTCCTCATTTACCACTCTCCCTCACTCTCCCTCACTCTCCCTCACTCTCCTTGTTCACGGACACAGTCTCGGTGTGAATCTCCTCATTTACCACTCTCCCTCACTCTCCCTCACTCTCCCTGTTCACGGACACAGTCTCGGTGTGAATTTCCTCATTTACCACTCTCCCTCACTCTCCCTCACTCTCCCTCACTCTCCTTGTTCACGGACACAGTCTCAGTGTGAATCTCCTCATTTACCACTCTCCCTCACTCTCCCTCACTCTCCCTCACTCTCCTTGTTCACGGACACAGTCTTGGTGTGAATCTCCTCATTTACCACTCTCCCTCACTCTCCCTCACTCTCCCTCACTCTCCCTCACTCTCTCTCACTCTCCCTCACTCTCCCTCACTCTCCCCCACTCTCCTTGTTCACGGACACAGTTTCAGTGTGAATCTCCTCATTTACCACTCTCCCTCACTCTCCCTCATTCTCCCTCACTCTCCCTCACTCTCCCTCACTCTCCCTCACTCTCCCTCACTCTCCCTCACTCTCCCTCACTCTTCCTCACTCTTCCTCACTCTCCCTCACTCTCCCTCACTCTCCCTCACTCTCCCTCACTCTCCCTCACTCTCCCTCACTCTCTCCCACTCTCCTTGTTCACGGACACAGTTTCGGTGTGAATCTCCTCATTTACCACTCTCCCTCACTCTCCCTCACTCTCCTTGTTCACGGACACAGTTTCAGTGTGAATCTCCTCATTTACCACTCTCCCTCACTCTCCCTCACTCTCCTTGTTCACGGACACAGTTTCAGTGTGAATCTCCTCATTTACCACTCTCCCTCACTCTCCCTCACTCTCCTTGTTCACGGACACAGTTTCAGTGTGAATCTCCTCATTTACCACTCTCCCTCACTCTCCCTCACTCTCCTTGTTCACGGACACAGTTTCAGTGTGAATCTCCTCATTTACCACTCTCCCTCACTCTCCCTCACTCTCCTTGTTCACGGACACAATTTCAGTGTGAATCTCCTCATTTACCACTCTCCCTCACTCTCCCTCACTCTCCTTGTTCACGGACACAGTTTCAGTGTGAATCTCCTCATTTACCACTCTCCCTCACTCTCCCTCACTCTCCTTGTTCACGGACACAGTTTCAGTGTGAATCTCCTCATTTACCACTCTCCCTCACTCTCCCTCACTCTCCTTGTTCACGGACACAGTTTTAGTGTGAATCTCCTCATTTACCACTCTCCCTCACTCTCCCTCACTCTCCTTGTTCACGGACACAGTTTCGGTGTGAATCTCCTCATTTACCACTCTCCCTCACTCTCCCTCACTCTCCTTGTTGACGGACACAGTCTCGGTGTGAATCTCCTCATTTACCACTCTCCCTCACTCTCCCTCACTCTTCTTGTTCACGGACACAGTCTTGGTGTGAATCTCCTCATTTACCAGCACCAATTTCCGCTCAGCCTCGTTCTGACGAAGCTGACCTTTCAGGTACATCTATTATTCATGTCTGAAATGACATTCTCGTATCTTGTGTGGCAGGCCTACTTTCCTCCCTCCCGCCCCCTCTCACCTCCGCCCCCTCTCAGTGATATGATGGAGATGGGATTATCTTTGTATCCATTAATCCTCCACGTGCTCATACTTCATACGTAGCAGATCTATATCCTCATCTAAATCGAATTGCTCTAATCGGAATAGAGATGCAATTAGTCCAATTTGATTGCAGTCGATTATTTGGAGTGCTAATATCGGTATGACATCCACAGATTTAGCCCAGCGAGCAACTTTTCTTTTCGCAATTTTCACTAAGGGAATATTGGTTGTACACAATCACCGAATTTGACTATACAGCCGTTCTTCCACCTGGCCCCTAGCCGTCTGCTCCTCATTCTAATGGCAGGTGTTAAGCCGAATGGGCAGTAGCACTGCACAAAAACCACTATTTTACATATGTATACGAAACGCGTCTAACAGTAGGATTTTGCGTCTAGAAGTTAGACCTGTTATCCATCTCGTAGACACCTTATCTAGTGGCGTATATACATGTCTATGGTGCGGTCTTATATACGTCATATATACGCTTGATTCCGTTGTATATACACCAATCTCAAAAAGTTCCATTCTCTGGCACTTGGGGACACTACTGGTAGCATATTTCCTTTGCCATTAACCATCCAAGTCTGTATTATATGAAAATTGCAATCTTATATTACCAATTTATTTTATAAAAACCTAATTAAGTATAAATTGATTAATTACACATAATAAACCCTGTATTTGTTGTTTTTTTACCGTTTTTCTAATAGATTTGACTTTAAAACACCATGCCTATGTGTGGTCAATCTTGGCTTAGCATATAAGCACCCTCTTCAAGGTTATAGCTAACTACTGAAATCATCTTACCCCCTGCGAAGGTGACCGCACAGGTGTGAATGCGGCCGCACAGGTGTGAATGCGGCCGCACATGTCTACCCGTCCCTGCCGACACCATAACACCTCGCGGCGGGCAGCGGCGGGCATGGGCGGGCGGTGGAGGGTGGGGCAACCTGTACAAACGCGGCTTGCGGAGGGCGGGCAGCGGTGGGCAACGGGCAGCGGGGGACTTCTCACTGAGGCTGGCTGGGGGTGGTGTGGGGTGGTGGGGGGGGGGGGGGGCGGTAGGGGGTGGGGTTGGGAGGTCGCGGGTGGCGGGTCAGTGTTGGTGTATCCTCTACCAACACCCACAGGCCCGGGCGGGCCGCGGGTTGCAATTTTTTTTTTTTTTGGTATCATATATAGAAAACGAAAACCTTTCCACCTGATTATTGTGGCCACCGATCGTGGCTTTTGACACCACCCGCCGATTATTTACCACTTGTTGGTAAATAATCGTCAGGTGGAACAGTTGATAACAGTCAGGGTGACGATTTCTGTCTCCAACAATTCAGCACCACCTGACGACATTTTGTCTCACTGATTGAATCTCCCATCGTTCATTTAATGAGTGCAGAATATCAAAGAAAACATTTCCATGACCTGTTTTATACACACGATACTTTTACCCCTACATGTATATGTTCTGATTTCATCTAAGGCCCGGCGTCCACCTACTACGATATGGCTCCAATATGCTCTACGATGCACATCCCGATAAAAACATCAAAATCGCGTCGGAAGGTCACCTAATATTGGGGCAGTTGACCACGTTTGTGTGATAAGACACCGATAAAAACCCCATACGAAACGTGGTGGATTGGCATGTCTAGATTTTGCACCTTACCGATATGTCTCAAATATTTGCTTTTTGTATCGGTGCTATATCGGTAGGTCTACATTTCTATCGCAGTAGGTGGACGCTAGGCCTTAGCCTGTAAATATCTATATATCTATCGCCCATTGTGTGTAAGTTACCGTGCTCTCAATCCTATTGAGTATGAGTTCCTAATGTTAAGCATATGGACATTTATGCCAGGCTAAGATGAATAACAATTCACTCCTGCCTACCTTATCAGTCAACCTGATGTAATACTTATATAGTACTGCATTGTGTAAATACACAATACTCCACAAGTTTGTATATGCCGCAATCATCATCAGGCAAGGCCAAGTGACGATTACGGCACATCCAAACGCATGGAGTATTGTGTATATTTTACGATTTGAGTGCGGTTCTGGATGTATCTCACCCCCTTCTATGACACTATATGGCATCAGAATATCAGAATAATTAGATATATACTTAGCAAATACATATGACGTCATCTCACATTCACTCCACCACGGCTGTGGCATATTATTGTCACTTTACAGGGCCGATCGTTGGGTATTTTTTTCTAATGTTATTCCTATGGCTAAACTTATACCAAGGGTTGAGATAATGATATATACCACGGCTGGCCCGAAGGAGCTGTAAGTAGCCCAGGGAGCGACTCTCTAACGCCTACCTACTCGTGTTGAGCAGCTCATAACTGCAGCTGATCCCGGACACACCTGCTCACACCCCCAGAGACCCCTGCCGGAGCCGCAGCCAACCTGCCGGGTGCTAACCCTGTTTTATCCTACTTCGTAAATTGGATTAACAAGGCATGTATCATATCTCATTACCAGGCTTACACTAAGTGCCCATAAAAAGGTGTATAGGGGTTCTGGAGCCTGAGAGGGGCGTGAATGAACCTGTATCACCCGGGAGGTGATATGGATTCCGTATTACCTGGTGGCAGATGCATAATCCGTGTCAGGGATGGCGCACTTAGCAGCAGTGGCACGATGGTAGGAATGAAAGAAAACATTTCTATGACTTGTTTTATACACACGATACTTTTACCCCTACATGTATATGTATAACGGTATTTCAATACCTGTCAATTCCGATTTTGTCAATCTCATTTAGATGTGGTTGAAGGAGAAACCAAATTCAGTTTGTTTTGGCATTGATAATTTAGGAAGACTCTGGTAATTACTCTATTGCCATAGTAACCAAAGTGCCTTGGGAGAGCAGAGATTAATATACCTTTATTTCCTCGCTTAATGTTATGAACTCATTCTCCATGGCCCTGTCACTCAGTATTAGCACTAATACCCAATGGGTAATGATGTCACATACATTGCGCAATCATTTAGTGCATACAGTGGTGAGATGAATATAGACAGCAATTCATTTTGCTTACAGTCGCCAAATGTAACTATTGTTTAAACGCTTCCCAATATTCACTCGGCAGTTAATCAAGCGAAGCTGACAAGCTTAGTGAGTATACAGCAGTCAACCAAGGTGAAGTGTGGACGAAGTTATTTTCATCAAGTGGGTTTCTGATTTTATCTCACCCTGTATACATGATCAAAAACATCATTAATCAATAGAATTAGCCATTGAGTATTGGGTTCACTGCCTTCATGGCAGTGGAGTATGAATTCCTAATGTTAAACCTAAAGAGAGAAATAACGGGGTGAGTTGATAACCCAAACTGGTTTCTTCTTTAGGACTCTGCCCACTGTTTGATCTGAGATTATGAGGCGATGGTAAGTTCTTGATTGGACGCTGAGCGGTCAAAAGGTGGGTCAGTGGGTGCTCCAGTATGGCGGTCCTACCGCGCCATAATACTGATTTATCACTGCGTCGTAACTACCACGGAAGGGCCTCTCTACCTTTTATGGCGGTCATTAGGCCTCATATTAATCTTTATTATCTGATCATAAATCGACTTGAATCGGCTTGTAAAGGGGCTAATTAGAGGATAAATGCACGAGATTGCTGCACAGATAGAACTAATAAAGTGCACATTCACTCCAGATCTGCAGGAATATACGACAAATTAACCCTGAATGAAGTCAGACATGCATTATTGACCAAGAGTACTATAGTATAGTGTATCCCTAGGATCTTCAGGAAAACAGACTGAGCGTTTAATCTCAGAGGAGGTGTGAAGCGCAGTGCCCCCTATACCGACCCGACTCATATATGCGATCGCGGCAGGCTTCGAGCGCCACTTTCAAACATGACAGCAGAGGGGAAGGAGCTCTAGACAATGGACTGTGTCTGGCTATATCAAGCCCTAGCCTATGAGAAATAAGGCTGTATTCCACAGCACAGAACAGGCATAAAACGTGGAGCTCTATTGAGCTCTATTTTGGTTTGGAGTACATTAGATTCCACTCTATCAATATCTGAAAAGATTTTTGATAGAGCTCTAACAGTTTGTATGTAGTAGCTGTTACTAGTTAGCCTATTTTGGCTATATTTTCGCATAGGAATCTGCATCAGCTGTCATTTGAGTCCATGCCAAAAAGAAAGGGGGCGCTGCGCTTCACACCTCCTCTGGTTTAATCTGGTATCTGATATTTTGTTGCACGGACCGGCAAATATTTGCACCACCACTTTTAGACGGAAGGGGCGTACTGTCTTGTACGTGAGTGAGTAACAATTATCAGATGAAACGCCTGGTCAGTTTGTCCTTTATGATACACCATGGAATATATTCACTTCATAAGAAGATACCTTTAATCACAATTCTAAATCTAATTTGTGCATACAGAGTTGGTCGGTTCATGCTACTAATTATTCACTTATTTTATATATGAGGCGGTAGATTCGGGACCAATAGATCTGTCCTGTGAACCTATTATGGAGTATAGCCTTCATGTATGTACATATGGTAGCTCCAGTGTTCATGAATCATCAGTGCTGCACTACATATTAACTTGTTTTGTTCGATACTTACCGACCTCGCATTATAAGGTATGTTAAACAGAGGAAAAAGGAAGCCACATGCACGCGAAGGTCTCACACGTGAGGGTAGACTGTATAGGTTCCAAGTGACACTGAGTGCGAACGATGAGTATTTATATAGAACTGCATCGAGAATCGGATAAATACACAATACTCCACAATTTTTGATGGGCTGCAATCATCATCGAGGCGAAGCCGGGTGATGATTACGATGCATCCAAATGAGTGCAGCATTGCGTATTTATCCGATTTGAGTGCGATTCTGGATTTATGTCACCCCATTTAATAACATTAAAAAGCATCATAATATCAAAATAATTCAAATTACTTCGCAAATCCAGTTTAGAATATTTAAATTTCCATGTTGATATCTTCTCTTTTCTCTGAAATCCTGGTCGCTGATTGGTCAATCGCATATGACATCATCTCCTATTCACTCTGCCAGCACCTTGGCTTGGTATTTTCACTTTACTAGGGTGACAATTGAGGTCTTTTTTATTCTTGTTATTCCTATGGCTAAATTTGTCCCAGGGGTGAGATATAACACTAGCCTTACTTGCGGTTAATCCCAGAGCAAAGTAAAATGCCAGCTTGGTCTACAATAAGAACACAGGGTGAGGGTGGCTGAATAGATTTCGTTCCTCGGTGTTTTGTTGTGCTTAGACTTACATAGTTCAAAGAACTCGGTACATCTAAACCAACATAACCACCTTTGAATAATATCCATTCAGCCACCCTCAGCCTGTCCTCATATACTACACCCGTTATGATAAGATCTCCACACACAGGTAAAGGTGACAGACTCGCCTATCGATATCAGGTGCTTCCTGTGTGTATAAGTTTACTGTAGTACAGAGAACTTTTGAACATTCCCCAGACAGAGGCATGGACAAGCTCGTCTCTTATTGGACGCCCTCAGATCTCAAACACGGATACTTCTGAACTCAGTATCGGTATTCTATGCACGTTTCTGCTCCTGCTTCCAATAACGCCCCATAACTGATGAATGTATGGCGTGATTTATACGAACGAGAATATCTCACTGCCAATATGAATATTCGCGATCTAGATGTACATGTGAGTCGGATTATATTCTCAAATATAGATATGTAATGTGTATATATTATCGCGCTTTTGTTTACGTTCTTGTACTGTATTGTCTATCATTCGAACATATAGCATATTCATACACGGGTTCATCAAATTGAAAGTTACAAATTCACTGGAGCGATACCATGCACCGTGTAAAGTGGAAGGTGACAGACCGCGTCACTGTGCAAGCGAACCGTCCTGAATTAAAAAATATATAAATATATATATATATATATATATATATATATATATATATATATATATATATATCACAGATCAAAGCTTGGAGACTGAAGTGTAAGAGAGAGAGATTCTCGTGTAGTGATAGCCTCAAACCTACAATATTCTTTGTGTAGCTCTACACGCAGCTGTCCTTCTTATCTCGTGATTTATGTCTGCCCATGCCCAAAACAGAATTTAATGCTGTAGTATTCTGATCTCAGACTACAGCCGTAAGGCCCGGCTCCAGTGATGTGATGCGATCGTCGATTATGTGTTATAACCCCCAAAATGCCCCCTTAGCGGGGATTATGACCTTATTGAGATGGATCCATTGCACTCAATCACAAAGGGAATTGAGGATATGCCCCACTGACATGGGACTATGTCTGAGACTAGGTACCTCCCATGTTTGTCAAAACCTCCATTTTCCCATGAGATTGTTAAAGGCATTTTGCCATAAGAATTGTCTAAGACTAGAGAAAATGTGTGAAGTACACCCGTCTCAGGTACATTAGTCTCTACGTGTGAATCCTGCTTAAAGTAGCGATCATCAGAACCACCTAGCGGGGTGGACGTGAACCAGTCTGGGAATGAAGTGGAATTCGCACATTGGGATTCATGTACGCCACAGGGTTCAAAATCTCATGAGCTTCTGTTCCTTTTTAGGGGTAAATATCGCCAACGATTGCAGGGGAAGAGCATGTCTCAGGCAAATGGAACCCTACAATTCAGATGAGGAAATCATGTTCCACTACAGAATCTCAGCAGGATTTGTCTCAGACAATCACCCTGCGAGGTACATGAATCTCATCGTGTGAATCCCGTATAACGGAGCAGCAGAGGTATAGATCCACGGCTTCATACCGAGGCCCTCTTGTGTTATCTGCTTCTTCAGACTGAACCAATGATCTACTATAATTGACTTTAGTATGTGCCATTTTGTTACCCAGAAATATGTTTGTTTAAACCATGGAAGGGACGTGGTATTCCGGTCTTACAGACCAAGGTTATGCACCAAAAACCAAACTACCAAAAATAAGGCGATGTCCACTTATAGTTGTTTAGCTTATATGATTGCATGTATTAGTGTTGCCTTGTTACGACATGGTGGTCTATCGATGTGCACCACGGTAATTAATCCCTGTACTATATTTGTCTTGCGGAAAGGAAACCACTACAAAACTGAAGATCCTGTACTGTATCTCAAGATTTAATTGTCTTAAATGCTGCGCACTTCAAGGGTCATAAAACCATCTTTCAATAGCTGAAGCCCTTTTATTATAAAGAAAGACTTTTATAAAAAATAAAAAAAGAGGTGCGAACAGCAGAGCACTAAATATGTGAAAACTCAAATGTCGAGTCTACATGGAATCCACAAGGTGCAAACAACAAACGTCTACAGCGAACTGAGCGGAAGTGGGCGGCTGCTGGTCCCCACAGGGAAACATAACGTTCTGTTGTTACACATGTAGAAACAAGCGTCAGCGTAAAAATAGCACCAGCAATATTTGTCGAGTTTCCCTTACAAAGACGGCCTTTGTGATTACGTAGCACATACACTGGAGGTTGTGTCAGTCGTTATGTCCGGGGGAGGGGGGAAGGAGGTGCAGTCTAGGCGGTATATACACAATATTGACTGGTTTCAGATACAAGCGGTGGTATGCTCCGAGGAGTTGATGCGTAATAATATCAGATCGCAAGCGAGGATATTGCGCAGTCAACTCCGAGGAGCATACAACTGATTTTATCTGAAACTCGTCTATGTTGTATTTAATATCCAGCATTTTCTAATAAGTGGCGTACTGATATAAGTTAATTTTTTCACATGCACTATTTTTTCGTGTGCGCCAGCTTTTGCGACCAAGTCTGCTTGAAATAGTTGTCGGCTGTCAAGTGATCTACATAATCGCCACGCGGCGCCAACTTGTAGGATCTGATGTAATCGGACATAATCAGATGATCTGTAGTCTCCACACACTTGGCCGTTACACTAGACGATTTCTAGTCTTTTACACAGGAAAATTGCCAGGTTGTGCTAAATTCAAGAATCCGTATATTGCCAGTGGAGAATGCCTGGGTAGTCCATAAGACAGAAACGATGAAATCTTCCACTTGGGATTATCAGTCGGTAAAATTCATCTATCAATCCCTAAGTAAGTGTAAACACCTCTGTTTATCGGTTGAAACGACGAACCAATATCCATATACTTGGCTCAGTTTCCACTATACTCAATCATGCCACTTTGTTTCTGGAGAGGAGTGATGTCCATTTTGTGCCACAGTCACTTGGAGGTAGGACTTGACGTATACAGAGGGATTTATCACGATGTGTAGCACTTTCCCATTTCCAATGTTAAATCCAATGCGCAATACTGGCGATGTTTTCATGGGCTTTGACGTCACTTACCAGAAGTAGTACATTTGCTAAGTGGAAACTCTCATATTAAAATCATTGGACATCGAGTTTCTGTCGGCCAAAAGAGACTTGTATTTAGTCTCTCTCCGTTCATAACACGGATAAAAGGTCTGGTGAGAAGGACATCAGCAATAAAGCCACCTTACCTCCTGATAAGATGGATAGGGCCGCTTATATCAAGGAGATTCCTCCTTATCGCAATGACTGCTGAACCTGATCTGGTCACTAAGAGCCGCAAAGAGCAATGGGGATTATCAGCTATCTCACCCCTGGTATTTTTGTCCCAGAGGCTTAACATTGGGAACTCGTTCTCCATGCCCCTACGAGTACTGCAATCCGTTCTCCATGGTCTACATCTTGTACATTGTCCATTGTTTTAGTGTGTACAGGGGGGTAAGATGAATACAGAAAGCAACTTGTTTTGGTGAAAGTCATTGTTCTATAACTCGTTTGAATATAATGCTAAGTGATATTCACTCGGCTATCGCCTCGTTCATATCACTCCACATCAAACTCTTGGTGATAGTCCTTTCACCACCGCATAATGCCTCCATTCTTCAACCAACTGCAGCATCATGATGAAAGGATAAGCAAATTTACATTCGATATAATAGAAATGTAGATGTTATTGTCGTAATATACTGAAATCAATCCCGAGTTTCACGTATCTTGAGAAAGACCATCTTTACTTTCTTGGAGTTGACCCTACGCAATATCCTCGCATGAGCTCAAATATTGCTATGCGTCAACTCCTCAAAGCATACAATTGCTCGTTTCTGAAACTATTCAATAGTATGTACTTATCAAACATCTCTTAATAGTTACAATAAATTGGAGCTTGATGAAGATTGCAGGTATGCAAATATGAGCATCGTTCTCCACTAGTTAGATGTCGAGTGATATGACTTTTACCAAAACAAGTTGCTTTCTGTATTTGTCTCACACCTGCTTGTACACACTAAAAAACTGGATGACACACATGATATTGACCACAGAGAACAGACTGCATTACTCGTAGGGGCATGGATAACGAGGTCCCAATGTTAAGCCTATGGGACAAAAATACCAGGGGTAAGTTAATACAATGTATGGCACAGTTATATAGAGCTGGGTAGAGAATTGTATAAATGCACAATACTCCACGAGTTTGGATGTGCCCCATTCATCATCGAGGCAGAGGCGAGTGACAATTACAGCGCATCCAAACGAGTGGAGTATTATGTATCCTATCAGAATTATTCTTATTACTTTGCAAATGCGGTTGGTTAATAGCGTATGACTTAATCTGATATTCACTCCGCCAAGACCGGGCCGCAGTATCGTCACTTCACCGGGGCGATCGTTAGGTATTAGTTTTTAACGTCATTACTTGTACCAGGGGTGAGATAATGTGCCATACATAATGTATACAATATAGGGACCAGAGGTCGGTAAGTCTGGTGCACACATGTGTACAATACACCAAGGTCGTGTACATGTAGGCATCCGGGCCACAGAACGTCTTTCCGATTCCTGCGCCTCCAAATGAGGCCTTCTGTGAAGACACTTCTCCGTCTGTCTGTGTGTCTAGCCTCAGAGTTAAATCCGGCTTTGTGGGGTTTTTTTTCTGTTTAGCAGTAATCTGACATCACAAGACGTTTTAACCACACCGTCTTGTCTGAAGTCCTCGGAGAGGAAAACACTGCAAGATTAATCTGACCTTTACCCTAAGTCGCCTCTGAGTCTATATTTGTCCTTCTATAGCATAGATTGAGAAAGTAGATTGGACGTTCTTTCTGATGGCCACCATTTCTCAGTGTTGTGTATAAAGATGGAGACTGACATGTATACGACCCTCGCAGTTGCTACGAGGTATACCTGAACCTATTTGATAATCAATCAAATTACATCGCTGATTTTACATATTGGAAATCGGGAACTATATACGGATATCAAGTACACATATAATTCAGGAGTGCCTTTATAAATGGTTGTATCTTATATTTTCTATATTTATGATAATCATTGGAAAATTGGATAGAATGGCAAGAAATGTAAAATTGTCCTTCGAGGAAACCTATAGAGTTCAAGGAAACCTCGGCCTTCTAAATGAGAGGTAAAAATTGTTACAAAGCTGGTTTTTTCAGAAGGTGTTTCCTATTATTTGATGGACCCTGCCAAGAAAGACTTGTATATGACACGGACAGAAAACGGGGAATGCAAACAGATGGATTATAGCCTGGGTCTCGCTACCCCGGCGTTTACACTAGACAGCTATAGGCGGCGATTCTTTAACCTGACGACTTTCAGCCGTAAAGGTCTAGAAGTCGTCTAGTGTAATTCGGCACCACCTAACTATTACGAGCGGGCTTGAACTAGCTGGCGGCGATTCTGTGAAAACCTAAAGTGGTTGCTCTTGTACATTCAGGGGTCGATGAGTTTTGCGGTGGACAATGTCACCACTGACGACTATTGGCTTGACGATCTACAGTCGTCACGTTTTTAGTCGTCCAATGTAAACGCCTGGAACCGGTACTCAACAGGCTTGTGAGTGTGGTAACTAATACTCGATAGGTAATAAACAGACAAATATCTCCAGACTAAGAAAATATGTGAAACATATTCATCATCCCGTTTGGAGAGCTCCAGAATATTCACTAGGTTATCACCTCGTTCATATTACTGCATGCCCCAAACTTGATGGAGAACGGGGACACAGATCAAACGCTCATCAGTTTCTTTCTTAGTATAGAATTACCTCACAATGCTCAGCTCGAGGTAGGTTATCTACACCTAACTTGTTCAGATATAAAGCTGGTCAAATCTTGTGATACAGGAGACTCTGCTTCATGATGGTTGTATAGAAGTAGATCAAGAATTGTATAAATAGAGAGTGCTGCTCGAGTACCAAGCCCAGTGATTATTACGGCGTATCCAAACTAGTCTTCTCTACTAGACCATGTGACGGGCACTTAGTCGTCAAAACTCGAAATATGAAGGGCCACGGCGTGATGTTGTCACTGTTTTGTCTAAAATCCCAAAATCTGATATTATAACTATATTCTCTGGACATTCTAAGTTGATTAAAATATTATGTTCATAATGAAAAACAACTGAATAGGTATTAGGCAAATGATGCCTCAATAGGTTATTTGTCCTGGTCCACATGATGCCTCAAGGCATCATCCGTCCTTATAAGGTCCCTGCGCAAGCGGCGTAGTCCGACTGCGCGGGCTAGTTAGCACCCCGCCCAGCAGGGGGCACACCTGAGCCGGTGGTAATCAGGACAAATGGAGGTTAATGAGCATGTTTCTCCACCGTCCGCCAGGGGAAATCAGCCAAGCATGACCCGCCACCCCTCCCGGCCGGATTAGCCCTAATTATCGCTCAGTCAGGCCTCGACAGACCGTGATGCCATGTGATCACTCACAGCAAGGAGTGGCCCTCTCTGTTAAAGTCGATCTGAGACTTTAACATCCTGGTAGGCTACCTAAGATGGCGATACCATCATATAGCGATCTGTTTCTTTTCACCTATCTTGTTATTCTCAGAGAAATACACTTTTTTGTGAATAAAAAGCCAATATATGATACAGAACTTATTACTCATTACCTCACATGTGTTTACTACTACGGGAATGAGAGTACATGTATTATGTCAACATCTAAAAGTTGGCTCATGTAAGTCTGATTGGTTTTCTGATATAATTTACCAAATATGTTGACATAGCTCATCCTGTAGCTCTATATATGGGTATAGAATTGCCACTGCTTTTTTTTTATTCAATGAAAAATTTAACGACGTACGAAGTTCACTGCCAGGGGTGATCTTCCACTTTGGAGACTGCTTAAACCCCATGTAAGTCCATAAGCTGGACATGGGGAACTCAGGAATCTCTTGCGACTGCAGTCTGTGGAGGATAGTAGCCCTTGCTTCAAACTGTAACCTCCAGTATAAATTAAAAACTTGAAAAACAAAGTTTTGTTTGGCTTCACATCATGTTAGGTACCTCACCCGATCATTATTTTATACAACACTATGGCCCAAAAGACGATTCTGAAATACTTATTTTGTCGTTCGTAGTTTATTCAACGGCCCCACGGGTTTCCATCCTATTTTGGTCCGGCTATCGTAGTGTTATTTTCCCTGCTAATGAAGTCTTGTGGATAGAGACTTTATGAGACAAATACCTTCTTTTTCAATTTCAAATGGGAAAAAGATTAGGGTTAAAACCAGATCAATAGGCACAACTACCTGAAGGCAGAAGAGGGAATTAGATATCGGGGTCTGAGAGCCAACGTAAAAGTAGCTCGTATTCTCAACAGGCTAAAAAATATTTTATAGAGAAAAAAACGAGGAAAACTATGATGTAGCGCAGAAACTCGATATGGGCCTGGGAGGTGTTCCCACAGCCCCGCGTCTATTTATAGATGAGTGATTCAATATGGCGGCTCGATACGCTCAGCGTCTGCTCGTCGGATACCAGCAAAAGTCCGGCGGAAGTTCTAGAACAGTTTAACCCTCTGAGGACAAGCAAAAACCTCACAGCAGTATACATATATCACCGGATTGGTGTCAGGCGTAATGTTTTCGATTTATTATTAATATTTAGTCATAACCGCATCGAAATAGTATCTTAATATTTTGCAGGCTTCGACATCGCAGTTATGAAATGCCTGCATAACTACTGTACACTATCCTGTACTTGTTATTACACTGATCACTGATCCAGAGTATAGTACTTTATGTATATAGTCACTGATGTAACACCCACTACGTGCTGATTATGTATTACTCTGTATATGAAATTACCTTAACTCTTTTTCTACCTTTCCTTGTTCCTGTTCACCTATGTATTCTTTTCTCGATATGTTACTATAAAACTACTTGAGATACATCAAAATGGCCGCTGGAGCCCACTGAAAACAGGGTAATCTCACCCTAGTAGTTATCTCCAGGATAAATAAAAGATCTAAAAATAAAAAATAAAAAAATGAAATCACTCTTTAGCTATTTAAACTACTATCTCTTATGTTAATCTGCAATGCCAAATACCTCCATATTTAGTCATTACATACTCTTTGAAATGTCTGAGAGCATCTGAATCGATACTGTCGCCATTTTCAAATTTACGAATTGTAGCTTTTGTCTTGGTCACGTTTTAATGCAGGTAAGAAGATGTGAACCTTGGTAAGAAAACGCAGGTTACTGTACCCCCAGCAGCGTATAGTAAATACAGAGTGTCGCCCAGAAGTACATAATAGGAGATTATTCAGCTTCCAGAGGCACACAGCAGGAGCAGACCCTGCAGACCGAGTTCAGCCATAAGAACTCTCCCCAGACACAACGCCAGCAAGTCGCCAGACAACGCTCCTCTAGACGTAAAACCCCAAAATCTGATTTTCCAATTCCTCCGCAAATGAAAGGCGAGTAGCATTATTGATCACAACATCGAACGAGGTCAACGGAATCAATCGGGAATAACATTGACAGATTTTAATCGCGACTATCTTTATACAGAAATTGACTTGGGAGATGATGCTTTAACCTCTATGAAGGTTATAGAGACCACTGATATTCGGAAGTGAGTAGGAATTCACGTTCGATCATAAAGCAGACGATACTTATATTTCCGCTGGGTGCCGTCGGGTGCAGCTGCTGTTTACGTTCATATCACAGCAAGCTGGGAACCAGCTGTCTTTGTTATGGCTGTTTCTCTGACTAGTTCTCAAAATGACCACCAGGTAGAATATGGGTCTTTTGAAATGATCCTCTTCTCACAGTTCGTGGTTTTACGGAGGCATATAATGACAGGAACTAAAGAGAAATATAAATATAAATATTTTCTTGTGATGAATAGGATTATGTTACTTTCTCACAATCACTCATTATTCATTTCTATATTCAAGTTCCTCATTATGATACAAGAGGGGAACATTGCATATTTTCTAGTTTTGGAATACATAGAAATAGCTGGTTTATTTTGTACGTTCTGAGGATGCCGGTATTTTCCTTTAAAAAAAACCCCTCTTCATCAAGTTATTTACAGATGAAGCATCAGAAATTCGGTTTCTATGATCCTCGGGGTACGCTCGGGAAACACTGAACGTGTGTTAATATTGTCACCCGGTGCCTGAACCACACGTTCAATTCTGTATACTACTTAGTAGGTCAGTGGTCTTTCTCCGCTGCACCATGGAGTTGTCCCCTTACCTTAAGTCCATATAAGGAATACAGTAGACCGAGTAGCCAATGACTGCATTCGCAGCAAACCCCGACCTTCACCCTGACCTCCTTACATAATATTTTCTAGCACATTGGGACGGCTCTGCAGTCGAGAGTTGACCTCGAATCTTAGCGGCCACAACCACCCTCTCGACATGAGGTTGGACTTCACCAGAGGAAAGCGTTCATTTACCGATACTACTCACCACTATCTTCGTATTTGTATCTTGTTTGACTGCTAAGAATCACCGATCATTTCGTTTTCAGATGGAATTAGTGTTGCATGTTCAACAGTTGTGTTGTGAACTGCCATGAGGCGCTGTGGGGTGGAAAGGAGAGAAGGGGGCTAGGCGGGGCAAGCGGGGACGAGGGGGAAGAGGGGGCTACAAGGAGGCAGGAGGAGGGGGTGAGGGGAGAGGGGGTTAAAGGTGGCACAAGGGGAGGGAAGGGGCTAGAGGGGGCCAGGGGGGGGGGGGTGAGGGGAGAGGGGGTTAACCCTTTCAAGACGGCTGCCTGCGGCCGAGGTACCCCCTAAAGGACGGGTGCTGATGGCACTTTATACCGCTAGGGGACGAGCACTTAGTCGTCAAAACCCATAATTTGAGTGTTTAATCACGTGATACAATATATAATCTTAAATATTTAATTGTTTCTGAACACAAATACTATTTATTATGTTAGACCTACATTCTGTGAAAATTTGATTAATATTGCTCCATTATTCCCTTGTTAAAAACCAATTTGTATATTTTTGAGAAACGATGCCTCAAGGCATCATTCGCCCTGGGCTGGATGATGCCTCAAGGCATCATTCGCCCTTAAAGGGTTGCAGGAGGGGAGGGAGGGGGCTAAATGGGCAGGAGGGGGAGGGGGGCTAAAAGGAGGCAGGAGGGAGGAGAGGGGATAGAGAAAGCAGTAGGAAGAGGGTCGGAGCAGCGGCATGGGTGGGTCACAGATGGGTGGTCAGAAATTGAATGGGGGAAAAAGGGTGGTTGTGATTTTTTTATCAGTATATATATATATAAGCCAAACGAATATAACATGTATACGACCAGCGTATATATTATATCGTGCACAGCGGCAAATACAGCCATTACGCTTCCGTATACAGGAAAAAAACAGTATTGTAATTCGCATACACTGGCGCAAAATATGGATGTATACATATATAAAACAGGTCAATATACACTGTATACGCGCTTTTACACAGTGGCGTATATATTAAATGAGTGGGGGTTTTCTCGCAGTGTTAGAGAGGGGAGAGGGATAGAAGGAGGTAAGAGGTGGGGAATGGGGGCTAGAGAGTGCAGGATGGGGTGAGAGGGATATAGAGGGCAGAAGGGGGAAGGGGGCTATAAGGTGGTAGGGGGGAACAGGGCTAAAAAGGGATGGTGCTAGAAAGGGGTTTGGGGACGGAGGGCTAGACGGGGAGGGGGCGAGTTGGGAGTGAAGCGTCCCCTGGTGGCCATGAAAGGTGTTAAAGGCGCAGTTCACAAACAAGGTCACGTGCTCAAACTGTCTTAGTCAGGCATGTAACTGACAGGCGTGGCGGTACGCGCAGGGGTTCTACACTGTCACCAGCCTCTCGTAGGACACAGTGTCCCTCAGGTCTGTCGCCAAGCCCACTCTCATACAGGAATTAATGTACCATTGGCATTTTAACATTTTGTATCCTAATCCCTTGCGAGCGAAAGCGTTTTTGTTTTTTTCGCAATTTGCTCTTCGGTAATAATGTTTCTTCTTTGGTTTGTCATTATGAATCTTTCAAAGGTCACCTTTTAGAAATAGTGTGTTTCCATTTAAAGTTATCTTTGTCTAGGTATTTATTCCTTAATGCATACTGTATAATGAATGAAAGCCAGTTAATTGCCATATAGGCAAAGCAAGCTCTAGATACGACTATAAAGGTTTACATATACACCTCAATCATAGACATAAAACATCATCCTAGTACATATGAAATATATATCTCTCCCATTAGCATGTTGAAGATAGTGCTATAATTCTTATTAGCAAAAGTAAAACATTTCAATAAACAAAAAGATTTGTTTCTAGGAATGATGATATAAAGCTGAAACTTTTTTTTCTTCTCACGCCTGGTATTTTTGTCCCATAGGCTTAACATTGGTAACTCGTTCTCCATGCCCCTATGTGTATTACAGTCTGTTCCCCATGTCTATATCCTGTGCAACATCCATTCTTTTAGTTAATACATGGGTGAGATACATTCAGAAAGCATTTTGGTCAAAGAAGTCATACTCCAACTTGTTTGAATCATGCCAAACAGCGGATAGACGTTCGTGACGAATAATAATGATAAGTAGAGCTAGATGAAGCGTGTCCTCATAAAGGATGCCATCCGTGTGGTCATTTGAGCGGCATACGCGCCAGCGTCCCGACCCTTAGCACCCTCAGCAGCAGCAGCAGCCTCCGACACACCTCCTGCGGGAGAGACACCCAGCTGAGCAAACACCCCACTGTGTGCTCAGCAGACAAAAGGCCGGCCTACTACAGCGTGGGGTCCCTATTGCCTCCTATACAGCATGTGAGAAGTGGTTTAGTTGTAAGGGAACTCTATGATATAGAGATCAATAAAACATGGGTCAGTATCAAGAGAAAACATAGTTAGTAAGCCTGTAACAATTGTCGTTTGAGGTCTTTTATCTGGTATAACTATGGCCGGATGCAGGAGGCAGAGGGCCTTAGTTATCGGACAAAAGGCTGAGAGCCAAATCACTACTGGTTCACTCACACAGTTTTCCTGTTATCATTTAATTGAGAAATAAAAACATGATATTCAGGCTCATTCATTTCATCACAGTGAGCCCAAATATTATCAATACTGCACCCCTAGTAGCAAGTAGTATTTCATCCCCTAGACCGTAGGTATATAATAAAACATCCGTTATAGCATGTAGGAAGTGGTTTAGTGAAACTCTATGATAGAGAGATCAATAAAACATGGGTCAGAATTATGTCCTAATGGATGAAGCAAGAAGTGTTTTAGTCGCAGGGGAACTCTATAGAGATCAATAGAACATGGGTCTGTATTATGTCCTATACGGTACAGCATGTGAGAAGTGGTTTCAGGGAACTCTATATTATAGAGATCAATGGGTCCATATTCAGAGAAAACTAAATTACTGAACCTGTAGTGATTGCCGTTTGAGGTCTTTTATCTGGTATAACTATTGCCTGATGGCGGAGGGGGAGGGCTGTAGTTATAGGACAAAAGGCTGAGAAATGAAACGCTACTGGTTCACTTTCTAAGCCTCTCTTTATCAAATGTCTGAGAATACCACGCCATTATATGTATTCACGAAATTGCTCCAGTATCCAGGAGAGACACAGAGAGGAACCAATCACAAGGAGACTTGCATCATGCACTGTCCTTCCGAAGGATTGAGGCCAGGAGCAGGAGAACACTACATGAACAACACTCATTTAACACGATGACTCTTCCAACCTAGTGATTGTCCTCCCACAAACTCTCATACCATTGTCCTTAGCTTTCTCACTGTCTACAGATATTATACTGCGCCAGGGCGCCTGTTTTGTAATTTAGGCTGGTACATGAAGACCCTTTTCTGTACCTTGTACAAAGGTTGTCGTTTAATGACATTTAGGTCTGTTCACTAAGACAGTATTAACGTTTCATAAGTTCTCCCATGAGTGTTGAATCAGATTTTATTTGGTCTTTTTAATTCACTCAAAAAGGAGTACAGCATGCAATCTGCCTTCTGGCAGGTTTTTATTGCAGTGTGGGTCTAATAAACTGTAGAAAAGTCTCTCATAATCCTCTCACAGGAGGAGTACTTTACATGACTCAGGTTCTCAAAAGTGAGGGGTGTGAAAGTAAGTAGTCGACAATACCTCACTGAGTATGAATCAGAATCGGATTGACGGGATGGGATGAGATGTACTGGAGAGTAACGTGACAGGTTCAGTCGTTAAACCAAGTTTTGCACTTTGCTCTTTTATACTTTTTTGTACAAATACATCGATTCACAGCTTTGAGCTTCAGGTGGTTCATTATTGCACAGTTGAGAACCTTTGAACATCGGATCTTTTTTCGGTAGGGACTAGTTCGTGGTCTTTCTAAACGAATTTGCCGTTTTTGCTGATATTGTGTTTTTCGATTATCCTCGTTGTTATGAATGGTGACACCCACCATGTAGCGTTTCATAAACATCATAAGTGAATACAGCCTCCTGGCCGCCAGTCATTCCATTCTGCACCTTTGATCGACTTCAGCCGTTGTTATTTCCCGGGTCATTGTTTTCGTGCATATACGCAACCCTCATCGTTCTGGGGTCTCTATGGCATACAGAAAACTATTTACATGTACTATCCTAGATTATTAAACGGGCCCCAGGTCTTGAGGCTCAGCCATACCACTTTGTCTTGCTTGTCTGTCATCCAGATCTCATAGATTCGTAATCACCATGATATGACCCTGGCTGTAAGGCATAAAAAACCCATCAGCCAAGATGGTAAATACTTGGGACAGCCCATGCCGTCACAGCCCCGTGTAGGCACGGTGTCGCCTAACAGGGGCTGACATGTGTAAACGTCCGCCGCACCCCCTGGTGGGGTGGTCAGCGCTCACTTCTGCCCCCATGTTGGTCTGGAGCACACAGAGCTTCATGGGCCAGTCACAGACGGCGTGCGCATGTGCATGGATCGGCCATTATGCTCCATGTCAGGGACCCGTTTTTTAGACGGGATAATCGTCGATAGCGACCGTTATGTACTTAACATACATCTGGCGATAGCTATCGAACCATTGGGGCCAGTAGTCGTTGTATTCATCTTGAAAACTGTCTTGAATCTAACTTACCTTCAATAAAATGCTTACCAATGAAAAAAAGGTGATTCACTATTAACCATTATCTCGTCTAAAAACAGGCCCCCGGTCCTGTCTCCCTTCCCCTCCCATTTGTGTAGAGGCCTATTTCCACAGGCCGACAAAATGATCGGTGATTTTTAGGAAGCAATTGTTCTGAATAAAGGGACAGTGGTGCGAGTGCTAAAAATCTCAACTTGCCTATTTCTGACAAAAATCATTTTCTTTCTAATCTTTTTTTTGCCGACCTCACAATTCCTGATTAAACCAAACCCTTGATATATTGATTGACGGCAATCTTCTCGAGAAGTTGTGCCACCATAAAACGCCAACAATTAAATCATTGATAAGTATAGACTTTTTATTATCTGCTTCCACTTGCCAATGTTTGACAAAAGTCATTTCAACAAATCCGTCGATGGTGGCCAATTTATTCTTCTGCGCCCAAAGGTCAGCAGGTTGACACAGGCTGAAAAGAGCATCGGGACCCCTCAAGGGTGAGAACGCTTAAAGGCCTCTCATACAGTTTACAGTGGCGCCACCTTGGTGTCTTTTTTTAATATTGACCTCCACTTTTTGAATTAAAAAATTTGATAAGGAATTACATATCTAAACTTACCTTAAGATAAACATACCACGCAGGCAAAGTTAGCATATGGGACAGCTCTATTATGTCATCAGTAGGACTTCCCGGCCGCAGAATCACAAGCGCTGTACGTCAGTGGTGTGTTAGGACCGGTCTAGAATAATCCATTATTCAGACAAGAGTCGATGGCGATGTATCGTTCTCTCTAATATGTCCGCATCGATCTCTCCTTTACAGATAATTGAAGCCTCAGATCAAAGCAAACACTCTGTGACCCGACGTGATAACGGGAAAATGACCAGGAAGTGTTACTGTCGGGGGTCTGTTGCTGAAGTCTGCTCGCGGCATATTTCCCCCGTTGTAGCAGGTCACTTTTGATGCCACTGAGAACTGTGTTTCTCATCCATATCTTTTAGACGTCAGATAATATTTTGAATTATCCAATCTTCACATTTTGTTATACATGTAGAGTCCACGCATATAGATCTAGTGTAAACTGTAAGATGCCATCCATAAAGTACGTACGCACCGAGGGGGGGTGGGTCAGAAATTTGGGAAAATCTGCGTATGCTCCCTCTTTGTTCTATTGCGTACAAGATTGGGAGAGGGGGTGGGGGGGGGGGTCCAAAATTTCAGAAATTCTGCGTACGTACTTTATGGATGGCCCCTAAACCGAATTTTAGGTGGATAATAAAATCCAATACCAACCTAAATCATGTCCAGCACTTGTGATTCGATAGACAGTATTGATCACTATATGATTGTGATATAAAGATCCAGAAGCTAAGCTAACCCTGAAGGGATTCCTTAACATGATATACCGACAATGAAGGAATCACTGACAAGGTCTGGATGTAGGTAACAGCTGGGTATTGATTGCAGTATTGTTTGATGTCCCCACATGTCTTCACAAACGACTCAATCTCTGCCACACAGATCCGGAGTCACGAAGCCATGTGTCATCTTGAGGATTAAGAGAAGACGTGGTGACTGAGTCCGTAGCGATGGCCGTTCGAGGTCTTTTCGTATCACATTAAATATGTCCAGATGCCGGAGGTGGAGGGACGTTTTTATGGTGCAAAGTCGGAGAATGCCACGCATACAGGCTCAGTAACTACGTCCCCTGGTGGGGTGGTCAGCGCTCACTTCTGCCCCCATGTTGGTCTGGAGCACACAGAGCTTCATGGGCCAGTCACAGACGGCGTGCGCATGTGCATGGATCGGCCATTATGCTCCATGTCAGGGACCCGTTTTTTAGACGGGATAATCGTCGATAACGATCGTTTTGCACGTTTTATTATTATCACATATCTAACATCGATGGGAAAACATAACTTTTTCACTTACTAGGACATGGATTCATAGCCGATTCAATACGTCACAGTGAGCCCGAACATTATTTGTACTGCACCCCTAAAAGCAGGTAGTATTTTATAGCCGATCGGCTCACTTTCACCGGTCGACTCCATGAATCCCGTTCATCACTAAAACGCCAGATCCACTAAGGCGAATTTCTTGCGAATTTCCGTTCGTACACGTTTGCCTGGTTCTCCCGGTCTGAAGAGGAAAATCCTTTTAATGGATCAGGCATTCGCTTGGCGTTTGCCTCGAATCTCATGGGAATTCTCATGAACGGGTTCATAATAATGAGAAAACATAATGAACTGGGCAGGTATTTTCGACACAAAGTTACACAGAACAGATTCCATCCTGCCACACTAGATATGTCTTCAAGTAATATCTGAGAAAAAATGTATCTCCCATTAAATTGTATTGTGCAGAGCGTAGAGCGTAGATGAATCAAATCTTATTGCACTGTTTTGTCATATCAGAATCCAGTTGTACGGCAAACATTCATCCCAACCATGCACCAGTCTCCGATTAGATGACTGTCCATGAATTGAACATCTGCATCCACCTATCTGATTAAAACATGGCGGTGAACCTTAGCGGGAAACGATTTTTAGAATAATAGACTGGTCTCTTGAACAGTCTAAATTTCAGATCTGAGTATATCAGCAAGGTCATAATAGGGCTATCCATAAAAGATCTATTTCAGTTCTAAATGTCAATGTTACATCTCTAATGGTGTTTTTGTTGTGATGTAACATCTCTGACATTGTGTAGAAACCTAAAAGTGCTGTGTGTCTTATTTTTCATGGAGAAACAAAAAGCCTCTAAGAACAGTGAAGGGGAGGCAGTCGCTTCCAAGTAAATAAAATCTGTAATATGAGCGGAGGACACCATGACCCAGCGTTTGGGAAACTTTGCCGATAGTTTCACTTAAGTTTACAAATGAATCTGCCTCCAAGCATTCATAACATGAGGAAACCTTAGACACAGTGTCAGGAAATAAATTCTACTGTATTCAACATTTACTGCGGGACTGGGTTCACACCATCCTGTGTTCTGTCATCATTCACTGCGGGACTGGATTCACACCATCCTGTGTCAACATTCACTGTGGGCCTGGGTTCACACCATCCTGTGTCAACATTCACTGTGGGCCTGGGTTCATACCATCCTGTGTTCTGTCATCATTCACTGCAGGTCTGGGTTCACACCATCCTGTGTCAACATTCACTGCGGGACTGGGTTCATACCATCCTGTGTCAACATTCACTGCGGGTCTGGGTTCACACCATCCTGTGTCAACATTTACTGCGGGACTGGGTTCATACCATCCTGTGTCAACATTCACTGCGGGACTGGGTTCATACCATCCGGTATCAACATTCACTGCAGGCCTGGGTTCACACCATCCTGTGTCAACATTCACTGCGGGACTGGGTTAACACCATCCTGTGTCAACATTCACTGCGGGACTGGGTTCACACCATCCTGTGTCAACATTAACTGCGGGACTGGATTCCCACCATCCTGTGTCAACATTCACTGCGGGACTGGTTTCACGCCATCCTGTGTTCTGTCAACATTCACTGCGGGACTTGGTTCACACCATCCTGTGTCAACACTCACTGCGGGACTGGGTTCACACCATCCTGTGTCAACATTCACTGCGGGACTGGGTTAACACCATCCTGTGTCAACATTCACTGCGGGACTGGGTTCACACCATCCTGTGTCAACATTCACTGCGGGACTGGGTTCATACCATCCTGTGTCAAATTCACTGCGGGACTGGGTTCATACCATCCTGTGTCAACATTCACTGCGGGACTGGGTTCACACCATCCTGTGTCAAATTCACTGCGGGACTGGGTTCATACCATCCTGTGTCAAATTCACTGCGGGACTGGGTTCATACCATCCTGTGTCAACATTCACTGCGGGACTGGGTTCACACCATCCTGTGTCAACATTTACTGCGGGACTGAGTTCACACCATCCTGTGTCAACATTCACTGCGGGCCTGCTCCTCACGTGACACACGTGTATTTGTGTGATTTATCTCAGTCACATGACCCCCCACTTGTCACGTGATGTCTGGGGGCTTACAGTGAGCGTGACGAGTAAAGTGACAGGCCTGTTAAAACATGGTTTGCTGTCAGGATTCCATTAGAGCAGTGGTGCTCGGCAGGCTACACCACCACACCCGGACACGTAGCCTGCCTTACACAACTCACGCCCACTCCATTTTATCTTGAAAACATTGTTGTGTATTTGTTATCTTTGAATTAACTAAGGATAACATACAATTGAATAAGAAACGTTGGATTGGTTTTGAATGAGTCAATATTGACCAAGAGCATTTAGTTCATGTGTATAGTCGACTACAAATAATATATCATTAAACATGACACTCAAAACAGGCGCTTTTTATCGTGTCTACGAAGGGGCCATGCACTACGTGTGCATGCAAACGTTTTAAACGATCTTGCATACATGTAGTATATCTAAGAATGGTATATATATATATATATATATATATATATATATATATATATATATATATATATATATATACAGTGAATACTCAACCTTGGACTCAAGTCAGTGATAGGGGTGCTCAAGTATCCCGCTTGCTGACCCCCCATTGGTTGGGTTGGATACGTAGTCGGGGAATCAGCAGTGGGTCCATTTCTCTCACCAAAATGCCCCTGCAAATGTTACCACATTTTGAATATAAATGGCGACATGCTAATGATGTAAACCACAAAAGATCTGGAGCACCGATTTCGTCTTCGGGTTGCTTTTTTGCAAACTGGATGCAGCACCCCTCCCCACCCCTGGTGACAATAGTAGGCTTAACATTGGGAACTGGTTTTTCAATGCCCCTACAAGTATTGCAGTCCGTTCCCCATGGCCTATATCCTTTGTGCCATCCATTCTCTCAGCGTCCACTGGGGTGAACTAAATACAGAAAACAACTCGTTTTGGTCAAAGTCATCGTTCTCCAACTGAATTGTATAATGTTGGTTTCTTCTTTAATCTAACTGATGCCTCCCCTCAGATTTGTCATATATACGGATTTATAGCATAACCTGATACATTAATGTACTTATATAAATGCTAATGTTTGGTGATACAGATATTGGCAAAATGCCCACCAATCTTCTCACACACTGATTAACCCGCTGGGTGATAATTTTGGGACTCTTTCCGTATACTCCTAGGAGAATTAAGATGTTTGTAATCCCCTCTGGTAGCGATAACGAAGCTCGATACATTTTCAATGACAGCTTCATATCATATGTTATCTCACCTTGGTACAAATGTAGTCATAGAAATAACGTTAGAAAAAATACTCAACGATCACCCCAGTGATGTGACAATACTACGCCACGGTCGTGGCGGAGTGAATATGAGATTTATATAGAACTGCATCGAGAATCGTATAAATAGACAATACTCCACGAGTTTGGCTTGGCCGCAATCGTCATCGAGGCGAAGACTTATACATTTTTTTTTTATTATTATATACCTGTGCCAGTATGTTACACAAATACCAACCTCTGCTAGGGTATTGGTATTAAATATATACCGCCACAGTATGGTGGTATAAAATGATTTACCACCCTACTTTGAATACAAATTCTGATTGGCTGAAAAAAAATTGCACTGACCTACTTAGGAAGTGCGGGCAGTGACTTACACAAGGATCACAGGAGTTGAAGGGAAAAAAAGAGTAAAAAATGTGCTTGGAGCATATTCTGTGCTTGACTTTCACTAAGATGTCAAGAGATATACCAGCACACTTTGAATCCAGCTCGGACGTTGTCATATTTCCTTATGTAATTATAACTTATATTTGAAGGTATATAATAAAATAAAAATGTATTACCTTACTGGTACATACTCACATACATTGTTTCTTTTGATAAAAATATTCCACTCACTCTGCGAGCTCGTGGAATATTTTTATCGAAAGAAACGTGGTATGTGAGTATGTACCAGTAAGGTATATACATTTTATCTTATTATCACACCCCTTGTACAAGTTTGGCCATAGGAATAACATTAGAGAAAAATTCTCAAGAATCACCCCTGTAAAGTGAAAATACTATACCATGGTCGAAGCCAAGTGAACGTGAGATAAAGTCATATACGTTTGACCATATGGATATTTAGATGTTCCTAACTGGATTTGTGAAGTAATTTTGAATCATTTTGATATCATGATGTTATTTAATGTCATTGAAAGGGGTGAGATAAATCCAGAACACACTCACATTGAATAAATACACAATACTGTACTCGTTTGGATGCACAGTAACTATTGCAGCCCATCCAAACTCGTGGAGCATTGTGTATTTATATGATTCTCGATGCAGTTCTATATAAATACTGGAACCAGGGAGATTGGGACCGTAGAGTGAAAAATCAATACAAACGGAGGTCTTCAACAAAGAATAAACTACACAGATAATAGGGCTCACTTAAAGGAATACGATTATGAAAGGAAAGTTTAACCGCATTGTCTTGGTTTTTTATAAACTCCTGAATGCTCATTAATCATTTGAAAGAGCTCAGAATTCACGATTAATCCTTGTTATTGTCAGACGAATGAAGAAGTGTCAAAGTAACCCGCTTTGGATTCATTTTTGATTCGTATTTCATAAGAAAACAAACACGTACGAGTTAAGTTGAGCCTAACAACAGACTCCCAATAAATAGAGAGGTGCCTAAAGAACGGCAAGATTGCGAAAGCATATCCGCGATCACCCGATCTAAAAAGAAATCTTGATAGTTCGTAATCACTTATTATTACAATTTGTAAACATGGTTGCGCTAGATCCTATATGTTTTCTATACATGTTATGAACAAATTTGATCTGAAACACGAAAACTGGCTGTGCATTGAAACCAGCAAACAGTATGTTGTGCATTTGAGCAGGATGAATAAAAGAAAGGAAAAACAATCTTAGATTGATGGTTAGTTTGAAATAGAATATTACATTTGGAAGATATTGCATGAAAAAAACAAATCTTTGTGGTGATGAGTATACGATCAATGTGGCATCGTTACAGCCAGCAGTAATAAATCAGAAGCGTTGCTTCGTGTATGTCTTTGTGACATTCAAACCGGAATGTTAAAACCCGATCTAGGAACTGCCACCTTGTTAGCTCTATGTAATATGATACTACAAGACATTTCTTACTTGGAGTATCTATATCATTATCAGACAGAGTTCTGACATAAGAATCAAAGGAGTATCGCGACAAAGCGTAGTGTCTGTCGGTCACCTCGTGATAACCGATGAATGTTGGCAAAGAAGCGTAGTGTCGAGATAACTGCTAAAAGACTCGTCAATTCTGTACAATGTTTCAAAGTGTTTAGTGTTAGGCCCGGCGTCCACTCAGCTCCCGATACCCTACGATACACCTTACGATGCATGTATCGGGCGTACCATCAATCGGATTAAAACTTACTTCCACCGCGATATCGATTTTGTGTCTGGAGATGCATCATACGAGTAAATACACAATATTGACTGGTTTCAGAAACAAGCGGCCTTATGCCAGGATAATGCGCAGAGACAACTCCGAGGAGCATACGGCCGCTTGTATCTGAAACCAGTCCATGTTGGCATTTATTATCCACCTTTTCCTGATAAGTGGCGTACTGATATTAGTTAATTTAGGTACGCGCTATTTATATATGCACTATTATTCCATATGCGCCGGCTTTTGCAACCCGGAGTATACATCATATCTGTATGCTCCGGATATGTCCATACACACTCCCTATGCCTTCTCTATGGACACTTTGTATGAGGTGGATAGTAAAGTAGTGTGTGGGCAGCTACGTGGACGCCGGACCTAAGGGTTAAAGGACTGATTAATTGTGTATGTGTGACATCTCTACCGAGACGGTATGTTCTTTGTCCGTGACAGTCAGGCTGGGCCCAGTTCATACATGATGCACAGCCTCCTCTATGTTGTATATGTAATCTCCACTAATTACCTTCTTGTCTGACAGTTCTGCCTCACCAGAGACACTCGGGCTGAGTCGGCCAGCAGAAAACATCACTCTCCTCCCAGATCTTACGCGGCACATACGCTTACTAATCTCTGCCTCAACCCAAGGCTGGTTCCCCGGGTATCCACTAAGGACAGGGGGAACCAGCTAACATTTCAGATTCAAAACAAAGCAACTGTAAAAAACTATGAAACTCAAACAACTCATATATTATGAGCTTAACAGACGATCCAACTGGTTCTTTTTCAGCTCTAAACCACATTATATAATATGTATACACAGATGATTAGACTGCCCCTTCGAATGAGCACATGTGTTATAATGACAAACAAAACACATGAGGTTTTTTCTAATGTAATCCCTAGACTATGTCTGGTTTGACAGAAACTTTAGAAATTAGGATATATGAAAAACTGGCGGATGGGACAGATCTTGTCCCAAACAGGCAGGTCGGTGCAGAACGGCTGCAGGAAGTAGAGAACACGATATCTGCTAGGAAAGTGAGGAAACAGGCCCCCACTGAGCACTGACCGACATTCTCTTGTATCTTTACCAGGGACCTGTTTCAGTAGTTTCGTGACATGTCTAGATGGCGTCTGTGACACCGTACGGAAAGATCACAAGATTGCATTTGATGACACACGGAGTTTCACTCACTTCGCGTAGGAATTAAGCAATGACACTTTAACATGAGTAGGGGATACATATAATCTATAATCGTTCCAAATATGAAGAAGATTAGCTACTTCGATCTTCAGATATTTGCTAGTCTTTTTCCGCTGTTGCTTGCACTGTTGGTGCCACTGTTGATGTCTGTCGAGGCCTAATGTCACGAGACTACTGAAACAGGTCCCTGTGCTCTACATATTGACCTGTTTACAATGGCCGATTATTCCTCGCTGATCCTTAGTTCATTTGATGATACTGGGAGTAGGGGTGAGGGGAGTCCAATATTTTGGAAATTCTGTCGACATTCTTTATGGACGGCCCCTGAACGGAAATGACCCTGCAATGATGATGGTCATTGACTTTTTGACCGAAGAGTACGCAATTATGCCACCACTTGCCATCCTATGGTCAACAAACGACACAATCAAAACGCTGATGTCATTGGTGAAGAATAATGGGTGGGAGTCAGAAAAACGCTGTTCTTCAAAGAGAATTCTGGTAGTCGCCAACCACCCTTTGACAAATTCATTCAGTCATCGATTTAAGCCCGGCATCAGCTGAGCCCCAAAGCGGTTATGATAGACCTTAGGATGTAACTAAAAACGGATTATGATACACACTAATGTACCTACTCTAGACTTTTGTCTAAGATAAAGAGGTACCCGCTTGTCTATTATTTGTCACATTATGTTGTATAGGTGTTAAATGCCTATCGTAGTATGCGGACGCTGGGCCTAATTCAACCTCGTTTAATTCGTAGTTTGCCTTAAGGCATCAGCCGACTGAATATTTATTTTGAAAGTTGAATTAGGCTTTAACAAAGAATTGATCTATTGACCTATTATTGATCGATTACAAATTTACACAAAATGAGGTCTAAAAATCATATCTTAGATTTCTAAACAAGAGAAATAAAAATATTAACAATGACGTCTCAAATCATGTGATGAACCTTCGTATTCTGAGTTCAGATGTCAATGGCCCCCGTACCCTGGATGTGTACACAGACACAATTAGCCGTCCGTAGGTGCCCAGCACTGCCGCTGGTATAGCTGCCCTTAAAGGGTTCAAATTGAATTTCTGATTCAACAGGACCGATTCACCTTGGTGATAATTTCGTCGTCTCCCTGACATTCATACGCTGTATTTTTGGAGAATTAGATAATTCACATTGCATTGCTGTGTAGAATTTAAAAGGTTGAGGATCAATGAGCCATTTTCTTTTTCAAGCCATTGTGCAGTGCATTAGTTTTATCGCGGATCTCAGAGGGGTGACTTCCTGGGTAAATGGCATGCATACTTCACCAGTCACGTTCTCTGACTTGTGTTTCACGTAGTAATGCCGACCTTAAACACTGCCGCTATCATTTGTGTATGCTGCAGGATTCGGAATAACACGTGCGACATGAGAGAGGGATAGTGCCTTTGCCACCCACATGATAACCCACAGTGTCCATAGTAAACATATAAGGCACAGAGCGATTGCTAGTTCCAACATCAACCGCCAGGAAGTAGTAGGACAGCATCACTGTAGTTGTGGGACAACAACTATTCTCGTTATTATCTATAGATAATCGTGAGATGTGACCAAAACCCTTTTATGGCAAACCAAAAAAAAACAACTTAGAAATAAGATTCATTGAAAACTGGACACATAACCTAGTGTATTGCTTAGCGTTGGGGGCAAGATGGCCGCCCCATAACACAATAGATGTGTGCTCTATAGGAATTGTGCATGGTCGTACCCGGAACATACAGATAGCTTCATACAGAACACAGTGATAGTTAGTCCTGGCGTCCACTGACCTCCTAATGGCTCATGATAGGCCTTGTGATGTATCTAAAAACCGATTACAATGAACCCGGATGTTCCTATAGTCTAGACGTTTGTGTAAGATAATATATGTTCCCAATTGCCTATGATTTCAGACATTATGCATTGTAGTGCATCGGGAGGTCTTTAATTAAAGTTAGTACGGATTTACATCTCTTCATTCGTTTCTTCATCAATTTGATTTATCATTTTATGTGTTTCCTTTCAAGAATAATCCCATCAACACAACATGTTAATAGCTTTCTGTATGATTTCGGAGTCAGATAATGTACGGCGAGGTTCTTATTAATGAAGGTGGACCTCCATATACGTATTGTCTTTGATGTTTCTCCCCTTATTATAATCGTCTTTTCCTCTTTTTGATAGTTTTTCCCACCTTCATCTTCCCGTGTGATCTTTTGCCTTGCAATCCGTATCACTCCTATATCCCATTTCACTTCAGATGCCGGTCGCTGTCTTTTTTTTTCTAATGTAGACTTCCTTCCCCTGCCCGTCATATTGTCTTTCACTCCATCCTTTTTTTGAGTTTCTTATCTGTAAGAGATTCAATATCCAGACTCTATGATTTCTCTGTGAATAGATTTATTATTTACGATAATAGAGTCCGAGTCTGCACCATCCGTCTTCCCATCTCTGCCACCTCTACTGCTGGGATATATTTGATACTATATCCCTTTCTCATGTCCCTGGAAAGTTTCCTACTCTGCTAATCTCTTTGTCACATCACCTCACACCAAGAGCTTGCACTTAGATAACTTGAGAAACCCAAACTTAGATAACACAGATTAAGAAAGAAATTGATGAGTGTTTGGGCCGTGTCCCTGTTCACCATCAAGCTAGAGGCATGCAGTAAAATGAACGAGGTACTAACCGAGTGAAGATTCTGAAGCGCTCCAAATGAGATGGTGAACGGGGACTCTGACCAAACGCAAATATGTTTCTGATATTATCTTAGCCTGGAAATATTCATTGGTATATCGCCCAATGAATACAATTTACCGTACTCACAAGCCTGTTGAGAACTAGTTCCTAATATTAAGCTTAAGGCCGTTTATACCAGGCTAAGATAATGAATAGTTTCCTAATGAGACACGTCCAATGATCTTTAAACGCATAACCTACAATTGCGGTCGTTCCCTCTGGTGTATATAAATTTATACTGATGTTAATCCATTTAAATTGGTACTATGGGCTGTATTCTGATACCACATGAGTATAATTTATTTTCTTCCTAGTTTCACCTAAAATAGCCAATCATACATGCCTGATTGATATATACTCTTATAGTTTTATCATAACCTCCGATTTTTTAATTAGTCATATGTTCTTGAACATTCTGAGATTAATATATTCAAATATTCAGGAAAAGGACATGGGTTTAGATTTTCTTGGAACATTGTCCGATAATCATAACAAAAAAATAATAGAAATGGGGATACAAATTCACATTGATATTGTATTAAAAAAGGGGCACAAGTATACGCTAACCCTTTTTATCTCACCCCTGGTATTTTTTTCTCCAAAGATCTAACATTGGGAACTCGTATCTTACGCCCATAAGATATTTAGAAAAAGTATCCAATGGGGGATTATGTCACAAATGATAGCCCACTAGTCAATGTTTAGGGTGAGATAAATCCAGAAACCCATTTAAGTTTAGTGTCAGAGCTCGATCCCCTCTCTTTTGAATCACGTAATTCACGCGGCTTCGCCTTGTGAATTACTAGGTGATTCAAATTCGATGGGATACGAGCTCAGACCCTAAACTCTCATAGGTTTCCTCTATAGTATCGCGGCAAACATCAGCACACATCTTCGGTTCTCACTCGAACCTCAACAATACGGTGTCTCCTGTACACCTTAGTTAATATATCATGAGCTGTTAACAAACATTGCACGACCTAGCGCCCATCTTCAGACTGTGGCTGAACTACTTTGCCACTACTATATACCTTAACCACGCCCTAGAAGGACAACCCCCAACACCTGCCACACCACGCCCGGTCATAAATCTCACACCTTTAACACCTGCAGTGGAGACGTGGGGAGGGGGAGTGTGGGTGGAGTGAGTGATGGGGAGGGGGAGGGTGTGGGTGGAGTGAGTGATGGGGAGGGGGAGGGTGTGTGGGTGGAGTGAGTGATGGGGAGGGGGAGGGTGTGTGGGTGGTGTGAGTGATGGGGAGGGGGAGTGTGGGTGGAGTGAGTGATGGGGAGGGGGAGGGTGTGTGGGTGGTGTGAGTGGTGGGGAGGGGGAGGGTGTTAGCGTGAGGAGATCACCCGACGTAGACAGGCACCAGGGACTTGTCCGAGCCACGCCTACATGTGTTGTACTACGAAAACTAACGAATACACGTCCTTCCCACACGAGTGCGAGCGAGGTATCCTGAGCATGTCATTTGTCTTTGTCCTTATCTCACCCCTTGTATTTTTTCTCCACAGACTTAACATCGGGGATTATGTCACAGAACTGTAATAATGGCTCCTTTAAGAAATATCTGATTTTCTAATACAGTGATTGTCTGTAACATTGTCTTATCAAATGGAGAATAACTTATATCTGTCACCCTCATCTATTTGCCTTAATTGTGATTACTGTATCCAGACATGAAAAATATCCCTGTAATTGGAGGTATTGTAACGCGGCATCACACGATGTCAACATAACCTTCATGTGTGGACGACTCATGTGCTAATAGTTTGACTCAATGATCAAAATAGTTCCCCACCACGAGATTTCTAGATAAGATTGCAGTATTCATAGAGCCCCTATTCAGGTTTCCTGGGTCATTACTGAATGGAGTTAGCACATAGATGTTCTGGGTCCTACAGGCTTGTGACGCAGGCGACATAAGGGTAAGTGGGTGTCCATCATCCATGTCCACTCTATGTCAATATCCTCCAGAGTGTTCTTGTTGACCACCACTACTTATTGGAAATGTCAACGATGTAGGCAGGAACCTGTGTAAATCAGGTAAGGCTTTCTCAGGAAAAATATAAGATCATTTTCCAGTGAAAGTTGTACATTGATACATGATGGAATCTGGTATCATCTCATCCCTGGTATTTTTCCCATAAATTCACATGGGGAACTCGTACTCAATGCTCATGGAGTATTGCAATAGAATACTCACTGTATGGTGATTTCACAGATAGCCTTATAGAGCCACTGAAATGGCTGATTGTTTTTGTTTTGTAATCTAATTCATTCGGGTTTCCCTAGTGAGATTACTCCACAGCCAATGCTCGTGGCTTATTTTCAGCAGCTATGGATCGATGCGGTTCCTCCCGTATATCTAGAAGTGGAAGTATCTAAACTTCATACACTGAGACTGTAGTCATCATCACGTCGTCAATCTGGAATATTCTTCACCCGGAATTCGTTTCCTTATTAGGTATTGATAAAAATGGCGATTTGCTTACTTCTTATCGACAGGGGAAGCCTCGTCCGACCTTATCGAGTAATCCCAACTCGTAGGTTTACTTCAAACCTATTGCGACCTAAGCTACGATTTGATTGGTCTAGCTTTCTTCATGTGATTCCTGGTCAACGGCAGAACCACCCTTGATAACACAACAACTACCCTGTGTATGAAACAACCCATAGCAGCGGTGTGTAACTAAAACGAGATGTACACATAGATAACTGAGCCTGGGGCACTTCACACCTTTACACCAGTATCAGACAATTCTCCTTCGGTACAAATCTTCATGGCTGGCAATGTGTTTCTAACAGCCTCAAGGAAAAATGATGAATTTGATTCACATGGAAGGACACACCTGGTTCATAGTCTCAGACATAGTCCCAGTGAACACTCACGCTGAGACTCAAGTACCCTTGAGATGAGGGATATGATAAACATGTGATCCTACTAGCTGGACTCATATTGGCTGCGATAGATACCTAGTCTGCGACTCAGCAATGACTCCAATTCTCTCACCAAAATACTCCTGTAGATTTTAAATGCATCTAAAGTCAATGGGATTCTGTACCTGGTTAAGGGTAATTACCAACAGAAAGTTAGGTAATTACAGGGGAAAAAACTTGTCTCAGGGAAATGGAACCCTACAATTCAGTCCAGGAGATTGTCTTCGAGCACAGAATCTCAGCTGAATTTGTCTCAGACAAACAAGGTAGATGAATCACATCACGTGAGTTCCACTTTAGGAGTATTCAGCCAGAGGTATATAATAGGAAGCCGACTAGAGCCATATAGCGTATCAAATCAGTCGGAAAAAGCTGACGTTGTCTAGCCTTTGGTACAGCTAGACGAGTCTGTAGACAGATAGCTTCAAGTAACACCTATTACAAAGGTAAAGCTTTCAATTAAAGCAATTTGAGATAATTGTGTGTAATTAATTGATTATGTTCGTGATTACGTAGTGTAGAGCGTAGCCAGACAGTAAATGGGGAGACGAGAGGGGCTGTCTTCTCTACCTCCTTTTAAGGAGATCATCCCCAGTTCTTAATGACTCAATTAAGAGCCACTTTGAGCTAATGACGTTATATACTCCCCGCGTGTGGCTGTGTAGGAGCGGTGGCTATACATCATACATCCGACTGCTCGTCTATTCTTCCTAATTATCAAACGCGTTTGCATTCTATTAGAATTGCAATATTCACTCATATATAATATCGAAATAAAAAATATCATATTTATATGAATTAATAATCCAATCAAATGTTATATATTATTTACTGCAGAGCAGAGAAATTATGTTAGCTTGTTTCGTCACAAGGTTGGATCCGAGGGTGCCATGGTTAGAAATGCCGTCACCAGTGTTTACTTGGAGACCAACTCCAATCAAACGGTCATTCTGCCTATTAAACTACTCCAGTGGAGACGTTTTCAAATCATACCTTTTTCAAGAATCTCAATGTGTCATTCCCACCTAATGGGACTTAGCCAAAGTCTATGTATACTTCATTGTGGCAAGTTTATGGGTTTTCAATCCCTCTGTTTATTATCATTCATTAAAGCCTGTTCATATTATATTTACCGCCGAACCTTGTTCTCGTCCTCTATACTTCTTTTATATCTACACTCTTTATTATCAATGTTAGTACTTGTATGGATTATAATATCATGTATACAGTAAAATCCGATCGACTACTCTTTTTTAGGGATGAATATTATCTTTTGCATTATCAAATCTTCTATCACATGAAGTACTAGTTTCAAGATTGACTATTTAAAGAAAACTGGAATTATATTTCTGTTTCATTACAGAGTAAGACATTGTGTCTATTATCATGAGATATTGTCTTCGTATGGTTTGCTTCTCTAAATATACATATTGTTATGATTCTTAATAATAGCTAGACAAAGGTTCCAAAATAGTGTCTATTCATAAAAACGAATATGAATCAATTGCCAAAACAAAACGTTATTGATGGATGAGTACACATATAGAACTCCTAGAATGAATAGAGAGAAAAAATTGTCTTCATTTGATGCGCATTTTTTCTAATGTAAAAATGTTTGAGACTCCTGTATAAGTATGGCAACGGTATTCACCATTGTGAGACCTTGATTTGGATGCATGTGCAGCATAACGTTACGTCATGTTCTCCCAGGGAACACTTTCCCTTGTTTACGGCACAGCAGCCAATCAGATCTTTGTTTACTTGCCATGTCTGGGCATCAGTACGTGGCATTATGAGGCTAAATCTCATTGGTTCTCTACACGAAGCAGCACCGACAAACTTTGAAATGAGGCAAAGTCCATCTAGAATGCAGTTATTACGGAATTGAGGCTTGATTAAACGAGGACAACATTCTAATAACAAGAGCAATATTATAGGTTGGGCAATTCTAGCAGTAACCTTATAAAATAATGCGATAACATGAACTACTACACTATATCAAAATGATTAACTCCTATTTCTGATGAATGTTTCAATTAACCAAACCCTTTTTTGTAGCAACCATTGTTGGTTATTACTGAAAGGATTTGTCAGCTTATTCTTATATATTCTCTGATTCATTCTCTGGACAAATAGTATTTCAAATCTTTTGATGCACTCCTAATACAAGACGTGCTCTTTTAGTATTAGATTCAAAGTGTGAAAAGTGTAGTAGTTCATATAGTGTTCATACCTTTAGGATTTGAACCCAAATTTAATTTATCAAAAGATCCTTTGAGAAAACTAAATCACACACTATGATTAGTTGGAGTCAGGCTACTTTGCGCCTAGTGTGTATCACTTTCACGAATTACATCTTTTGCAGGCAGCTTTAGGTCGCAATGAGATTAACTTTTGATAATCGAAGTAATAGAATCAAGTTTACTAAGATGATTATTTCTTAGCATACAGATGAATTAATATGAAATTAACTTTTCCCAAATCAGAAAGATAACACTCACATAATTTTCTACCGAGGGAATAAAACAATTTCCTTACCAACTTACTCATCCGTGGATTCCGTGATTCTTTCCCCTTTGCTGCTCATGGTATAAGATCCCGGCTCTCTGTGAATGAGGAGCAGTTTCTGAGCAGCTCTCGGGTCGAGCAGGGCCGGCTCTGAGCGGCTCAGGCGGGGCTTAACTCGCGCGTTCCCCGTCAGTGTGCCGCGCTCCTCCCGGTCTCAGTCACAGGTAGCGGAGTGAGCGCCCGCTAAGACCGCAACCCGAAGGATGCAGCCTTACTGCCTCCACACGCTACTGCTGCTACTTCTTTAAGGTAGTAGGCATTCCTAGGAGTTGCTCTCACTCACGTATGAGTTGGAGTGAGCTTTGGGTTATATCCACGCCGTCGAAGTTGAAGTAGGTACAGTGTAGTTTATTTCCTAGTACTCTCTTAAAGATCTGTATTGTAAAGATCTTGAGAGTAATCAGTCTTGATTTGGTGCCATGCATACATCCGATACTGCCGTGCCCAATACGCTACTTGGGATATTGTTTGTAATAGGAGTGTTGCATTTCATAGAGTCCTCTCGTATGGAAGCACCACATTGGAGGATATCACTATTCGCAGTTTCCATGTGGGTCTATAGCGACACCGAACAAAGCACTCGGGATATATTGCTCTTTCTGCGAATTGGTCCAACAATAGGTGCGCACATTTCAACTTCAGGATGTGTTAGGTGAAAAACATCCCAGAAAGGGAGCATCCGTTAAAAGGAGTCGAAAGTAACTAATAACTAGCCAAGCAATTAGCAGAAAGTCGCGGCAGGCTGTTAGCGTTATAGAAAAGAGCTCTCACAATACGTAGACCTAGCAGGAAAAAATTCCTGTTAAATGCTGGGAAAACCGTCTTAGCATGAAAACGCCTTCCCGCGAATAGCTGGCCGGGTAAGCAGTCCCTGCAGCGAGAGATCCTCGGCATGAATATCCCCCGCGATAAACACTCTCCTCCCACTCTCTCCTCAGGCTTGAGGCACAGACTCTGCTTGGTGAATATCAATTGGTCCCAATTGCTCAGAGCTATACGTATCCATACGCGGCAAGGTGGCGGAGGAATACAACGGAAGCCCCCGTTCTCCGGTGGATTTCACACAGTGAGGAACAGGGCCCCAGCGGAGTGAGCAATTCGCATCTGCTCGCTTGTGGCGCTCGCGGGGGTTGGTCACTGTATAATACATACAATCCGTGCACCGCAGTCGACCACCACCACCACCACCGCTACTATCACCACCACCACCACACCCCCAGCAGTATCCGTTAGAACCCACACTGTCGCGCTCGGGCCCGTAATTGAAATTGCGAAGCTATTTGCTCATCATTCACTCTCCATGCAGGGACTCAGTGTGGGAGCTGTGTAGGGGGAGTGGGCGACTCGGACGGGCGAGTGTCGAGTGAGTTTCATTATTGGATTGCAGCGTGGACTCTTTGTAGCGCATGCGCACTCCGATAATCCAATCAGGACTGAGTCCTATCTGACTGTCATAGTCTGACTGCCGATGAGCGAACCCGAGCATCTCCGAGCATCTCCGAGCAGCTCCGAGCAGCTCCGAGGCTGCCCGACTCCCCCCGGGCCCGCTCCCGTATGCGGACGCCGAGCCCCGCGCGTCCCGCGGGCTACGTCACTTCCTGCTGGTGCACTCCTCTGCGCATGCGCCAGTGGCTGGTAGCCGGCGCGTTGCCACTTACACCCGGTGATTCGCCGGGAACGGGCGGGTATGGTCTGGTGAGTGATGTGTGAGGGGTGTGAGAGGGTGTGTGTGAGAGGGGGTGTAGTGTGTGTAGGTGAGTGAGAGGGAGTATAGTGTGTGTGTGTAAAGAGGGGTGTGAGAGGGTGTGTGATGTGTGTGAGAGGGGTGTGCGTGGGGGTGTGGTTTTTGTAGGTGTGAAAAGGGTGTGAGAGGGGTGTGAGATGTTGTGTGTGAGAGGGTGCGTACGAGAGGGGTGTGAGAGGGGTGTGATAGGGGTGTGATAGGGGTGTTCAGGGTGTCGGGGTGTCTGGGAGTGGGGTGTGGGAGGTGTGTCTTGGTGTGTCGGAGTGTGGGAGGCTGTCGTGGTGGCTCCGGCCGGTGCTGGAGGGCTGTGTCCTACAGTGGATATCTGGCTAGATCCCACCCCGGAGATTACCCATCATTACCAGGTTAATCCGGACTCCGGGACTAATCCGCTTACCCCGTTACCCGTGCAAACAGGTGGCGCTGCCCACTGATGCGTGACGCCTGTATCTGTGAACTGCCTCCTTGTTCACCCACACGTGGTGCTCAATGGTGCACGACGCTATACCCTGTAATCTGATACCACAGTGTGCTCTGGTGTGCCTAGGATGTTGTCAGTCGGTAAATCAGTGCTAATAACACCCAAACTGGAGCCGCAGACGAATGTCACACCTTAAAACCAGGTGTCACGTCAAGTGTTAGTCCAGTGATTGTTATAAAACCGGTAGAGCTGTAGGAGGTCGAATAGTTATTGTGCAGTAAACAGAGACCGCTTCTCTGTTGGTATTCGTTTCTAGATAAATTCCACGCGGTTTAAACACCTTAACTTTATAACACAGTCAGTCAATGTTACATATTTCAGTAATTCTTCACTTCAAATAAACCACCGAATATAACTATTCATCAGAATTATAATCTACAGAATTCACCGACCCATAACGCAGTGCAGAAGTCATGGAAATACTTCGAGGAAACGTAATTGACGCGCCTGTCGTGATGGCCATTCGAGGTATTCTGCCCCGTAGGTTACGGCGTAACTAGGGAGTAGTGAAGTAGGGTAGGTTGAGGATCAGTGACGCCCGCTGGGGAGCCATCCCATGTGCCTCCCTCACAGAGTCTTCACACCTCACCTCACACACGACCAACCAGCCATGAGCTACTCGCGGGAGGAGCTGGTGCCCCGCCCGCCCCGCGGTAAACGAGTCAGTGCCGGGCGTTTCCGCTGGGTACCGGATGGGAGGTCTTGGTTTAAAAGTCGTCTGCGGTCGTAAGTCTCATGCGAGGAAGGTGGTGGTTCCTGAAACGCTCGCCCCGGGCTACTCTGAGAGCGGCGAGGCTTCTGGTGGTGTTGGGAATATTCCTCGCGCAGCCTACACCGATATTACAAGAGATATTTCAGATCATTTGTATTTTTTCTAGATGAAAAGGATTTCAATATCACTTGTATATCTATTTCATAATTCCTACAAAGTTACCTAAGCAAGGTTACCTTAATTCGGATGATGTTTTATAAACTTTATATTATCTTGTATTTCCTTAAGATTCAAATTGGTTTGGGAAATTATTGTTCAAATATTAACCGAACATACAAACTATATTTTAGAAGTACAGTTTTTTTAATGGATATTAATAGATTCAGCGACGGATTAGATAAGTGAATTTCGATGACGAGAAGCTCGGTCTAGACGTCAGACTGGGAGAGGCCTCGAAGCCTCTGGGAGCAGTTCCTGCCGTAGATCTATTACACCACAGCGCTCCTACATCTCCTAGTCATGATAGCTATCTAAAAACGTACACCGACGGGCCTCCGGGGATGTCCCCTCCTAGATCTAGCACACCATGCACTGGTGGCAGGATTAAAACTATGATCGGTCACAGCATGGTGCTACACCGACCCGAATCAGATATGCGCATCATAGTCTGCGCTATACTTGGTCAGTTCATCATATATAAAGTGTACCGATTTGTTAGCTGTTCCTCATAGACTCCTGCTGTTGTATTGCTGGTCGGTACATCTAATGTATAGTAAATTGAGATATTCTTTCTTCTAGTCATGGGCTATTGTTTTGGTGGTCAGTACATATGATGCATATCAATTTACGAGATTCCTCTCTGGATAGTATATTCTTATACTGCTGGTCAGAACATAGAACCTGTATCAGTTGAAGAGTGATTTATTTAGATCCTATGCTGCTGTATTTTTGTTCAGTACATATAACTTATACAAATTTGAGGACTCTTCCTTGGATCCTAGGCTGTTGTATTGTTGGTCAGTACATATAACCTTTATCACTTTCAGAACTCTTTCCTTGGATCCAAGGTTGTTGTATTGTTGGTAAATACATATAATCTATATCCATTTGAGAACTCCTTCCTTGGATTCTAGGTTGTTATTTCATTTGGCCAGTACATATAATCTATGTTGCGTAATACTGTGGTACTGTCTATCAGTACATTAACCGCGCAACAATTATGAAGCTGCTGATTCAGATCCCTTGCTGTGGCCCTGTTGTTCAATACATCAGGTATGCACTGATTTGGGAGCTGTTTCCTGGCTTCCCCGAGCTGCTCACAGTCTATATTTAGCGTGGAGCAGATCGGAGGCGGTGTCTGGGGACCGGACTAATTGACACGAGCTCCAACTCACAGTACAGTCTCCCTGACGAGGTGCGCGGAGCTGAGAGGCCGGCACAACACTGGGCGTTTGTCTCAAACCTCAGCGTGCCACCGAAACCGCCACTAGCGCCTCTACCGAGCGCCGACCGCACTGTTCCCCCCCACTCCCGTCTTGGAGTGAGATCAGAGAGAGGCCAATGCGCCTGCGTCAACACCGGAAGACCAGCAACTAGCGCCTGCTACTGTCTGTCCTACCAACGACTCAATATGACTCGGTCTATAGTTGTCAGCGCTGGTAGGGGGTGGGGGCACTGCAGGTGTTGCATGATGATGGGTTGCAGGGGCGTGGCTGTGGGCTTGGCTTTAGAATGTGAGAATATATGTGGGTTTGGAGACTTGAGTATGGCCGTGACTGGCACTCAGCGTACAACCATTGACCAGTGTCACCTCCGGGCGATGAGGGCCACTAGATGTAGCACGGAGTTATACACACCCTATGAGTAGCCCGTAGTAGAAATAGCACTGTTGGGAGATAATCTCCGAAGAATTGAACAACTAAATGTAGCACGGTGCATAAGACATACACCCTATTAGCATTTCAACGACTAGATGTAGCACAATGGGTGAGACATACACCCTATGAACATTCAACAGCTAGATGTAGCACAGTAGGTGAGACACACTCCCTATGAGCAGCTCCGAGCAGTTCAATAATCCCGTTCTTGAGCTCATCCCTCACTCACATTGAACCTGGCCGTATTGCGAGCTGCCCTCTGTCACCACTCAGTCCCACACTCCACCACGACGAGGCAGGGCCAGCAGTCGCTCACAGAACCCTGAGCAGCTCCATCCCACTTGACGAGGGGCTCCATATGGTGGTCCCTTCTCGTTCGGGATCCCAGGCCTGCTGTATAGCAACAGACAGGTGTACGATGCGTATCAGGAGACGAATCCAAAGCCCTAACACTGTAGGAGATACAGTGGCTATATCATAACAGGGACGAGTCCAAGAACACGATTCCTGCAGAAACTCACAGTGGCAGGATCATAACACTGTGGTTATATGTGGGTTATGGGAGTGGTGGTTGAGGGTCAATGTAGGGTGTGGATTGCAGGTTCTTTGATGGCTGTGTGCGGCGGGATATACGCCAGTCCTATCCCCCACTGTGTGTGCAGGTTGGCGGCTCCATGCTCACTGTACGCGTAGACCTCCATGCAGTGAGCTGCTCAGTGGTAAAGGTCCCATGTGCCGCCCTGCTCGCTGCTCACGTCTCACGCCGACTGTTGGTCCCGGGATGTCTGCACCGCGCCCCCTGCCGGCCACTCACCGTCGCCCCACCTAGCGGCGGCCCGAGGAACAGGCCCGAGCTGCTCTCTCCGTGACGCCGCTGGTTTCTGGTCGCTACCAGACTGGCTCTTTCCGGTGCTGCTTTAGTACAGTGTGACGCAGATAGGTGGTGTTCTCTACTGTGTGATGTAGATAGGAGGTACAGTGTGACGCAGATAGGTGGTGTTCTCTACCGTGTGATGTAGATAGGAGGTACAGTGTGACGCAGATAGGTGGTGTTCTCTACCGTGTGATGTAGATAGGAGATACTGTGTGACACAGATAGGTGGTGTTCTCTACCGTGTGATGTAGATAGGAGATACTGTGTGACGCAGATAGGTGGTGTTCTCTACCGTGTGATGTAGATAGGAGATACTGTGTGATGTAGATAGGTGGTGTTCTCTACCGTGTGATGTAGATAGGAGATACTGTGTGATGTAGATAGGTGGTGTTCTCTACTGTGTGATGTAGATAGGAGATACTGTGTGATGTAGATAGGAGGTGTTCTCTACCGTGTGATGTAGATAGGAGATACTGTGTGATGCAGATAGGAGGTGCAGTGTAACGCAGATAGTAAGTATTCACCACAATGTAATGCAGATAGAAGGTGTTCAGTACAGTGTGAAAGTAGGTACAGTGTAACGCAGACATGAGGTATTTATAAAAGTGTGACATAAATAATGGTATTCAATACAGTGTGACACAGATAACAGGTACATTGTAACGGTAATAGGAGGCGTTCACTGCCATGTGACGCAGATCGGAGGTACAGTGTAGCACAGATAGGAGGTATTCACTACAGTATGACACGGACAGGAGGTATCCCCTACAGTGTACCACAGACAGTATGTTCAGTGTACAGCAGGCTGTAGGTATCATATCACGGATATAGGTGGGACTCACTGCAATGAAACATTCAATACAAATACATCCAATGCAAAGGTGTGCTGTACATTTCACAGTCGATAACTATAATCAATTGGGGCTGCTTGGGTTTAGCAGCTATGAATAAATTGACGATAGAGACCCTTGTTAATAACACAGCAGGTTTATATCCATTGTAATGCATATCATAAATGTTATGTTATGATTGGATCTTTCTCACTTCGAATGTATTATTACCTAACGTATACAAACGCATTGAAAATGTGCGGGGACTCAGTAAACCACTACCCATTTTTTTATAACTGCAAGGTACCATAATCATTGCATACGGAAACAAAACCATGGTATACGGCCTTAAAACTATTGTATACTGGAAAATAGTCCCTTTGCGCCATAGAGCAAAAATATAATTCCTATTGGAATACCTTTAGTATGGCAACTTAATCGAAGATAGATGATGAATACAACTGACGCGCATGTATTACTACGCGTCCACCTCTCTTGGTTGGCGGCTTCATGTCTTAAAACCATCGATTGCTGTCTATGTGCTCAATAGGCCCTATCAGGAGACCTCTCAATAACACAATTTCTCCATTTGAATTTCATTAAAAAAACTTGTAATATCATCACAAAGAAGCGCAAACCGGACCAGATGTCAAAAACATGACTCAGAACTGAACTGCTTTGCGGAGAATGAACTTTTTTCCATCATATTTACTTATTGTATCTCTCAAGTACAATTTCGAGTTTTTCAGACACCACGAATCATGTGTGTGGGCTTTGTAAGAACTTCTATGCAATACGATCTATGTGAGATGAAAGATGAACAACTTTGAAATGATAATGGGAAAAAAATTATATAAATTATGTGACGTGTTAAGGTAAAAGGATACTCCTTGCAGAATCAGTTTGATATAAAGAAAATCAAGAGGTGTCACCATTTTTAACAGACAACTGCGAACTCACAGGTCAACAGTTTGAGAAATTAATGTCTCAACAGATATGTCCTTTGATTTATATGGCTCTGTGGCATGTAGATATAAGTATGCTCAGAATATCAGTGTGTCTGACTCTACTGTATTTAGGTCTGTCCCATCAGATTTGAAAATATGAATGCCACATTTAGTCATTATCATCATCTGTTTCCTTTTCTAGTAGCAGACAAGAGTATACATAACTAGGTGTTTGTTATTTATTGGCAGGATTGATATAGTGAATCATTAATCTCCAAATAGACTAAAAACAAAAAGATCTATTTTTAGGAACGAAATCGCTTGTAGGGCAGGGGTATGGTGAAGCAGGGATACTGGACACCTGATCCTTTTACCAGGTCTTTTTAGTTGGTGCATGGATAGTAACGGGATAGGTTTTTAGCAGTAAGCTACAAATTTATCATCGACCATACCCAATCAACAATTCCTCATTTGTATTTATTTCTTTACATCAGTATAGATCAATTCTTGTATAACATTATTATACGATGTCCTATCATATCATAGCCTTTAACTACAGATCATGCCATGTTTTCTCATGTCATATCATATCACTTCATATCATGTCATTTTATATTCATATGTTGTTTTTTGCATTGAAACATCATCGAAATGTGCTTGATACCGTGAGTCTCTGTCTAATTTCGATATCCATATTCGAAATTTCAGCAGACGATAGATTTGACCCTCGAGCAGAATACTGCATGAAAGACGGTAGGTAGCTATGCACCTGTGAGTATGGCTAGACAGTGAACCCAGTATCGGAAAAACTCTGCTGTATACAATATACCGCCATCACAAACTACACTCTACCTTATCTAATGCAGCCAATGACCGTTCTCATGACGGGTCCATAGAAAGACCACGCGAGAAAAAGACAATCCCTTGCTTTGGTGATCAATGAAAATCATTGTAAAGCCACAAAAGCCAACTCTTGCTGCATTTCCTTCTACAACTTGCGTGTGCTAGCCCTATATACATAAGGTATTGACTCAGCTATCTAAATAGAACTACATCGAGAAGCATAACAATAGACAATACTCCACAAGTTAAGATGTGCTGCAATCATCATCGAGGTGACGCCAAATGACGATTACCGACTATTTTACGATTCGAGTGTAGTTCTGGATTTATCTCACCCTATTCACCCCTTATGGCAACTCAATATCAAAATAATTCAATACTTCACAAATCCACTTAGGATCTTATAAATCTCCACGTTGAGGTAATTTCGCCAACCCTAGCCACTGATTTGCCCGTCGACTATAACGTCATCCCACATCACTCCGATGCTGCTTATGGAAGACCCCTCCCTAGAAAGAACTGTGTTTTATTCAATAACAAACCTTTTTACGAAGAACTAGTGGAACTATATCCCCGTATATCAAATACACCACCTACCCGTCACTATGCAGACCGATCCTCCTACCCACATCCGTACTGCCTCCGCCTTCTTCCTCACATCTACATCATGTACAATAGAGGAAACCTATCAAAGTTTAGGTCAAATCTTGTTAGAAGAACATTAATTCACAAAGCCAAGCAGCGTGAATTATGTACCGATTCAAACAAGATGGTATCAGGCTCTGACCATATACTTCAAAAGGTTTCTGAATTTATCTCACACTTCACTTTGACTAATGGGCTACAATTTGTGACATAATCCCTCATTGAGTGTTTTTTGTAAATACTCCATGGGCATTGAGTACGAGTTGCCAACGTTAATTCTATGGGGGAAAAATACCGGGGTGAGATAAATACAAACTTTACATGTCTTCTCAGATTTCTATTCTATATAGGCTGTTCCATTTGGCCAGGGACTGAATTGAAGAGGGTAAAGTATCAGGTCTAAACATGACATGGGGATGATGAATGATGATATATGAGGCCATATATACTTCCAACTACTGCATCAGAAGACATACATATATGCTTAGATCTATGCATCCATTGTGTATACCATTGTATGTTCGTCAATTGTCCCTTTGGCTGTGTCCTATGGTAGTGCATTTGGGCCTGGTTACTGTTTGGCTCTGTGTGTTTATTGTGTAGATGTCCGACTGATTCAGCACACACAGACACAGTTTACACTCCTCTTGGAACAGAGTGGAGGCAGATGCGCCGCTGGGTTACCGGCTTTAAAGGTATATCCTACAATTCACGGTGGCGCCACCTGGTGATTTTTAGATATTGTCAGTAAAAACTGGTCGTTTTAGATTCATTCTAACTTTCAATGAGTAAATTTTGTGTTTTGTCCACTTCTTTTAACTGTAATATAATAGGTAAAATAGGCCAATTTTCATTTGATTGCTTTACATGGGAAATGTACTGACAAATTTGGTTTTCTTCAATTCTCTCAAAAACAAGGATGGTGACCTATGGAGTTAGAACTTAGGTTTATAGTACTGTACATCTACAATATTCCGCGAAAGTCTGAGGAAAATGACATGGGTTTTACTATGTGAAATACTACTTTTTAGAATTTCTATATATCCTTTTATAGAATCATCACAATATTGCTCTATAAATCAAAAGCTAGCATGGTGAACCCAATCTAAAAACTTGTAATGTGTTCTATAACACTTGGAGATCAATATATTCAATTTCTCATGGAAATGACATAAGTTTTGATTTTAAGCCAAATTGTCCGATATGGCTTAAAAGGCCAGACCCACTGCATTGAATAGGCGCTGGGGAGCATCAGGAGGTCTGAATTTTGCGGCGGCTTAATCAGGTTCCAGGCTTTAAGGACCAAACCTCCCGGCATCTGATGCACTCTGATGCGTCCTGCGACACGCTCTACGACGCGCAGTTGTATTTAGAGAAATGGGCGTCGGGATGCATCGGGTTTTGTGAATTGTCGTCGGCGTTGGAGGGTTTCGGGCTTCATCAGAACGGGCACCCACCAAAGCCGACGCAGAATTCAGGCCTCAGGACTGATGCAATTTTCTGCATCTGTGTCATCGCAGTGCATTGGAAAAATGCATACATAGTCCCGATGCAGGCTACGACGCACATAGGGTTCCGACTAAAATTTCAGTGAAAAGTTTACTTTAAAACGTCTTTATTTCATAGAATATGTTTTTAAACTGACAAGTTAAATGGCTTTATGGGGGCATCTTTGAGTAAGTTCTGAAAAAAACGTTTTTGGGTCAGGTTTTGGGTGTAAATGTCAATTTATTTTACCAAGCTGAAAAATGTATATTTTGTGCCCTCTAAGTGACAGAAAGCAAAATGGTCGCCTATATTTCCTTTAAATCTCAAGAATCTTTTCTGAGATCCTTATAATTCCAATTGTATGGCCATGTAGTAGCTCAGATTAAAGGTTTCACAGAGATACAGTTCCTTACACTAGTTTTGTTGTCGCCATGGCAATTCGGTTACCATGGCAACTTAAATTCAAGGAAGAAATTTGATTACTATATTTCATTAAAGGGCAGGCATGGAAAACATTGTCATGTATAGACAAATTCAATTATCAATAAGAATCAGTACATATTTCGGCCTTTTCTATAATTGTTTGATGGTAACCATGGAAATATTGCATTGTATTTGTAAACAGAATGTTTGTAGTCTGAATTGGCGTCGGCTTTGGAGAGTTCCAGGCTTAACAAGACCGGGCTCCTAACAAAGCATCGCATCCCTCTCAAGAGTAAGTCTCAAACCTGTTAAGCTCAATGCACATCTACCGGCTCAGGATTGAACAATTAGTTCCCAAATCGTATAGGAGTCGGTGAACTTGTCGCAGGCGAATTACGTGATACCTCGATCCATGTCGGCCACCCAATCAAAGGCCATTTACCGAAGTTCTGTTGTCGGAGTTACTGTTCGTTAAGGAACAAGAATCTTCCCGGGAACTCTCGTGCCCTCCTGTATCTACACGTGTGCTGCTACACTCTGCATCTGTTTGATGTCATTGTTGATCCTGACAGAACAGTGCGAACTGGTGTCTGACAATGATGGATACTGACTGACAACGCTGACTAATATCCTTTAATCTCGTATTCATATCAGGTATCATTGTGAGCACAGTGAGAAGAATTATACTTTATTTCAAAGATTAAATAAATTAGACTTCTACTGACATATGTGTGACCCTAAGTCACATATGTCAGTAGCATTTTAAGCATTTTAAAGCATACTAAGAAGTCTTACATATCTGTTTTGTGCAGAACAAAGGCTAAGGAGGACGTTTGTACTCTGGGCCTTTTTAACTTTGAAAAAATAGATAAATTACCTACAGGAGAGCTAGCGATTCATACAAGAGCTCTATGGAAAAGTATTGAGCTGCTCTTTACCATGAAACAGCTAATAACTAAGATATGTAATTTGCAACATACGTTCCACTATGATAAATTGGGTCACATATTACAAATGGTATATTTTCATTACGTTTTTAACGCGTTTTACTATTATGTGTATGCAGAAACAAATATTTTGGCTGCCAAATTTAGTTGCTTATGTTGTAGTCTATGTCGGATTCAACATGCTACCAAGCAAGCATAGAGAGGAAAAGTACTGATGAATAATCCCAAATATAACGTCAATTTCGCTAATGATAAATCTAATAAAATTTCCCCAAATGGTCTTTGCGGCATCCGATAAAAGAAAGCCATCCCATATCTAACGCTTTCCGGACGCCACTTTATCTTGCTGACAAAGGGAAAGAGTTGGTTCCCTGCCAAAAGAGTCTGGGAAAAACACTATAAAGAAGAGCACTAAAAAGGAGGACATGAGGGAGGGGGCTCCGGCTCGTTCTGGTTAGATATACTTTGATCAGGGATGGGGAGGGTGTTACATCAATAAGATAGTCCCTTCAACCTACTGAGTGAACCTCTCCCCACACACCTCACATCCCACAAAGTAACTGCCATATGGGAAGCGTGGTGAATAAGCCTTTCCCAAACTGCCGACAAAATGAACGCCGATTTTTAGCAGCCACACACTCTCATATGCAAATATGGGGATGGTTGTTCCAGTGGTCGAACAGAGATATAGAGATCAGTGATTTTGCTTATTGATGGTATGATTCAATCTTTGTTTCCTCTTTTAGAGCTCACCATTCGCTTTAAACAATATATTGAATTGATGTGGAGAAGTGGTGCCAATAAACGCTAAAATTGGAGCATAAATCGGTGGTGGACTTTTTTTCTGTTTCAACTTGCCAATTCCTAATAAGAAATGATGAAATAATCTATCGGTAGTGGCCGACAAGTTAATTGGAGGTAAAAAATAGTGCATATGTCGGCAGGTGGGAACCGGCCTCTAGATGGGTAAATCATCCTAGTACACAAATCAGAACGCTGTGAAAGTGACCCAGCGTTTACGCTAGGCGACTAAAAATGTTTCAACTCTAGATCCTCTAGCCAATAGTCGTCAGGTTGTTCTCGATTATGCTATATCGGCCGCAAAAGTCGTAAACTCAAGAATTCCATCAAGCGTTAGTGATTTTTCATCTCTTAAAAGAGGACCATTTTACTTTCTGCTGTCCACCTTATCAGGCGTTTACCCTAAACGATGATAGGCAATGATTGTTGAGGGTTAATGGCAGCTTGACGTGGCAGCCAGGTCACAAAAGGGTATCCAGGTATCTAGTAAATCCGCAAAGGATTGAACAACACAAAGGTAGAAAATATAAAACTTGATTCTTGAAGGTTAACCCTGGTTAAACTACAGGGGAATGTATCTCCCCAATTAGAAAGTGACGGGTAAAGTAGGGTTAAGTAAAAAGATTCGATTCGACGTGGCGTAACTGAATGAGTCCTCTCCCACCGCTATGCGACCACTGATCGGTTAAGTGAGGGTTAAGTGAGGGTTAAGTAAAAAGCCATGGTTGTCGACACAGAAGACCCCTTTTTTCGCCAAAAACAAGAGGTGATCGATTGCAACGACTGAGATTTGACAGAATCGTCCGCTGTCTGGACGACTAATTCAAGCCAGCTTAAAATAGTCATGCTATCAGGGGCCATCCATAAAATATGGACACCGAATTTCCGAAATGTTTGTCCCCCACCCCTCATTGCGTACGTACTTAATGGACAAGGGGTCTACATAATCGCTCCATTGTGCCAAATTGTATGATCTCTTGTAATCAGACGAAAGCGAACGATCTGTAGTCGCCACACGCTTTGTTACACGATTGTCTGCTTACATCAGAATATACAATTTGTTACCACCTGACGAGTACTGGTGACGCTCGTTACTATTACAAGCGGGCTTGAATTTGTCGTCTAGATAGTCGGCGATTCGGTAAAAACTTACCGTCAGTGTAAACGATTGGGTACGTTCTGAGGTCGACGACTTTTGTGGTGGACCTTACAAAATCGAGCACCACCTGACCAGAATTGACTTGATGATCTGCAGTCGTCACGTTTTTAGTCATCCGATGAAGACATCGGGTGAGGCGCCCACCAGTTCAATCTCCCAGTTAAAGTTCGCCTCGGACAAAAGTCGTCTGCTGGGAAATAAAGATATCCAAGCGAATTGACGGTTCTTCTCCCGCTCTTTTTATCGTCTTGATTAACATTTTCTAACCACGCTTAAAGTGGCTTAGGTAAAAATACCAATCATTAATTTCCTTGGCAGACTCATTTGTCTTCGACCCCTTACCGAATTGAAGGTGGTTTTTTGTCTGCAGTTTTAATCAGACTTGTGCTGCGTGTTTAAAGCTAGAAAAGCTTTAAGAGGTGCTGTTATCGAATAAGTGGCTAAATGAGATACTGAGGAACTTGGTATGATATGTGGAGTTCTAGGAAAGGAGATGAAAGGATAGTCGATGAAGATTGCAGAAAGTTCCGCGAAACAGCTCAAATAAAACTAAGAAAGACATTAATCAGCGTAAAACTCGGTCTGTGTCCCCTTTCGCCATCGAGTTTGAAGTGTGCAGTAATATGAACGAGGCGATGGCTTAGTGAATATTCCGAATCACTTACCTTCATTAAACGAGACCTGCCCTTCGACCATCTTGAGGACCTTCTCATTATAGTTCGTAGAATATCAAACACCCTCCCGCTGGACAGTACAACAGTGGCAGTGTGCCATGCACGTTATGTATACATCCGTGATATGGGGAGTAGAGGTCAGAGGGTCGTTGCTCCACGTTTTGCGGTTCACAGAATTGCGATCCAAGGTTGATATTGTTGATTGAGATTTTCTGCAGATCGCCTCATAACTATGTCACCATCTATATTCAATTGGAAACCTCATGAATCTTTCACCTATGTCGCTGAAAATGTTGTGTTGTAAAAAGTAGCGATACCACGTGAAAAAAAGATACCACATGACACGATAACATATTACTGGAGCAACGCTTTTCCCACATTTCTAAAAACAACGACCCCTAGCAAGTCTAAGTAGAGTGGGGTTCACACGATGGGATTCGTGTACCTCACAGGGTGTTTTTCTGATACAAATCCTGCTGAGATTCTGTACTCAAACACAATTTCTTCGTCTGAATTATAGGGGTTAATTTCCCTGAGACATGTTTTCCTCCCAGTAATTGTTAAAGGCATTTCCCCCTAAAAAGGAACAAAATCGCATGATATTTTGAGCCCTGTGAGGTACATGAATCCCATCGTGTGAATCCCACTTCAGATGTGCACAGGAGTTGGATATAAGACTAATTAGTTTAGTATTGTGGGTGGTAGATTGCCCGCACGGATTGACTGAGGCTTGCATGGTGGAGATAGAAGGAATATTCTGGTGGAGATTGACGACTTGCTGAGATAAACGCTCCGGCACGATGATTGAGAAGACTGTGGCGCATCGACGGAGGAAGGAGCTGTCAGGACGACCAGAAAGAAAAGAAATCCTAAACAAAGAAATAATTAGAAAAGAAACGCCTTTCGCCATTGTAATGGTAACAAGGAAAAACTGCCATCCTTTGTTGGGGCTGATGAGCCCCAGCGTGAGAGTGAATCAATGGGTGTGGATGTATCCGAGCTGGGATCCCATGCCCTATTTGCCCGGACACTACCCGCAATATCGCCCGTTCCCACACTCTGACAAAACGAATACCACAGAACATTTCTCTTTTGTAGGTCGATGCAAGTGTCACACAAATGAAATTGTACGTGGTTTGGACGGAGGAGTGGATTATTTGTCCTCCAATGAGCTTTCAGAAACGTATCAGAATGGGTCCTGGTGAAAGCTGCAGGGATTCGTTTCATAAACTTCATACGATCATAGAAAATATCTTGCGATTATCCCAGGGATAATATCGTTGGCGACCAAACTTGGAATCGCATAAATCCCGGTCACAAGAAATACCGCAACATATGAGGTCTTCAAGAGAGTATCGAAGGATTGTCTCAAAGAAATGATCCCAATTATCTATACTTAGTACAAACCATAATCTAAACCCTGTTGAACTACTGGAATTCTTGCACTTTTATATATATCAAATACGGTCCATTGAATAATCTAGGATCCTAAATAAAGACCCTTTTCTGTACGGCAAGGAGACCCAGGGACGATATTGGTAAACTTAATTCAACACTTATGCACGACCTTATGGACGGCTAAGAATGCCTTAGCAAACCAACTTAAAACAATTATTACATAATAACCATTGTACGAGGTACAGAAAAAGTTCTTCATGTACGATCCTAAATTATTCAACGGGCAAATGTTATGTGAATTGCAGCTGACGGGAAAGGATGAGGCAAATTAACCCACATGGCAAATCTTCCTACTTCAGCACAAAGCAAATTCACGAGAGATCACGAGATTGTAAACCATGTTGTATACCTCAGACCATGTGTGGTGTCAAATTCCCATGTACTTTTAACTCTTACAAAATAATGAGATTGTATTCCAATCTTACATCCCTCGCCTTCCGAGCTCAGGACGTAAGATTGGGCCGAGGACCACGTAACATTCAACGTTCAAGAAGCCTCAGACAGTATTCTCCTAATCTTTTTAGTCATCACCAATGCATATACGGTGTTTGCCTTATCATGAAATGCACTGAAACGCGGGTAGAAGTAACAATGGAAATCTATAAAACCTGAAATTGTTCAAATGTTGAATTGTAGACGGGAGGTATCTCTAATTCAGTTTAGGGAATGCATCCTCAAGACTTGTAACACTCTGACATTTCAGACTCATTTGAATACAAATGCATTGACCGTTTTTAAATGTGTTTTCTTTTAAACACCCATGCTGATTGAACCTATCCCTCTCACCTTCAAATTGTACATTTCGATTCACCTTCACAATGTTTGGCCAAAATCGCCGCACTCTGAGAATAAATTTGTATGAAACATTATTCTTTAAGTACACAGTCGTCTATATTTTCACTACATGATACACGTGATGCGCTGAGCAGATCCGTCTGATGAAAGGGGCTCCTCCATCTGGACAGATTCTCAGCCGAAATATGACTCTGACATTGTCTGATTTACTATAAGGGTACCATCGGTGTAAAGGAACACAATAGTCTGATTAGATCGGTGCAGTCAGCCAGCGTCAGCCAGTAGGTGCCAAAATGCATAATCTGACGTAATCTGACGATTGCAAAAATCAAAGAATCAATGCCTATAATTGAAATGCCGGGTCAGGAAGCAAATAATTTCAAAACTAGAAGGAAAGACGGCTTTTAACCCTGCATTTACATTAGACGACTAAATACGTGGCGACTGTAGATCTTCAAACTAATAGTCGTCAGGTGGTGGCAATGTCCATCGCACAAGTCTCTGAATATACTCGAGCGTTTACACTGACGACTGGGTTTTAACCGAATCGCCGTCCGTGTAGACGACTAGTTCAAACCGGCCTGAAATATTATGTGCTGCCTAATTATATAATCTGATGTTGTCAAACGATCTGCAGTCGCCATACATTTGGCGTTTACATTAGATGATTTCTATCATTATCCTGCTGAAAGTCGTCAGGATGTGCAAATTCCAGAATCGTCTAGTGTAGACGCTGGGTTATACAACGTTTTCTCCCCGGGATCGAGTCCGCACCTCCCTCTCCTGCATAAACGTCACCTGACCTTCTTAAGGTCTCAGATCCATCACAAACAGTCCCTCAGCATTCCCCAAAAATGGCGGCAGAGAAACTCCAGAGGAATCCCCATCTCCCGCCATCTCCACCCTAAGTCGTTCACAACTCTCTCCCCGCACATTGAATCCGGAACGACCTGTGGTGGAAAACCCCCCAAAACCTACGTGATCATGTGTTTTGGCCAATAGGGGGCGCCACGACCTTACATCCGGTCACGTGAACTATAGGTGCCTCCACCTGGTGGCGGGACGCCGGCGCGGCACAATTTGCATATTTATTGTGCGCTTTGTGAGGGCGGCGCCGAAGTCACCTAACAGTGTTCTCTGGTGGAGAGAGGCCCCTGGGAATCAGCGGGTGTGATGTGGGACAAAGAAAGGGAGGAAGAAGTAGAGGAACATGAAGATGGGGCTGACTTGATGCCCGGACACTGCCTGCTCGATTGATGGTGAGTAGGGACCGTAGTGAGGCACGCGCGGTTCAGAGTGGGTCTGGGAGACCGTGCATGCAAAGAGTGATCGTTTTCAATGTCAGGGGAATGTAGTACCGCAGTGAAAACGGTAAGTCAGGAAGAGTCTGGGGTAAGATGGGATGAGGATGTGCAAAAGTAGCGTTCAAGGTAACGCTGTAGAGGCAGGCTATGCTGGGAGAATGTATAAGGCAGGTAATCATAAAGGTTGTGTAGGGAGAGTGTGTAACAGGTAGGTATTCAATAAAAGAAGACCACGAAAGAAGAAAGTTTTCAGGAAGATCTAAGAATAAGAGCATTTAAGACGAAGGTATGCAGTAAGATCATAAAGTGTGAGAATGTAAGGGGAAGGTATGAAAGGTCATTAAGTACAATTATGTCAGAGGAAGGTATGCAGTAAGATCATAAAGTAGGAGTATGTAAAAAGAAGGTATGCAGTAAGATCATAGAGTGTGAGAATGTAAGGGGAAGGTATGAAAGGTCATAAAGTACAATTATGTCAGAAGAAGGTATGCTGTAAGATCATAGAGTAGGAGTATGTAAAAAGAAGGTATGCAGTAAGATCATAGAGTGTGAGAATGTAAGGGGAAGGTATGAAAGGTCATTAAGTACAATTATGTCAGAGGAAGGTATGCTGTAAGATCATAGAGTAGGAGTATGTAAAAAGAAGGTATTCAGGAAGATCATGAAGTAGGAGAATGTAAGAGGAAAGTATGCTGTAGGATTGTGAGGAATGAATGTCCAGGAAACTTGTGAATGATACAAAATGTGTTGGGAGAAATGCGGCTAAAATTATAAAGTAGTTGCTCCATCAATATTAGCAGAGGAAACTGCAGTATAAAGGAATGAAGACAGATGACATGAATATATTTTTTGCTTCATATTTTAACTAAAGATAGTCGGAAGGAAATCTGTTCTTTGTTTCTGACCTTTTTTTCTACTTTATAGTCTTATCATTTCGTAACCATATACTACAATGTACCTTCCTTTAAATATTGGTTTCGAGGATTGTTAACAGTGTCCATTGGTAGATCAGTTTACTTTCAGATATATCAACTCCTGCCATTTTTATTACCAGTATATCAGAAAGGATACGGGATGCCTTATAATTCTTCTTAAAAAAACGTCCTGTCTATACAGGTATGAGTGAGTGAAACGAGCTCCTTAAAGAAGTACAGGATGGTTCATTCTATAGTTACAAGAAACATTTGAAGTCTAAATATCATGATATGTATTAAAGGGTTTGTCGAATTTATGCAATAATTTGGACCATACCTTAGTGCTTCTATCCTTATTTCCCATACTCCTTATTAATTCATCGATCCCATTTTCACCTTTGTCTATACCATATCTACTTGTCTAAAAGTGTTGACCTGAAAATCCGCTATGCAGAGGTCAACTATACTGTACCTCCTTACAGTACAAATAAATGAAATAAAGAACTGGACGTCGCCGCGCCCTCTACTGACCTGTCCAATCACTAATCACGTGACCACTGCCTAATCTTCTTTCATGTTCGGCCTACACTTTTGACGCCATATTTGTTGTTGTCATTGACGACGCCAATGACGTTAGCGCTAACCGGATGCTGCTGTCGCTTCCGGAAATTGTCGAACGAAGTGCCCTTTGATGTTGCGCCCTCTAGCCAATAAACTGGGAACTATATATCAATACTGTAATCAGGTTAATGTCAGGGATAATTACGCGAAATGATATTACGAAACGGAGCTGAGTGATATCTGAAGCAGAAGACAATGAATGGCATGTAAACAATCATATGAAATTAAGCGATGTTTGATTCTATCCGATCTCATCACATGTTTTTAACTTCATGTGTCATCCGTGGCATACACCTATTTCATGGCATAACTGTGGCATACAGTTGCAACATGTTAAGTCTATGGATATTTATATGTTGGGTAGGATGAATATATATATATGGGTCAGTATATGATAAATTAAGCCAATGAGCAATGAGTCAGGCTGAATGAGGCTGTGGTGGTAATAGTTAGTAGTACAGTAAAACCCCGCTTAAGCGGCCACCCTCCGTTCGGGGTCAAAGTACCCGCTTACGCCGGGCGTCCGCTTATGCGGGGTTTTCAAGTTTCCTCCAGGCCAACATTGAAGTGTTATATATTGATATGTAGGGGAGACATGGGGATGGGAAATCTGAAGTCGATTCTCCAATATCTGAATTGGATCCGAAGTTATCAAACTTTGAACTATAAATGTATTTTCTATGAATATACTCACACACACTCATAAAAACACAGATTAATCTATTTTGCTAGGGTGTCCGTCAGAAGTGCCCGCTTGTAACACGGGGCTTTAGGACTTTTCTTACCAAAATAACTAGTAGTAGTAGTAAGCGCCTCAGCGTGGTGCTACTTGGAGATGCCTATCTATCACCACCCTAAAAGATAGCGCCGCTTCACCTAATATCGCCCCCCATACGGCGCAGTGCGGCGCATATTACGGCACACTCTGGTCCCCAACCATCCCGCCGACTGGATACCAGCAGCGAGGGACGCTAGAGCAACATGGAGAGTCTAAAAAAATCTAATTCAAAGATTCCCGTCACAGCAGACCGATAGGGGGCGCTGGCAGGTATATTGGGTCTTCCACCGGAACTGTCATCCACTGCGCATGCGCTGCATAAATTGTCTCCGGAAGGCGACTAAAAATATCCAGTGTCGGCTCAAACCGGCCGGGCCGCCATTACGACTTTAGGCGGGGATTAAGTTTGTTTTTTCCCGTGTTTATTGTGTGTAGAAGGCGTGCTGAATGCGTCATGCGTGGAATATTTCACAGATTTAGCCGCTCTCACACTCTACACTGCGGTGTGGGTGTAACGCGGCGTCTACACTAGACGATTACAGGAGGTGATTCTTGAATTTTACACCACCTGACGAGTTTCGCCGGAAACGATTAATCGCAGAGGTTCATTACTAAAATAATTTCTAAAATAACTCTTGGTCTGGTGACTATTACTGTTGAGATTACATAATCGCGGACCACCTGACGACTATTGGCTAGACCATCTTTAGTTTAATCTCCTTTTTAGAGCCGGCCCCCACCTACCACGATTCTGCTCCCGATTGGCCTTACGATGGCCTTCCCGACACCATTCCCATTCTATCGCGAGTTAAGCTTAAATCGTGGTAGGTGGAACAGGTTTCTGCGATTCACTCTACGATACCCCACGATAGGCTGCGATAGAAAACGCCAATCGTAGAGGTCACGATAACTTCCAACATGTTGGAAATTTCGTAGGCTGTCGTAGCCTATTGGAAGGAATTTAACAGGAAAATATCTCTTGTGGATGAAATAATTGGTGAAAAATTATGTAATTCTGGAAATAGGTAGGGTGCATGTAGATGTATAATCGCTGTAATTATGATATTATTTGATGAAGTCTTAGTGTCTGAAAATAATAGTTTTATATCGGAATTATTATTCTACCACAGTTATATTATTCAATTCAATTGTTTTAGTGTTTGAAAATAATGTCATAATATTCGGATTCATTCAATATTTCCAAAATTATAGTATAGCACTTTGCAGCGATTCCTTATACTTATAGTATATATCAATATTAAAATCATGCATGAGATCTACACTGAATCACCAATTGAATCGTGAGCCAATCGTGACCATGGTTTATGTTTTTGGTCCTCCCAAGGCATTTCTACGCTCTACGATTTCAAACCATGTCCACGATTTGAAACTATCGGAGACCTCCCGATAGGTCCCGATTTGGGCATTTCAAATCGTAGCTATCGGGAAGTATGTCGTAGACCATCGTGGTAGGTGGGGGCCGGCTCTTAGTCGTCTAGTGAAAACGCTGGAATTTCTTTCCCCTTTTTTTGTTCGCGCTGGTTCTGCCACGATGGGCAGTTCTTCCACCGGAGGGCTTTAATCACAAAGTACATTCTCGGTTCGACATAATTGATTGCAGTACAGGAGCTAGCAGCCAAAAACCAGACATATACTGGATATGTGAATTATATCAGATGTGACGATATGAGAATGAGACAATATATCGCAACACAATCACGTACTAAAGATTGATACGTCACCAGTGCACTATGCGACATATGCAATAACTATCTCCATTCAATTGCTGAGAAATGAGATTTAATTTCAATTTTGAATTTGTCTTTGTAAATAGGTTTCTAGGTTTGTTCACTCGGCTCTTTCCATAGGTGGGATAATGATCTACACACGTCACAATTTCTGTCGTCTAGTGTTAACGCTGTCTGAGCGTTTCGGGTTCTCGGCTCCACAAGAAACCTAAACACGTTCTGCGGACAAATGTCGTCTGCTGAGACGGAAGGGCGGGAAATCCAGACGCGAGAACAGAAAAGGATTAGGAAGAGAAATGTAACTAAAGGAGCTTGGATATAAATATGCGCACTCGAATTTGCAGCTGGAATCACGGAATACTAAGAGGATAAATTGCACATTTATCAGCTCAGTTAGAAGGAAGAAACATATAACTCTTCTAATTAAATGACCTCAAGAATTGTCGTGGCTATTTACAGATATATAGGTTTCTATCTAGATCTAGTTTTATTTTTCTAGCATGGGTGGGTCGTAGAATGAAATTCGTAATTCTCCCATATTGTGTCTAGTGTGGATAAGTATCTTTCAGCATGGGTTCTTACGCTCAGATCCGTTGCCTAGGTCAGGAGAAGTTATATTATATTATATTTCAGCGTGCAGCAAAAACAACCCCTTATCTGGGCTCCACTCTGTGACATTGGTAGTGTGCGGATGTCTAAAGCCTCACATCCATCATTGCCGATGCACCACAACAGAACTCCTGATACACTATGATTAGGAATGTCAAAATCGTGGTGCATCGAGAAGTCTCCAGCATTGGAACCGTTTGTTGGGGACAGAAAAAGGCAACCATAGCTACGATTAGTTCACGATTCAATCAGTGGATCTATGTAGATGTCATGCAGAATCTTTATGTCACTATATAACTTATTATATATATAAAATTATCGAATTGCCTAACCTCGCGGAGGACTCGACAAGTCTAGTTGGTGTATCATCTACATGCCAGCGGTTTTGTTGTTGGGGTCAAGTTGCCAGGTTACAGGGCCACGAAGGTCACGCATGACGCAACATTCGCTGCAATGGTCATTCCTTTGCCTCAAATCAACAACACAAGACATGTTTTAAGTCTTACCTTAAGGCTTAGCCTATTCTATGTATCGATCTAGATGTTCAGGTTTATTGTAAATGTATTTCATAAACCCATGTTTATATATTTACTGCCATCCCTGTTTCGTGTTCAATCCATTCACTTATCTATTCTAGGTTAATATTATTTATATAAAGATATACTGTAATTTTGGAATCTTGAGATCTCGAGATATTTCAGTCTCTAGTTGGTCATGGTCAGTTATGCACACCTCTCAAAGCCTCAGACACTGGCCCTCTGCTCCTGTCATAATACCACAGTGTTATCTCGCAGATAGTAAAGGGATATATTTTGCAGCAAGCTGGAAGTCTCTGTACCCATTCTTACCCTTAGGCACCGTATATAGGTCGTGAGAGCAGGCTCTTACAAGTTTTCCGCCCACTCTCTTTACAGCAAATCAACTTCTAAAAATAAAGAACGGGGAAAGTCCTTGAATACTCTTATTTCTCATACAAACAATTCATCTGATACTCTCTCTGATTAATATTCTGATTAATATTAAATGTCCATAACAAAAATACAGCATATCGAGTTTCTGAAACGATCCTTTCCCTTGATTCACCGCAAAGGTCATGTGGGATATTGTAATAGTTTTAAATTTGTCTGGAAACAGATGCTGCCATAATTCCTCAAAATGCTATTTCAATGAATAGTAATAAATCAAACCGAAAATGTGATTGGACATTCTGAAAAAAATATAAATTAATAGGTTTACGTTACATTTATCAAGAAACCAAAGTTTTCAAGAGAAATAAAAGTCGCAAATAGTATGACAAAGTAGAGGTGTAACTGTGAACCTTCAGCGTACTGTAAACACCATCGCTCCACTATTAGTGTGCCAGCTCTGTGACATTGCAAAAGGTGCGGGAGACGAGTATCTTTAGAAGTGATAAGTTGGCTGTTGCCGATTGGGTTATAAAGCAATTGGCACATTGTGATGTGAGGAGAGAGACTCGTGTCTATAACAGCTCACCGTGATGTGAGGAGAGAAACTCATGTCTATAACAGCTCACTGTGATATGAAGAGAGAGACTCATGTCTATAACAGCTCACCGTGATGTGAGGAGAGAGACTCATGTCTATAACAGCTCACCGTGAGGCGAGGAGAAAGACTCATGTCTATAACAGCTCACTGTGATGTGAGGAGAGAGACTCATGTCTATAACAGCTCACCATGATGTGAGGAGAGAGACTCATGTCTATAACAGCTCACTGTGATATGAAGAGAGAGACTCATGTCTATAACAGCTCACCGTGATGTGAGGAGAGAGACTCATGTCTATAACAGCTCACCGTGATGTGAGGAGAGAGACTCATGTCTATAACAGCTCACCGTGATATGAGGAGAGAGACTCATGTCTATAACAGCTCACTGTGATGTGAGGAGAGAGAGAGACTCATGTCTATAACAGCTCACCGTGATGTGAGGAGAGAGACTCATGTCTATAACAGCTCACTGTGATGTGAGGAGAGAGACTCATGTCTATAACAGCTCACCGTGATGTGAGGAGAGAGACTCATGTCTATAACAGCTCACCGTGATGTGAGGAGAGAGACTCATGTCTATAACAGCTCACTGTGATGTGAGGAGAGAGACTCATGTCTATAACAGCTCACTGTGATGTGAGAGAGACTCATGTCTATAACAGCTCAATGTGATGTGAGGAGAGAGACTCATGTCTATAACAGCTCACCGTGATGTGAGGAGAGAGACTCATGTCTATAACAGCTCACCGTGATGTGAGGAGAGAGACTCATGTCTATAACAGCTCACTGTGATGCGAGGAGAGAGACTCATGTCTATAACAGCTCACTCCCACTCCCACTCTCACTCCCACTCCCACTCCCACTCCCGCTCCCGCTCCAGAGGCTTATGTCTCTAAAACGGGGATTATATTAGACGACAAAATATGTGGCGACTGTATATCGTCAAGCCAATATCGTCAGGTGGTGGGGATGTCCACCTCGAAAGTCGTCAAACTCAGAATGTCCTTGAGCGTTTACACTGACGACGAAGTTTCCACAGAATCGCTGCCTGTCTAGATAGCTAATTCAAGGTGGCTTGAAATAGTCGCTGGCGTCAGAGCGTGTCCAATAGTTGTCAGGTGGCGCCAAATTGCGTAATCAAACGATCTGCAGTTTGCCACATGCTTGGCTTCTACATTAGACAATTTCTAAATTTTTAAAGCTGAAAGTCGTCAGGAGGTGCAAAATACCAGAATCGTCTAGTGTAAACGCCGGGTTACTGCCTACAGTGATGTATGACGTACAGCAGTGACCCCGACCCCTCCACCAGGGGCGCCACTGTTGAGGTGCGCGCGCACACCTGCCTCGCCTACAGCGGACTGTGTTTTAAATGGCGTCGTGACACCTTCCCGACATGCCTCACGCGCCTGGCCAGCAAAGTGGGCGCCTTGAATGTGGCCGATATAAGTCACCCTCAAGGCCATTCCCAATTAGCTGGTGAAAATGGAACAGATTCACCGAGTTCCTCCAAATATTTGTAGGTGGCGCCAACAACTGTATGTCGGTATCTGATAACCAGTAAAGGAGTTTTGTTATATCACTGTTTTCACTGTATTTTCCATCTACATTCCGATTGTTTTACACTCGCAATCTCTGGCGTGCAGTCGTTGATCACCACCGACAAACCTACAGGGTAACTAAAGAATGTCCGTGTCCTTTACATCAGCCGATACAAACGTGGTATTTACACAACTCAGGTACTACATTGTGGAGAATTGAAAATTCTCAGTAATTCTAAAGAGGGAGAACTCATTCATCTACGCCATCTACCGTCTACGCCTGATGTCGTCTACGCCAAGCGGCCGTCATACGAACTATCTGCCCGTCCACAGACGCGCAGGTCGGTTTTGAACCCACCCACCCACACCAATGAACAATTCTCTCCTATTAGGGCTTTGTTTTAATCATACTTTTATGCCCTCGGCATTATTCCCACACATACTGCAAACTTAAAATTTTATGTCTGATTAAAATTTGATAATGCCAGTTCGGACTCAAGTATAATTACTGTTGTATCTTAAGTGGTAAGAAGTAAATCCATTTTTCTTAAGGAATCGTTCATGGTGTCTGAAGTATCAAATCATAGTGTTGAGCTGCGCAAGGATTAACTTAGGCGATTATACAAGTTATTTTAAAGAATTCACCCAGGGCATCTCGATTGTTTTTCGATATTTTCTTCACGTTCATCTTTCCAGAATTATGACCATACAATATTTTCATTTGACAAGTGTGCTCTCTCAATCATGTTTTTGCTCCTTTTTTAATATTTTTCTATTTTTGATAATGCCCTCTATGGGCAAAGAAAGATTGATCTAAATAAGACCTGACTGACTATTCTATCATTTGTTCTCTTATGATTGCCACTCTCCTATCTCTAGCATGTTAACCTTTAAGGAGTTCAGTTAAGCCAGCGACCAAAGAAAAAATAAGAGTCCATACATAAGGAAAGCAACTGGATTACCATTTATAAAAGAATTCTTACATCGTTGTTAACCAGAATCAGTGAAGCTTGCAGTGTGGTATCCAGTCAGAAGGTTCAAATACCAGAATATCTATCCAGAGCCAATACGGTTAATGTTACATTCATTGCATGTTTCTTTATCTCGAGAATCTTAATCTGACAATGGCTTCCTTTTTTAAGAATGTATAGGTACTTTGGGCACCAAACTGTATTGTTCCTAAGAAACATTTTGTTCAATAACATGAAATAACATGACATTTATAAGGGACTGAAGCACATGACAAGACAATACCAGACAAGAGACAAGACAGGTAACGAATTAAGTATAACATACACAAAACTGTACACATAGTGATCTGCCTCTCCACAACTCAGCAATTTGGGAATTAGTTAGATATAACAGAATTATAAAGCCTTCCAAAGTTTTTCCAGGAACACAAATTTCCTCTTACAGTTCTCCACAGCACATACATACTTTTCAACCTGCAGGCATCTCGATTGTTGTATTTCTTACCCATGGTGTCAAATGATAAACTATTGGTGTGATTCACAACTACCAATAAACAATGCATTGTGTGTAACTAGTATTAGAAACACTCGGGCCAGCGATAAGTTAGTACCCAAAAAAGAGGCACCAAAAACTGATAAATATAAGTGCTCACCACTATATCTTGGCGCAGATATCTGGGATAAACTACCAGAAGCCACTAAAAAAACTAGAGATCGAGCCTATATTAAGATACGGATAAAGGAATACCTACTAAACAGGACCTAAACATGTTTAAGATCATGATAAATATATATATATATATATATATATATATATGGAAAGAATACAACACCAAGGTATTCTACTATAAATATAATACCGCCACCTCCCGGCACCAGATGTACTACACCGTACGGGTGGCTCCACCACATACAGGTGGCAAATATACACCTCTCACCGGTCCCATTCACCTGTAAATTTTTACCTGTGAACACGTACGCTTCAGCTTGTCAGAATGCGCTTCCCTTGGGTTGCATTTCTGGTGTTCGTTGTATGTGGCATATGCCAATACAAGTACGATGGGCGTACTACGAAGATTTGTCCAAAATGTCCAGGAGTTTCACAAACTTTAGATGACTTAAACAGAAGTTTAAAAGAGTTATCCGAAGGCCCGGATACTTTGCAAGACCATGACGAGGAAGGCGCTACCGGTGGCGGCAGTTCAAGGGAACAATTACCTAAGAGCGACGCCGGGGCAATTGACCGTTTAATACACGAAAATCGCGGATATCGTCTGGAGGTACAGTCTCTTCGTTCTGAAATGTCTAATTTGACAAAAATGATGGCGGAAATCAGGCTCATGATGGTGGGACAAGATGGCGGCACACGACCCACGACCCAGGTACCGGCGACCCGCACAGAGGGTCGTAATGAAGCAAGTACATTCCAACAAACGGTGCCTCCAGTAACAGCGACGGCTACTCCTTCTCAGAGTACAACCCCATGCACGAAGTCCAGTGGTGCAGTTCCCAAAGTGCGATTATCTCCGGTGTATGGCGCCTCTACAACTTCTTGGTCCGGTATACAGGGTATACCGGTTGAGCACGTACACACATGCCAAGGCAAGACAGAGAAGAGACGTAAGTGTGTGGTATATTGTCTAGAAGACCATCTTCCATGTGACACATCAAAACCAACTTTGGATCAGATTATTAGCGGAAGCATGAGCCTTATGCGATCGATGATCGCTCAAGGGATTGATGTGACTAATTATGCAGAACATATTGCATTCCTAAGCGATCGTAGGCCCTTCTTAACACCGCAAGCACTTATTGACTATGACTTAGCTTGCAGAGAAAAAGCGGAACTATTAGGTTCAGGTAGTTTTGTTTATGGTGACGCCTATTTAGCGGCTAAATATTTAAATATTGAAAAATGTGTAGCCTATGTTAAGTTCAATGAACCAAAAAATCGCCCGAAGACTCGCAAAGGAAAGGAGAACCGACCATTCGGAGTATGCTGGCGATACAATGAAAAAGAATGTACAACTAATGACTGCAAATACAAGCATGAGTGCGCTGAGTGCTCAGGCACTCATCCAGCTTTGAAATGCTACAAAAAGAGCGCAAAAACGGACTCAAAATGACTAAATTGTGATAATTGTACAATCGGAATCCCATATGAAATTGTTTCACCTTTACATGTTAATGGTTGTGAATCTGTTATTCAAGCGAATTATGAATTACCTCCTGTGGTTACTCCTGATACAAATATTGAAATTGTCTCTGAGATCAGTGATTCGGCTGAACAAGTTAGTATTGACATTGAAGTTGAGGGAGCTAATAGCCTGATTGTTAGCAATGCAGAAATAACTTTATCTAGTTACCCAGATACTCTTAATGTTGTAGATTTACCACCTGTTGTTAGCAATACGGCTGGTTCAAGTAGTTTGTACTCAGTAGATCAGGACTCTGTTATTAACAGAGGTTATGTAAATCGCCCTTGTTCGACCAGCTGTTCTGGCAATCATGTTTTAGGTGGCGTTTCTTATACATTGAATCCTTGTATATTCTGGGACCATTGTTTTGGATACGATACTAACGATTTGGAAGCTGATTATATTTTTGAAGGAATAATGAATGGGTTCAAAATTGTCAACAATAGTTTCTCTGGAGAGTATGATGCCTTTAATTACAATAGTATTATGGACTCAGAATTTAAAACTCAAATGGATACAATTGTTAGATCAGAATTGGAGTCAGGTCATATAAGTAAAGTAAATACCAAACCACAGTGTATTCATGCGATAGGGGCAGTAGTCAAGAAAGAAACGGGTACGATTAGGCCTATCACTGATTGTAAAAGACCCCTAAACTTTAGCATTAACAATTTCATGTCATCAACCTGTACAAAATTCTCTTATTTAAAATTAGACGAAATTACTGATGATATGGTTAAAAATTGTTATTTTGCGGTTTTGGATATCAAGGATGCATACAGGGCCATCCCAGTATATCCCCAACATAGGAAATATCAAGGTTTTCGATGGGATCTAAACGGATCTACTTCTTACTATCACTCTAACTCTTTGGTTTTTGGATTAAAATGTGCGCCTTTTATTTTTACAAGAATAACAGAATTTATTATTCGTTGTATGCACAGATTAGGTTTTGATGGAATCTATGGTTATTTAGACGATTTTCTTGTGGTATCTGATACGTATTTCAGTTGTAATACGGCATTGTTAGCACTTATTGCAATGATAAGATCATTAGGATTTTCAGTATCATGGAAGAAAGTGATATCTCCAACACAACGTATTGTTTATTTAGGAATTTGTATAAACAGTGTAGATATGACACTTTCCCTGCCCATCCATAAATTAAGAAAATTGATAAAAATTGTTAATGAATTTTTTATCAAGAAGACGACTAGTTTTAAGGAAATTGAGATACTTTGTGGTGTTTTATCACATTGTAGCACAGTAGTCAGAGGTGGACGAACCTTTTCTCGTCGCATTATCAACTTTTCTAGACATATAAGAGACTCATCTGGTCCACACCTCCTTCCGAATTGGATGAAGGACGATTTATCCTGGTGGGTGAATCTTTGTAAGATATTTAATGGCAAAAAAGCTATTATATCTAGAGAAGAATTGTTTTTCTCGGCGGACTCATCAATGACAGGTTTTGGCGCCGTATTTGGTTCAGATTGGTTGATAGGAGTATGGGACTCCTCCTTTATTTTTCCCAATTATGTTAAGAATCATCATTTTTATGAACCACCCATGGAATTTGAAGATTCCATGGATATAAATGTAAGAGAATTATGGCCCATTATTTGTGCAGCACAACGTTGGGGCTATCTATGGTCAGGATGTAAAATCAGAATTTTTTCTGATAATACCCAAGTCGTTACTGCGATCAATACAGGTCGTAGCAGATCAATCGGTACAATGCGTTGGATACGTGAATTATTTTGGTTATCGTTTATCTGTAACTTCCATGTAGTATCATCACATATCTCAACTCATGAGAACACCATACCTGATTATTTATCACGTTATTTCTCACCAAATCGTAGGTGTAACATTGATGTTAATCTTATTCATCACCTTTGTTGTTTTCAGTCGATGAGCTGAATTCCAAATTATCTTATTATCAAGAGGCATGGCTCTCTGACAATTCCGCAAGGACCAGAAGATGTCAATGGAGGCATTTTTTCAAATTTTGTGAAGAATTCGGATTATGTCCATTACCATCTAATGAAAAAACAATAATGTTATATATCACTTTTATGGCAGAAAAATTTAAATTTGTATCTATTTCTAATTATTTGTCTGCCATTAAAGTTTTACATGAGGTTCATGACTATATATTTCCAGATACTCATGGTATTCGTAGAGTATTACTAGGTGTAAAACGTACTATTGGTAATATTGTTGTCCAAGCTAGACCTATCACTATTTCAGATATGAAAATGATTTTTCACAGTTTGAATTTATCTTTTCATGAAGATTTAGCGTTTTGGACTTGTCTAATATTAGGATTTAGAGGCTTATTACGTAAGTCAAATTTAGTAGAATTAGAATTTTCAATTAAGGTTTCAGATATTGAATTTGAATCTGACATTCTGTTAATTCATATTAGGAGATCAAAAACCATCCAGTATAACGAAAGAGTTTTTACCTTACCCTTTTCAAAAATATTGGGATCTCCATTTTGTGTATATTATTATGTATCAAAACTTGTCTCTCTTACAAATTACCCAAATATCTCATCTCAATTAATATCATTTTATAAAGGTTCGATGTTGGTTAGAGGTTCTTATAATTGGTTCCTCAATAAATTGAAACATCACTGTAAACTAGTAGGTATTCCATCAACCACAACTCATTCTCTCCGTAGAGGTGGAGCCACTGCATTATTTGAAGCAGGGTTTTCATTAACGGAAATAAAAAATGTGGGTGATTGGAAAAGTCTATCTGTTCTATTATACTTAGATAGGTCTATAGAGTCTAAAATTAGTTTAGACAAATCTATTGTTAGATTAGTTTATTCTTGACTGCTTTATTTTTCTTTTCTTGGTTTGGGCGTTTTGGGTGACTGGTGTTCTCTAATAAATACACTCATACGCCCAAACCTCGCAGTCATCTTGTATTTCATTATTATCATATATATATTATAATATCACATATATATATATAGTTATCATTATAATAAGTTTAAGCGTATAATATTTATGGAAAGAATACAACACCAAGGTATTCTACTATAAATATAATACCGCCACCTCCCGGCACCAGATGTACTACACCGTACGGGTGGCTCCACCACATACAGGTGGCAAATATACACCTCTCACCGGTCCCATTCACCTGTAAATTTTTTTTATGGTGACTGGTGTTCTCTAATAAATACACTCATACGCCCAAACCTCGCAGTCATCTTGTATTTCATTATTATCATATATATATTATAATATCACATATATATATATAGTTATCATTATAATAAGTTTAAGCGTATAATATTTATATATATATATATATATATATATATATTATATATTATATATAGCGTGGTGTTTGTTTGTCCTTTCAGTCCTGAGAATGCCTCGAGGCATTTCCTGTGCGAATCCTGGGCATTTTCTGGCATTTCTGAAATAGGCTTATTTTTAGGAGAAAACATTGTCAAAATATCATGAATTTTTAGCTATATAGAAAGCAATACTTTCAGTTTGACTAACTGTTGGTTAAAATACTGTAGCCATTGATACCATTGTTATAGTACTTACAACGCTTTATAGTCGTATGCATATGAATGCAGGCTTCCAGCAGATGGCCTTAACATTTTACTCAGAACTTGTGCATGGCGGAACTGCTAGGCTGCAGGACTGATCGAGTTATATAGATAGATCATCTGTTATCAGCACCTTTTAAAAAATGCTGATTCCTGTAGAATTGAATAAGAAAAAGACAAGATTTATAGACCTTGGTGTATTTGATACAATGGCACTGCATATCTGTTTATGGGGTCTGACAAGGACTGATCCCATGATGAATTCTCTGGAGCCCCTCAGCTGTAGACCACGTGGAGAGTACGGCAAGGCAAAGAAGACAAAAGGACTATGATTTGTCTGAGAATCAAAAGACTTGCCGGTAGCGGCATCATTAGACACTCTCTAGGGGAAAGACCATAGAGACCCAGCCAAGGCAAGCACATTTTGTAGAAGTTGATATTACTTGCCTTCTTGAAACCACAGTACATGCGATCCTTCATGAAATGGCTCTTTTGTATAAAGAATTACAATTGACTATACTTCCTCCATTGTCCTCTTAGATCTAGATAATTGACAAATGAGAGTTTGTTGTACAATCTCGGCATGTTGAAATTGTTATTTGGTTACGGTTATTATGAAATGAAAATTCTTAGAGATTACTTTATACCCCTGCCGTATATACTGTAAATACACACCGTTTTGGCATATGCCGTAAATATACTGTTCGGACCACTGGTCCACACATTTATTAAAATTTTGGTTGTTAAGACAAATTTTTTAATTTTGGGTATATAGTAAATATATAACACAGAACTCGATACCGTTTGTACGGAACTCAGCGTAAATTAGCATCTCGTTCTGGGACTTGTACAGCATGGTCAGGACGTTCTATATTAATACACTAGGGTGTTGTGTTATATAACCATGCCGGAGAGTCCTGCAGATACCAGCCTCTGCTGTATTTTTGCTAAGGAAATATGCCAACATGCTTTCAATGCACATTTTGTTACAGCTATGATGTAGTGGTGCTGACGTCATGAAAATATATGATAGGGACTCCAAATTAACATTTTACATTATAGAATAATATCATGGACATCAAAATGCACAAAAAACAGAGGCAATCTGAATGCATTCTGATTTTTATACGAAACTATCTTATAAACAATGACACAGATAATGCAGTAAAGTGCCATCACAGCACACTTTGAATAATCGTTTTACGTCCTGATGCTTTTAGTAAATGAATAAGATGAAAACGTTTCACTAAATTCTGGTCGTACTATATGTATTTAAGGTGTCTATCCGACCCATCGAGCCTCTAAATTTAGGGTTTATTGCAAATGCAGCATCGCATGCATACAACGTTAAAGTACGTTCTGTAACATCTTAGTCTATATTCGCGGGAACATTTTTTTCTGTCTCGGTATCTAAATATTTTGTCAGAAACTATTGGTATGAAATAGATGTATTCATATAAGGATACGGTGTAAGAAATGTAACAGGGTATGACCCAAATAAAAGAAAGGCCACAAAGGATCATGATAAGAAACCATGATTTTAGTAAGGTGGATGCGTGTGGCCCTGTAGACGTACAGAGTACTCTCGTCTAATCTTTCTCCTGATTGTATTCCCCATGTAATACCCAACCAAGATTAGCTGATATAGTCTCCCCCTTCCCTCATGAGCCCGGCGTGGCTTAACTGCTGATTTATATCACAAGGCCCGTTGTTTTATTCTCTTTTCCCCTGCGGCACTTAAGGGGGTAGCTTTCAGGATATTTCCCCCAAGTCCGCACACTTGCATAACGCCGGTGGGATCCCTGCTCTAATGTGATCGTCAATTGCCTTGTTTCCCATTGGTGGCCACTAGTCGCGGCCAGACTCTCTTAGCCGGCACACCATTAATGGGCGCCATTTTGGAAGAGTGTCGGGGAAAAACCTCGTGTTCATTGGCCGACAAAACGGCGGAGATTTTTCCAGTCACCTCAAAAAAGTCTGTCGTTGGTGCTACAGATTGTACACAGGTATAAAAGAAATCGGTGAAGGTGCAGTGTATACCTTGTTTCTCCTTCTAGAACCTTCAGGATCCCTGATAAAATCAAAATGGCTTTGATTCTGTCAGTCGGATATAGAATATGTCGGAAGTGTCACAATGCAGAATCTAAGCAAAACAAATCATTGGTCATTTCACTAGCTGGGTCTTTTCCATTGACCGATTTTGCGTCAGCAGTGCAAAAAGTGTGTCGGTGGTTTCTGACTGTAAATTGGTCACAAAAAAATCAGCCAATGGAAATGGGCTCAATGTCGGATTCAATTTATCAGTGAGGGTGCATTGTATTCTACTGTATTTTTGAGGTACACACAGATTTTCTGTGGGAAAATCCATCAGTTGTGGCCATGTTACAAAGTCCCTACTCAATTAATCTGTGAACATAGTACCCCTATAAAGAGCAGAATGGTTTGGGTCAGTATAGATGAGGGGCAGTAACGTGAGGACCAGTATGGTTTAGGGCCAGCATGGTTCAGGGCAGTGAGGTTGAGGGGCAGTATGATCTAAGGGCAATATAGATTAAGGGCAGGATGGTAGAGAAGCAGTATGGATTAAGGGCAATATGATTGAAAGGCAGTATGGTAGATGAGCGGAAAGGCATAAGGGCAATACGGTTGAGAGGCAGTATTGCTGAGGAACAGTATAGTGGTTGAGGGGTAGTATGGGTGAGGGGCGATACAGTTGAGGGGAACTATGGTCAAGGAGGAAGTATTGATGAGGGGCAGTATGGGTAAGGGGTAGTATGGTGAAGGGACAGTATGGTAAAGGGCCAATAGGATGGAGGGGCAGTATTGTAGAGGGGCAGTATTGTAGAGGGGCAGCATTCTAGAGGGGCAGTATGGTGGAGGGGCAGTATGGTGGAGGGGCAGTATGGTATAGGGGCAGTATGGTAGAGGGGCAGTATGGTGAAGGGGCAGTATGGTGGAGGGGCAGTAGGTTAAAGGGCAGTATGGTAGAGGGATAGTATAGTAGAGGTGCAGTATGGTGGAAGGGCAGTATGGTAGAGGGACAGTATAGTATAGGGGCAGTATGGTGGAAGGGCAGTATGGCAGAGGGACAGTATAGTAGAGGGGCAGTATGGTGGAAGGGCAGTATGGTAGAGGGAGAGTATGGTGGAGGGGTAGTATCTTTTATCGGTGGCCCTCTGTCGGTCGGAAATCGTATTTCAGTCGTTTGGTGTAGACTCAAAGACCAACGCTTGCAGGCACTGTAACAAAATCCTAACTCAGTCGACGGGGTGCATAATCGTATACTGTCAGTAGGCGTAGCCCGATTTCCTTAGGACTATAATACTCTCCACCCTCTCTCCTCGAGGGCTGCGGGTCGAGCGAGGCGTTACGTAATTTGCCTGCGACAAGTTCACCGACTCCTATACGATTTAGGAACTAATCGTTCAACCCGAAATCGGTAGATGGGCATCCGGCTTAAGGCGCCTACTCACGAGGCTCTTACAACGCGTCTCCTTCACTGACCTTTGTCTCACTACCTCTCACTACTACTGAAAGCCATTTGAAGGATCAGATGTGGATGGGAGGCTGTGTTGGGATGTAAGGGATAAAATTAACTACAAGAAAAGCAAGTATTCATTTACCTCTATGAAATATGATATGATGTCTGAAAGGGCCAATAGGGACAAGGTGTCAGAAGCTTGGATTTTAGTAAATCAGTAAGCTATTTTTTCTACTTTTATCAATTTTAAAGTTAATCCCATACGGAAACTTTTATTTGATAAGAGAAGGTCAGTGACCTTACTGCTTAGTGTTCCCTTCAGATAAAATTGTTTGACCATCATTCACTCAGACAGTTTTACATTTTAGTAAATTTAATTCCTATTCATTTGATGCATAAGGCGGTTTTATTGTAATCCGACACTAAGTTGTACAATACCTTGGAGTATAAAACTCAACTGTCGTTTCATTTCAGAGATAGACGGTTGATTACCAAAGCCAATTTTTGTAAATTGAAAGAAATACTACATCAGTATTTTCCCAGATCAGTTGTATCTATTGGAAAGAGAATACCTTGTTCTGATGATTCACATCAAAATACATTTGCTTTCACATTTGGATTATAACTTTTATAAAGTCTCCCTTGCCTTTTCGTGGCTAATCATATACGTAATTCTTGTTAAATTCACAGTATATGATTTGACATGAATAGCTACTGTGGTAGCGATTAACATTTACAAGACTAGGACGCCTTGTCTCTGAGACAGAGGAGCCTTCATCCTCACTGATTTAAAGAATTTGTAATCGTGTTTTTTGTATCTCTCGTGCAAACGAGTTATTCTGATACTTATTGATGGATCAATGATATTGAAAGTTGTACCCGAGCGGGATAGAAACCAACATATTAACTGGGGATTTCGTTCAATAAAAACCTCTTTTTTAATTACCCATCAATTCATTGCAAAGCATTAAATTGATTCCCATATACGAACGCAATTAAAGGGATAAAGCGAAACCAGAAGTTATAAATACGTCTCCATATAACATTCTTCATAGGTGATTCTGTGCCTTGCACTAGAATTTATGAGAAAAAGAGTCTAGCTTACCAAATGAGGTTATCAAGTCGTGTTGGCCGTGCATGCTTTGGTATCATGCAACTTGGAAACTGTTATAATGAAATCACTGTCGGCCGGGCACCAGCTGCCAACAGCACCCGGATGTAGAAAATCTAAATAAGCCTCGTTTTGGGCGTAGAGAGCCTCGTTCTCGATCTACCATCTCTTATTGATGCGGTTCGCGCTGATTCCGGCGAGCTGGACGCCTTGAGGTCAACGCCAGCCAGAAACCAGCATAAATAGCCCCAACGCCCAAAATAGCCTCGGACCAGTCAAGGGTATCAGTATATAGAGGCAAGCCCCGCGAATTCGCTCGTCCGTTCATACGGTCTCTCCCATTGGCTTAATCATTGCACGTGACTTGAAAGGTTACTGAACATATATCGGCCATGTTGTTTTTATCTATTGCAAATGAAAATCGTCGTTTTGATGAGAAGACAAGGGAACTGTGGAGTACTCGCAATACCTCCCGTATAGTTTTTTTTCTAAATTAGACAAATAATCTAAATTAGACATACAGTTTGGCCGTTTGGGCATCCAGGGCGGCGTTTCCACCTACCGATTGATTGTGGGATTTAGCACCACCGACCGATTATCTTACATTTTTGTGCGACAATCGTCAGGTGGAAACAAAGGTTCTCAAAGATTCTGTTCTCCAACATGACATAATCTGACACCATTGACTGATATTTTTGTACCACCGATAAAAATTTATTAGTGGCGGAATCAAATTGAGTGTAAAAAGTAAGTCTGCAATTACCTCAATTTCCACACAAAAATAAGGGTTGTTTTTGCTGACCGCCAACGAGAACGTTCACCAATAAAATCTAAAATGGAACTATCACGCCACTTTTGTACAGGTTGAAAATAATCGGTAGCTTTTTCGTCGGCAGGTGGAAACACCACATTAAGTTGGATTCACATGATAGGATTCTAGTACTTCACAGGGTGTTTGTCTGGAACATATCCTGCTTAGAACACAATCACTTCATCTTAATTGCAGGGTTTCATTCAGACCTGTTCCCCTGCAATTGTTGCTAACATTTAGCCCTAAAAATGACAGAATCTCATCAGATTTTAAACCCTGGGATGTACATGTACCCCGCTATGTGAATTTCACTTTAGGTTGTGCTTTTGTTGTTGTTATTGTTGTTGTTGTTCAAAGCTTTATTGGGCAATAACTATTTTTAAATCATCAACATTTTACAATTTCTCCATACTTGTCTTAGCTTCAACAAAGTCCTACTTCTCCATGCAATGTTTCATCTAACATTGTCACCACAATATACGTCAATGAATATGGCCAGGCTCTGTGTTATTCAAATGAGGTGAGAAGCTCCCACAAAGCCGTTTAGCCGGCGCTGTTGGCTCACGTGTGGACGGGTTCCGCGGGAGACACGCTGTCCTCACCACTCCATCCCAGCCCCACGCAAATCCGCCAGGCGCCGACAGCGTCGACACGGCCTCGTTCTCATCTTTATTCAAATGAGGCGTTTTGCGCGCGCGCCGTGGGGCGGGGCGTGTGACAGTTGATGCGCGAGGCGAGGCGGGATTAGGACGAGCTGTCCGAGTTAATCGTGAAAACCGCAGACGTGAGCCGCTCGTGACGCTCATCAGTGGTGATTGGAGGGATTAGGGAATGCCACCAGCGCCTTCCGGACAAACTCACCCACCTGACCAGGTACCGCCGCCTCGTCCCGAGTCCCACCTTCAGTGCCCATCCCAGAGCCCTACTTGCCCTGTCTCTATCAATCCCAGAGCCCTACTTGCCCTGTCTCTATCAATCTCAGAGCCCTACTTGCCCTGTCTCTATCACTCTCAGAGCCCTACTTGCCCTGTCTCTATCACTCTCAGAGCCCTACTTGCCCTGTCTCTATCAATCTCAGAGCCCTACTTGCCCTGTCTCTATCACTCTCAGAGCCCTACTTGCCCTGTCTCTATCAATCTCAGAGCCCTACTTGCCCTGTCTCTATCACTCTCAGAGCCCTACTTGCCCTGTCTCTATCAATCTCAGAGCCCTACTTGCCCTGTCTCTATCACTCTCAGAGCCCTACTTGCCCTGTCTCTATCAATCTCAGAGCCCTACTTGCCCTGTCTCTATCACTCTCAGAGCCCTACTTGCCCTGTCTCTATCAATCTCAGAGCCCTACTTGCCCTGTCTCTATCACTCTCAGAGCCCTACTTGCCGTGTCTCTATCAATCTCAGAGCCCTACTTGCCCTGTCTCTATCACTCTCAGAGCCCTACTTGCCCTGTCTCTATCAATCTCAGAGCCCTACTTGCCCTGTCTCTATCAATCTCAGAGCCCTACTTGCCCTGTCTCTATCAATCTCAGAGCCCTACTTGCCCTGTCTCTATCAATCTCAGAGCCCTACTTGCCCTGTCTGTACCCATCCCAGAGCCCTACTTGCCCGGTGAGTACTGATTTAGGGCTCTACCTGCCTAGTCTGTAACCATGGTGGAGCCTTTCTTGCTCAGTCTTTAACAATCCCAGAGCCCCACTTGTCCACTTAGTATCCATCTCAGAGTCTTACTTGTCCATTCTGTAACAATCTCAGAGCCCTACTTGTCCAGTCTGTAACAATCTGAGATCCCTCCTTGTCCAGACTGTATCGTTCTCAGATCCTTTTGCACTCAGCCTTTTACATATCAAAGAACTTTCATCTGACCAATCGCCAAGGCTACCTCTTGGATTTTTGGTCGTCGTTCTCCATAATTATAACGGAGGCGGAATTGGAATACAGGGGATTTATTTCAGTAAGACACGTTCATAGAACTGTAGATTACATGGAATGTGAACATCGTAATCTTAGAAAAGTCATGAGTATTTAGTGTCCGTAGTAAATAGCCCTGAAATAGAAAATGTTCTCAAACGTGAGAAATCATGCCAAAGGGCATAGGCATAAATGCCCTAGAACGTGAGTCTTTGACGAAAACGGTGCGGGTGGGCGGGTTCCGAAGCAAACGCTGTCTTGACGATCGCTGGAGGCGCCCTCTGTGGAGTACTGTGCGCATCTGCGACGGGATCGCGTAAGCGCTAGGTGGCGCCACACATTCCTCCCGTATAATTACTGCCAATTTCCAATTAGCCTCAATTATAACGGAGGCGGAATTGGAATACAGGGGATTTATTTCAGTAAGACACATTCATAGAACTGTAGATTACATGGAATGTGAACATCGTAATCTTAGAAAAGTCATGAGTATTTAGTGTCCGTAGTAAATAGCCCTGAAATAGAAAATGTTCTCAAACGTGAGAAATCATGCCAAAGGGCATAGGCATAAATGCCAAACTTATTATTACAGTCAGGAAGGGAGCGACGTCCTTCCCGACGGGGGTAAGTAAGGCCTAATGCCCGTGGCACTGTTCCAGGTGCCATGATGGGAGATGACACTCTGGGGAACCCCCGCAGCCACGGCATCGTGGACTGCCCCCCTCCTCAAGGAGTGGAGTGTCACTCTCTCGGCCGCCGGGAATCCCACGGCCGCCAGGGCAGCACGCATGACGGCGGACAACGGCCGAGAGGTCAGAGGGGTTGATGATGAGAGGATGAACGCTGGCGCCCGTGGAGGGGCCGGAACGGCCGCGACGTAGTTGGTATAGGCGTCTACCGGGCAGATCAGCGGATCCGCCAAGCGCGGGAGATCGACCACGTGAGGGGGGGCCGCACGTGACCGTGTCTTAGTCGATCTCACGTGGATCCTGAGGAGTCCATGCTGGGGTTGTATATCCGCTCGCTGTAGGGTGTGGGGGCCGCCCCACGAGGTCAACGACGGGGACACGAGGTTCGAGGCCCGTAGAAAGGTGAAGTACGCAATGAGTAGTGCCGCCCGGAGGACGAGGGCCGAGGGCCCGGCCCTGGATAAGTAGAGAAGCACGTGCCGGAGTTCTGGAAGGCGAACTGCAGGGGCGGGTGCCGGGATGTGGGTGGAGAGGCGCCTGGTACCGCGCTGAACCGCGAGGACCTCGTCCGCAAAGAGCGGTGCCGGGTCCCCGCCATGGCGGCGTATCCAGGTCCGGGCTCCTGATAGATAATTGGCGGCCGTTGCCGGGGCCCGAAATGAATTGGCTAGGGCCTGGGTGTAGAGGGCCCCGTAGGCAACGGTCGGCCAGCGAGGGTCGAATCCTGATGAGACGGCGAAACGCACGTAGGCCTGGGCCTGAATGAGGTGGTTCTGGCGCGTCGAGGGGGCCTCAGCCGACGCCAGGGATGCCATCATCTGGGCATGCAGGGGGGTGCCGGTGCCTAGATAGGATGGAAGCAAAAACATCTATGTCAAATACGGGGTTGATAATTACAGAGGAACGGCCGCCAAGAGCGATGGCTTCCGCAACGGCCGCGTACACAAAACTGACATCAACATCCCACAAGGCGGCGGCCAACCAGATCTCGCGGGCCACGGCCGAGACGACCGGGTCGTTAGTTCGGCCTGAGGCGAGGGCCTCAACTGGCGCCATGTCATCCGTGTGGACGACGACGGCCGCCCCGGGTGGCGCCCTCGCGCCGAGGGTAGCAATGCCCTGTAGAATGGCTACCGCGTGGAACCGGAACCCGGGGCCGAGGGCGGCCGCGGTGCCGGGCGCCTCCTGGCGCAAGCTTGCGGTGGCCGTTTCAGCGACGATGACCGCGTCCCTGCTAGACACGAAGATACTGAACGGTTCTCTGTGTGGGGCGACCAAGACTACTCCGTTGGCGGCCGTTGCATAACGTGTAAACCAGCGAAAGTCCTCTTTTACCGCCGCTGGGATGGTCGCCACGCCCACTCCCGGGACTCGAGGTAGGAAGGCGAGAGCACGGGCGACGAACTTGCGGGCTTGTGATACGCAACGGGCGACGTATATGAGGCGGCCGACGATGGACTGGAGGCGGGCCCGGGTGATGGCTTTACGGGCGATCCACGCCTTGCACTCCCTTACCACGTCGGCCAGCCGATCCTCCGGGATGTGCAGGGTCATCGCGACCGTATCTATGTCAATGCCTAGCCATTCCATTCGTTGGGCCGGCGGGCTACACTTATCGGCGGCGAGGACCAGGCCCAAGCGCGCCGCGAGGCCCCCAAAGGCGGTGTAGGCGTCCGTCGCTTCCTGGCGCGTGGCCTCGGCGCCCGCGAAGTCGTCGATGTACGACAACGCGTGGTGGCCCCCGCGGCCCAGGAGGAAGGTTACCGCCCGTGTGACTCTCTGACATGCCGAGGCCGAGAGGCGGGCGCCGAACGGGCAGCACGGGTCAATGTAGTACCTCCCCTCGGCCGCGACGACCTGGAGGGGGAGGTCCCGGGGGTCCACCCGTAGTTGGCGGTAAGCCCTGGCCATGTCGGCTTTCCACAGCCACGCCCCTTTTCCCAGAGCCCGAACTCTCTCCGCGAGGTCGGCGACCGTAGGGAGGGTGCATGTCTGGGCGTACGGCAGATGGGGGCCCATTTCCACGCCCGCGTTGACCCCGCCCCCGGGGGGGAAGGACATGTCGACTATTACTCTCCTACTGGAGGAGCCCCTCTTTGGACGAGTCATGAGGGGAGATACTGCCGACCACGGGGTGAAGGGCAGGTCCCTGAACGGGCCTACCATAGCCCCCTCCCCGAGCTCCTTCTCCAGGTAGGCCGCGACGTGGCGGGGGTAATTCTCCGCGGAGGCGTGGTTGCGTAGCGTGGAGGTGGGGGGGCTAGCGCCCGTGAATCCCAACGGCCAGCCGTACTCGAGAAATTCGACGACCTGATTATCGTGGTAGTCGACTAGGGCCGCCCTCCATGCATCGATCCGCATGCCCGAGGGAACGGGTATCCGAGCCCCGAGGTAGTTCGGGAGGCCCGAGACCCGGACCTCGCTGTAGGCCCTCTCAATTGCCTCGTGCCCCCCCCACACTCCAGGAGAAGGGCGCGGCCATATGGATTTCACAACCGTTGCGTAGGCGGCAGGCCCACACCGTAGGGGCGCAACCCGAGGAACCGGGGGGGCACCTGCCGCGTCCTCGCCGTCGCCTGCGGCGCCACCTGCCCTCTCTGGGGTCGCGCCTGTGGCGCCCTCTAGCGATTCATCTGCTGAGGTGCTGAACGCGCCTCCGTCGTGGACATGGAGTGTACTTTCAACATAGTAATCAGTGGGGGGGGGCGCGCCGGGACAGCGACGGCCACGACCCCCCGTAACACATTCATCGGCCGTAGGCAACGTGTAGGCCGTAGGCGCAGGTAAACAAACAAATAACTCTTGTACATTGTCGGCTGAAGTGAGGCGGGACGGGTGATGAGTCGCCTCGCCTATCGACGAAAAACCTGGGGGGGGGGGGTGGAGACTTGATCCGGGATCCGTGAAGCGCTTGCGGGACTTGCCGCGCTTAGATTCCTCTGTTTAACTCTACATGCTACCTCCGAATGGCCGTTGGATGCCCCCGTATAGACCGAGCAGTAAGCGCAGATGTGGTTCATGCGAATGCCTCCTTCCACATGCCCGGGGGGCTTATCACACCCCCCCGGTTTGTTGAACGGCTGGCACGGCCTCGCTGTGTCGTCCCTAGCCTTTTTCCCCTTGACATTATCGACTGCATAAGCTATGCGGCCTGCATAGACCTGCGAGATCGCAACCCTGAGGAGCTGAATGCGAGTGTCCTCGAGCCAGCCTAAGCGTAGGCGGCCCTCACTGACCATTGCAAATACGCGTTCTGACCACCTCCGGACCTGTGCAAAGTCGAACTCCCGGGCGTCCTCGAGGACCTCCTCCAGGTGTACCACCAGCGGTGCCACGTATTGGGGGGGGAAATCATCGTCATTAATAATTCGTAACAATGCCCATGCATACTCCGCCAATGTGAGTTCGTTCAGGCCTGTCTTCGCTCTCTCCGGGCCTCGATGCACATATAAATGTGGGAAAAACTTATATTTACCGGCTTCTGTGACCCTCGAGGCCGTGGTCTCCAGAATCTTGCGAACTTGGTCCTCGACCTCGTCGTCGGGCCTACCCGGCCTAACGGTCATAGGTGGTACCAAGGCTGCGGCCCGCCTCTGCTCCAAGAGCGCAGCTTGGAGTGTGGTGCCCTGGGATGCCGGCCGTGCGAGCGCTGCCGCCGTGTTGTCGGGTGCCATGGGGCCCAGCGTAGCGGCTGACGTTCCCGCGTAGGATGCCAGGGCGGCCGGGACTCCTCCTTGTTGTGCGGGTGCCGAGGCCACCACTTTTTCGATGAAAGCATTTTCCATACCGTTAGTGATGCCCTGGAGGACTCGAGGCTGGAGTGTCTCGGCCGTCGGCGCTTGCATCGAAGGAGGCGAATTGGCCGTATTTGCTGAGGTGCCTGGATCTGAGCAGGCGCCATTGCCATTGAGTTTTGCCGCTATCTCCGCGAGTGCCGTCTCCAAAACACTAAACCTCCTATCAAAACTCGCGAACTTGTCGCTAAAAACGACATCGTCGTTTTCCTGGTCTTCAACTACCTTCGTTTGATCCTTCGTCCTTCGCTTTGGAGTGTTTTTACCCATCTTTGCGAGTGATTTGAGCGAGGTCTTAAATTAGCATCCGAAGCAAACGCTGTCTTGACGATCGCTGGAGGCGCCCTCTGTGGAGTACTGTGCGCATCTGCGACGGGATCGCGTAAGCGCTAGGTGGCGCCACACATTCCTCCCGTATAATTACTGCCAATTTCCAATTAGCCTCAAGTTTGATGCAGAGTGAATATCACATAGTGCTCAAACGAGTTGGAGAACAATAATGATGATCTACACGAGTTGCTTTCTGTATTTATCTCGTCCCTGTACACACTAGAAGGATAGACGTTACACAAGAAAAAGACCATGGAGAACAGACTGAAATACTAAGTTCCCAATTAAGCCTACGGGACAAAAATTACCAGGGGTGAGATAAAACCTAACTTCCTTCTTTCCATGATCGGCCAGCACCCGCCAACACCATGAATTCAGGCAGCGCGCGGTACTTCAAGAGGAGAGAAGGATTTGTGTACTTAGCGTTGTCGGACCTGATTGGTTTGCACTGAAAGCCACTCTAGCTGGATGAGGCTGCGGCTGCGGTAGAGGGAATGGAGTGCTAAACGAATTAATGTCTTTTTTCAAGCTTTTCAAGCTTAGCGCCAACTCTAATGCGTATTAATCAATTACTCCCTAACGTGATCTGCTTAGTCTTGACTCACTCTCCTGCGCTGTAATCTGTACGAAGAAACCTAAGTATGTCTCATTGAGAGAGGACAAGATGGCGCACAGGGGAATGTTCCATAACTAAAGCGTTGACATTTCTTTGTTGGTGTACTGCAAAGACAGCACCGGATCGCTCAGGTATAGTGAATACAACTTTTTCCCATCAAATAAGAATGTTCATGGTATTTTTCTTGGTGATATTCTTGGTAAGCTTTCAAGTCCAAATATATTGGCGAATTGTAGAGTGTGGAATGGAATCGTGAGCCTTCTCAACGGAAAAAAATGTGTCTCACAGGTAAATTACTTTAGCGCAGATTTCTTTCATCTTGAAATTAGGTAGAATGCATAGCTAGAGAATCACTGAAAATATGGTATTAATCAATCAAGACCAATGATCTCAAACGAATAAGTTCGCATGGAATTATGATTCTGCCATAGTAATCAGTTTCAATCAATTGATTGTTTTAGTTTCTGGAAGATATTATCTAAGTACTACGGATATATATACACGTAAAACATTGTTCATATCCATGCAATATTTCCAGAACAATAGAGTATATGATATGGAAATATATGTAATCCTCCTCTTAGATATAGTAGATGTATATTGCTCTAAATGACAAGACTTTCTGTTTATGTTTTTTTTTCATGATGGCCAAGGCATCATGGAGCATTTATTTTTCTATATAAATTTTAAACAAATCAAATCTTTTACAACTCCCACCAAGTTCCGAACTCACAAGATATTTTGGACAGGAATATGCTTTGTGAAATGGTCAAAGTTTTATTTATTACGGCTCTGACGTTTAATTATTTATTAAGTAAAAGTCAATAATTTTAAAGTCATCAGAATAATTTTACATGTGTGATACGTGAAACCATCTCATTATCGCCCATCATCGAGCAAATCACCATCGTTATCTTATCTTAGTCCAAGAAAATGGTTTGGTTTTTTTGCGACAAAGTTTTTAGGTTTCATGGATTACAGAGATCTTCAGGCGTCAAGAAACGCGCTCGTTCTTAATTCGTCTCTTTTTTTCATCCACCCTTGATACTTGAGAGATATGAGTCGGAAAGTAACATTTTTTATGATCGTTGCATGAACGTGTTCTGGACAATACTCCTTTGAGAAACAAGAGCAGCGCGAGTGTACCAAACCTGGGTTTTTATCTCTCCTTAGGGCTCCTTCGTTCACGTTTCAGTTTTCAGGGGGCCGTTGAATGAGACCTTCTCGATGGTTGGTTTATGGAAACAGGCTTTATAGGACAACTACAAAAAATCTCCGCCGTTTTCGTCGGCCAATGGAAGCGAAGTTTGAGCAGGCTGAAGGACTGAAGTAAAGATTGTGTTCTCCCATCTCCCGGTATGGAGAGAGGGGCCTCAATGTCTGCCCCTCAGAGGGAGAAGGCACGCCACTTCACACACACATGCCCTCTCGACCACCTACTCATACAGCTACCCCCGTCACACTCACTCCACCCTCATCCACCAGACCAACTCACCACCAATTACTCCCACCCACCATCACCCTTATTTTAACAGATTCATATTATTTACATCCGTATCATCATATCCTCTATTTCATCCAACAAATCTTAATCATTCAATTACCAATTACTACTTATATCATAACTCACATGGACTATTATCAATTTTAATTTTAATCTTATTAATCATGATTAATAAGATTAATTATCCGACACTACTCTCGTGTTCTCTGTTCCCGGGGATGAGATAATGATTATATTGTTTCCTCACATAGCTGCAGCAAACACGCTCCTCACGGTATGAACTCGTCCCAGCATGGCGTCTAGATGTTGTCTATCTTTCCCTCCTCTCGCTCGTCTCCTTTTTATAGGGAAGTTAAAGGATGAGGTTGGCCTGGCGTTATGACATTAGGGGAGTGGTTCCCAGACGTTTATGGCCCTCATGGAGTACGGCCAGCCCACCCAGAGTCATCACTCTCCACACTCTCCAAGCGTGACACTACACGCCTCGTAAGCATCGTGTTATTAGCATAAAAAAGGTGTAGCGATCTTTTTAATCTGTTATACCTCCTCTGTCCCTCCCATGATGCACCCTTCCCATCTGCTATTTGCAATAATTTCCCATTCCGGTCACGTGACAAGATGTGCACAGGTTAACCCTTTTCTGACGCCAGCCAGAAACGCAAATTGTTATCAAGTAGTAGTAGTAGTACATTGTATGAGGGAGAATATATAATACTACCCCTAATAAAAAGCGCCATAGGCTGAACATGGGCTTCGTTTATGTTACGGGTTTGATATTAAGTGTTGTTTATGTCACTACTCTCTAATATTAAAAAGGATAAAATCTAGACTCGTTTAAGTTTGAGCTTTTTTATGTCCTGCATTTTGCTGGCTCCAGGGGATGAGAGCGTGACATAAATAAGCGTGACATAAATAAGCTCAAACTTAAACTCGTGACGTCTCTTGATTGTACATCGTCAATGAATTCTTTTTTCCTATCTATTCCGTATCTGTATTTGATTTTTGAATCTGATAATACTAAAAGTAGTCCTCGTCTTGATCTTTAAGCTTGATTATTTTCTATTTTCAACTAATTTCTTTCTTTGAATAACTACAGAAAGAACTACCGGAAATATGATAGTAAGAAATGTCAGTGGTTTTCTATTATTTCTGGCTTTAGAATATCAATGATAACATATAGCGTCCTTGAGACTACTACAGTCTGATTTAGTTTATCAAAGCATGGAACAAATAATTGCATCCTAATGTTATTTAACGGCATTGGTAATTCGATGGTCTTCACTGGAGGCTCCGTATTATTATTAGATGGTTATGCCTTACCTGGCGTTTATACGAGAGGAGTCTGCTCCAGACGCGACGCTGATACGTGGACGACCGTGCCCCTCACGTATCGGTGTGTGTCGGTGCGTATCGGTGCGTATGGGTGTGTATCGGTGCGTATGGGTGTGTATCGGTTGGGTCATTATAGGGACCTGACTAACTGGTCCAATATCACCAAAGATTCCGCTACAATTTTGATTGGTGTTTATTATCCACCTTATGCAAAGTATCCATAGAAAAACACATGGAGTGTGTACCACCATATCGGGAGCATACAAATATGTTGTATGTTCCAAGCTCCGATAAAGCGCGCATACGGAAAAATAGAGCCTACTGAAAAATAGTTCTCTAAATGAACTATGATATCGGTATGTCCCTTGTCAGGAAAGGTCGGATAATAAGTACACGTACAATATAGACTGGGTTCAGATAAAAGCGGTTAGATATGCTCCTCGGAGTTGACTCTGTGCAATATCCTCGCATTCGCTCAGATATTACTAGGTGTGAACTACTCTGGGCATGCGGCCGCTTGTATCTGAAACTAGTCAATATTGTGAATGTATCGAAGCCCGGGAAACACTCCCTGTAATACTTTTGTTTGTAAAATTTTTATTGACGGAGTGGCTCATACATTCAATATACAATTTTCTGCCAGTCAGTTCAGAAAAAAAAAACATAGGACGTAGCACAGCAAAAGTAGTTCAAGGGCGTGTTCGCTTAGAGACAGAACTTAAAGGGTTTCAAGGAGTGAGGCTTGGGAGAAGAGGAAAAACAAAGGCTCGGTCAGTGACGAGGAAAAAAGAGGAAGACATGATGGAGATTTCAATCACGATGAGAATTGCTCTGGGTGGTGGGCTCGAGTTGGCAGGGGTTTGTAGCCCCGGGAAACAGTCGCTCTCCTACTCACACCCCTACCACCTCTCAGTCATCCACCACCCCCCCGACACACACACCTCCTATGAGGAGATACTTTCAGATTGTGATATGGAAATAAGAAGCGCAGAACACCCACACTCAGTCAGGACATGAGTTCCCTTGAGGGCGGTCGTCAGTGAAACCTAAATGTCGTCTGCTTGTGAGGTTTTTACCCATGATGTGAAGATTTAGGTACCGGGGCACATTTCCCCGCGCATACACACCCCTGGAGTAGTGTGGGCGATAAAAGGCTGATTTGCGAGTGGGCGACATCATTGTGTGCGCATGTGCGGTAGGAACCTAGATAACAAAGAGTGGTACGCCAATGAATAAAACCTGTATTATCGCCCAGTGTCTCCTATAAGCCCGCTAACTGAGGCGCCATGGAGGAGGTACGGGTGTGCACTGGAGGGCGGTACAAGATGTAGGTCGCTGGGAGATCGGTGGTGGGAACAGGCTATGGCTTCTTAAATGGCTGACTCTGACAAATACAGGATGTGTCCAGAATTATGTCAGAACGTAGAGGTACAAAAACACATTATCCAGTATTATCCACCTAATACGAAGTGTCCATGGAAAACATGGGAAGCCTGTATCTACATATCCGGAGCATACAGATATGTTGTATGCTCAGGGTTGCAATAAATAGCGCATACAGTAAAATAGTACATACTTGAATAAACTAATATCGGAACGGCACTTGTCTGAAAAATGTTTATGATAAATGCACTATAGTAACCCGATTAACTCGAAGTACTGATAAAATGAAAATTAAGGTGAAAATGTCAGAGAAGGGGACATCTGCTTCAAGGCAGCTAGAGATATGTTCAAAGCTAAGAGATATAGTTCAAAGCAGATATCAGAAATGTTAATTTTGAAACTGATTTCCCAGTTGAACTGAGATAAGATGGATTTGCAATGTTTCTTTCGTGCCACAAACTGTGTGAACTCATTTTTATCACCATCCTGTAATGTGAAGCGTACTATCTGTGTCTGTAGTTACCCTTTGATTGTGTATAACTGTTCCTGTCATTGAAAGATAATTGTAAATTATAATTAAATTAATGCCAATCATCTCTTATAGTTCACTCGTGTATGGGGCTAAAAGAACGTCGTAAAAAAGACTATTTCATTATCCCTCTACCCGTTTCTGTTCCTTTCATTATATCCCTGATGTATAACACACCTTTTAATTTATTCTCATGTACAGAAACGGCCTTACACACGTCATCATACTCTGGCTATAAAAGGGGACCAGACCGCTGCCGAGGCCTCTCACTCCTCAACACGTCTGGCCGGTGTACAAGAAACCCACCCGCCTTCCTCCAACAAACGCCACGAATCTTAATGACGATATTAATAATAATGTATTATTGGCCTAATTCAAAATAGTGGCATATAGTCACTTCTTATTGTATCATCAAGAATGTAATAATTCGTGAAAGTTTTAATCTATCACACAAAACTCACGTCATGTGATATCTTTTATGTAATAAAACTTTTACAAACTTTGTTTCTCCATACACGTGTTGGCTTTCAATTATAGTATCCTTGTATCTTAAATGCCCTGTACCCGTATTGTGATAAAGGTGTAATGAATGTGGACTGATGAGGCTCTAAGTGAGGCCGAGAAGATGATCTCCTTAGACTGAGGTTATCGATGTAATCCTCATGTACTGAAGACCTATACACACGATGTGCTGATACGATCCCTGTATATGTCTTAGTTTCTGAGGTACCGAGCGGAAGATCACATCGACTGTACACTCTGAACTCATCTATCGTCAATAGAGTTTTAAAGGATTATATGTAGACTGGTTTCAGATAAAAGTGGTTGCATGCTCCCCGGAGTGTACACTGTGTAATATCATCGTTTGCGCTCAGATATTACTACGCGTCAACCTTCCAAATGAGATCACTTCATGCAGATGAAATAAACTATAGGTATGAATTTGAGACTGGTCAATATTTACAAATATGTAGAACTGTCGGAGTGATTGTTATGAATGTGCAAGCCATCAAATAAAACCTGGAACATTGCAGTAGGTTTTTTTCTGTAAATAATATACGATATATTGGGAACATACCAGGCCTGCACGGTGAGACTCCTAACGATATAGAACATTCGTTATCCACACCATATGAAGGGTCCATAGTAAGCCTTAAGGAACTCTGTGCGGACATAACTGGTGTATACAGATATGTAATATACATATCAAGATGAAGGTGGATAACTAATATGACTGGTTTCAGATCAAAATGGTTGTATGCTCCTCGAAGGTCACTCTATGCGCAATATCCTCGCTCACAGATTACTCTACATCAAATACTTGGAGCGTATGGCCATTTGTATCCAAAACCAGTCAATATTTACTGCATGGGGCCATCCATAAAGTATGTGCGCAAAAATTCCGAAAATGTTGATCCCTCATTCCAACTCTCAATCTTGCACGCACTAGAACAAAGAAGAAGCATCCGAAATTTGTCCGAATTTTTTTAGCCCCCCCCCCCCCCCACAATCCTGAGTGCGTACGAAATTTATGGGTGGCCCCTTTGTATACATGTGTTCGGCTAAATGCGCTGAGTAACTATGGGGCTCATCTCACTTCTACAGAAGAGAAAGGGGTATGTGTCTACGGGCGTCTGCTAATGGCCACTCCTTGTTCCTGCTAAACGCAATCCAAGGCTAAGAGGAACAGAAATTACGACATCTTCTTCTTCAGGACGTATTTTGATGCCTCCATCCACCTCCTGTTACAAAGAATAAACGGAGTAGCCAATAGGAAGATAGAAACCCAGCGCGTTCCCATTGAACCTTCCCATCGTAGTCCGGTGAATAGACATTTACATCTGAAAGTAAATCGGTCCATTTTTACATGGAACTCAGGCACAAGTATCCAGGCGCCGGTTGAATAATTGCTTTTTTATTATTCGGTACGAACATTCTAACACTGGATTTATGCTCGTAAATGAAGACCCTTAATTATATGCCAAGGGGAGCATGGAACAATGTGGGTCCACTTTATTCAACACTTACGGATGCCGAAGACTGTCTTTGCAAACTGTCTTAGCAAACGAACTCAAATATAATGAAACGATAAACCTTATACAAGGTACAGGAAAGGGTCTTCATGTACGTGCCTAGGTTATTCAACAGGCCCCAGGTCTAGCTCTGTGTACTGAACAGCCATGAAGAGTCTTATAGACAGACGAGGAATGGTCCTGATTTACCTTGTACGTTTGGCTAGACGAGATTCACTTCAAAGTCTCACCTGCAACATATAAAACAAAGCAAAATCAATAAATTGTCTAAAAACGTGCATCAGAATATATATGACAAAGCAGTAGGAGATGTATGCCATTCATTATCGACCAATTTTAGAGATTCGATACTAAATCTATAGGGGCTGTGTAATTCACCCGGCGGAGATTAAGAGTGTTTGTAATCTCCGCTCTACACAGAGTGGAAATAACAGCGAAAAGAAATGTCCCCTGTGTACAAAATAGTGTATTAGAAGATTGGCGGGTGTAATTTTGTTTTTTATTTGCTAATTCGAATTTGAAATGTTAACGATAAAGAGAAAATGAACTGGTTTCAGAGACAAACGGTCGTAGTCCTCTCGGTCTAAACTCAAGGTAATATCCTCGCATTCGCTCGAATATTGCTAGAAGTAGACACACCAAGCGAGAAACGCAGCGAGTTCCTTAATCGCCAACACAAGATGGCCTATATGTGAGCTATTATCTAATATTTCACCTGATTATTGCTTCCAAGATGCTAAATTATAGGCAGGAGATATTCCTATGAAATAATTTTCACATACGCGCCACTTTGTGTTGGCGATTCCAGAGATTGCTGCCTTCACTCGCTTGGTGTGTCCCCTGCATAACGGCCTCATCGCAGCAATAAAGCATGTTTGATTTTTGCCACTAGTATCAGTAACGGCTTAATATAATCAATATACTTGTTTCATTTAGTCACGTTTCAAACCTCTTCACAGATAGCACTATAACCTGGCTCCCATATTTTCTTTTTCCCATTGGTTACGATTCGATAGTCCATTGACAACGATCTGGGATCATATCCGGTTGTGACAATTTTGTTCTCTTTTCTGAAACATATGTGCTCTTCTTGTTTATATTTGTCGCCTTTTAATAATCCTATGGTCTGTCTCTCCAAACAAGAAATGAACAGCATATCATTTTTACCATGATATAATTTGTCAACCGGTAACACAAGAAATGACGAGATTTCAAAGAGAAAAAAGTAACATCCCCTATATTGGTTTGGAAGAGATCTACTTTCAGAATATATTTAGCCGTACATATCAACAAGACAGAGAACAACAGATTCTCATATGCAGAATTGTACCATAGTAGTAGCATATGCAAATAGTATAATCTTTAAAGTTGAATGGACCAGGAAAAATGTAGTCTGATATTTATCAATGTGAAGGCAAAGAAGTCGCCGACCCACCTAAAATGACTGCATTTTGAAACTCTGGAAACATGGAATAGAATGGTTAACTGCTGATAGTGTCTCTTCAATTATGCTACTGATGAGGAATGCAATATTATCAACCAAAACGATGAACATCCTGCAAAGTAGTGGCCATGATAGCTCAAAGCTGCTTTTCAGACTTTACAAAGTCATCGTTTTTTTAGTGATCGAATGGACAAAAAACATGGACCAAACCTGTCACCAACCACGTCTGGTTCTCAATTCTAACACAGTTTTTTTTGTTCAAAGAAGTGAGATCAGAATCAATCAAAGCACTTCAACGGAAAGAGTCAGTTAGTGGGTGTGGACAAAAAGAGTTAAACTTAAACAGGTCGTAAATGACTGAATGCGTTCACAAAGGAAGTTTACTTTGTCAGACGGAGAACTAGAAAAGGAATAATGAAAGAATAACTAGTTTACAAAGCGAAATGGGCAGAAAAACAGACCCGAGGAAGGAAAACAATCAAATTGAACAACCGCGACAAACAATGAAGAATGAAGGGTCACCGATAAAGTTCAAAACAACAAGAGCAATGTTTGAATACAAACAACAATAACAGTGACAGAGCCGCAGGGGGTGATACTTTGTAGTCATTGGAAGACAGCCAGGAAGAATGGTACTCGGAAAAGGGAGATAAAACAGTCATATCGCCCTAGGGCAGGCCAGGGGAGTGAGGTAGACGGGAGGGCAGTAAGTTACAATCGACATCAAACTATGTCTAATTTAAACCAAATCCACCACCTACTCAACGTTTGCCTGAGGTGTTTGGAGAAGTTACACATGAAGGAGGTATCCCCTGACCCCTCAGCTCCGACCGACAAACGAGCCAAGGCGCCTCAGGAGAACGGGCACACACCAGCGCACGTCAGTCCTGACTAGACCAAACAAGGAGCGTCTTAGAAATAAAGAAGAAGATCAAGGTGTAATGTAATCCACAGAAAACCAGACAAGCTGATTAGGTGAAAAGTGAATTTATTTCTGGGTAATTATACAGCGAGATAGGGGGGAAATTTGAATTGATTATTTGCAACGTTTCGTTTACATTTAGTAGACTTCTTCAGGCAATATGTGAAATAAAGATGAAACCAACAGGTTCTGGTAAAAGTTGTTGTCCTTCACGAGTTTGATGTTGAGTCATATGCACGATGTGACTCTAGTGAATATCATGTAGTGCTCAAACTAGTTGGAAACGACCTCTTTGACCAAAACGAGCTCGAGTTGCTTTCTGTATTTATCTCACCCCTGTACATATTAAAAGAATGAACAACACAAATGATATAGACCATGGTGAACGGACTGCAATACTCGTAGGGGCATGGATAACGATTTCCCAGTTTTATGCCTACAGGACAAAAACACCAGGGGTGATATATGTCTACTCTATATCCCGGGATCATATTAAGGAATTTATTGTCGTAAAAGATACAAAATGAGGGGTCAAAATAGATATTCAAACAAAATCTAACAAGCGGATCGACTTGTTAATTGTTAAATATGATATTAAGAGAGTACAACAGTACGGTCAAACGCCGTACCTGCAAAATATTGTACATAGGAATTGAAAAGTACTAATGGGTATATCGAATTGTGTATAAAATGAAATCAGTTACCATTAGAAATGTACTCACTAGAAGAGCAAAATGAAAGAACACGTACCTGAATATTAAGATTGTATTGGAAGAGAGATTGTAACATCGAACAAAGCCGTCTTTAGAAAAAGCGTCTTCCATTCTTCTAGAAATACGCCCCCCCCCCACCCCACCCCTTTGGGGAGATAGAGGACACCCGCCGGCATCTATACGCATGCGCAACACGTACGACTTCCGGCAGTGTACCTCGTTTTGATTATTCTCGCGAGATATCGCGAGATTGAGGCTACACTCTCCAGTCACAGTATTTACAGGAGCATTAAGACCGGAGGGTCGCACTGTGAAGAAAAGATAAAAGAGTTCCTCCAACAACAGTCCAAAAGAGCAAGCAATCATTCAGCTTAGCTTATTTCTAAATGGGATCGGTTTGATTTTGCTGTCGGGATTCAAATGAAATAGGAGAAAACAATACGAAGTGAGAGAAAAAGAACCTAAAGCTGTGTCGAATGCGAGGAACGCAGGGAAACGTCACGTGATCATGACGAGCGTCTGTGACGTCATCACTTCTGTCAACAGTCGCTTCTTAGGGGTGGACACAAAATACGGACGCGGGCTCCCAGGAGGCGCCGGCTGGAACGGAACCGCGCCGAAAACTGTCACTGCCGTTTCGTTTGCACAGCGTTTAAGCCACTTTTCATCCGTCGCCCAGATTTCCCAGGAGGCACCGCGAATGGTCGATACAACAACAGTGTTGCCATGGCGACGCCCGCCTGGCCGCCGGTAAGACAAGATGGCAAAGTAAACATGACGCATGCGCCTGGCGCGGTTCCGGCTAATCTATTTTCGCGCGTCGCTGATAAATGTCGTCTGCTTTCCATTAAAAGGCGGCCAAAAGCGCGGGAACTGGAGTCAGAGGCGGGAACGACGCAACGCGTTAAGACGAGGAAATGACAGGCTCAAGAGGTCAGCGGAATTTAGTTTGGGACGAAAGTAAGATGAACCGGAAGTGATCTGGCCAATGAGCGTCCCTTGTTGGCTTTCTCGGCCGGCGCCGCGTTGAATAAAACAGAGGTCTCCGTAGTGGATGCCATTTAGCCTAGGGACCCTCCTACCCAAATCTAAACATGCAAATTAGATCAACCGCAAAGAATTCCTGATCACATCACCTGTTCATCTATTACTTTTGGGACTGACACATGATGGAGTATCTCTATCGGGTGACATGTGTATAAGGTTAAGAGTAGGTTGATCTGGGCCGGATGGTACCTGGTTATACTTACCCTGTTGACGTCCAGATTATCTGGAGTGACCTCTAGCTGTAGTACGTGTGAGCCCGTCACGGGGCACGCTAGGTTGTCATGGTTACAGGACGCCAAGGGCGACCTATCAGAGGGCCATCAGGTGGAGAGTGGCAGCCTCCCCTCTCTCCCCCCCCCCCCCCCGAGTTTACACCACCGGTCAATAAGTGACAATCTGCCCTGATGCACCGCCTAAATCAGGCTCGCCAAAGTGTACCTGTCATTTTGGAATACAGGGCGAGGTCCAAACAACACAAGATTTCAGTACCATACGCCATTATGATGTAGCATATCCATCTACGAATTATCATCACAGGTTATGCCATTTATCACCGCCGAACGATTGTCACCCTTTTCGAGCGATAATCGTCAGGTGGAACCAAAAAGAGTCAACGATTTTCGTTTCTCCAGCATTACATAATCGACTGATTTCTTTTTGTATCACCGACTAAATGTCTACCTGTCGAATTTATTGATGACAGAATGAACTTGAGTTTAAAAAAATGGTCGGCGACTTCCTCAGTCTCCATCAGAAATCTTTGCCGACTACCGCCAGTCAGACAAAGACACATATTCACACAATGACCATATTCACACGATCCTTATAGTGTTATTTCCCTCAAAGTACCAGAAATTCATCATTTAGGCTCTATTCGTAGAGCTTATTATGATATTGAAAACATTAGTTGATGAATGAGGAAATGAACCAAGAATCCCCAGGTTTTCTGTCGTTATTCAAGGCTGTCATTTGCGCTGCTCCTATTCAATAAATCAAGGCTGGTAGCACTGAATGCGAAAACTGCTTCCCTCAGAAAACAGTACTCTGTAATCTATCAATTAGTTCAGTTCTTATCAATCAGTTTCAACTGGTTTAATAGATTACCTTGTCTTGGGTTTTCGTCAGTGATAATCTGATAAGATCCAAAAACGACCGATAAATGATGGAATAGAAAGAAATGACATGGGAAGAAATTCTTTGAGTTTCTACGATTTCAGATTCTAAATTATACTCTTAAAAATATGAAAGATTCCGAGAGTTGTTGACTAGATCTCAATCAGGAAATCTCATTCCTTTTGGACATGGTTACAAGATCCAAAAGGGTTGGCTAACTTTTGGAGAAAAAAGAGTCAAAATCAAATACTGCTTCTATAATTCGTCCTCTTTCAGTTCCTCTAAATTCGTTAAAACTATTCACTTGTTTCTGAATCAAGGCAGACGACAAAACGTCCGCTGGTACCAGTCGGATGCGTTGCGGATGCTTTCTACATGCCAGGAACCCGTCAACGGACGTATTCACCGAACGTTTAATCAATTACACACTTCTCGGCAAATCACGCGAGTATTCACGAGATCAATGGCGCTCTCCCGCCAGAGGCATCTCAGGAATAAAACTGTCAAGAAGATGGCGAAAAGAATCTAAACATTCGCGACGAGGAAGATAAATATTGGAGATCTTGGGGCATCCAGGGATGAGCCTGACGTCACATCCGGTCTGAAACGTTGTCATGTTTGATGACGTCACATTGATAACATTGACAGATGCCAGAGATAGTGGGGTTGACGATATGCGCACTGCTGTAGGCACACTATGCGCACATTCTTTTTCAAGGCAAGTTGTCCGGTATGCCTTTGGTTGTTTGGACATAGCATTTGTTCCTAGTTGTGTAGTTTAGTTGGTGCTTTGTGTCACGAGGTCCGTTCTCTCACTTACGTGCGGAACATCTGTTGAAGAAGGGCGCCTGTTTTCCCTCTACCTATTTCATCAATTCCATTGTTTAAGGCATCTTTAAAGCAGAGTGGATCCATTTTAAAAGACATAACGCAAACCCTTAATTATTTCAGTCCAGTCTCGTTTCTTTTAGAAAATGACAAAATGGAACTCGTTTCAAATTTCATCTTTATTTCTGGAAACCCAAAAGTGCTTTGAAGAACACAGTAAAAATGCACATTAAGATTCAAACCCGCGGTTAAATACGGTTCTGTCCATATTTTGAGACATTTCTCATACTCCTCTTATTCTTTCATAGATTTGTTTCTTTTAAAACTTTGATTCATTGATACATCCATGGTGGTTATTACCTTCGTTTTCATTTTTGTTACTACTAAACATTGTTTTTCCCCTAATTTTCTCCATACTCACTTTTTCGTCTGGCTATGTGCTTGTATCTTCAATCGGCGTTTACACTCGAAGATTGAACACCTGAAGACAGTAGATTGTCTACCGAAATATCGTGAGATGCTGCTCCCAAAGGAAAAAAATCGTTACCACAACTCGTCTCCTCAAAATAAGTCATTTTCATAGTTTTTACACTAGACGATATATAAACGTTAATATCGATCCCGTGTATTCGACATCAAAAGGCCAGTAAGTGGGTACCTCTAGTCTGAGACTAGAGCTACCGTGTTTGAAACTGATAGTGCCCCCACTACGTGCAAATATGTCTGTGAAGCACCCCCTAGCTATTGGAAAGCTTGGAACTGGAGGTACCTTGGTATGCCTAGTCTGAGACTAGTAGTACCAAATATCGAACATGTATACATGATATTCAAAAAATGTCTGACTGGGTATACCAGGGGCCTGTTTAACATCGAACGAACGAGACTTTGAAAGCTCGTACGGGGGTCGTCCAGCCAGTCTCGTTCAACAAGTCTCTCGTTCGTCCAGGGACGAACCCTGTACGATACGAGAGAGCTGCCATGAGAAAGTCTCGTTCAACAAGAACCTCGTCCAATGAAGGAATGTCGTCCACACTGTCCTAGGTCGTCTGAAACTCTTCCAAACGGACGACACCCCAAAGGGGTGTCTTAGCTGAAGCTGAAGCATGTGATCACACTCAACAGTCCTCATTTAGCAGTACTCACTCACCAGAATCCACCAGAGTTTTCTCAACAGTCCACACTTAACAGTCCTCACTCACCAGTCCACACTTAACAGTCCTCACTCACCAGTCCACACTCACCAGTCCTCACTCACCAGTACTCACTCACCAGTCCTCACTCACCAGTCCACACTCACCAGTACTCACTCACCAGCCCTCACTCACTAGTCCTCACTCACCAGTCCTCACTCACCAGTACTCACTCACCAGTCCTCACTCACCAGTCCACACTCACCAGTACTCACTCACCAGCCTTCACTCACCAGTCCACACTCACCAGTCCTCACTCACCAGTCCTCACTCACCAGTCCACACTCACCAGTCCTCACTCACCAGCCCTCACTCACCAGCCCTCACTCACCAGTCCTCACTCAACAGTCCTCACTCACCAGTCCACACTCACCAGTACTCACTCACCAGCCCTCACTCACCAGCCCTCACTCACCAGTCCTCACTCACCAGTCCTCACTCACCAGCCCTCACTCACCAGCCCTCACTCACCAGTCTGCACTCACCAGTACTCCCTCACCAGTGCTCACTCACCAATCCACACTCACCAGTACTCACTCACCAGCTCTCACTCACTAGTCCTCACTCACCAGTACTCACTCACCAGTCCTCACTCACCAGTCTGCACTCAACAGTCCTCACTCACTAGTCTTCACTCACCAGTCTGCACTCACCAGTTCTCACTCACCAGCACTCACTTACCAGTCCAGTAGAACCCCGCCTAACGGACAATCTCCTCATAGTTGACGACGTAATATCCTTGCTAATCGCTCGGATATTACTATGCGTCAACTACTCGGAGATTACAATAACGACTGGTTTTGTGTACAAGTATCCGCAATCTCCTCGTAGTTGACGACGTAGTATCCTTGCTAATCGCTCGGATATTACTATGCGTCAACTACTCGGAGATTACAATAACGACTGGTTTTGTGTACAAGTATCCGCAATCTCCTCATAGTTGACGACGTAATATCCTTGCTAATCGCTCGGATATTACTATGCGTCAACTACTCGGAGATTACAATAACGACTGGTTTTGTGTACAAGTATCCGCAATCTCCTCGTAGTTGACGACGTAATATCCTTGCTAATCGCTCGGATATTACTATGCGTCAACTACTCGGAGATTCCACTCGTACACAAAACCAGTGATCATTGTGTATATAAACTGCACTAGTTCCGGGGGGCAATAGGGAGGATGGGGGGAAGGGGGGAGTCTGTTTTGCAGTCTGTTTTGCCTTTAGAAATGGTACCGGAAGTTGATATTTGGTGCGGGATGTATCTCTGACTGGTCCCCATCCTGCCATGGTACCCTCCAGCGGACGACCTCTCGTATGGAGTCATATAGGTCAAACGTAGGAGAATCTGTACGAGCGATAGACCCTGCCCTCGACGACATGCCTTATTAAACCACATTGGACGAGAATCGCCCAGAAGCTCGTCCCTCGCCCGTTATCTCGTATCGTCCAGGCACAGTATCGCTCGTCCGATATTAAACGGACCCCAGGGACCTCCAGTCTGGGACTGGGGATACCTGGTACGCCCAGTGTCAGACTAGCGGGAATCGGGCAGTTCACACCGTTCATACTATTGTTTTACAATTGTGCTACACGCTCGACTGACTGGACGTACTTATGTACCAGGAAACGCACAGTGTGAACTAGTAATAAATAAACTTATTACTTCCTGCTGCTCAGCTTTGGAATATAATCACCTGAGGTTAACCCTGCTGGTGAATGTATGTATTTCCCATTAGAAATCGCTTTCTGACGATCAATTCAAGCTGCTTTGAAACAGTCATTGGCACAAAAAATCCGCATTCCTATGAAGTGGTGCCATATTGTGTATCTCACCCCGGTATCTTTCGTTACAGGCTTAAACCTTTAGAAACTCATACCTCACGACATTACTTAATACTCAATGGGTCGATTGGGAGATTTATCTTATTAATTGATAATTTTATAAGCGGTGAGAGAAAAGAAACCCATTCAATAAAAAAAACTTTGTCTGCACTCCACCTCATTTGACCGCGTGGACCAAGTTTTTTTCATATCGTGAGCTTCCTACTTAATCTGACGATCGGAAACTGTCAGCCTTTCACTAGATATCCAAAAGGCAGCCCAAAACGTCAGCCCTACATGAGCAAGCCCCACCACCTCCACCCCGTACTGGATCCTGTGTACGTATGTGTCCCACAGGCCATATAAGTACCAACAGTTAACGCTTATTACTACCTTATGACGCGCTTTACAACACCCAATGGCATATTATTGAATGTGTGTTGGGGTGTCTAGATTTCTACCGTGGCTTTGGTGGCACCCTGCTTTAAATATGCTACAAAACCATAACCAACTATAATACACAAATGGTACTGCCACTGCATGCCTTATACAATACCTCAATCCACAATACTACTTATATATTATTACTTATCTCACCCCTGGAATAAATGTCCATAGGCTTAACATTGTGAACTCGTTCTCCATGCCACCACGAGTATTGCAGTCCGTTCTCCATGGTCTATATCCTGTGTGTCATCCATTTTTTTAATGTGTATAGGGGTGAGATAAATACAGAAAGCAACTCGTTTTGGTCAAAGAAGTCATTCTGCAACTCGTTTGAATGCTACATGGTGTTCACTCGGCTTTCGCCTCGTTCATATCACTCCGCATCATGTGGAGAACAACGACTTTGACCAATACTTGCTGATTTATTCTGCGAATGTCACTCAAATACATCCCTCTCACAGGGGAGTAGTATTCAGTGATTACGGCCCACTATGGCCCACTACACGTGCCTCATACAATACCCCAATCCACTATACTACTTATATACTAGTACTGCCACTTACACGTGCCCCATACAATACCCCAATTCACTATACTACTTATATAGTACTGCCACTTACACGTCCCTCATACAATACCCCAATCCACTATACTACTTATATAGTACTGCCACTTACACATACCTCATACAATATCCCAATCCACTATACTACTTACATAGTACTGCCACTTATACATGCCTCATACAATATCCCAATCCACTATACTACTTATATAGTACTGTCACTTATACATGCCTCATACAATACCCCAATCCACCATACTACTACTCATATAGCACTGACATTGACGCATACCCCCTACAATGCCCTGATCCACTATGCTACTACTACTACTCATATACGCTTTTATCATCCAACTTATACCTAGTCCCTATACTAAACATACTGTGCCTACAGATCGGCATAAGGTGAGTTTCTAATCATTTATATGATTTATTTCTAATAATTATTCGAAAGGTGGGTAATAAATACAACATAATCATGATTATGATCTGTGTTGTCATATTCTTCTCGTAGTTGACACTACGCAAAATATTCGCTCGCTCTCGCTTGGAGTACTACTCAACTATGCGGAGAATACGGCCATGCAGATCAAAATCATGCGAGTATTGTGTATGTATGTCACATCTGCTGAGACAGCCATCCCCAGAGCCCACCCAACTCCCGACAGCCTTCACCCACTAATCCCCTCCCCACTGTCCAATTAATACACGAGATGGGAAGATGATTGATTTAAGTCTCCGTTAAATCGACAAAAATTCCAATGACAAGGCCAGGCTTGCTGCCCCTAGGCCAGCACCAGCAGCGGGCGAAGTAATTCTCATTTCTTGTCATCATTTGTTTTCATTTACATAAATCTGGTTTTATGTGTTTGTTTGAGATTGGACTGATAGGACAAAGTGGGTCAGGAGATAAGGGTGGGGTCCTCTGTGCTATCCTATGTACCTTATCTCCTTATTTTTCTGACGTGCGATCTTTGTGATATATGTGTGGAGTGCGAGCCTTCTTGGCGCAGAGTGATTGCTAGTTCCGCCATCATCTGCTATTGGATAGTCGGGAAATAGTCATTGGTATTGGTTGTCAATATCTCATTGATAATCGTGAGATGAGGTTAGAATCTACGCAGCAAGCAGATTTTAAAATCTATTGATAACTGCATACGTTGGTGGCGTGTCCACCTGCCGACGTAAACTGTAAACTGCAAATCTGCATGAGCGCCGATGCGAAACCGGGTAACGTCGGGTGGCGCCATCTCTCGAGGTGGCCACGAACTGACATCTAAGACACGTGAAACACACGTCACAGACTCACACATGCCGCCATAACTTCAAAGAGACTTTTGATCTTTTATAATTGGAGGAGAATTGTGGTTCTATTTTGGTTCTCCCCATCGAGGCGCACCCCAGTATTTATTTTCTTAACCCTTTAACAACAGGAAGATGCCTCCAGGTATTCCCCTGGCTACGGCAGGAAGATGCCTTCAGGCATCTTAGAGTCATCATTGATGCTTAAATACAAAATTCAATAGATAAAAAGATAATTGATTTTAAAGAAATTTTGACAATGTATGGCAGCCATATTGATCTTTGATTTGGTATAACAAAATATGACCAGTCACCAAAGTAAATTACTTAAATCATGAGGGGTTGCGACCTTTTTCACAGATATTGGGAAAAACTTACGCGTCAACCCCTCCTGGTTTACGGCCTCTTGGTCACAAAACCATTGATCACTGTTGATGTATAAGATGGACAAGGCGTGGGTGGTTATTAAGATGAATCGGTGGTTTGTGATATTTCAGTAGCTTCTGTATCCGCACACGAAGACAAGCCATGGCTCAGATTCCTTCTGTACAACAGTGTGCATGCTGGACAGGCCCACGGGTGAGGTGTGCCCACCATATCAGTCATCTGTCACACTCTAAAAACAATCACTGAAGTATACAGGATACTACAGAGGAAACCTATGAGAGTTTAGGGTCAGAGCTTACAAGTATCCCTTCGAGTTTGAATAGCGTAGTGATTCACAAGGCGAAGCCACGTGAATTAAGCAGCGATTCAAACGAGTTGGAATCGACCACTCACCCTAATCTTGAATGGGTTTCTGAATTCATCTCACCTTTTCCCACTGACTAATGGGCTAACATTTATGATATAATCCCGCATTGGATATTTTCCAAAATATCTCAAAGGCGTTAGATACGAGTTCCCAATTTTAAGTCTATAGAGAAAAATACTCTTATCTACAGTTCCATACCGTACCTTTGGTATCACAAAACGGTATTCACCTGTAAACGTATTCAGTATTGTAAACCGTCCAATCGGCGGTCAATTTGCAGTATGAGAATATGGACAAACTAGATACACTTACAGGAACTCCTATATCGGCAGCAAATCAAACTTCTTGGAAATGTGTAATAGATATTCAGTAATCGCCCGAAAGGATTTTGTCATTAAAACCAAGTCCCTACTCAAGTTTTAATGACATTCATGCTATCAGAGGATTAATCACCACTTTCATAGGACATCTTCAAAACATAAGAAGGATCTGACAACATTCTACCATATCGAATGCAGGCTTGTGCTCTCAGATCCTGATGAGTATTCATCTGATGTCGTCTGCACAGATGACATTATAATTGAAAAACCTAATTAAGAGCGTTCAATAATGTTGATAAGCTAATACGCTGCCAGAGAATGTTGGGATAATGTTGTAGCCATCACAAAATATTTACTACTGAATTGATATATTAAATACCTCCAACATAAAACAGTTCTGGAGAACCTCAGCAACAATATTTATGTCATATTAAGGGGCCATTTATTTAATATATTTCATACAGCTTTGCACTTTCATATTTACAGGTTTGAACCGTTATCAAAATAGTTTTATTGGAGTTCAGATTCACGGATGGAAATATATTACGGTCGCCCGTAAGATTTACGGGCAGTTCTTCACAGCGCACGAGACGTCCGGCCTCCTAATCAGTATTCCCACACTAACAGTTAATCAAAAAACATATAACACCTATATTTTTTCGAATTGAATACTTCCGCTCACCCATATAGCACATGCCTGCCATTTGAGACTCGAATCACACATAAAGTAATGAGTCTCTTAATCAATACCGCCAGCCCTTTTAAGCATTTACAGAGGAGAAGAAGATCTGACTCTTTCTAATTAGGTTGCATTAGGAGCAGGTCCGGGGGGAATACTGAGCAGCAGGAGAGCTGGTCCGTCCGCACCAGGTCAGCGCTCTCTCAGCAGGCAGCCCGGTGCCGCGTTCACACTGGACCGTTATGGCCGGTCATTCTGGTATTTTGCACCTCCTGACGACTTTCAGCAATAATATGATAGAAAATGTCTAATGTATATGCCAAGCGCCCAGCGACTGAAGATCGTCTGGTTACATCAGATTATACAATTAGGCACCCCCTGATGGCTTTTGGACCCGCGGCTTGAATTAGTCGTCTACAGGGGCGGTGATTCTGTGGAAACTTATAGTTATCAGTGTAAACGCTCAGGTACATTCTGAGGTCGACGACTTTTGCAGTGGACATTGCCACCACCTGATGATTATTGCCTTGACGATCTAAAGTCGCCACTTATTTAGTCGTCTAGTGTTGACGCCGGGTAATGCCGCTACCACCTGCTGACTAAGAACCACTGATAATTGTCACGCTGTACAAAGTTCTGTCGATGGTTCTCCTACTGAAAAGTCAGTGCAATACTGTGGTGGATGCTCAGCGACATTTGGTAGTAAAATGCAAAGCATCACTGATTAATACAATGTGCTTTGATTTTGTTGGTGGGTGCAGAAGTCGGTCGGTGGTGTCATATTGCATAAGGTAGGGAGAAAAATCTTTCCCCATTTCTGTTTCCACCTGACGATTAGTGAACTAAATGTGTTCCTCCTTGTGAAAAGTGGATGGGACATAATCAGGTACCTGTACTACCCAAATGTGTTTCCACTTGCCATTTCAAGGTAAACAGATAAATGACGTTTTGTCGTAAAATGCAGACCACCACTGTTTAGTTCAAACCGGTATGATTACCGACCATTTCTGTTTCCACCTGACGACACTTGCACGGAATGCGTCGCATAATCGGTCGGGGTGCGAAATGTCATAATCAGTGGTCATTATCGGCAGGTGGAAACGCCACATTAATCTTACGAAGCAGAATCGTGCCGTGTGTCTTCCACTTTACTGGTCGAGAATGTCTCTCAGCCATCAATCAAGCCGGACGAGAATGCCCGCAGGTAGTCCGTCAGTGCAGGAGTGGTGAGCACTCTCGGCACATTTAGCATATTTAGAAATGTGTCAATGAATTCAGGACTGACGAGTAATTTTTTTTATAGATATGGAAATTTATGTGTCAACCATTACATTGTTTTGTGAGAAACTATATAAGATCGTAATGATACCGTCTAAGTGACCTGACAAAGGTGATTGAAAAGAATGCCTCACGGTATTATAGTTCCAGGAGACTGGTTGCCTAGTGACAGTTTGGGCCCCGCTGTGCACCAACTCGCTGGCCGGAAATGGGTTGACTTTGGGATTAGGTGCACAAGACTGGCCTCTGGTAGTACCAAATTCAATCAATTAAAAGATTTATACCCTCCTGACATTCAGCTGCTATTTTACATGACCATTCATATATCTCATAATGAAGGGAATGGAAATTACCGCTGGCAGTATGTAGATAACTCTAGGTTGATTCCTTGTAGGCTGTAATGATCCGGGAAGAAGCCAGGGGTAGAGAACATACAGATAGTCGCATAATCAGACGATCAGATATAAAGATGCATATAGACGATAACCACTTGAACAGAAAGGCCCACACATAGAGATGCCTAGGAAATAGATGAGATGGTTGCGTAAGAAAACTTTCATCCAAAACCGGAAATAAAGTAGTAGAAGAAGAAGAAGAAGAAGAAGAAGAAGAAGAAGAAGAAGAAGAAGAAAAGAAACGAAAAACAGAAGGAGAAGAAGGAGAAGAACAAGAAGAGGGAAAATAAGGAAAGAAGGAGGAGAAGAAGAAGTTGAAGGAGGAGTAGGAGAAGAAGAAGAAGAAGAAGAAGAAGAAGAAGAAGAAGAAGAAGAAGAAGAAGTAGAAGTAGAAGAGCTTTTCACGACCATTGGGGATAGATCTACAAATATATCCTAAGACAAGTGCAGATTGTTGTAAGCGAGGAGACAGGACACCCACAGAAAAGTGATTAGACGGATAGAGGCAGAAAGTCTCTATGAAGGACCTGAGATGGGAGAAGAAAGAGAGGGAGAAATCCGGAAGAATCAACCTAGAGGCAAAAAGACGAAGGAAAGAAAGAACCAGATTAGGCCAATAAAGAAAAACTTTTTTCTCATCACCAGGCCATGAAAAATATGACGAGGGCACTTTTTTTGTTTTTGCTGGATCAAAGATGGCTTTTGAAGTGTAAGGAAATGGGCATACTTATTTAGGTCCTATCTTGCACTCTCACTCTACTCCTTATGTCTCACTCATACCATGGTTCAAATCATAGTTCGTGTCATATATATGCCCATACATTTTATACACACCACAAACATTTCAGTTTACATATATATTTGATTTCCGCATATTTATCATGTTTACGCCACTGTTATTTTTATTTCATTACCCTATCCCCGGTTTCAGTCATCCAAGTCAAACCACAATATATAATAGTTTTCACTTTCAAAACACCATTTCTCTGTCAAGTTTAGGCTAGACGACTCGAAACGTGACGACTGTAGATCGTCTAGCTAATAGTCATCAAGTGGTGCTCAATTCTACAATATTCTCCGCAATAGCCATCGGCCCAAGAAGCACGTCAAATGTTTACATGATTTTATATCTTATAAATGAGGAACACATTATTTCCTATTGTCCACCTAAGCAATGTTTACCATGGACGATTATAGGCGACGATTCTTGAAGGTTAACCCTGTTTAAACTACAGGTAAATTCAAACTATACGCTGATGACGCTGTTATCTACCAATCAGGACCAAATGTGCGTAATGTGACCCAACTGATACAACTTGACCTGAATACCATCTCCAACTGGTGCCACAACAACAGACTTACTGTTAACCCTTCGAAAACCAAATCTATGCTTTACGGAACTAAACCAAAATGCGCAAAGTGCCCCCCAATAGATCTGCACATGAACTTATCAAAGATTGATGAGGTGACGAAATTCAACTACTTGGGTGTCACTTTGGACAAACAACTATCGTACTCTCTACACATCAATAAAATGATCGCACGAGCTTCCCACAAACTCCACCAACTGGCCTTCATCAGAAAATTTCTGTCTAAAGATCAAGCACTGGCAATATACAAAACCAAAGTTCTTCCATACCTTGAGCAATCGAATACCCTAATCCACAACACTAATGATACACTCCTCACTAAACTGCAACGACTCCAAAATAGGGGACTTCGAACCTGCCTAAACTCTCGTTATGATACACCGACAGCTGAATTGCACAGATCAGCAAAGATAAACACCTTAAAGGATAGAAGGGAGCTGCATCTCAGCATAGCAGCTTTCAAACGCTCACACTCGGATGATAACTTAGACAAAGGTAAACGAGTTACCAGACTACAGGAAACACCTGTCTTAAAGATCGAACCGATCATAAACCTGTCAAAATATAAGTTCTCGGTAGAGTATAAGGCAGGATCCTGCTGGAACAGACTTGATCCCGCAGTTCGAAGGATAGTTGATCTCGCCACCTTTAAGGCGTCGAGGAAACGACTTCTACAAACTAAATTATGATGAGTCAGGATACCCCCCCACCCCACCCCCGACTAGTTGACTACTCATGTATATATAGGGTTATTCGAGCACGGTATACCTTGGTGATACACACCTAGAATCGCACTCCATATATTAAGGTGTCACATATTCTTATTTGATCAATTTCGCGCACACCTTTGTACCGATAACGTAACCAAAAGTATAGTATATACTGGTTCTGATGTACTGTTCCGTTTTGTTGCTATATAGCTTATTTTGTTCTAATTATATAATTCGCTTTCATTACTGTCATAACAGCTTGTATCCACTTTTTGTACATACCCACTGCAAGACCTCATGTAAGTCCTAAATAGGATATTGGGAGGCAGTTCGCGGATCTTGATACTGGAGCCAGCGGAAGATAGGGTTTTTTCTAACCCAAGCTGATCCCTCCAGTCTAAATAAAAACCTTAAAAAAAAAATGTATTTGTTTCCAATGAAAATTCATTTCCTAGAAAATCAAAGGTAAAAATGATTAGGTAAAAAGTGGTGGTCATCGACACAGAACGCATGTTTTTTGCGAAAATAAGAGATGGTCAAGATTTTACAGAATAGCCAATCAACTAACGACTAATTCGAGCCAGCTTGAAAATAGTCGTATGCTGTTAAGTGGTCGCCATGATTGCCAGGTGTGCCAAGTTGCGTAATCTGACATAATCTGACGCTTTATAGTCGCCACGCATTTACACTAGACGATTCCTAGTTTTTTATGGCTGAAAGTCGTCAAGTGGTGCTAAATTGAAGAAACCCGCGTATATTCGTCTAGTGCAAACATCGAGATAGACAAAGAGAAAGGGATGGCCTGAATAAGGACGGGAAAAATAGAGCCAGAAAACAGCCTGACGTAGGAAAACAGCACCACTGCAATCAGCTAGAAACAAGTTGCTTGGCAGTGAGTTAATAACCATGACGATACAAGATGGCGGCCACGGACTGCGTGCTTCGCGGCGACTTTCTCCTTCTTGTACGCCTTGGTAAACATTGCCGAAGGTCATAAACGTGATGAATGGCGAACCTTCATTTTACCTCTGAACACAAAGAGTGGAAGTCATTACGCTCGCCTAATTAAGGCAGAGTAGAAGAAGGCTCGATGCAATCAGTCTCCCCGCAAAACAGAAAGCCTTACCCTGGGAATATTACATTTGCAGAGAGAATGAATGAAGATTCGTCATTTGTGGTTGGCTCAATAATCGGCTTCAGTAACCGTATCATTCACTTGAACTCGGACAGCTTGTGTGTTTTGTGCATTGAGGTGACGAATTAGAATTGATCTGTGGAGTTTTGCACACCAGGGCGTGTTCCACAAAAGGTTATGCGTTATGTGAAGCAAGAGTATCATTTTCCAATGCCACGGCCTTTAATTTTAAAAGGATGCAGAGTCCCAAACGATGAACCTCCCGTTTTATTTATCATAAAAGAGTCTCTCTTCAAGTTACGTTTCCAGCAGAAATTTCCTTCGAAAGTATTTTCATCCGTGATCTCAAATTGGCTGAAGTTTGAGTATAGTTGCTCCAGATGAAGGTGAGTAACGTCCAGCCACCACATGCTCCTGTCCTGATATTAAACTAGCACAGCTTCTGTTTATTTCATAGTTTCTGTCCAAGAATGTATAAAGACAATTTAAGTACCAAACTCAATCTCCGAGTACTAGGTAATGTCTAACTTAAAACCAACAAGCTTATGACCACATCCTATGCGAGTGCTGACTGTCTATTTCTCTGTATTCAAATATCAAGTAGTATCTACTTACTTACATAATCATTTTTCAAAGATTCTTTACCTAAGTAACACTCCCAAACCTCACATGACCTCTTCATACCACCTTCACCACACATCGATGTATATCTAACTTCGCCCACCATCCCCAGACCAACTCGATCTGATATTGATCACGTTACATAAAAAAGTGAAAATATGAAGGGATTGGCAGATACAAACCCATATAAACTTGCCACAATAAGTCATACATCGAATAGAGCTAGCTTTTAAAAGGTAAGATTAAATTGTTTGCAAACCAACGTGGTTATGAGCCAGTAAACAGCTAAGAGGTCGGGTGAGGAGGACTAAGAAAGAAACTGTTGAGGGTTTGATCTGTGTCCCCGTATGCCATCGAGGATGGAGCGCTCAGGGATATGAGAGAGGACATAGCTGAGGCAACGTTCTGAATTAAGGGCTTCAAACAAGATGGCTATCAGGGACACAGACAAAACACGAATGTTTCTAATTTCATCTTAGCCTGGATATAGTTATCTGTTTACCACCCATTAAGTATGAGTTACCTTACTCGCATGCCTGTTGAGAACGAGTTTTTAATATTAAGCCTATACAGAACTGATAGATAATGATGATGGGCGGCGATTCCTGAATTTTGCACCACCTCGTTATCAATAATCACTCTATATAAAATGTTATAATATATATTTAATTTCCCCCAAGTCTGACTCCTTTTTCAATTCTCCAGGGCTGTAAATAGTGTGTTTCGGATGCGATGATATGATGATGTGATTATGTGATGATGTGATTATGTGATGATGTGAAGTGATGATGTGATGATATGATGATGTGATGATGTGGTTATATGATTATGTGATCATGTGATGGTGTGATGTGATGATGTGATGATGTGAAGTGATGATGTGATGATGTATTTATGTGATGGTGTGATGTGATGTGATGATATGATGATGTGATGATGTGATGATGTGATTATGTGATGGTGTGATGTGATGATGTGATGTGATGATGTGATGATGTGATGTTGTGATGTTGTGAAGTGATGATGTGATAGTGTGATTACAGTTAATACTCTCCCAATCACCTGGTTGTAGTAGCTCACATGGTAAGGTCGCTACCAGATCAGTTCAGATATCCGTTAACCCATGAAGCACTCTGAGAATAACTAATGGCCGCACAAATGGTGTGCCATTCATTGCGGGCAGGCAGGTGACCCGGGTTCAAAGATTCATGGCTGTTCTCTTACATAATTACCCGAACGCATGCGCAGCTGCCATGCTGGAAAACCATCAATTTAGTCTTAATTTAGTTTTCTTCTTTTTATTCCCTGAACCTCCACTGGCGCCGATGGAAGATCCATTTGTGGTTGGGAGATTTCCGTCCAGGTTTGGTGTGGTGGTATATATATATAGACAGTAATCGATGGTTTTGTGAACAAGCGGCCGTAAACCACGAGAGGTTTTACGCGCTGTAATGCACGAGCGCTAGCGAGTGTATTGCTACGTCAACCTCGAGTGGTTCACAGAGCCTGTCCACATATCCATCTTTTCGAATAAATTAAACCCAGTAATTGCCATATTAAAGGTTAAAGAAAAAGACTATTTCTTTGCTTTTTAGTACAATGGGGCTATTTTCCCCGTATACCATGGTTTTGAGGCCGTATACTACAAATTCGAATCCGTATACCAAAGTTATGGTATCTGACAGGTTGTATTTAATGGGTCGTGGTTTACTGAGTCCCCACACATTTTCAAAGGGCTCTTTGTATGCGATGATGGATGATAAATTTTACGCTTTACAGCAATCTTTAGATTAGGTCTATTTACCATTGGTTGATAATTCGTCAGCAGTCTGCCTTGGGGAATCACTGATCGAGTAATAGCCCGTTTACATTACCTGATTATTCGGCACCGATCGGCAGTCGGGAACCACTGATCGAATTTTAGGGGATACTGACGTAAGATCGGTGAATGGAAACGAGACCTGCAGAGAATACTCACCGATTAGTTTGCCCTAGATTATGTAATAAAACCACCACCAACGGATTTTCTCACAGGACATCTGCGTGTACTTGGGAAATACAGGAGAAACAGTGAATACACTGCAGCCTCACCATCAAACCGGTACCGACAAACAGTCGGTGGCACCACCGACAGACTTTTAGGGTACCTTAACAAATCTCCGCCGTGTTTATCTGCAAATAGAAACGAGGTTTTGGGTCATGAAAACCAATCCAAGCGATTCAGATCTAAAGCTTCTTTAATGATTTTATGAAATAAAGAATAAACAATGTACGATTCTCGAAGTATGTTATGGTAAATTTATTAAATACCTGATTGTATAAAATGAAATTGTACCTCAACATGAGAATCGTACGACTCAATAAAGTATCTGAAAATATGATTTCAGAATTGCAGAAAACACCCCTGCGAAGTGGATATTTAATACACAGATTGATACATGATACATGTAATCCTTCCCATCGTTTCTCCTTTCAGCTCTGCACAGATAGCCAGATAGTGTTATGAATACTCGATGTAGTCAGATATTGGGGGAGCTTATTCCAGGGAGAATTCCCACCTTCAGTTCGGACATGGCTGCATATAAATATCCATACATAATGCTCGAATGATGGAGATTTATGAGCACCGTCAGATTTCATATTTTTGTAAACCTCTTCCCTGCATAAATTCACACCTTTATTGTGAAGCTAGAGCTTTAAAGGATTCCAACACCGTGGGGAAGGCAATTGTTTTCAGATTTATCATAAACGAAGGCTGACTTACAAAAATGTTAGAATAGTTATGGTCAGGCGATAAAGTTGGTTAAAAATAAGATAATACATCCTTGCAGTCAGATCGCATAATGAAGTATCCAATTATTGTCAATATACAAGGCAATGCCCCTCACACTAGACGATGATGGGACACGAGTCTTGCATTCAAGAACTACCTAACGACTTTCAGTAGTAAAAGGCTAGAAATCATACAGTGTAAACGCCAAGCGTGTGGTGACTGCAGATCGTCTGGTAATGTCAAATTATTCAATTTGGCACATCCTTGCGATTTTGCAAACAATTTGACGCCTATTTCGAGACAGTGCATTTCTAGAGCGTGGGTCTACGACTTCAGCAGCCGAATTGCGTAATCAAGCAATACTTAACGACCGTAGCATACGTCAACTCAATCTTCAGCCTATGGAATTTTGTATTAGAGGTAGAATAAAGATATGTTTTATGTTCAGGGCTGCAATAACCGGGACTTCCGGAAAAATTAGTGTGTATGAAAGATATACTGCGTACATAGAATGAACTAATAAAGGTTCCCCATTTGTCAGGAAAAGATGGATGATCAAAGCAATATTGACTGGACTCAGATAAAAGCAGTTGTAGGCTCCTCGAAGTTGCCTCTGAGTGATATTCTCGCAAGCGCTCAGATATCACCAATCGTCAACTCCTAGGAGCATTCGACCCCTTGTATCTGGGATCAACACTGTGTATGTATTGTAGGGGGAAGGGTTCAAATTCCAGTCGTTTCGGCGTGGCACATGTGGTTTCTCACATATATATTTGTTATTTTTATGTAACCATAGCCGTCAGTGAAAGGTGACCTTCAATGATATCAGAGAGGCACATATAATGTATTGATTCTGCAAACAAACAGATTCTGTTTTTGACACTGTGAGATTGTGTAAATGAAATAAGAGAGGCGTTATAGACCCAGCACCATGACCGTCACTGACTTTCTGTGTGATACAAAACGTTAATGTGATGATTTGTTGTGAATAGAGTGATTATAGAATGAATTTAGTAAAACATAGTCACCTTGTTAGGACGTCCTCTCGTACCGTAATTCTTTCGATAGAAATATCAAGCGAGCTCGTAGAGCGAGTAAAACATATTGACCATTAGTTCTACCAGCTCGTTTAACATTTTTATCTTAATAAACGTGGGACGAAAGGATTCCCCAAAAGGGTGAAAACGATTGACTTCAAAGTATTGGTCAACTCCTTCAAATTAGCAAACTGGTGTCGTGCTCGGTGTATGTTGCCCCGCACACATCAAATCGTCAGGTAGGAAACATAATTTGTCAAAAAAAATTCTCTCCCACCTTATGCAATTTGGCACCACCGACCGACTTCTGCAGCCACCAATAAAACCAAATCCATTGAATTAGTCGCTGATGATTTGCATTTTACTACCAAAAGTCGGCCGATGTCCACCGCATCTATGCAGTGCAAGTCAACGATTATGTGCCATCGACATTTCATAAGGAGAACCACCAACCGACTTTTTTTATGCGTAAAAATGATCAGTGGGTATTTATTCGGCAGGTGGACACGCTACATAGCACACACCAACTCGTCCGGTTTATCGCCATGCGTACCTCCTCATAACATCCAGCTCACGTGGTCTCGAGGTACGAACACTCAAATTGAGATAAATATCACACCTAGGGCCGCGTCTCTCCTTCACGACACAAGGTCATCTTCAAGGTCAACCTCAAGGTCAGGGTCAAGGTCAAGGTCAAGGCACGCTCCCCCTGGGGGCCGTCCTCAGCACTAGATAGCCGACGTGACGTCACGCTATCACCCCACGTGATCGCCCCACGTGACCGCGATTTATCAGAAGCGATTGATCAGCGACGCCGGAGCACCCTGGTGGGATTATTTGTCACTAGGCCGGGGCTTGATTTGTGTGAGCTCATAAAAACTGGACCGTGTTGCACCGGGTTGTGGGGGCGGGCGTGGAGCGCCGTTTTACACGCGTTTAGGTCCGACCGGAAACGGATCAGGGCATCCTGGGTGATCGTCAGGCTCGCCTGTCACACCCCCGCCTAGTCCCCGCCTAATTCAACCAACCGCCATAACAATACATCCTTGGGCTCTTCCTTGAGGGACATGCGGGTAAGCTCCTGGCGTTTTCATTAAAATATCACCCTCCATCTTGTTTTCACCTGCCGACGGTCGGCGTAGTTTGCCTCCGATAAATTTGTTATCCATCACCAACGGATCCTTTTTTGTCATTTGTGTAAGAAATCGGCAATTGGAAACATAATCAATGATCCGATTTTTGGTGTTTATTGGCACCACTGAAAAATCGTCAGCTATCAATTCAGAAAGGTTCGATTTACTCGGTCAAGTATTAGCGCAAGGGCCCAAAAGACGCGATGTAGACAATTGGCCGGCAAGTACAAACAGGCCACTGATAGTGAAAGGCGGTGATTTTCTTAAAGGCTTTTAGTACCCACAGCACCCTTGTATATTTGAACGACTTATTCCTGAATGATTTTTTTCGGCAGATGGAACCAAGCATATCCTCAGATCTCTTAACGTTGACCTTCAAAGGTGGAGCGGTGGTCTCATACAATGTTTCCACCTGCCGACTAAAACCCCACGGATAATTTGCACGTTGTTGAAATGTCAGTCGGTGGTTCTCCGTGTGATATGTAGGTGAAATGTAGGTGATATGTAGGTGAAATGTACGTGAAATGTACGTGAAATGTACGTGAAATGTACGTGAAATGTACGTGAAATGTACGTGAAATGTAGGTGGTACATAATCGGTGGCACGCTCAGCAAAAGAAGGCGACGGACGCTGACCGACTTTTGGTAGTACAATGCAGACCACCACCGATCAAATCAATTCGCTTTGAATTCGTTGGTGGGTACAAAAGCCGTTCGGTGGTACCAAACTGTATAAGGTAGGAGAGAAAAATAATCGACCATTTCTGTTCCCACCTGACGATTATTGCACTAAATGTGTCGCATAATCGGTCGGCGGTGCGAAATGCCATGATCGGTGGAAATACCACATCACAGTCACATCCCGCCGGTACCCGTGTTGGTGATAGCTGAGATGCCCGCAAGCTCAAGGTACCAGTTGGGATATGGTGGAGGTGAGTGACAATGGCGGCGCCTTATGGTGGCGGCCATGACACGTCCGACCAGGGTGGTTAATGAGGCGACAGTAATTAGTGAAAATTGAAGCCTGCAGTCTCCTCTGGACCTTGAAATCTGCACTGAGAAATCTCTCCTGGCGGGCTCAGCCTTCATTCTCTGATGGTAAAAAATGGAATATAAAACCTGCCAGCGGTTCTAGATTTATCTCACCACTTTTAATGTCATTAAGTAGCATCACAATATCAGAATAATTCAAAGTACTTCGAGAATCCAGTGAGGAGCGTTTATAAATCTCCATGTTGATGTTTTGTGTTTTCTCTGAAATCCTGGCTGCTGATTGGTCAATCGCATATATGACGTCATCTCATATTTACTCCATGGCCGTGTCCTATTTTTTTCTGAATCAAAAAGTGCTACTAACAGATAGAATTACAGGAGGCTCAACCAGGAGTATTTGATTGGGAAAAACACAGAGACCTTTTCTCACTAAAATTAGCTGTGTCATCCCATTGGAAACTTTAAGAGCATAGTTCAGGTTCATATCATTGCCTATTCTCACCAAGGAAGCATTGATCAGAAATGAAGAATTCAAAAGCTTACTTACTTGGGTCTTTTTTTCAAATTATCTAACGGATAAGATAAATACCTGTACTAGAGGGAAACTATGTTCTGGTGTCAAAGTTACGAGGAAAAGGGTGGGAGAAATTACTGCCCATGGCCGTAATTTTTCGACCCTTACCAAGTAACTTAGACTTTCTTTCATCGGTACTTAGTTTCCCTATTCCTATATACCTTGTTACACCCTTAAATGTAATAAACCCCCACTAAAGTGATAACCCTTAGATGTAATAAAATTTCAATCATTTTTGTAATAAACTCCCTTAAATGTAATAGCACCTCCCTCAAATGTAAAAATATTGTCAACCTTATATGTAATAAAGAGTCACCCTTAAATGTAATAAACTTTGTAACCACAAATGTAATGAACTTCAATCTTATTTGTAATTAAGATCAGTGACCAGTACAAGACCAGTACATTTTCAAATTAAATGAAACTGTTTATAGTTCCATTGGGATAGCAGGGTGGCCAAATTGTCTAAGATACTTGGATAAACCGTTTACTGTGGGGTGGTATAACTAAAATAACAGTATATGAAGTTTTCCAAACCCCTCTAACCTTTAAGCATGGACATTTGACAGGTACAGTAACTAAGGCCTATTCTTATAGACTAGCTTACACAGGGACAAGAAAAGGGAATTTGAAATATCCTCTATACTTAATAAAGAAGGCAGATATGTATTTATAACATATATTTTAACAAAATATACAGTTACACAACAATTCTCAGCAACGTACAAAATCACATTCACTTCTCTAGAGTAAAGGGGGGTGTCCACTGAGCTCCCGACACACTACGACACACTACGACAAGCCTTCCTACGAGCGTTACGACACAGAATCGAACGTTTTGGGTTTTTGTCGTAGCAGTGGACACACCGTTCCGACACTGCTTCCGACACATTCCGACATGGCTTGTTGTAGCCGTGTCGTAGCCCTTCCGACAAAATTAAACATGTTTAATTAATCGTAGAGGTTGGCTTTTGTCGTAGTGTGTCGGGAGCATTCCTGCTATGTAAAAGCTATGAACCGCCCCCCCCCCACACACACACGTGCGCCTTTATAAACTGATAAGTACTGATACACATGGTATCTGATACTAGATCATTATTGACTACTGTAACTATGACTATTACACGTAAATGGACTATAATAATGTAGTCTATACTGTAATAAGAGTTTAAGATACACGTTTATTGGTATTTATTTGTATTTCTGATACAATTTATAAAAAACACCAATTCACTCAGTTTCTTTGGAGACAATTGAAGAAAATCATATTTTCTATATATTTCCTATATTGATAAAGCCCTGCAAGTGAGCTGGTTGTGTTGGAGTGTGTCGGTACTGTGGCAAATTTTCTTTTCCTGCCAAACCGTTACAACACACTCCGACAAGGCCTTACGACACACTCTGACACACTCCGACAGAGCCCTCCCGACAGGGATTTTCCTTGTCGTAGTGTGTCGTAGGCCTTGTCAGAGTGTGTCGGAAGCAGTGGGTACCACCCTTTGATATGATACAAGTCCTCTTGGTTATAGCAGTTCTCACAGTCTTCACCTTCAGTTATTTGTCTAGTGTCTAAGATCCAAAGCAGTGGCATTTGGTGGCAGCAGTCATCAGACTCTGATCCTTTAGTGCTTGGGTAATAGCAGCTTGTATAGAGAAGCCCAATCCTCAGTAAAGGCCTCTGTAGCCTAGTGTCCTATGGTCTTCAAGCCTCCTCACTGTAGTGGTGGTAATGCTCAGCAGCCTGGAGATGTTGACGCCCGGTGTCGGGGTTCAAAGTGAGCTCTGAGCGGACATCTGCGTCCTTATATACCCTATTGGGGGGGGGGGGGGAACGAAGACAGGGGACGGTTCAAAGGCAGGGGGTTGCAGTCCAAACGGTTGGGTCTGAACCACTTTCTGGAGCCAGGAGGTGTTAAGGAGCACCCTATGTTCTTCTCAATGCATATATCACAATATTGTACATGCCTTTATGCAGTCTATCCGGAGGCAGAGGGACAGCTGCATCGGAGGTATAAAGCCCGTCTTCATTGGCTGATTACTGAGCACTGTTCTGCAGTTGGGAACCACACTTAGGGTTCACAGACGTCAGGTCGGTGAATGAAAACGGTACCGTCAGCAAACTCTCGGAAATGAATTTGGTATAAAACATACAACAAGGCCACCACCAATATGGCTTCTCTAACAGAAAATCTGTGTGCACGTAGAACATACAGTGCATGCAGTGCACCCTCACCGATAAATTGACTTCGACATACAGTCATTGGTAATTCCAACAGACGACTTAGAAGATCTCGGCCATTTTCCTCGGCCAATAGACACCAAGATATTGCCCTCAGAGTTCAAATACCGCAGTTTTAAGCGTCATTTCTGTCATTCTCTTGACATAGATTCTGACATTGATGGATGATATCACGTGTAGGAAGCCTCAGAAGGTCAAGGACAGACATGACTCATGTTATTGAAGTTTCAGACCATCTTCACATTACACTTTTATAGGTGAAGAGTCTGGCGGCTTTGAGGTCCAATATCGTATTACCAATAAAGGTTTTATCGCAATTCAATATAAACTCTGGCATGGTGTGAATAATTATTCAATTTCATGTGGAAAAATATATTGTAGGTTCTTTATGCCGCAAAAACATACTTTTCTCCCCACGTGGGAGTGCGTGAATGCAATATTCACCCTGACACATCACTTATCACCTGGAAAGGGTTAAGCATCAATCTTCATAGGATAACGGAAATATCATCCCACTAAGTGCTATATACATACACCGGCATACATCAGGTCGCGGATATTTCATTACTGCGTAAAGCGCAACATATGGAGATGACTCCTTTATTGATTCGCCTCCAGCCACCTTACACAGGTTATTGCCAATCAATTGTGAGTATACAATGCATAATGTGGAGCACCCTTGCCCCGAGGAATGGAGACTTACATATAGTGATTGGCCAATAACCACACCGGGCAAGCTGCAGGGCATTAGGACATGCTGTCAAACCTGTGCCGAGTACTTCTCATCCCAAGCTATTGGCAGCGGTCATTAATTATGCAGATTTAATCGATTATTTCTAGTGGGTATTCCTACAACGAGGTAAACATGGGGATATTGATGAAAGGGGTCCTTTTACTGACACCTCCCCCTCTCCCGCCTCCATTGTGTATCGCCACACTAATGCACGGCCGTGTTTGCCTTGCTCATCTTTCCACCGTTTGTAATTCGTTCAGACCCCACATTAACATCTTCTCGCAATGCATTTCCAAAGTAATTGAACTCGGACTCTTCCCAGACTATCATGTGTTTCTACTTCTCTCTGCTTCAGGGTTATGTGAAAGGTTATTCAGCTGAACAAGAATAGGGCATTATGGGAGGTACTCAAGGGGGAACAAAAGCGCATGGATCGGGATGCAGATGTGCACATGGAAAGGAGATTTATTGATTTTTTTTGTCTGTAGAATTGATAGACGAACAGAGAATGTAGAATGGAAATAGTTGTATTTTCACCAACCGCAGGGAAGATAATTAGTAAAGAGTAGAATGTTAGGTCCACTATCCACTGAGCTCCCGATACTTTCCATTAGGCCTTATTATGCATCTCCAGATACAAAATCGATATAGCGTTGGAAAGCCAACTTTAATCCGTAGCCGATACACCCGAGGATGCACCCCGATGCTTGCATCGTAGGGTGTTTCGTACCCACCGTTTACACGAGACGATTACAGACGGCGATTCATAAATTCAATACCACCTGATGACTTCCAGTCATAAAACGCAAGAAACTTTCTGCTGTAAATACCAGGTGCCTGGCGACCAGACATCGTCTGATTACATCAGATTATGCAATTTGGCATCACCTGGCGAATTGGAAGACAACTTGACGGCCTACGACTCTTTTAAGCTGGTTTGGATTAGTCGTCTAGACTCTTTGTGGTTCTGGTACAACTCATTTTCATAAAATGTCATCTAGTGTATATGCTTAAGCAAATTCTTTGGTCGATGACTTTTGTAGCCAATATTACGTAATCGAGCACCACTTGACGACTATTGGCCAGACGATCTGCAGTAACCACGTTTTTAGTAATGTAAACGTCGGGTTGGGGCATTGGGAACACAGTGGGCGCCGGGCAATATATTGAAAATAAATAGCAATCGAATACTAAAGGCTGTAGGGGAACCTATTAGATAAATCTATCTGAATTATGTTTTCTACTCAAAAGGTGCCATTGAGGCTCATTTGAATGCAGATACCTGGGTCCATTAGCAATGAAACACAATAGAACGCCATGAAGTGACCAAGCTTTGATAATTCTATAACGAGATGCGCCATTGCTATTTAGGTAGACAAAGTGGTGTATAAAGCCTGTCAAAGGTAGGGCCCTCATGTACCATATATGACTTTACCACAGTCTCTGATAAAACTTGTACTGCTTTGAGTTGAATATTTAGCATGTCCGTTCGAACATTAGTGATTGCATTCGTCAAGAGAGGAAATTCTCGGAAAATAAGCATAAAGCTTCAATCATCACTACTTATGATCAAGTGTTTTCGCTATAATTTTCAATAAAATTCATATCTGACCGGATATGAAAAGTCCTTTTCCCTCTTGAGGTTTGTTTCTTATTCGATGAAATTAATTGAAAAATGACTACGTTCCACATGCAATCATCAGACCTCACCTTCTAGCTGATTTCCAATGCTGTAACCGCCCTCCTGAATTTATAAGGTGTGTTAAATAAAGAGAAACTTTCCGTTATTGAATGGGCCTATAACGCAGCGGCGCCGGCCGGCTTAACGTCTTAAAGTTCCTCATTTTCTGCCCATAACGACTGGCATAAAGTAATTAATCTTAATTGCTGTCTCCCGCCACATATGAAGCGGCAACGCTCAAATACAAAGACACTCCTAATGATTCGTCTAATTAAACAAATTAACAAATACAATGGCGGCAATGGGCGTATTGGATTCTGGCAGGCATGGAGTGCTGGGAGAGGGACCAGTCGGCCAATTCCCCTTCAAGTTTATTCCCCAAAAAGCGTCTGAGAGCGCAGAGACTTGGCGCATAATGAGCCTCTTAATTTTGGATTTTTAAGAAGGAGGGACGAGAAGGGGAATGCCGTAAACTGTGAGTGAATGTGAACGGAGCCCAAGGACGTCCTTCACGTAGCAACTCACACTGTCCATTTTGCCGCGTTTCCATCTGCCGATTATGACCGCCGATTCTGGCATTTCGCACCGCCGACCGAATATGCGACACTTTTAGCACAATTATCCTCAGGTGAAAACCGGAATGGTCAATGTTTCTTCTCTCCGACTCTATGCGATTTAGAACCACCGACCGACTTCTGCACCAACCAATGAAATCAAAGTGAATTGATTTAATTGGTGGCGGTCTGCATTTTACTACCAAAAGTCGGTCAGCGTCCATCACATTTTTGCAGGGCAGGTTACCGATTATGTACCACCGACCTTTCACCAGGAGAACCACCGACCGACTTTTGTACAGGGTGAAAATTGTCTGTGGGGTTTTAATCGGCAGGCCACATTAATTCTGGATATTTAGATATTGTGAGTGAATGTGGACAGACCCAAAGGACGTTCTTCACTCCACTATTCACACTGTAATATTGCGGCTTCTCCACCTGCCGACGAAAAACAAGACCAATTTTTTCACCGTGTAAAAATGTTAGTTGAACAGCTGTCCTATATCAAGATGAGTGATGCCTATGCAGTTAGGGAACCAGCCAGAAAGAATAACCAAAATAGCTGGACTTAAGGGGTCACCCTCCGTTTCAAGCTGCCTCCCTCTTTTTTTATGGGGTGGGGGGGGGGGGGGGTCCTCTTAGGCGGGGTTAGAATAAACTAAATAAAAACTTTCAAGCATATTGTCCCCTTAAGCGAGGTATCCCAGAAGCGGTGTTTTGCTGTACATGTAGGGTGTAAGGCGTTCACGAGACCAGGTATCCGCGTCTCCCTGTGCTCACACTGAGGGCAGCCCGCCGTGCCCGGGACAGGCCTGGTGTCTGGTGAGCTTGGAGGCAGACGAGGCGGTGATTCGTCATTCAGAGGCCTTCGATCCGGGCCCAAGCCCATCACCAACCTTTATTAGAAATCTTTTAAGCGCCGAGACTGGAAATCGGGGGATCTATTAAGACAATTACAAAGCTGCATCTCGTTATGGCGAACTCTCCGGTCCCCCACACCCTAATCACTACGCTACCCCCCCCCCCCCCTCCTCACACACACACAAGTCAAGCTCAACGTGTGCCATTCCGTTTATACCAACCCCGCAGCAAACGAAAAGGGCCTCCGTTATTGGCGCATAACGGCGGATCACCCTCGTAAAAGACGGATTCTAGCACCACTATCCGAAACGGGACAATCATCTGAAGGGCCACCAATAGAATTGGGATTCTCATACTTAAGTCGGAAGGGTCGGATGAGATGGAGAGGGAGGGGTGGGGTGAGAGAGGGTACGGGGGTGGGGAGAAGGGGTTGATGGACACACGTGTGTTGGATGTAAAAGGAGGATCCGGGTATCATGGGACTGATATTTGTCGGAAATGAAACGGCTCTGCACACACCTGCCCGTAGTGAATATAAAATGGGGATTTGGGTGCCGGTTATAGTTCGTCCGCTTGGAGTTGTCGTGGGTACTTTTTGAAAGGGTTTTAAAGTGGATTTCTACTCTCTATGATTTAGAGCACAGCTTCGGACCAGCAATACATACCCTAAGTAACGTTATATATTTTCAAATGAACTTATATCTCTAAATCAGGGAAAGGATTTATAATCAAATCTGGAAATCGATTTGGAAAACACAATTTTTTTACTAAAGTCACTTTGACGACGAAATTGTGACATACAATATTCACCCAGGCAATTCATCAAAAATATATCAATTAAACTTGTGTGATCTTAGAAAAAAGGCCTACCAACGTACTAGTGTTTGCTGCTCAAAACCAAATATTTTGCCATGTTATATTTAAATGGACATCCAAAAATGGCTGTTGTTATGCCACCGAACAACCTGACATTCTAGGTTAATGTAAAACTCGGACTTGACGCGTAGTTATATTCTCGATTTCGCTCGGATATTACTACGAGTCTAGTCCTCGACGAATAAGGCCGCTCGTGTCTGAATTCAGTTGATATTGTGAGTGTATTGTTCGTGTGAATAGAATATCGAGTGGAAATAACAGATTGTCTATTTATATCTGTGTCGGTTTTATTTTTGCTCACTAGTCACAAGTGGTCTTCAACAGACGAAATTATGATAGCGGCACATGATAGATTCGGTGACAAAGAAAGAACATGTTACCCACAACGGCGATCTCCCCAGCTTCCCACCAACTGATCCTGGATGGACCTAACCCGGCGTTTAAACTGGACGATTCTGGGCGATGGATATTGAATTTAGCACCACTTAACGACTTTAAGAAGTATGGCTGTAGGAATTGTCTAGTGTAAACACCAAGTGACACCTGAAGATTGTCTGATTACGTCAGATTACGCAATTTAGCACCACCTGACGATTATGCATACCATTTGAAGCTGGTAACTGTTTCAAGGCAGTTTATTTCTAGTAAAAGTCGTTTACTGTAAACTCTTGAGGAAATTCTTGCGTCGATGACTACTGTGGCCGATATTGTATAATCGAGCACCGCCTGACGACTGTTGGCCAGACGATCTACAGGTGTATGGGAACCGATTGAAACTGGCATTACTGTACTGCTGACGGCTAATCCCACTTTACTGACATCAACTGAAATCAGAATAAATGTATTGCTTTATGGATATTACCTCAATAAAGATATTTAGTCGTCTAGTGTGAACGCCGGAACAGCTGGAGCTCTAAACTACGACACACACTGCGGTCCCTCCTGATGAGCCCGCAGCCGACCGCCTGAAACCTCGGGAAAACCTCGGGGCGCAGGATATTCATTTAAGATTTATCGGGATAGAACTTATAATCCTTCAATAATTTCACCGAGACCCTCAAGGCCACAGCGATGACGTCAGACGCTCACGGCGGCCATGACAGTCACATGACCACGTACGACGAGTGTGATGTAGTATGTCCAGCCTACGTGAAGGATGACACATACTGCTTCTTTACTTGATGCTTTGGCCTTAAATCATATGAAACAATTTCCCATGTATTTTCTTGAAGCATCAATAAAGAAATCTTTGAAAAAAAGACAACAACTGTGTGATCATTTTAGGCTAAAATCAGGCTAACTGTGAGAGGGGTCTAGGCTAAATGTAAGACTGTAGACTCGATAAAGGCTATTGTAAAGGTGACTATTTTCTATAAGGCACTTAGTGTGGCAAATAGCTTGGTTTTAAGGGATTTAAGGATGCCTCTAGGCTCCCTAAGCCCTAACCGTGGAATGACAATAGAAAAAATGTATGCTCACTAATCGCTGTAATATTATGTACGGATTGTAGATTGATAAAATGTTCACAATTTATCCGACACTTCAGACAATAAGGTAATATGTTTTCAATTATGATATTGGAAATTATTTTACGTATATTCCCACCTTGGGTACCAACAATAGCTTTTAAAGGCATATCAGATAATTTGGCTTAAATATTAAAACCCATGTCATTTGCCTGAAAATTGATAACGGTGATTTCTAAATATTTTAGAACACATATGTAATTTGAAAATCATGGGTCAGTTTTTTATTTAGAGATCAACATTATGATAATCGTATAAAAGAATATATATAGACATGGTAAAAGGTTGCTTTACATAAAGAAAAACCCATATATTTTGTTCCCAAAACTTTACAGAATATAGCAGATGCATAGAACTACACATTTAGTTTGAAAGTTCAGAGGTCACCATCCGTGTTTGTGAAAGAAATCAAGAAAACCAGATTTCTCAGAGCATTCCCTGTGTAAATCAAGTCAATTTAAATTGACCTATTTTATCTATTAAAATTAGATAAATTGGACGAAATGTGTATTTCTTTACAATTAACAAGGTTTTGATTGATAATTGACAATATTTGAAAATCAGCAGGTGGCACCGTGAAGCCATGCCTTTAAAACCTGACAGATTATTCGATGTTGTGGCCGTTTACTGTGCTAACCTTCTACGTACAAAAGTATCCTATTAGAACCCGCCACTAATACTAACCGTGGGTGAGGTTTCCTTCGCTGATATTCAGCTCATACTGTGATAGTAACAGGATACTGGAAATTATTGTTACATAAAGTAACCTCTTACAGGTCTGGACGGGGCAGTAATTTGAGACCTTATACAAGTAGAATTAACACAGAGCTTTGTGTCTGTATGCGTCGCTCCACTGGTAACTCAGACCCTGTGTTCTTCATATATTGCTGTTCTGGATCTCACTGTGGCTCATTTGCTGTTAACTTAATGTGGCGTATTCACCAGCCGACTAAAACCCCACTGGTAGTTTTCATGCTTTACAAAAGTCGGTTGATGGTTCTTCCTTTAGAGGTCGGTGGTGCATAATCAGTGACCGCTGACTAACTTTTGGTAGTAAAATGCAGACCACAATTGATTAAATCGACTCGTTTTGCTTTCGATGGTGTCAGTCGGGGGTGTCAAATTGCAGAAGGTGGGAGAGAAAAGATCGTTGATCATTTATGTTTCCAAAGGTCGGCAGGAGAAAGTCTGTGAAGGATTTAACTTTCGAATTTAGCGGATTTTAGCCCCATCTCCTGGCGAATTTGTGAGATTATGCAAATTGCCACCACCTGACGAATAGGCTGACAGTTTTACGCCAATGACTGCTTCAAAACAGTTTGCATTCATCGTCCACAGACCTAGGGATTCTGTAAAAACTCCGCTGTGAACCACCTTGTCTAGAATAGTGTGTTCTCTGTCAATGATCAGGGGGCCCTTGGAAAACTGTATGATAATCAAATGTATCACAGAAGTGTCCTCGAGGCCTAAGTATGGTATGAACAAATATTTCATACTATACTTAGGCCTCAAGACTTTTTGACAATACGATACCCTTAAAGTTTATAGAAGTTGTGGCATAAGAAATCTTCATTTCTTAAATGTTATCAATTTTTCATCAATTTTTCATCCGAGAAGACACATCTAGAGGTGCGGTAGTCTACATCAAACTCGTTTTTCATGTACTTAATCTCAAACAAAATAGAAGATATCTTAAACAGAGAATTCTATAGGTGTTTTATACAAGTGTACCAAATTTCATCGTTTGATCGAATCGTATTTGAAAAATATTTTACAAATCAATCTGATATAGGGACAGAACCACTCAGCCTGCTTGCATCGCTTGATGTGTATCAGCGTTTACATAGGAAATGTATAGCACGTGGAAATAGGTCAATTAAACAAAAATAGTAAGACAATCTGTATAAGCTACAGTGCTGAAGCCCACGACTATTTTTATGCAACCCTCAATGGAAACGGTCTCCCGGGGTGTTGTTTATCTTTCTATTATTCCAGCTTCACATACCACAAAACATTATTCAACGGCCATCAGGTTTTTTACAACCCTTTTTATCTGCAATGTTCTAGTTGTAAATGATGCATTCAGCCCTAGTATATGCAGGTTTAACTTCAGGATTCGTCTCCAAGAGCCTCTTAGTTTGAAGGCCGGCTTAGGTGACGAGCAGGAAGTAAAACGTTCCTTTAGATTTTATTTGTTTCTGAACATTGTTTTTATTGATGTCAGCTTGAATGCAATAGTTTCCATTGTTCCGTGTACAATGATTGCTACAGTTTCTTCTGTTAGCATCTTTGTCTTGTTTACACATGTGTGCCCCTCGTTTAACAAGTATCCAAGCTTTAAGTAAGCACGATGCTGTTGTACATGTCTCACGTTTCATCTGACATCAACAACAGTCGAGCACGCATCAGGCCTGATAGGCCTGTTTACCATACTTCCCCTCTCTGGGTTAATATATATTGAGACACTCATTAAGCCAAACTCTCTCATCAACATCAATAAACAAAGTGTACAAATCAAGTATAGCATTTCAAGAATACTGTAGAGGAAAAGGACAACGAGTATTTTCATATAGAGACATCCTCTTTTGTTACAGAATCTTTCTCGTCAAATATAAATCATCTCTTGTAAGCGCTTGAAGGATTTCTTTGGCATACGATTCGTGGTAACGATTCTTCTCAGGGAGCATCACCTCAGGAAACGTCCTTCGACGATCTACAGTCCTCACGGTCTTAGTTGTCTAGTATTTATAAACGCCGTTATAATCGGCATCCACCTCAATCTCTTTATTCAATCCGAGATGACAGAAATCCGTACAGCTGACCAATAAATGTTAAACTTTGGCATGTAGGTGCATGATAAATAACAACAAGTGATATTTACTTTATTGACGAATGGAGGTGACATTATGGAAGATAACATCTACAAGATTTGGCTTTTTATCCAGCTTTAGCGTTATTTACAATAACCCACTTGGCAACCATCTACTTATGTAACTGTCTTTGTATGGTCAAGCATCAGTCTTGAGGTATTTCGATCTGAAGTGATTGTTCAACTGGGCATTCCTCTGACATATGGTAAGGGTAAAAAAGGTTTGATGCATTGTATGGTTAACAATATCGAATTTAAAAAACTAATAATAGTTTTATTTGAAATTGATATTGATCTTTCTTCTGTATCACAGCCTTTCTAAGACTGACATTGTAATGCTAAAGAAGTTGTTCTAATCAGCATATTAGCAAACGGTTTTCAGATTCAGTGTTAAAGTCTAAGATGCCCGGTTTGACTAAATCACGTAAAGTAGACTGTGTTGTTTTTTGTGTATAGTCAAGCTTTTCCCATTCCTTCACTGCCTCATCATCTCACCCTTTTTGCATATATCTGTATATTTATATCAATCTAGGAACTAGTTAGTAAGTCAAAAGATGTTAATGTAAAGAGAAAAGCTAACAATAGTATGTTCCTCTCTACGATGCAATAGAAAAAAAAGGTTAACAGATTTATGCCCCCATATGACACTTTCATAGTAGACGCTCAGAAGGGAATTATCCTAATGACCGTGGACTGAATTCAAGGTGAAACATGACCACTGATGCACGGAAACTTTGAGAATGTAAGAGGACGATTTAATGCAATTTCCCTGATTCCACTTCCAAGTGAACACTGTGTAGATCTACCATCTACATCAGTAGTGCTTCATATCCCTGTCAACGTCTCTGATTGGTCCTGACAGTGGGCCCCTTCTGTTCATAGTAATCGGCACCTTCAAGGGCTAATTTGCATAATATGCTAATTGGCCACCAAGCCGCCAAACGCGTATGAATTGAGAACGCCCACACTTTAACACACTCGTCAGACTGTCGCCTGACAGATCACTACGCCTAGACCACATTAAAAAAGTAGTGCGCACGCTATTCACGTGGAAAATGTTTTTCACGCCTCACAGTGACGTTCATTATACTCATTCAGGGCCCCAGATAACCACACACTATGACGCCAACTGACGGCATGCCAGCCCTGTAATCAGCATCATCAATTCTCTCCGCGCCGCAGGGGCACTGGGTTGATACCATTATCCCCGCAAGTGCAAGCTTATATCCATGTTCCAACTCATGGGAAAAAGGAAAGTTAAACTTCTTTTTTTATTCCCTTTGCGAGAATAAAAGTCACAGAAAGCAAAGTCGTAGTTAGAGAGTGAGAAGCTGAGGTTACTCGTCCTGCCATCTAGCGGTGTTACCGCGATATCTCACGAGAGAAGACGAGAAGAGACGCCGGCCAAAAGTCGTCTGCAGAGACGATTTTAATTTCCGTTTTGGCGGGAAACAGCCGCAGCGACGTCTGACGCCCTTACCTCCGAAGATACACTCTCCAAACAGATCTACAAATGGATCTGTCAGGCAATTCATTACCACGATTCTGCTTGAAGACTGGTGAAGATGGCTGGGAAAAACGAACACGCTTCGAGATGAATATTGCGAGACATTATGATGTTTTGCAATATAAGAAATGAAAGTTGTACTGCCGGCACTGAGGAATATACAATATTTGCGTCCGTTCTATAATCATCAACAATAAGAAAAGCGTACACTCTGTACTGGGACAAATCAGTAGAGGGCCAGTGTTGTGGCATTGTCATGATGATTGTGGAACATTGGAAATTCTCGGGAAGTTTACAGAGGCAGAACTGTTACTCAAACGCCCTCTATCGCCCACGCCTGAACTGGCTTGGCATCTGTGAGCGCAGAGCTCACATATGCCAAGTCATATCAACCCCCTACTATGTATATAAAAGAAGAGCCCTTCTGTATATAAATCACTTAAATTCTTTGACGCATAGTGGTACATAGTACTTGCCTTTACACATAGTTATCGGCCGAGAGACCTTGAATGTCCATCACTATGGGCCCAGAAACTACATTTTCTTATAGTATTGATACTGAAATCCGTTGTGCTCAGTAACGATAATGCCATTGATATACGAGTCTAATTAAATTTGAAAAACTATGATAGTAAAACGTGTGGTAAATGTTTTTGATGCTGTTTGGTGGGCGATACAGTTGTAGTCACGTCCGGGCAAGTCCCTAATATACAATATCTATATTTAGATATATCGATATTTACGTATATATGTGAGTATGATATTCTGTATGTTGGAGTGTACAATATGATAAACGAAATAATAAAAACATAGTCTTGGTTAAACTACAAGTGGAATACTCAGTTTCCTTATACCCTTTGCAATGGATAGAAGGTTAAAATGATTATAGAAATAGACCAAAAAACTCAAATAAAACTAGGAAATGAGTGAGGCGTCGGTAGACTGGCGAGTATCTAGACCCTTTCACGTAATTACACCGCTCTCAATCAAACATGGCGCAGCTGAGAGCTAAGTGGCACCCAGCTAACAGAGCGGTTGACAAATGCCGCTTGTTTTTTTGGTGTTGGTAACAACCCCGCCGTCAAACAGTCACTGACAGCTACTTCATCTCGCCCAGAGCAGCGTGAGGGAAGACTTAGCGTGGCCGCTTCATCCCGCTGTACAGTATAATGTCACATGCTGTGACGGGCCGAGACAACAATGTGTTTGTTGTGTTTATGTAACTCGTATTCACTCTACAGTACAACATCACGTGCCATATTGACTGAGACAGCAACGTGGTTGCTGTATTAATGTAAAGAAGAAACCAACAAGTTTTGGTCAAAGTCGTCGTGCTCCATGAGCTTCGATGCGGTGGTGTGATATGAAAGAGGCGACAGCCGAGTGAATATCAAGTAGCATTCAAACGAGTTGAAGAATGACTTCTTTGACCAAAACGAGTTGCTTTATGTATTTATCTCACCCCTGTACAAACACTAAAATAATGGACAACACACAGGATATAAACCATGGAGAACGGACTGCAATACTTGTAAGGGCATGGAGAACGAGTTTCAATGTTAAGTCTATGGACATTTATTCCAGGGGTGAGATAATAACTCATACATACTCTATAGTATAACGCGACGGTGATTGTGACAGCAATGTGTTCACCGTATTTGTATAACTTGAACTCTTTGTTCAGTATGATGTCACAGGGACTATGACAGCGATGTGTTTGCTGTATTTGTGTGACTCATACTCTCTGTAGAGTATAACGTCACTCAGTTGCGCGGGGTGACCGTCAGGCGGGGTTCTACTGTATTCACCGAGTTGGCGTCGGTATACCTTGAAAATTGATCAGAGGTGTCCGACTGCAGATCGGTGGCGAATAGTTGGCCAGTGAAAAATGGCTTGTAAATGGAACTGACGTGTAGGAGCGTACCATCCCAAGCTGTAGTGCTATTTACAGATGGCCGAACACCCTATATTACAAATTGCTGCTGGTGGTGTAGTAGCTACAGTTTTCATACCAAGGCTGACGTTTTCATTCCAAGCTTGACCACACCACGCCGTCTAGACCAATCAGATCGAAGCTTAGATGCGTGAAGAAAACACACAAGTTATGGTTACTCGATAAGGGTGGTCATGAGTAGTCCACCAATCAGAGGTCAACGATTCAATACATTTGTAGATATTCCAAATGAATATAGGAATAGAGAAACAAGTTAAGGGGAAGAATCTCAAAGCTACGTGGTGACTGTGCTTAAAGCTATATGCCGAGGCTTTACTTTAAGCATCCTTATGTAGTAATTTCGGGATTCGGAAATCAGTTCCCCTCTTTTAATTTGGAAATAAACACTGCAATTGTGTACAAGAAATATCAAAAAAGAAAACGAATTACCGGGATTTATGAGCAAAATATTTCATTTTCCTTCTTTGGAAAAATCGCATGATATGTGTAATATATAGAAATGCCGCATTTTCTTTACTAACCTTTCAATCTCCCCATAAGTTTTGCTCCTTTTTTTTATTACTATGTATATGTGAAAGAATACTGTCAATTAAAATATTTGACCACTTTTAATGGTAAGGATTTTTGATAGCTTCCATTTTGATTTTGTATGATCATGTGATTATCGCATATCAAGATCAGAAAAAATTGTGTTGTGGGTTGCCATATCGGTAGTGTGCTCTATCAACGTTCTTAATAACGTAGATGGAGTTTCACTGAGAAAAATACACCACTCTATATTAACCAGTGTAGTGCCAGGCACAACCTCTCAGGTTCTGTCAAGCAGCCACTTTCTGTTGTGTTACATTAGACATTTCCACCGGAAAGACCGCTATGATTTTGATGCAGTCAGACCGCCATACATCAAGATGGCGGCGCCCTCGTTAAGATGCCAAGCGGGGACTGATTACGGCAGTCATGTTGTCGTAATGGCAGCGGTGAATGCCGTAAACAGGCAATGTCGTAAACATCGCATGTCGTCTGCTCTCGTCTCAGTCCCGATTTTATGAATGGATTTCACTCAAAGCCGTCTGCGCGCGAAGCCCTAAATCACATCGCTAGATTGGTGGATCGATTTCAAGTACAGATTTAGGTAACTCGATCAAGAATTATGCGAGTTATACTTCAGAAAGAGGCACCGTATTAGGACCTCGTTCTGGGTCAGGACTTGATGTTTTGGTGCATCTCATTTCTGCCTGCAAGCGGCAAGATTATTTCGCTAATCAGTGAATATTCAAGACGACTTCTAAGGGTCCATAACGACGTTCATGGATGTTTTAATGGTAATGCCATATTTGTAATCTTTTTTTTCTCTCTTTCTATCTGTATAGATATCACAAGATTTCCCTGTTTTTTCAGGGAACGGAAGTTGATGCTGAAACAAGGACCAGACATTAATTTTGTGTGTGTGAAAAAAAACCAATCATTTTCATAGACACATGATACATGGATTTCAGATCAGTTTTCCAGTTAATAAAGGAGATTCAGTGGGTGGTAATTCTAGTTTTTGGTCCCCACTTTTTTTTGGTAGGTATTTTTGCTATGAGAAATAAAGACTAGCCCCTCCCCTTAGAGAGTAGACCCCCCCCCCCCCCTTATTTGTTCCCGATAATACCAGAATTCCTGGACACTTATCTTTTCTAATTTCTCCTAACTATCGCTTTCCCTAGTTATGTTTAATTGTCATCATATTTGTGATTCTGTTATCTACCTGATAGGAAGCTGCCATGAATACGTACAGAGTTTTGTTATGGCTACCCGAGGGGAGTTCAAACATCCGTATTTTCCTAAAACGTGAATAGAGTACCTGAACCACTACCTGGCATGCACCATAGTGCTTGAAACGATCATTGCTGAATCATGAATACAATAATAACCTGCTTCTCATACCAGTGTGTCTATCTTCTTTGTATTTGACTCTCTCTCTATATATATCCTCTCTCAAGCTCAAATATTACTACGAGTCAACTTCGCGAGGAATACGCCCACTAATATCGGAAACAGGTTGATATTGTGTGTACCTGTCAGAGACATACGCGTATGTCCCAGTTAACCAGGAGGAAATCTACATGATTTTGAATCTAGGATCTCTTTAGTCTTTGATACCTTCATCGGCGGAAATACATACATGGAATACATCGGCAATGATTACGATACTTCATATCATTTATTTAAGACAGAAGGGAGCCAGGATAGCATCCTTTGATAGTAGATTACGAATATAAGTGATTTGTAGTGAGGAAAACCAACATCTAGAATAATGTCACATTCTGTCAGTCATTTTACGTCCATAAGTTCGTATATTGAGTGCTATAAAAAACAGCATTTCTCTGCAATCACTCATTCTAACCAAATATTGCAATTTCTACACTCACTGCTGTATTCTGTTCCGCTAAGTGAAACCGGCATTGATTAAAATCCTGCACAGATCAGTGGCATGAGGAGGATTGTTGGAACCCGAGATACTTATTTACACTGCAGCACAGCATGGAAAGCGGGTGCACATATTATTACATACCTGTAGCCGAACGTCAGTGAAATACTACCCGCTCACGGGGGTGTAGTATATCGCGACTCCGGCCCACTATGGTGCGCTTCGTCGTACTGCAAGATTCTAACGTGTATGTAACTAACTAAGGTGTGCGTATTCGACGTCATCGCGAACAAAAACAACATGGCGAACGTCGTCAAATCGCGACTTTAAACTCGCGATACACGCACCCCATTACCACTACAAGTGCGTACTGACCAAATATCGAAGTAGCTAACGATTTGGATTCACCAGATACCGTTTAAACTGCTCATATATGTAAAATTGATCGATAACAACAACACGATCCGCAACGGGCGACACACAGACATGCTTACGCTGGTTCCCGGTACTCGTAACGCACTCTCCTAGCAGATATCCCGCGCTTTACTTCCTGTGGCCGCTTGTTAGCAAGCGCTAGCGCCGCAAAAGATCTGCTGGGAGAGTGTACGTAACGAGTCTCCGCGTTGTCAACGTCATAATTACGTTGGCTACCAGAGGTCATCCTGTGTATTACATTTCATAGTCGGCACCACGTCGACCGTTGCCGGGTTTTCCCGCTAGCTGGCCGCACTGTGTGTGCGTATAAGGATGGGAAGACACTGGCAGTATCACAACAGGGAGGGGTTGCGGGAAGAGAGTCGATGACTTGGAAACTTAACAAAATGACGTTTTATGATAGATTTAAGGTACCGCGGTATGTAATAATAAGAAAACGCCCTAACTGTGGCCAGAACAGTGTCTTAGTTCTCGGTCACCTGTGGTGGACGTTCGCCCCTTCGCCTACGGCGTCGGGGCGAACGTCCACCACAGGTGACCTCGAACTAAGACATAGTTCGGCCACAGTTAGGGCGTTTTCTCCTAATACCGACCGGCAGTCAACTCATGAGGCTTTGACGGAACGGGGGCCTGTTTAATAATCTAGGATCGTACATGAGGATCATTTTCTGTATGCCATAAAAAGAGACCCAGGCGTCGATCAAATGTATTCAACACTTATGGACGACCCTATGGACGGCTAATAATGTCTTAAAACCTTAATATTATTAAACGAAAAGCCTATTGTACGAGGTACAGAAAAGGGGTCTACATGTACGATCCTGGATTATCAAACTGGCCCCAGGTCTGTTTACTTTAAGATCAAGTGTTTTCTCTGTCATAGAGAGCGCTCATTACACCTTTAAATATCATAAACACCCACAAATGTAACATTTGTAGTTACAAAGTTTATTATATTGAAGATCAATGCTGAACGTGGCGGCCTCGCGACCATCGAGTAAGTGACCGATCCCTGTACCCTTGGTGGGGAGGGCGTCTAGATTATGTTAATTCCTGTACAGAGGTTGGCCGTCATTGGTTCTTTTGATCACGTGATCGATTTCCGCACTTCTGATTGGCTAGTGTTCTAGACAAAGAGAGGCGGGAGTCTCCGGGAACCAATGAGAGATGGGTTTGTTCTAGTGTTGGGGTATGTCCCCTACCAGTGGCGCCTCCATCTCACTGTGGTGAGTTATGAGGTGCTGTCCCCTAGTGGTTTGTGGTGGAAACCTATGGGACCTGTACCTCAGCCCCCTCTATGGGGACTGGGTGTGTACCATCTACTCTGTGTATTGTAGAGAGAGGATATCCTATCCCCTTTCTGCTTACTCGATAGTTTCGACAATGCATGTCTCATCAGGCGAATATCTTGGCCGTTATTCATTGGTCTGTGGAGCTCTCCAAATTTATAGAGAGTTCCTTATTTTGCTGCTCTTGGTAGTGCAGCACTTTGGAAGAAATCTAGTCTCAGGGATGTGTCACTTTTTAGTCGCTATGGATAATGTCCCTGGATTAATCATGTGGTGTATTTTTCCATTGATATTCCATATCTGCGTTCCCATGGGGAATTGTAGATACGAAAACCATTTCTTGTGAAGAAATTGTATGATTTATTACATTGAAGGGTGACTTTTTATTACAAATAAGGTTGACAAGGTTATTACATTTAAGGAAAGTGTTATAACATTTAAGGGAGTCTATTACAAATACAGTTGAAATTCTATTACATTTAAGGACTATTACTTTTGTTGAGGTATGTTACATTTACGGGTATAACAAGCGCTTCATCATTGATGTTGACCGGTCTTTGATGTATGAAAGTCGGTCTGTGAATAGCATAGATGATCCCTTGAAATTTCATCGGGATTTAGAGTGTATAGTTTCTACTATAGTTTATAAAAACTGTGTCATTTTAACAACTGCTATTATGCCCTTTTTATGACATGGGAATCATAACGAGAGCTACTTCATAAAATCAGATACTATGCTTGTCAATCTACTATACACACGATGCTATTTATTAAATGAATAAAGTAATGAATTCCCTACAGAAAAAATACTTTATCCTTTATGAAAGCATATAAACTAGCACCGTCATTTGCCCGAGGTATTACGTACCACATGCAATTGTTGCTTCCCACTCTTATATCAAAGCCTTTCAATTTCTTATTTCTTTTCTACTCTGAAACCTAATAATATTAGTCCTCCATATGACTAATAATAAATCTACAAATGAGAGCTGGTCTCAGGTAACATTAACCGTATTCTCCTCTGAACAAATAACCCAGCATTTACACAAGACTATTAAAGTCGACGATTCGTGAATCTAGGTCCACTTGACGACTTTCAGGTTAGAAATCATCTAGTGTAAGCGCCAAGCCTGTGACGACTGCAGATTATCTCATTACATCATATTACGCAACCTGGCACCACCTGACGACTATTTCACACGCTCTGACGCCAGCGACTAATTCAATCTGGCTTGAAATAAGTCTTATAAAAATAGTCTAGTGTAAATGCTTGAGGACATACTGGGGGTCGACGACTAACATGACTGATATTGCGTAATGGAGCCCTACCTGAGGACTATTGGCCAGATGATCTACAGTCTAGACGTCTAGTGTAAACACCAGGTCAGTAGATGATACTATTTTATTACCGTGAAGTACTATAACACATTCTTGCTAAAATGCATCTAATGTGTCGTACTCTGTAAGACAATGCCTCTAAATTCTAAAGTATTTCATTTTCCGAAATAACGCGGAGGGATCCGCTGCAAGTTTAATGGTGAGAAGGTTGTTGAATTGGCAGTTGACAAAATGAAAGAGCCTGAATTTTATGCTGAAACTAGGATTTAGTGATTATCTGACAGTTGAGAATAACTCCTACATTAAGTCGATGTCATTCGAGTTTTGTTATGTTCATTTTTGTGATTAAATCATTACGGAGTATATTAGAATGTCTGCGATAGTAATAAATCTGAAACTGCTAAAATGAGTCTAAAATTACAAAGCTTCTTGAACGAGACAATAAAACCGGATGATAGAACGACAAACACGACCTGTACAACAGAAGTTTGATTGAAATAAATTAAAAAGAAAAGAAAAAAAATCTCGGCAAAGATAACATGCCATCAATTACAATCAAAGAGAACAAGAGAACATATTTCATCTTTCGTATTTTGTCACTATTCAAGGTGAGGGTGTTGCTAGGTATCTGGCCTAAGAATATTTTAATGTAGTCCATGTATAGATGCATTCGTAACTGACTGACAATGTCATCCTTGTCATAAATGGGTGTCTATTATGTGAAACCATAGTTATGGTGACAATACGGGGTAGATTTATGAGTTGTTTCAGAGAAATTCGTTCTGAACGAGCTGGCAAGGCGAGTTCAGAACGAATTTCTCCAAAACAATGAATAAATCTACCCCGTATTGGCACCATCACTATGGTTTCTTATTATTATATACCTTAATTCAGTCTTAATTTGCTAAAACTGCCCGTAATTCGATGTTGAAGTCACATTTTACAACTCGCAAAGACGATGTGTACGTTAGCAGACATACCGGAAGTTGACAACCGGAAGTGATCACCGCGCAGCCGGGAATACATTATATCGCTGCATAAATTACTGCTCGATCACCCTGCTACGCTCAATCATCCGGTTGGATAGCTGTACACGAGCGGTGCAGTGTATGACAGGGGTTTTGCATTTGTTGACGAATTGCCCGCTCGGCCCGTGAACATATCGAAATTGATATTTCTCGCATATCTAAGCTATCTAAAGTGTATCATGTGAATCATACTCATATTCTACCTCGAAGTTTGACATATTTCTAAATTAACTCGCTCTGTACTTACTGTACGACGCCACAGAGCTCGCGAAGTGAAATGATCCGACATTTTTTATTCTTGCGCCTAGAATTCTGTTATCAGTCTCTCGACCAATCAAAATGCTTTATTTTTTCAAAGCGTGCAATATGTAGTTCAAAGCGTGCAGGTTAGGCTCAAAGTGTGCAATTTGTCACTCAAAGCGTGCAATATGTAGGTATCCAAAGTAACCAGTACAACGTTTCACGGCGTACAGTGCATTCTGTGTACAGTTACTATACCCCCAGGAGCAGTATGTATTTACACTGACTTTGTGCATAGGTATAAAATAATAAAGAACATTTGACCATCGTTAATAATGCACATATTTTATAAAAGAAACATTCTCTCTTTCCAATAGAGTACTTCCCAAAGCTATGCATACTGAACAGGCCTTTTCTGGAATGTTAAAACAACGAATTCATACGGTCTTTTCCAGATTCAAAATGGTAACTAATGCAGTTTCTAAAAGCTTCAGCTGTGTAAATGGAAGCGCCACATTAGAATTGGCATGCAAGCTTGCATTTTCACGTCTAGATACTTCTTGTGACTATCTCCCTTGTTATCCATTGCCCTGCCACGAGACCCTTCACGGACGGAAGCAAGAAGTAAGATCTGAATAAGGACGCTGCCTTTTTGTTTGAATAACATTTTTTAGAAAAAAAAGGTCTGCTGAATAGTATAAAACACCATAGAAGGCCATTGTCCATTGGCCGACGAAAACGGCACCAACTAATTGAGTTCCCTTTTAAGTCTGTCGTTTGTGCCACCGACTGCATCGCGGTATCAAATAGTTGGTGAGGTTGCTGTGAATGGATTGTTTCTAGGTATATCGCATTTTATATGTCTACATCTATTTAAATTTCCTTGAGGCTCTCCGATGAAATCAAAGCGTTTAGATTCTGTCTGACGTTGACCAAGTCGGTCGGTCGTGGCCTTATTGCATAATTAATTGATTGGTGAGCATTTTTCTACATGCCTTGTGGTCTTCGTCATTTCTCTACACGTCTTGTTTTCTTCTTCCTTTCCTTACATGTCTTGTTAGAAGAACTAACCTTTGAGCAGACGACATTTAGCCCCATTTACCCGCGCTTTTCCCGCCAGTTCCTCATGTTGCAGACGACAAATGGACGGACGCCTTGCTGCTGTTTTCAGCCTGTCATACTTTGACTGCTGTGGAACCTAATGCTGGTTTTTATTCTAAATATCTAATTTCACAGTCAGCCATCGACTTGCTGAGTTCAGTAAGGAACAGATTCGAGCTTTAACCAGTCTCATCGTAGTGTTTACTGTTCTAATCTTTTGCTACATCCGGATGTGCAGCGTTTTCTAAACGCTCTCACGGCACATGTTGACATTTTCTGATTAGAAATTACCGCATTCATCAAGTCACCTGTTTACAAACAAACAAAGATCGAGCGTTAATTTCTCACCTTTGAGGAAGCTTGGACGAGAAGTCAATAACAAAGTCTCACCTGGAAAATGGAAAATAACACATCATTATATTGCCATGACATGTTTTCATTAGAGCATACATCCACCCTTTATATGGTACCCGACTGCAGAGCAGTATACAATGATAGGCAAAATGGAAACAGCCTTTATAAGCCATTTTCCTCTTGCTGACTATTTGCCACCCGTTTCCGATTGATTTTTAGGGCAAACCAATATCATAAGATTGAAACCTGCATGCAGAGAAGTGCTCACCGATTAATGGTGTCTGATGCAATAACGTCCCCTCCGACCGACTTCATCGTGTTTTGGAGACAATTTCGTCAGTATAAAGTATGGACCTGTCAAATGCGGCAGAAACAAGGCATACCACCCTCACTGACTTTTAGATGCTGACACAGACAGACCTTTAGAAGAAATCAACCAATTGGTGCCGTTTTCATCGGCCGGTAAAAAATAGCAACAAACAAACCAACGACACGCCATCCATAGGAACCTTAGAAACATTTTATGCATATAACAAAGCTGTTAGTGTAAGAAGCCCTATTGATATAAATTTATTATAAATATTTCCCAGATGGGTTCTTCATAAGAATTACTTGTGTACATCTCCGATGATCCCCGGACGCTACCTTCAGCTGAATGTGCGTAAAGCCGGGCTCCCACTGTCCCGACACACTACGAAAAGCTCTACCATCCTGCTACGATGACAAATTTCCCAATCGTAGAGCGATCGGGAGGGCTCTGTCGGAGTGTGTCGCAGTGTGTCGGAACGGGTTTACCGGCAATAAAAGAAGACCACGGTACCGACACAGGCTACGATTTAAGAGGTGCGCCAATGTAGATCTCAGCCAAACAATTAATAACATTTGTTAATGAATTTTACTCAAAGAATAAAAAATAATTCATTGAGATCTAGAAATAAAATAATTCCAATATGTCAGGCATTTCTTGTGGATTTGTTCCTGAATATGTACAAAGTACCATTGGAAATATAAAAGATAAACGAGATATGACAAATAAAATCTCATAAATATACATCTCTATATAAATATGGAGATAGATATAATATATGTATATATATTCAATTGTCTACGGATACTCCCGGGGCAATTATTAATGGGAGAGTAGCACTATCGGAGTGTGTCGGAGTGTGTCCGATTGTGTCGTAGTACTCATCAGAACACAAAACCCACTTCCACGATAAAACCGTTCCTTCCGACAAAAATTGTTCATCGGAACGCTTGTCGTAAGCCTATCGTAGTGTGTCGGAGGCGCAAATCGTGATAGTGGGATATCCCCTTTGGACAGTACTCTGAGCCTAAAGCAAGTAAAGGCTTGGACCTTGATATCATCATAACTACGTTAAAACCATAATCAAAGGTGAATGCTAATGATGTCAAACCCTCGAAAATTTGACGTACATCTATATGTTGGTAGTATACATTTTTCAGTTTGTCTATGGTGATTTACCTACAAATAAGTCAGTAGTATATGATTTTCAGTTTGTCTATGGCAATTTGCCGACCGAGGTTTAAGTAGTATATGGTTTTCAGTTTGTCTATGGCGATTTGACACCGAGGTGTCAGTAGTATATGATTTTCAGTTTGTCTATGGCGATTTGCCACCGATGTGTCAGTAGTATATGATTTTCAGTTTGTCTATGGCGATTTGCCACCGAGATGTCAGTAGTATATGGTTTTCAGTTTGTCTATGGCGATTTGCCACCGAGATGTCAGTAGTATATGGTTTTCAGTTTGTCTATGGCGATTTGCCACCGAGATGTCAGTAGTATATGATTTTCAGTTTGTCTCTGGCGATTTGCCGATGAAGGTACCAGTCGCCTCCCAAAGTGTCAGTAGTTGTTGTGGTGCGCCATAAGGCCCATTACCCGCTGCCAACAAAATGATCAGCGAATTTTTAGGAAGAACTTATTCTAATGTGCAAATGATAAGAAGGTATTTAATGGGCTAAAAATCTTAATATGAGATCGATGATTTTAAATATTGTTTCCAATTTACTTTAAGAACTCTGACCATTTCATCCCCAACAAAATCCACCAACTGTCGACTTGGAAGTGGTGCCCAGTTTCCACCTGTCGATCTTTGACAAAATTTATTTGAAAGATCATCGGTGGTGGCAGGCAAATTTATCAGAGGAAAAGATTTAGCAGGTGGAAATATGCCAATAGATGCCCGACAATTGCATATTAAGATTCGGCTTACATTACATTTCATACTGCTAGCTTTTTGCCTTACCTTTGAATATTTTGAGAAACAATATCAAGTGAGTTGCTGAGTGGGTTAAGGATCAACCGGTATGGGTCTCGGTCGGTACCACTCGGTGTATCATACCCTCAACTCGCGTATCACAAATTATAAACTTCCGTCCTCAACACTCTCATCGCCATATTCTCACCACTCACCAATACGCCATTTTCCTACCAACCCATATCCTCAAATTCTATTTCATATTTCTATTTGTAATCCCCATCTTTCAGAGGGGTATTTTATCATCTTTTATCGTAATAGATAAACTGTATATTTGATATTTCCTCTATTAGCAAATATTAGAAATAAACGATCATTTCATAAACAATTTCATTCTCCCAAGCCAGACGTCTCCCTTTTTTTCTAAACTCTAGCAAGTAAAGGTCTCCGAGCGTGTTTTAACTATTTAGAAAATTCCACGCGAGCCTGCTGCAATTCTATCCGTGGGTAGCACTTTCTGATTCAGAAAAGAAAGATTTGACATGTGAGTGGTAACAGCAGGGAAATGACATGAACAAATAAACGAATTGCGGGGTAAGGTTACACAGTTTAGTCATTCATTTCATCCCTGGTACAATTTCAGCCATAGGAATTACATTGAAAAAGAAATGCAACGACCTCCCTAATAAAAGGACCATACTATGTAATGGTCGTGGTGGAGTTATTCGAGATAGCGTCATTATCGACTGGCCAATCAGTGACCAGGAAAATAAGTGAGACACGAACATGGAGATTTATATATTCCTAACTGGATTTGTAAAAAGATTTGAACCATTTTGATATTGCGATACTATTTCAATATCCGTGAAATAGGTGAGGTAAACCCAGAACCGCACTTGAATTGTAAAATATGTAATACTCCATGCGTTTGGAGTCACCATTGTTATTCTGCTTCTTGTAGAACCCTAATGACATGTTTCTGTATGTAAGACAAATAAAGCAGCAATGCGCAGATCATGTAGAATATCCTTCCCCACCTCCAGTCTACATTGACCCTTTCCAGCAAGTATGCTGGTTGGTGAGCAGAGTCTACAGGGCCGAGGATGTTTTCCTAGGTCTATGTGATATTTTGTGTGTTTTTTTGGTTTGTTTGGGTCGGGGTGGGGGGAGGCGAGTATGCCTTACGGTATTTACTTTCTTAGGACTGAAAAATGTCATCATCGCAACATTTCTGAAATGTAAATGATGACTTACAGAGATGCACAATCTATTGTTATCATGTATTGCTGGGAAAATTGTTTAATTGGTCATGAATGCCTAAAGGAATACTACTTCTTTGTGTACATAATACGTACATCTTTTGTCTTTTGTGTAGCCTACATAACTGATCTGGCAAGGGTTAATTGTATAACAAGAATATTGAAAGAAAGAGCCAGGATGACTTGGGATTCATTGTTTTCTGTACAATGAACCAATACCGTGCTTGGTAGTTACACTCTCCGCCTCACAATTCACGCATACGGACTGGTTTGATTGGGGCGACCCCTACCAGCTGTCGTGAGAGTTAGGCAGGTGCACGTGACAGAGACAATCACGTGAGAGTCATGTGACCAGGCCTAGGTTACATCCGGGTCGCGTGCTCCAGGTCCTAATATAAAACACTGTTTGTTTTTTCTTAGTGAGAGACACGCAGAAAATGAGCTCATGTCGTTAGGGAACAACCACCTTTGCGTTCAGAAAGAAAAGTCATTCGCAAAAAGATTTAATGTTTGACGAAAATGAGGCTCACACCTTGCGAATTATACAAGAAGCCAATTGTGAAAATCTATCTGATATCTGGGCCTAATAAATGACACGTATTAGCGATTTTATCGGGGGTATAATCACAGAGTAGGTAATTAAATCTGTGCGGCCTGTCCCTTTAATGTTGTTTTCTATAAGTGAGGAACACGGGAGGCATGAGCTTAATGGGAGAGTTCTACATTCCTGCTCCTCTGGAGTGTCATGTAACGTCGGCTTATTACCCTAAAGCTGATTTAAAGTCACATGCTCACCTTATCGCCACATCGTTTATTATCGGAATCAGTGCCTTTTAATCATAGTTATCTCGCATATTTTACCCTTTTTCATTAAACAACAATTCGCTACAAGGAAATGGTTTTATTTAATGTTCATTTCTTGGACAGTATTAATCTACAAAGAACAATTATGTAACATGTACATGGTTGGCTCTATTACTAGCTATTTGTTTATGACGCTGCCTGCCTTATGATGCTAAATTGGCAACTTATCAATGAATAAAATGTTAACATAATTATTCCAAATCATTACAGATTTTGTAACGTATAGAGAATAGAGGGAAACTATGTTCCGGTGAAAGGAAGTCAAAGTTACGAGGTAAGGCTTGGAAAAATTACTGCCCAAGGCCTTGGCCGCGGGCAGTAATTTTTCCAAGCCTTACCGAGTAATTTTGACTTCCTTTCACTGGTACTTGGTTTCCCTATTCCTATATACCTTTAAATGTGGTTTAATAACGATAATTAGCGTTATTTGCTCATCCACCATCAAACCTGAAGCCAGATCCAACCTTATCGAGTAACTTGACACTTTATGTTTACTCCCCACTGCGCTTTTCATATGAATTTTGTAAGAGACAATCTGATTGGTCTAAATGTAAACCTTGGGTAGTATACGGCAACCTTGGGTAGTATACGGCAACCTTGGGTAGTATCCATAAGTTACTCCACCCCCCAGAACGTGGTGTAAGCATAGAGTGTACAGCCATAGGTATATAGGAATATATATAATGGTGTAAATGGGAGACGGGAGAGGGTACACCAGTGGACCTCGCCTGGTCAGCAGCCCCCACTCAGGCTCGCTGACCAGGGAGACCAGTCACACGGAGCCTGCGAGCACCGTGCTACAGGGCCCCGCGCGCAGCACATGATATCACTCACTAACACGCATCAGGGTAGACAGAAACGATGAAGAGTCCCATGAACCGGGACACCACTTTGAGTTCACGCACAGGCGAAATTGGTCTGCCTCAAAAGAAAGACCATGCAACTATCTAGCGAGGAGTATGCTGACTTTGACGTCATGTCTAGAATTTATATTGACATGTTTTTACTCAGAGAGGGAATACTTGCTGCTCCATGACAGTGGCCACTAGTGATTTAGAACATTTATCTCTGTAAATTGCGGACTGTTCACCCAGAGTTGAAGTAGGAAGAAACAGATTTAATTGGAAAATTCATTGAAACGATTCTTCCGAAAATAGCCTTTTTTGGAGGAAATTAATAAAATATTCCATTAATGTGTTATTTGCCTTGGATTATATCTATTCTGCAGCACGTAATACGGCACAGGCTGGATAGGCTTGGCCGGAAGAATTAGGAAACCAATTCTAACTCCAGGACTAGGAAATACTTGACCCGACGCCGTTAGGCGGGAGTGGGGTATTTACCAGACTGTGAGTGTAAACAGGCAGTACACAGATAGTACACAGAAGGTACAAGGTAGACTTGCTCAAGTCTTTGATTATGAACATTCATTAAATGATTAAAGAAAATCGGAATACAATTTATTATAGCATGTGTCCTTCTCTGACTGGCCCATGAATCAAAGACTTGTCCACTCTGACCAGAATCTCCTGTTAATGACCCCAAGCCACTCCCTGTAACCCTATACCTCCCTCTACCCCTCCCTCCTCCCCTCCTCCAGTTCCCTGCCTGCGGGTGTTTTCATAGAAATATATTTCACCTACTCCTAACTATGTCTCGAGTGAGATCAAAGTGAGAGGGTATCAATCTCCAAGCAGATACCCTGACAAGTAGCAGACCTCTGCATGGGGAGTGTGGCGCTACATCACGCCAGTCTATACGGCCGTTTATGGATGAGACCAGTCCCTGTGTCACTCAGAAGGGGTGGAGGGGTAGGATACAGGGACTGAGGCCAGTCTAGGTACAAGGCATTATCTCACCCCTGGTATTTTTTCTCCATAGACTTAACATTGTGAACATGTATCCAACGCCCATGAGATATTTAGGAAAAATATCCAATGGAGGATTACGGGGGATCATTTTACAAAGGTTGGCCCATTAGTCAATTTGAAGGGCGAGATAAATTCAGAAACCTATTCAAGTTTAGGGTCAGAGCTCGATTCCATCTCGTTTGAATCGCTACGTAATTCACGCGGCTCCGCCTTGTGAATTATTATTATATACCTATGGCTGTATCAACTACGTATACTGCCCGCTCCTACCCATGGCGTATTTATATCCGTACGGCACACTGTGACGTACAGGGTATGTGATCATGTGACTAGGTAAATTTCCGCCATTTTTAGGTATATAATAATACGAAAACAGGCTGACTGTCTTTGTACGTCAAAATACTTGGTAAAATTATTAATCACTTACATCCCTCTGCCTACGGCATCGGGATGTATGTGATCAATAATTTCACCGTGTATTATTGACGTACAAAGACAGTAAGCCAGTTTCTGTATACTACGCGATTCAAATTCAATGGGATATGAGCTCTGACCCTTTCATCTATAGTACACAGGCAGTGCACAGACGGTACACAGACAGTGCACAGACAGTGCACAGGCAGTACACAGACGGTGCACAGACAGTACACGGACGGTGCACAGACAGTACACAGACAGTGCACAGACGGTGCACAGACGGTGCACAGACAGTACACAGACGGTGCACAGACAGTACACAGATGGTGCACAGAGAGTACACAGACAGTGCACAGACGGTACACAGACAGTGCACAGACAGTACACAGACAGTGCACAGACAGTACACAGACGGTGCACAGACAGTACACAGACGGTGCACAGAGAGTACACAGACGTTGCACAGAGAGTACACAGACGGTGCACAGACGGTGCACAGACGGTGCACAGACGGTGCACAGACGGTGCACAGATGGTACACAGACGGTGCACAGACGGTGCACAGACGGTGCACAGACAGTACACAGACGGTGCACAGACGGTGCACAGATGGTACACAAGCGGTACATGAACAGTGCACGGGCGGTACACGGACTGAACACAGACAGACCACAGATGGTACACAGGCATTACTTCACCGGTACACAGGTGGTACACAAACGGTACATATACTGTACACAAACGGTACACATACTGCGCACAGACGGTAGGGGACGGGACTTGGTCACGTGACGTTAAGCAGCCCGCTAAGAGGTGTAATGGTGACCCGGGTTTGACCTCCTGTTTGGTCCACAGAATTCTGCCGAGTGGCTGACTGATCGGTTTATAATGGGCTCATGCCTGTAGAACTCCTTTCTGCCTCACACTTCCCCATCCCTCCTTCTGACACTGAAACGACTCGCGATGAAAGTGGTCGAAAGTGGTCGTCTCTGGTCGCCTCGCGTTGTGCCATCGAGGTATAGAGACAGGCCACACGAAACATGATGATGGTTGCCTGAATTTTCTTGGTTTTTTTGAGTCAGTATAGACGGGTAGAGATACGTAAATGTGTCTATATAAAAACGATGTACTCTAACTTCCTATAATATTGACCTTCCGATTGCTTCGAATGGACTAGGATATGACAAATCTGTAGTCGATTTGAAGGTTTATTAGAGCGTGCTTGCACGGCCTATATACGTCACCTAGAGGTTAAAGTGGCCACATTGACATTCCAGCGCGCTTCCAGAAAACTGTTCCTGCACGATCTGCATGCTATTCACAGAGCAGGGAGCCAGTGTCTCATGGTCTGAGAGGCGTGCATGGTCTGAGACCCAACGGACCATGACCCATCACTCAAGACCGAAATACCGCAAGACCCTCTGGTGCTTGATATGTTTAGATCCAAGATAGACAGCTGTAGAAATGTCAAGTGTACTGGGTGCAAGTGGGTTAAGAAAATATCCATAGGCTGAATGTAACTCAAACCTTTTAATTGTTATCCATTAATGATTGCTCGCTCATGAACATACTATTTGCTCCTAGTTTCTCTATGCAGTAAGCGGACACCCCCCCCCCCCCTACATTTTTCATATAGGAGGTGAGTACCAAGCCTTGTACTCGCCCTGACTCCTTGTACTCACCCTGAATTCGGGACTAGATCCATTAAATGTTAATCCATGTTCTGTATTCGAATTAAAATCTCGCAACCTTATGATTTGATTTGGTCATGCATCCTTAATAATTTGTACGTAGATATGTTGTGGTTGCTATGGCTTAAACCATCTCTCTGCTAACTTGGCATTGGGTACATTACATTGATCATGGCAATTATTGAGTTGCATTTCTGTGAGCATTATATTTTCTTCAAAATGTACTGACATGGTTCTGGTGCATATCAAATGCTTATGTTTATCGTTATCTGTATAATATCCGCATGAGAAAAAAGGTGAGACAAAAAAGTATAATATCTCAAGGTTCATATATTGGTAGTCTAGACTTTGCTCAATTTCCGTCTCTATTTCTCCTTGCTTCCCCGCCTCTTTCTGCCGCTCTCTTGCCCGGCCCGGTCCGCCTGTAATGGCCGCCCCTCTCGTCTGACCGTGCGTGTCACTGACCTATTGCGCATGCTCAGATAGGTCCAGACGCCATTATGCCATGACTCAGCAGATCAGAGAAGTGGGCGACCGTGGCCCATAGCCGCCAGGCCGCAATTTGTTTGACTCCCGACGCAAGCCGGCAAATCTGTGCTGTGAGACCTGAACATTACCCAGCAGGCCGTGCGCGCCTCGTGACAGGTGCTTGGCGCGAGCCTAAATAAACGTACGTCAAGCACGGCATGGGGTATACGCGCGATGCCCACAGGCAGGACGCTGAGAAGAAGCCATGGAAGGCCGACTGGGAATTACTCAAAAATGAAAAAGAATGTTGGCTGAATTTTAATGAAAAATGCCAAGGATAAATAGCTGTTATGGCATTGCCATAATTTAGGTTTTAGCAAGTAATCTGTAAATGTTTAGATACAATAGATTTTGAAATTAGTCTAAATGAGATAAATGTTATATCAAATCTTTTAACACTCCAGTATAAGTAACTAAGAATCTAAGAGTACTTACTTTATATTAATAAAATGAGGCTTTCACACGTTCACATGGCCAGACACGCTCCCCTCCCACCCACACCACTGCACTCTGACCAGTTATATTAGTCAAGGTTATGTCCGCATGAACGTGTGAAAGCCCTAGTATCCTCTGTATGATTATTCATGATTCTTTAATATTCAATTAACGCGCCCGCGCCAATACCTGTTATGGCGCTGGCTGGGTGATCATATAACACTGTAATCTAGCCGACTTCACGTACGATTCCGGATTATCAAACGGGCCCCTGAATGAACATGAGAAAGCCCCCGTATCCAACTGGTATAGTCTATTTATATAGTAAGGCTCACAGCACCACCCTCCCACCCCCCACCACTGCTATACTTGGACACACGCGGCTGCGTGAACATGTAAAATCCCCGTATCCTCTGTATGATTATTGATGATTCTTGAATATTCAATCAACGCGCCCGCGCTTGCCCCCGCACCTTTACAGTTCAATGAATGCTACTCGCGGGTGGTGTGCCCCGTGCAAAACTTGAATTTTATGTATATTTTTCATAATCCATCTTACCAACATATACAGTGGAGAGGGAACCTTGACCAATACAAAAATAGCACACCCCCATGGCGCACACCCCCATGGCGCACACCCCAATGCGCCAGACACGGCCCACACCCGTCACGCGTTCAATGAACGCCTACTCGCAGGTTGCGCACCCCGTGCAAAATGTGAGGCCTGAATATTTGATTAACCCCGGCACATGCTGGCCTCACGTTTTCCAAGTGCGGTGTCAGTGGCGATAGGCAGTCAGTAGGAAAGGTGTGTGCGAGTAGATTCATAGTAGGGTCAGTGAAAGGTGGGTAGGAGACAAGGACTGAGACCAGTGTAAGGAAGGGGTATAATTATTCATGATTCCTGAATATTTGATTAACCCCGGCACACGCGAGATTTACGTCGGCAACAAGGACTATAATTAGCATCCGTAAAAACATCAACGATTCTTGTACCCCCCTCCCTCCAGATGTTTTTCTGTCTTTGACCTGAAAAGTCAAACCTAAATAATGGCCGTGAAGGTATTGTACCCAATACTAGATGGCTAATTTTGTGAATTATTTCATTGATAAATGACGATATGCCGGGTGAGATCAAATCAGAAACCCACTCGATTAAAAAATGTCTTATTTGGAAGCTTGTTGTACCTCTTTTAACCGCTTTATAATTCTTTCAGCTTCGCTTCGTGAATTACTCCGTAGTCATACTCGGTGGAGTTTGGCCCAAAGTATTTTCATTTCGTGAGTTTCCTTCTAAGTACCACACTATCAAATCTGTTGCTTAACACTATTTTCTAAAGTTGAACGAAGCATGTCCTTAAAATATCGAATAAGATCGGTGAATGGAAACAGGCTTGTAGAGAAGTGTTCTGCGCATAGATTATGGAATGAGGCCACCACAGACCGACTGGGTCTACGACAGACAGATCGGTGATGGTCATTGTGTTTGGAGGACAGTTCTGTCGGTATGGACTCGTCAAATGTGGCAGAAACAAGGCATATACTGTATATTCACCGATTATTTTATATCTACTGACTTGCAATCGTTGGCCACTACTGACCCACTGACCGAACTCAATTAATCGGTGCCATTTTCGTCAGCCAGTGTAAAATGGCTGGCGGCATTCCCACCTGCTGATCACGACCACCGATTAAAGCATTTCGCACAGCCAACCAATGATGCGACACATTTAGTGCAATAATTGTCAAGTTGAAACGGAAATGGTCGACGAATTTTCTCCCCTGCCTCCTGCAATATGGCACCACCGACCAACTTTTACAACCACGAAGAAAATCAAAGCACATTGAATAAATCGGTGATGCTGAATTTTTTTGCAGGGTGAAAATTATCGTTGGGTCATTAGTCGATAGGTGGAAACGCCGCATTATATATATATCTCTGTTGGGTTGGTGTTTCTTCTGGGCAAATTCCCCGTAATACCCCTTATATTTCAGTTCATGATAATAATCCTTAATATCATGATATACCTTTAAAGGTTTTCTTCACATGAGGAGGCATTAAAGCAATATAAAAATATTTCTCGAAGAGCTGCGTAGTAGACGGGACTGAAGCCTTTGCATGAATCATTTTCATCACCAGTTGTTTAGCCAATAACCAAACGCGTTTCTCTCTCTGCAGCTATGAGAAGCCCTTCCCATTTGGCTTGCCATAAAGGGACCCAGTAGGATCAAGAGATTTGACGCAGACGACAATAATATGTTTGGCGGGAATAACTTCAGTAAATTATGGGATGGATAGAAGCAGCGCCGCGGTGAAGGCAATAAGGATCAGACCGTAGTGAATCAAAAATATTGAGAAATGAAGCGGCGACCTAGGGAGGGAATGAGATATAAATCAAACTTAAATAAAAATGAATAATAGTCATTTGATATTTAGGGCGTTGTGTCAAGTCCCTCAAGCCTCTCTCTGTCTTTCAATTTAGGATGAAAGGAATAATTACTTAACGTTTATATCCTGTAGTATTCTGGTGAGGCTAATTGGAAATTTGTGACAAAATTAGCGTGCAATATTATAAAAGAATAAAGTCCATATAATCTTGAATGAAAAATGTTTCGAAAAGAAACAAAAAATTAGCTTCATGCCAGTAGAGAACTACGCAAACCTCGGATGATTTAATTCTTGTCGTCGATGAAACGTATGTTCAAAAGTGTTATATGTATAAACCTTTAATCTCACCCATGTTATGTTTCCCCATAGACTTAACATTTGGAACTCGTACACAACACCCATGGAGTGTTTCAAAAAGATACTTAAGAAGGGATGTTAGTCAATGATATGGGTGAGATGAAATCTGAACCGCACTCGATCCATAGCGACTGAAAATATGTCATTCATTTCAGTATGCTACATTAACTTGGCTTTGTCTAATTAGATCACTCCGCGATCAAAGCTCATGGTATATTTTCAGTACACTGTAAAAGATTTCAGTAAAATATACAGGATACTACCGTAAACGTAGACGGTATATCACTGTAATCTTATCCACAGTTCCATACCATATATTTGGTATAAACATCGGTATTTAACTGTAAACATATTGAGGACTGTAATTCACCCAATCTACTGTCAATTTACAGTATAAACCTGTAAATATGGATACATTAGATACACTAAGAATAACTCCAATATCAGCAATAAACCAAAGTGGTGAATAAAATGCAAGAGTTCACTTCATCAGAATGTGTAATAGATATTCATTAATCTCCTCTGAGGTTTCTGCTATTTAGAGCACTTTTATTCTCAGGTTGTCATGGCATTAATATCATTCAGAGGATTAGATATCACTTTCATAGGACATTTCTAAAACATAACTAGTATTGACTTCACCCTATCGTATCAAATGTGGCCTTGTACTTCTCAGATTCTGATGAGTATTCCTGTGAAATAGTCTGCACTAATAACGTCAGAGTTGAAAAACCTAGATGTTGAAATATCATTGAAAATGATTATTGATGACACTGATAAGCCTTTATTCTGATAGTAAATGTATGATTGTAGCCATCACAAGATATTCACTTTTGTTTTCATGATTTGAATAGCTCCTAGGGGCCATCCATAAAATCCACATGCATTGAGAGGGGGGGAGGGTCAAGGATTTTGGAAATTCTGCATATGCTCCTTCTTTGTTTCTATTCCACACAATATTCGGGGGGGGGGGGTAAAAATTTCCAGAAATTCTTTGTACATACTTTATGGACGGTCCTATACATGAAACAGTTCTTAAGAACCTCAATAACAAGATTTCTGGTATATGGATATTGAAGGGCTGTACATGTATATTTTATTCAGCTTTGCACCTTCATATTTACAGATTTGAACCGTTTTCAAAATACAGTTTATAACAGTGAAAATGTATGATCTCAAATATATTACGGGTTTAAACCGCTAGTTAAACGCAGTTTAGGACAGTTAAAATTTACGGTCAGAATTATATTATGGTCACCCGTACAATTTATGGTCTTTCCCTGGCACCCCAGTTGCCAGGGAAAGACCGTAAAATTCACGGGAATTTTTTTACAGTGTATCTAAATAAATTGATGCTGCTCCTTCTTAGTAAGGATGAAATATGGATTGCAGAATATGGGGAAGTAACATGAGGAAATATAGACAGACGCATAAAGCTTAGAAAACCTATATGTGACACCCTAAAGGCTCCCTTTCGTGTCTTGAGACACTCAGTCTTCAAACATATAGGAAGGAGGTCTTTTAACCTGCCCAAATAATTGGTGTCCATTTTATCTAAAGGTGGAAAATCAGCATATACATAGATATATTTCCACCTGTCGAAAAAGGATGATCAGCGATTTTTAGGAAGCACTCGTTCTAATATGTATATATTGGCACCAGCGCTGAAATCCTAGCAGAGGACCGGCAATTGTGTGTATCGTTGGTCTGTTTCCACCTGCCGACCAGCTCTGGAACCCTCTTGCTGAACTCAGAATTCCAAGCAAAATTACTCAGGGACAGGAAGTGGTAACAAAATACACAAAAAATTTAATGGATGGCATTTTATATTTTCTGTTTCCATTTGCCGGTTTCTGACGAAAAATATAAAACAAATTCATCGGAGGTGGCCGACAAATTTATCGGAGACACAACGTCAGCAGGTGGATACAGGCTGACAATTCGTGGACTTTTCATGACTTATCTGCAGTCAGGAACCACAGATTGATCTTTAGGTTATACCTCTTTATTACCCACCTATTACGGAGTATCCATAGGAAATGTATAGGGCACCTGGAAACAGCTACCCGGAGATTCTGGTATGTCAGAATTTCCTGCAGGAGATTACGGAAAAAAAGACCCATTCATACTGATGTCAAATTATCATGTACTTCAAAATATGTTTCTTGAATGTTCATTCGATATTAATTATTCATAATCAGTCATAATTATCTCATTTAACATCAGAAATCACTGTCATAACATGCTATGCATGCTAAAATCATGGAAAAATGGCGAACTATATTATAGGTGTAAGTCTACACCGAATTACTGACATGCTTGCCAGTGCTGTGATGTCTGAACTAAATGTCTTGCAGAAACATTTTTATTGCAATAGACTTATTATTAATCTTGTAGGTGGGTAATAAATACAATAACGACTGGTTTTGTATACGAGTGGCCGTAATCTACTCGTAGTTGACGACGTAATATCCTCGCTAATCGCTCGGATATTACTACGCGTCAACTACTCCGAGATTACGGCCACTCGTACACAAAACCAGTCATTATTGTGTATGTAAACCACTCGAGGTTGACATCGTAAAACACTGGCTAGTGCTCGTGTATTACTACGCGTCAACCTTTCGTGGTTTACGGCCGCCTGTCCACAAAACCATCGATTATTGTCTCTATATTAGGTGGATATATCTGTATGCTCTAGGTAAGCTGATACACACTGCCTCTATGTTTCCTATGGACACTTTGTAATAGGTGAATAATGAAGGAGAGAGGAGACGACGGAATGAATACCGAACACACAGTAACACCTGAGATCTGACACGTGATGCTAACATCCGAATATCTTCCCATATTGTTGGGATCAAGCTGGAAATCCAAACATCTCCCGAGACCTTTCTGTATACATTGTGAGGCAGAGTCCATTTGCAATATCCGGGCGATGTTGCGAATTATCTCTCCTGGTCTGCAGCAATTCCCAGCCGCAAATGGCGAGGTAGTGGCTCCTATTCTGTGTCCATATCGTGGAAAGGCAATATGGCAGCCGCCATATAGAGGCTGCCATGATGATTTAACGCCCAGTCAAACATTACAGGTCCTCTCCAGAATTTCTCCAGGTTCTTTAACACCACACCACTACCAAAGTGAGAGTTCATTTACTCCCTACACCACATAGACATGGTATGAGAAGGACTGATATTTGCTACAGCAGTTTTCAGACAAATATTTTTTCATCCCTTTCGAGATGTTTCACCAAAATAAGGTCGCATGACTTATTTGCAATAAAGAATATTGACATTCCTTTTTCAATTTTACAGTTTTCATCTTCAGGATCTGCTTTTCTTTGTCTTGATCTCCTCTAGATTCGTATTCTTCTCCTTATCTTGTCGAAATTTCCAATTGTGCATATGTATGTATGGTGGTCGCTCTGCCTACCACTTTACCAATTACCCGTGGCTAATAAGCATATTCTTCGTATTATCTTCTTCTTATACTAAACAATCATAAAGTAGAAATACAATTGTGAAGAATAACAAACCAAACAACATAACATTAGATGTGAATACTCGTGTTCTAGTACGTAACAATAGTAGGTTAAACAATTTTCTTTTCTCAGTATAGTTTCACAATCGGTACTGATAATCTACTTTTTTTTCCCAATTATATTTCTTACCGTTGCAGCCTGATTTAAGATGTTATCGTTCATTGTGCGTGGTGCCGGTCTGTGGCCGTTAACAGTCTGCAAGGTCTACTCTTGATAAATTGCCATCAATTAATTTTCTCAAAGTTGAATGAAGTATTTGACTGATATCTCCGCTTCACACCAACCATCTCTATGTGGAGAACTCCCCCTGTATTCTTAACCCTTTAACCGTAGCATGATTACTTTAAGTGTTCCCGTGGCTACCGCAGCATGATACATCCAGGTGGCTATGATACTTGTATACAAAGAGGGAAATATTTCTTTGAATCCTGAAATATGTTGACACACTATCAGGAGCATATGGGACCCTAATTTGATATAACAAAATATCATCAGCTACCAAGGTAATGTACTCAAATCATATGATAAGGTGACATTGCTGTTTCTTGGTTTAGGGTACCTGCTGTAGTAGGGGTGCTAATGGCTTTACTGCTTGGGGTGTGATGGGAATTGGGTGCTGCAGGGAGAGGGCTTAGTAACATTAAAACCGGTTTCATACGAATTTCTTGCGGGCCTTATTAGTGTTTCGTTTGAGATGCTGAGTGGTTGTCCAATCCTGCACGGTCCACTGTATGTATGGGGTGCCGTTTGTAACCCTCCTATTTGGTGTCTATTTTGGATCCTGCACCAACTAAATACACTGATTCCTAGCCCATAATTCATTTTTTATACTTAATGAAAAGTACACCTGATATCGTAGACAAAATAAGAAGCACATCTCATTTCATCTACAAAAGCCCAAACACATATGATTTCGTCTACAAAGTAAGACAAGTTATGATTTGGTAGACGGAATTAATGCCACATCTGATTTCGTCATAACCGGCACCGATTTTGTTTATAAAAGAGCTATGGTAAGTCTGATTTCGTCTACCAAAGCAAAACCGGTAATAATTTTGTCTACAAAATCATAACCAGCCCTGATTTTTTGTCTATGAAAGAGCTTTTGCAAGTCTGATTTTGTCTACATATGGTTCTGATTTCGTGTACAAAATCAATTGTGGCACTGATTTTGTGGACAAAGTCAGTTGGTGGATGAAATCAGTTGTTCCACTGATTTTATACCCGAAATCAGTGTCGTCCTGATTTTGTGGAAGAAATCATATGTTGTTTGTTTATATAGACGAAGTCATACCTTGTTTTGATTTCATAGACAAAAATCAAATGCGGATTTTGATTCAGTGGACGAAATTATATCTACTGTTTTCCTTCTTTCCCTATAGAGACACTGGGGAAACGGTTGTTGACATCATCATGTCACAGCTGTCAGTGCACTATGGTTACAGTGGTTAGGGTCAGTTCTGATGACTCTCATTCACAGTAGCATCACTCTGGGAGAAGGACGTTGCCTCGTCTTGTCTTGACAAAATCATATATAATTTTGATTTGGTATATGAAATGAAATGTTTTGAATTAAAACATTTATTTATTTTTCAACCAGCAGTGTTTATTTATCCAATCAGATAAAGACATGACATGCATTCTCTCATAGTACATAATTCTCGCCTATAAGTAAGGCAACACAGTGGTCATTCCAAGCTCTCTGTTTTTAGGAGTTTTGATGAGAAGGAAGATTATTGCGATATTAACGAGAAGTTAAGGAAGTCCGAGTTGGCCAGCTTCATTATTATACCAGATTACCACCCTTGCACTGAGTTCATATTTAAACCGTAAGAGGTCATTATTCTGTTTTTTTGTAGAATTTTAAGTCGTGGTTCTCTTATTTGTACCATGGCCAGCCGGAAATGATTGGCCTTTTGTCCATTCCTAGGGGTGCACAAATTGATGATGGGGGAAAAACATTTATCTTGTTGACGAAGGAAACAAAATATTTGGGAATTTTCTCAGAAAAATGGGCCATCCTATTTTCGTAAATCGGGCCCGATTTCCCTGCAATTTTTGGGGGTCGCACGCTGCTACGATATGCAACGTCTGACGAAAGTTACAAAATAGGGACCAAATAGGGATGGTACAAACAGCACCCCATATGTATACCGGGCCTGGCTTCTGCTTCCCAATGTGGCAGAGAGTCGGTGGAGGAACTCTGTGATAAACTCGCGTCGTCCGCTAAGTGGGTGAGTGATGTTCCCCATGTAGGCCTCTCAGAAACTCACTGATGTGAACTTTTCTCCCTACTTCTCTGTTGAGTGGTCTCTTCACTCACAAAATCACCCACTCGAGAGTCTCAAGCCTCCAGAGAGTTCCCTGAACTCTGGTGTTATGCCCTCCTATCCACTAATCAGAATCATGTTCGGTTTGGTATTTTATTATTTTGTATATGAGATTAAAATGACCTTTTTAACTTTCTTAATTGTTCACCGTATATTCTTGCTAGGTGCAAAACCAAGTTGAGGAAATCCCCTAAAAATTGGGTTGGTCGCAACGTTTCGTCTTAATTAATTGGAATACTTCAGGCAGTATTTCTCTAATTACAGAAAGATATACTTTCTTCTGACAACTATATTTAACTACTAAATACAGCCAGTGTAAGCTTTGGCTACCATAGATCCTTAGATACAATGATAATTACCATCTCCTGTAGGAATGAGAATCAATACCTTAAGTAACAGCAGATATATTAAACGCTCCCTTGTATAAAGAGTATGGTGTTATAATTACCCGCGTTTGTCTGGAACTCGATTAGTGCCTCTAGATGTCACCACAATGAGAGGGCGTTTCCCTTTTGGGAAGGTTATTTTGAAATTCAGGTATGAATGTTGTAAAACCTCGCGCATACAGAAAAATAGTACATATAAAAAGATATTGCGTTCCTAAATGAACTAATATCGGTATGCCTCTTGTCAAGAAAAGGTGAGTAATACAAACAATATAGACGTTTTTCAGATAAAAGCTGTTGTATGCTCCTCGGAGTTGACTATACGCAATGTCCTCGCATGTTCTCGGATATTACTTTGCGTCAACTCCTCGGAGGGTACGAACGCTTGTACATATATGATACCATTCAATAGTGTGTATTTATCATATGCCCTCACGTACTGCTCCTCCGATAGCTGCGTATTCCGTACACTATCATACGGAATACATTGAAACATCGGCGGAATATAGGCTCACTTCAACATGTATTTAAAGAGTATGATATTATTCCAATATGAGCGGTACTGAGGAACTAGTCGTGAGTAGCAGACGACATTTTTCTCGACAAATGGAGGCGGCGCTACACGGCGTTGCGCGGGCTGAAGAGGCGCAGAAGGCTGGCTGCATATTGCATGAATCCTTCACCTCACCCCCCCCCCCCACCCCGACCCCCTACTTCTCTCAATAGTCGCCAGGAGGCACCAGCACCATGCTCACTTCCCTGTCTACTGACCTCCTGACCCTAAAGAGGTGACTCAGTGCCGACCTTGACCTTGGACTTTGGGACGGCGGCCTGGCGGGAGATCAGCGCCTCCTACCGGGTCGCAGCAATAACTCTGGACCGTGTTCAAATTGAACTGGGGGCTGTTTTTAAAACTAGGAACGATATTGGCTGAACGATTACGATCAGGACTAACCTAAGGCGACGATCGGAGTGTCAGTCCGTTTTTAAACGTGGTCTGCATAAATCAAGGATATCTTTTGCAATTTATATTGTTTGCTTTCTTCCTTTCTTAGTGGACGATGTTTTGTTATAAAGGATCAAACCCAGCTAGACTCGGACCTAAAAACGGTAGAATTTATGACCTTTTCAAAATTTAGAATAAAGATATTGTCACTGATCGTCTTGTTAGACTGTCCTCCATAAAGACGGATCACTTTAGGTAACGAGAATGCAACAAAGACCACGATAAGATCAATTTATCGTTTATCGTTCTAAGTTTAAAAAAACCTCCCTGGTCTTTTTCTGCACCAGTGCTGTAATTTTTGTGGGCGACTACATGCATGCATATTGCTCTGACTAATTAGGTCTTATGGAGTGCTCCCTATGCCTTCACTACAATATAAGGAATATACAAGGCAAGGATTGACACAGCAGCCAATAGCTGCATTCAGAGCAAACCATGACCTTCACCCTGACCTCATTACATAGTGTTAAAAGCGCCTTGGGACGGTACTTCAGTCTCTAGTTGACCTGAATTTCTTGGGCCAAAACCACCGTCAGGTGGTGAACTTATGTAGAACTAAGAAGGAAATATATCGAGATCCGTTGCTATTGAAAATATGCCATGAGTGTTGGTTGTGGTTTCTCACAACACAACCACGATTATGGAAAGCGTTGTGAGACATTGCATCCAATAATCTCATTCTTATCGTACTGATATTCCTCTGACAGCACCAACAGTATTTAATATTAGCATCTCTAACATTAATTAGAAATTTCAGAAGTAAGTAAAACATCAAATATACAACGTGTGTCTAAAACAATTAATCACGAAAATAACTACATATGAATATACTATTCAATGAGACCTAATTTATCTTCGAAGCACACACCATGATGCAACCCAGACATTCTTTAGTTAACCTTCATCGGTCCATTCCCTCCAATATCCTGATGGGCAATTTAGTGTACACATTTCCACCCCTCCATACTGGCCAACCATGATGGCCACGCTAGCCCATTTTGGCGGGAAGTCCATTTGTCGTCTGCTTTCAACAATAAATCATTGTTTATTTCGGCAAATGTTTCCCCAGCCTAAAATGAGAGAGGGACAGGGTGAAGTGAAGGGGGTAGGGGTGGGCAGTCCGTGTTATGTGCAAAATGCCCAGTGCTTTTAACTCATTAATGTTGTTGCTAGGGCCGAAGCTGAAAGAATGATTGATGTTTTTGTGGTAATTGGAAAGTAAATGGTTACTCAGAGTGAGTAGTGTTTCTCAGAATGGGAAACAGTCGCTTATCGCAGCTTCCTGTAAGTAATTCTTACATTCAGCTTTGATTTTGATTCTGTTAGATAAATGATAAAACCGTCCTGATGGATTCTCAGTCTCCTTCAGGCTGATAAATCCCGTCTACATATAACGTAAAAAGCATCAAGTTGAAAGTTTCGTTTGCGGTCTACAGTGAACAATGTATACATCAATGGACTTAAAATGTGATCCTTGATGTAACAGTCATATTTCACTGGCTCACAGAACAACTTCCCACTATATGCCTGGTTTTCATCTCATGGAATGGCAATTTCTTTAGAATTTTGAATTACGCGAAATAAAGGTACATAACAGGATTGGTTTGAACATCCCTGACAAATGGGTTCAGTGTTCTATTCAATTTTTGCTAAGATTGATAAATGTATTCGTAAAATAATCGTATCATACAAACGTTATTGACAAACACAGAAGCACGGTAATGGAAAACAAATTTATTTAGTTACTTAATGAGAACGATAAAAGTTTTATAAGTAATTAGAATAGAAATATAAGTAAAAACATAGGAAAATGTCACGAGCTATTGAGAGGGCCGGCAGCTGGAATCTAGAGAGGGAAAGTAGTCTGTAGATGACAGGCATAGCAAAGTGACAAGGGGAAGAGGTGTCGTTGGAGGGAGAAAGTTCAGTCGAATATTTCCTAGGGAGGTGTGGGGCAAATTTGGGTGGACTGACGGTCGGCCGCGTGTGGCTCTGGGGGCTGTGAACCCTTTTGCAGTGTACAGTGGAGCCGCGACCAGTGGAGCGCGGCCGGCATGGGCAGGTAGTCGGGCCGGGCCCTGGTGGGGGCCCGAGCCCAGGCTGGGCGGCTGGCGAGGGCGCCCTGGAGAGCAGGGTGCCCTGCAAGGGCCGCGACAAGGGGCAGTCAGAGGCCACCGGGAGGGGCTGTCAGCGAGCCGTCCTGTCGGGGGGCTTGAAGGGCGGCCACCGTGAACGAATAGGGCCAGACAGGTCGACGGCAGCTGGTAGGGGTCCATGATGGCGGACGAGAGCCGGGCCCCCCGAAGAGGCCGACTTGGCGACACATGGAGAGAACGCTACCCGGCTTGGGGCAGGCACGGTGGCAACATTGAGTGGGCCTATGTCGGGCTGAGATGGGCTGAGTCGGAGACCGGGGCGACAAAGAAGCACGTGTGACGACATGTGATGTGCCCAGATCCAGTGCAGACGGGTCGGCGGTAGCTGGGTGGAGTCCATGGTGGCGGACAAGAGCCAGGAGATGTGGAGACAGGCGGAGAGAGCGCTACCTGGTGGTGGTGGTGCCAGCCCGTGAGGCTGACGTGGTTGTGACTGATGTGCTGGTGACCAGGGCCCTGGAGTGTCCCCGGTCCTGGGGATTGGCAGGCCGGGGTGGCGAGGTGTCCCGGGGAGGACATGTGACGTGCCTTATCCCGGTCCTGAGGATACAGGGGGGGGGGGGCATGGCGGCGATGTGTCTCGTGTCGGGACACGGGACGTGCCCTGACCCAGTGCTGAGCTTACGGCGGGTCAGGGCGGTCGTGTGTCGTGTGATGACACATGGTGTGCTGGCAGTGACTGGGCTTTGATGAGGTTCGGAGCCAGAGGGGTGGCGGCAGCAACCTGGAGAGTCTTGGAGTGTCCCGAACTCTTTGTGCCCGGGGTTTGTTTGCCCCCTGAGCCAAGAGGCCAGCACGTGAGGAGAGCCCTGCGGCCAGGGGCCCGGGCGGAGGTGAAGAGACAAAGGTGAGGCCTGAGGTAAGGGTGTGAGGCCTGGGGTGCAGGAGGTGTGTACTGTGAATAGGCGGCTCGGGCAGGCAGAGCAGGCTGAGGCTGAGTGAAGGAGCCGAGTGGGAGGTCGGAAGTTGTTGTAGATGCACATAGAAGGGCGTCCTTGATGAGAGGTAGGCGGAGTGTTGAGAGTCTCTGCCCCGGAGTTCAGTGGAGTAGAGGAGAGGGGTGGAGAGAGCCAGGCCATGGTGTGGAGGGTGACTGGCCTCTACCCCGGACCCTGCTCAGGGTTGTTGTGAAACTTGATCCGGGCCGGGAGTGTCATAGTGAGGCGAAGACATGTGTGAAGCACGTGGATGGAGGTTGGCAGGGAGCAGGGCACGTGGTGAACGACGAGGTCTAAGTAAAAGGGGAGCGGTCTCTTAAATTTTCCTTTCCTGGGGCAATTGCCAAAAGGATGATTCATGTGAACCCGGGGACAGAAAAGGCCAGGGGGCCTATGACGAGTGGAGCTGGGAAGTGGTGAGTAGATATGATGCTGTAGACACACATAGACGGACATAGACTGTGTGTTGAGAGGTGTGCTGAGTTCTGGTCTTGGCCGGAGAGTTCAGTATAGTAGAGGACCAGGGCAGAGAGGTGTGAGGCCCCGGTGTGTAGCAGTGACTGACCTGTACCTGGTGCACGGTCGTATGGTGAAACTTGAGCCGGGTGGGTGGGTCACCGGGGGAGACGACCCTTGGCTGGGACCAGACAAAAGAGACACGTTGAAGGGAGTTTAGCGATGAGATGTGCAGGAAACTCAGGGGTTTGAGTCGGCTAATGGCGAATTTGCAATTTTAGGGCTACTACGAGCTTATAGATGGTTTAGTTGAGTGGGGTGAGTTTGTTGCAGGTAGAATGGAGTCCCGGATTGAGGAGATCTCACCACGTGGGTGGTCTCAGTCACAGAGTTCAGTGTTCAGGGTACGGCGTTGAAGAGATGTGGCGGTGCTGCGGGGAGTGACAGACCTCTGCCCGGTCCCTGGACGGGGTTGTGAGACTTGACCGGGGTCGGAGGATGTTCAGAGGAGGATGACCATTGGCCGGCACCAGACAAAGGAGACACGTGGGTAGGGGAGTCAAAATGAGACAGGCTGAAACTCATGGTTCAGTTCTGCTACTGATGGAATTGGAGGTAAGGACGAGTTGTTGCCGACTTAAAAATGTTTTAGTTGAGCGGGGCGAGTTTATCGTCGGGAGATTGTGTGCTCGCCCCGGCGTGAGCAGGGCCCACTACGGGGTGCGTGATGGCCAGCTGCAGTCGCTCAGGAGCAGACATCCATTTCTCCTAGTTTTTCCTGGTGAGCCAACTCGTTCCCGACTCTGTCTTTTGTGGTCCGAGGTGAATTAGTGACGTTTGAAGGGGTTTCTCCCATTTTCCGTGATGGTTTTGCAGGTTTTATCGGGGTAAACCCGGAGTCGGGTCGGAGTGATGTGGGTAGTTCCCTTTCTCGTTGGCATCCCAGGGTTGAAGCGGATGCAGATGGGTTGCGGAGTAGGGAGGTCACATGACCGTAACCACGTGACAGTAACCACGTGACAGTAACCACATGAGAAGGCATCCATAGCAACTGTCTTCTGTTTACGCATTACCGCCAACTCTTCCAGTTAGCCCTGATGTACCACATGCTTTTAGAGTTGACAAGGCCCGCTGTACACCAACTGCGAAAAGTATTGAAGACAGATGCATTACGATGCAAGATGTGAAATATCGTAGATGATCAGGTACCTCTATATTGTAGACAAGATCTACACTAAGAGCATTGGTGGGCATAATGATGTTTTTTTAAGTACCGAAAAGATAATCATGACTCCGACACACCTCACGACGCACCAATACAGATCTTGAGATATCTTTTTTCAATTTTGTTTTAAACTCAGCCTCCCTTACCCCTTCTCGCCTACACTCCACCTCGACCTCCCTCTACCTCCGCCTCCCTCACCCCTTCTCGCCTACACTCCACCTCAGCCTCCCCCTACCTCAGCCTCCCTTACCCCTTCTCGCCTACACTCCACCTCGGCCTCCCCCTACCTCAGCCTCCCTGACCCCTTCTCGCCTACACTCCACCTCGGCCTCCCCCTACCTCAGCCTCCCTTACCCCTTCTCGCCTACACTCCGCCTCGGCCTCCCCCTACCTCAGCCTCCCTTACCCCTTCTCGCCTACACTCCGCCTCGGCCTCCCCCTACCTCAGCCTCCCTTACCCCTTCTCGCCTACACTCCACCTCGGCCTCCCTCTACCTCAGCCTCCCTTACCCCTTCTCGCCTACACTCCACCTCGGCCTCCCCCTACCTCAGCCGTCCTGACCCCTGCCCCTACAGTCCACCTCAGCTTCCCTTACACAATCTTCTCCATACACTCGGACTCATCTTGATTCGTAGACCCCCACAAGGTTGCATATTGTAATGAATTCCATCATGTCTTTCTTTAATTACTTAATAAATGGTCATAATCAGAGGCTTTAGCAAGTCTAGGACTTGAGTAATACTTCTGGTGTTCATGAAGTTACATTTCTGACATCATGAATTCCACTGTACACGTGACACAAGTAGCCAGTCAAAAGCATCTAGATATATTATATATGCATACATTTTCTTGTAATTAGAACCTTTTTCTGACCAGTTATACTACTGTCATTACGAATTTCATAGTTGCTGCAGTGCTGCGCATGTGCACATTTACCAAGTGCAGCAAGTAAAATTCCAAAGCATGTCAGAATTACAAGGGGTCAATTACCTCCTGGGCTGTGGCTCATCAAGAATGCATTGCTATAATGCTAGTCCTAGACATTTCTAGCTTGTTTGTTGTCTTCTGTAATGGGACAGACAATTATTTTTGACTTACAATGACTTTGAGCGAGGGAAATCAGTGCCAACACTTCAACCTAAAATTTGCATGTCATGGCACATAATTCCTTTACAGAGATCTTCCCACCTATACTGCCCCTGTAGTAATCAATGCAGGAGATAAAGGTGTTCAGAAATGCCAATCTTAGAATAAACGAAATTGCACTTAACACTCATTTACTATGCCCCTTTATAATCATATTTCAATATCTGGACTTGAATCTGCCTATCTAGTGTCCTTTTGTAATTCTGTCATAAGGGAATTCATGACATCTCTCGAATTTATTATATACCTGTGCCAGTATGTTACACAAATACCAACCTCTGCTAGGGTATTGGTATTAAATATATACCGGCACAGTATGTGGTATAAAATGACGTACCACCCTACTTTGAATACAAATTCTGATTGGCTGAAAAAAATTGCATTGACCTACTTATGAAATGCTGGCAGTGACTTGCAGCACTCCGCTAATTTATGTGTGCAAAGGATCACAGGAGTTGAAGGGGAAAAAAGAGTAAAAAATGTGCTTAGAGCATATTCTGTGCTTGACTTTCACTAAGATGTCAACAGATATACCAGCACACTTTGAATCCAGCTTGGACAGCAGATTTCCTTCTGTAATTCATCAAATACTTATATTTGAAGGTATATAATAAAATAAAAATGTATTACCTTACTGGTACATACTCACATACCTTGTTTCTTTTGATAAAAATATTCCCCTCGCTCTGCCAGCTCGTGGAATATTTTTATCAAAAGAAACGCGGTATGTGAGTATGTACCAGTAAGGTATATACATTTTATCTTAATACATAATCTATGCTCAATATGAAACATATATTACCTACTTAGCACAAAGAAAATTCGGAAATAAACGTACTTTTTCGCAAAACAATAAAATCCCATGATAGTATTCTCACCATTTGGAATGCCATATTATACCAGGGAATCCTCCGTAGGAAAGACCCACCTCTCACAAATCAATTTCCACCAGAAAATCCCCTTGTGAAGTGGAATCCTCAGCTGGGATAAGACATTGGATTATGGGAGGGGTCAGGATGAGGCTTGGGATAAGGCATGGGATTAGGGCAGCATTAAGGTCGGGGTAAGGCTGGGTCAATTCAGCCCCATCTTCTTTTAGGGTTTGGTTTGTGTGGATGTTCGGTCCTGGCAGATTTAGGAAATAGGAAACGGAATCAGAAGATTACTAAATTAGCGACATAGAGAGGAGACAATTCTGTATTCTGCATCTTTGCGTGTTCTTGGTCTTCTTTCCCTTTTGATGCTGTTTTATATTCTAATCATTTCGTTCCTTTTAATTACGATATAGAAGGTTAAGGTTAGACAGCTTAAAATGTCTTCAGAATAAACAAAAATGTACTATAGAAAATAACATACTATCTCGGATTTTACGTCTTCTATATTTTAATGCTTTTGCAGCAATTGAAAATTCACATTGGAATTAGAATTGCGAAAATCTAACTATGTAAAGAATATGGCATAAGGATATAAGGCCTTGCATTCACCAACACCAATGCTCTACGATAGCGCTCCCTATAGGCTGCTTATATAGGCGTTATATGGCAATATCAATCGATTTTTCGGAAGGCCTGCGACACGGCAGTTTTGTCGGACCATGTCAGAGTGTGTGGGAGTATGTTGGACACCATGTTCGAACGCAGGATCCACTGCTACGACATTCTGACAGATAGGCTTATTCTGTTTCAGAATGTTTGTCGTAGCATGTCGAAAGCAAATATATATATGGGCCCTTTTCCATTGGCTGACAAGAACGGGATGGATTTTCGGTGTTCGCCTAATAGCCTATTTATATTATGCGCCAGCAGTGCTAAAGGTCCGTCTGTGGTTCCTGACTGTATATCGGTGGTGGCTAAAGGAAATAGGGTATTAGGAGAAAACAAAAAATTCCACACCTTTTTCGTCGGCCAATGGAAACGGGCCTTATGGTAGGAGTGGGTGCCTGGCTTAACGTTAACCGAACAGAACATGAGAGTTAGCAAGCTTCAACGAGAGTTCTGTCTCTGTAAAACTCCATCCTAGTTGCTGGGAGGGGAACAGGGTCAGAACCATGGACCCCTGGTTTTACTACCCTCGTGAAAGCCTCGTAAACGACTGATTTCTGCGATCATTCGCCCGGAGATGGCCTCACTGTGTCTGCGGGGGGTGGGCACGGGTGTGTAGGTGGGCGCGGGTCAGCTCATTAGTATAATCAGTGTTGATGTTTAGTACCTCTCACTCCGTAGTTCTCTCACGTACCTCAACACAGTGATAACTGCAGCGCCGACTCCGCCCTGGCGAGCAGTCCCCACACTACCAGGTCACGTGGGACCGCATGCCGATCACGTGGTCTTCTCCGGGCCAATAGATTACCGGCGGGACTTTCGCCCGACTCCACCCGGGCTAGTGTTTAATCAGAGGAGCTCAGAGGAGCTCCATTGATATATAGTGGAGGTGGGAGGTCCGGGCTGAGAGGATGAGTAATTTCTCCTCCATATCCACATGGATAGTTACAGGGAGAAGGAGTCTGTATCTCTGGTAAAGGTTTAGCCACAGGAACAACGTTTACGAAAAAACAACCCAACGATCACCCCGGTAAAACGCTGATACTATGTGATGGCGTTGATGGAGTTTGTTTATTTGTTTGTTTGGTTTAATTTAACATCCAGTTAACCATTATAGGTTCTCACCAGACTTTCTCAGGGTTCTTTTACACCACGAGGGTGGTGTTCAAATCTACGTGATGAATTCAGGTAGAAATCTCACCCCTACACATTTACTGAGGTAAGAGTTATTAACTGCCCACACCACATAGACATTGCATGAGAAGGATTGGCCTTTGGTATAGTAGTAAATCTACCACTGCTGGGAGTGAAGGAGAAGAGTGGCTGCAGTGGGACTCGAACAAACAGAGTCCTACAACCTTGGGGTTTCAAGTCCTGTGCCCTAACCGACGTTCTAACTCCCCATCCCCATTGGTGGAGTGATGTAAGATGACGTCATATGTGATTGACCTATCAGCAGCCAGGATTTCAGATAGCAGACAAGATATCAACATGGATATTTAAACGTTCCTTACTGTTGATGTAAAGTAATTAGAATTATTCCGATATTGTGAACCTATTCTAATGTCCATAAAAGGGGTGAGATAAATCCAGAACCGTAATTGAATCGTAAAATAGACAATACTGCACGAGTTTGGATGCTCTATGATCGTCACTCGGCTTCGCCTAGGTATTGATTAAGGCACATTGAGAGTCATGGAGTATTGTTTATTCGTACGATACTCAATTTTCCAGTTCTATATAGTTTATTTCTAATTTCATGAAAGCACACCTGGTAATAATCTCTTTTCTGTAACTCGTACAAGGGTTATCTTTGAATAATGTGTAGGTCCGTTCACTACGACAGTATTAGCTGTCCATAAGGTCGTCCATATATGCGTTAAATAAATTCGACACACATTGTCTCCGGGTCTCTATGGCATACAGAAAAAGGTCTACATGTACGATGTTAGATTATTTAACTGGCCCCAGGTGGTTCTCGACGATATATCCAGAAAAGAGTCTTCATGTATGAGCCTACATTATTCAACAGACCCTAGGTTCCTTCCCCTCATACTGTCCGTACTGTACACATGGTAGCATGCTTATTCTGAAGTAACCATCATATTGCCCATATAGTTCTCTATGTTTTTGTTTTCTATGCCGGCCTGGAAAAGAATTACATAATGGGCAAAATCTTTCCCTTTTTCTCCGTGACAGAGCCTTCTGTTTTTTTCTTCTTCTTTTAACAAGTTAACAGAGAACACTAAAAAGTGTCTTCTGTGTTAATGCGTGTTTCAAGTCACCAGGATTTTCCCTCAGTCAGTTTTTTTTCTCCAAGCAATCCTTTTACCTGGTTCTTATGAATTAGAAACCTTGACATGGCTTGGCCATTTACACTGACTGAAAGACCGTGTGTGTGAATGTTAATAGCTGTAATGTGGAAGATTGCAGCAATCCCTGATAAACTCCTATCACTGTGCTTTGCGATTAATTCGCACTTTTAAGTGTACATGTGGCGCTATCTACTACCACAAATGATACCATTTTGTCGACAACCAAGCGGTCTCAAATTCTTTTAAGTATCTCTTTCCATTCATATGAATTAGTTGTCTGGCCGTTCTGCCATTTTTTGTCCTAAGCTAACCCAGCGGGCTACGACGCAGACCAACCCGCCTTACGACGCGCTTTATGACGCAAATTTTAATTTTGGATCTAGGTCCGTGTAACAGTCAGCAGACTTGGGGATTATTCACCATTATCTTAGCCTGGTATAAACGTCCATAGGCTTAACATTTAGGAACTCGTACTCGACGGGCTTCTGAGAACTTAGTGGGCGATAAACTGATAAATGTTTGCATGTTAAGATAATATGAGACTCGGGTCTGGTATGAGAACCTGTTAACCCTCTCGTTTGAAACTTCAGAACATTCACTTTGCAATTGCCTCGTTCATATTACTGCATGCTCTAAACTTGATAGCGAATCGGGACACAGACCTAACACTCATCAATTGTCATCTTACCACAAGATACAGTATGAGGAAACTTGTCAATACTCGGCAAGTCTCGGGATTGTTCGTCACTGCTCGGCAAGTCTCGGGACTATTAAGTGCTGTTTGGCTGATCTCCGTATTATTCGGCACTTTTCGGCAGGCATCGGGAATATTCGGCACTGTTTGGGAGACCTCGGCATTGTTCGGCACTGGTCGGCCCACTTCAGGATTATTCGGCACTATTTGGCAGACCTCAGGATTTTACGGCACCGTTTGGCAAACATCGGGAATATTCCGCGCTGTTCGGCAAACATCGGGAATATTTAGCTCTGTTCGGCAAACAGCGGGAATATTCAGCATGGTTCGGCACTGTTCGGCAGACCTCGGGATTATTCGGCATTGTTCGCCAGACCTCGGGATTACTCGGGAACGCTCGTTAGCAGCTCGGGGAGAAGCTCGGCCCGGACCAGCCGAGCCCCGGTGCTCAGCATTCACGACCGGAAGTGGGCGCTAACCGAGTTTATTGGGCGGAAGATCCGCCCCTGCCCGAGTTAACCCTTGAGTTCCCGCGCCCCACGGCCGCCACCAGCACCTCCACGGCCGCCGCCACCACCACCTCCACGGCCACCGCCACGGCCACCACCACCTCCACCGCCACCACCAACTCCACGGAGATAGATGCCAGTCTCAGCCCGCCCTGTCCCACACACATACAACGCAATTTTCTCATTTCTTATACTTTCTTTTCCCCATATATTCCGTGGGTAGCGACGGCACTAACAGAATCTCGAGCGGGCCACAGCTACAGTTATGTCATTGATCTGATTTGTCATTCCGGGAATGTCTTTTTTCTCACGGGGCTTGTTTCTTGGCAATGGCAGTACCGTACATATTTTAATTACTGTCTTTGACACAATGCGAACTCAGTAATACTTTTATGGATATGAAAATTGGGTTCGGGGATTCAAGCATTTCCTTCATCACATAATGTATTTATTTCCTAGGTCTATTGGAAAGGTTAGATAGTATAGATTAAAAAACTAATGGGTTTGAGTTTTATCCAGTCTGTGATTTGCTTCAACTCAAATGGCTGCCTCTACAGCCGAAGTCTGTGGTGTTTGGTCATGGCATGGACTTAATGACCGTGGTAATGGTCAGCTCGCCACACTTCTGAGGCACTAAGATATAATTGCGCTCTACACTTTACCAATGTGCAAATAGTTATGGGATAGAGGCTGAAAGTATCTATGACTTCTCCCCAACCTATCATCAAGAAACATCACTAGATTTCATATGTTTGTTTAGATGGATTGAGTTGTCTTCACGGAATGATTTCACGAAACGGAGCTAAATAATATCTGTAGCGAAAGACAAGAGCCATGTAAACAATTGTATGAAATTTCATCCTACCTCGTCAAATGATTTTAATGGTCGTTCATGGCATATAGATATTTTACAACTATAGATAACTATAGCCACCTTGCTATAGAATACAGTCATGCCATGTTTAGTCTGGTGAGATTTATATGAGGGATAGGGGCAGCTACTCCACGCCCAATACATGCTCAGTTGAGACGGTTAGCAAATATAGCAAACCTCCTACAGCCAGAACTTGGATTTGCGTGTGGACAAGCAGCTATAACCGGTAGGTGTATAATGCATTGTGGTCAGTCTGTTTACTGGTCACTCAAAGGCCATTGAGGCGCCCTTGGTGTAGGACACTTTTTGTTTGGTTATTGCTCACTTGGCGACTCGGAAATTGTTGTATTGGGGCGTTTCCACCTGCCGACGAATTGGGTACTGATCATTTGATCAACGTACAAACGTCAGGCGATGGTTCTTCTTGACAATCTTCCCCTGATCATAGAAGGGAACTCAGAAGCCAACCTACCGTTTTCACCTGTTGTCTGACTTATACTGATTTATCCTAGGCCAGTTCCGTTCTGCTACACACTTATGTGGTGTTTCCATCTGCCACTGATGATGTTCACACCTTACAGAAGGCGGCCGGTGGTTTTCCTTATAAGAATTTGGTGGTTCATAATCAGTGACCTACACTTCAAAAATGCGATGGATGCTGATCGATCTTTGGTATTTAAATGTAGACTGCCACCGGTGGAATAAATTCGCTTATATTTTGTAGGTCGGTGCAGAAGTCGTCGGTGGTGCCAAAATGTATAAGCTGGGATAGAAAAATTGTTGACCAATTCTGTTTCCACCTGACGATTATTGCACTTAATGTGTCGAATAATCGGTCGGTGGTTTGATATGCCATAATTGGTTGTCATAATTGGCAGGTGGAAACGCCGCATTACCCAGTGTCATATTGGTGAGCCCAGGAGTCGTCAGGTGATCCCAAAGTGCGTAATGTTAGAAAAAAATCATCACTCTCAAATCGTTATTCTTTGATCAACCAGACGATTATCTGCCCAAACGTGGCAATTAGTTAACAATTGGTGTCAAAAGCCAGAACCAGGGGCTATAATCGTTTAGTAGAGCCATCTCATAATGTGGCATTTCCATAAAAAGGCAACCGATTATATGCACCCTGTACAAAAGTCAATCCGTGCATGTATTTGAGAAATTATTGGCGCACATAATCGGTGGCGGTCAGCAAAAATGCGGTTTTCTAATGAAAGTTGAGGTAGTCGCCAACCCATTTTTCACCCACAAGCTCCATTCTGCCCCCCCCCCCCCAAAATAAACCTGGTGTGATTTCATCGGTGAAACAAAACGTCGGTAGGAGGTGCCATATTATTTAAAGTCGGAGAAAGAATCGTTTACCGTTCTGTTTCCACCTGACAATTATTGCACCGAAAGCACCACAAAATCGGTCGGCGCTGCTAAATACGATAATCGGTGTTTCTGATCAGCAGGTGGAAACGCCACATAATATAACCGGGCTTTAAGTCTTTTTCCATTGGCCGACAAACACGGTGTACATTTTGGAGTTCTCCGAGGGAGCTATTTCCATTTTGTGTCAGCAGTGCTAAGGTCCGTCGGTGGTTCCTGACTGTATATCTGTGATGCTCAATGGAAATAGGCTATTAGGAGAACACAAAAAATCTACACCGTGTTTGTCGGCCAATGAAAACGGGCCTTATATTTGACCAGGGGTGCTGGTACTGGACAATACGATAACTCCAACGATAAACGACATCCTCGACATTGCTTTCCATTCAGTGTTGTATGACAAAAGAGAAATTTTTTTATAAATGGAAGTATTTGTATATAACACCTTATAAGACCTGTAGTTACTCTTATGATCCATATATACATCTGATGCTTACAGGACATTATTTTATACAACACTTTGCCCAAAAGACAATTGTAAGATACTCTTTTGTCGTTCGTACTTTATACGACGGCCCCAGGCGTTGTTTATGTAGATTGTAAGATGTCGCTCCGCACCACACCGAGGCAGTGGGCGGCGTCCAACGGCCACGGGACACGGGCGGCGGAGGGTTAACACTGACCGGCAAAATGAACTTAATGAACTTCGTCTTTCCATCAAATAGCGTCACGTGACCAGAGTGTAAAGTGGCCCAGCATGCAACGCTCACATGGTCACGTGATTAGCTGGGACGCCCGGACTTGTCGACCGACCGGAAGTGCATCTCTGAGAGTCTGCGCAGTGCTACCTACCCTGGCCGACCCCCGCCTACCCAGGCCTAGCCCGACCTAAGACTACCCCTTCCCACCAGCCACCAGCATCATTAAAAGACACTAACAATAAGATAAGCACTACATTTACTCCATTTCCGCGTCATATGACCGGAATGACACCGAGATCGATTATCCATAAAATGGTTTATTCGTTCTGTGTTTGCACATGTCAACGAGTCTCTTGACCTTGTCCTTATATTTGTCCTCACAATGCTGATGAAAAGAAGGAAGCCAACTGCTGGCGATTGTACTCTGCTTAAAATTGAATGAAATAAGACTAAATAAACAGAAAGAGCCTCTTCCTATCACCACCGATCACTACCTACCACTAGTCACCCTACCTGGCCCTGCCCAGCTGTACCTGGCCGTACCAGCCACCAGCCACCTTCATCTTTTCTCTGCCTATTCATACTTAGGTCTGCCGACCCTACCTACCCCTACCACGGTGGTTGTGGCCCAATAGATTTTAGGTCAAATCTCGACTGAAGAGGCGTCCCAAGGAGCGATAAATATCATGTAAGGAGGTCAGGGGGAAGGTAGTGGTTTGGTCCGAATGCAGTCATTGGCTACTGGGACTACTCTATTCCTTATATGGTAGTTAATGCAGAGAGACAACTCCATGTAGCTACCCACCCGCTTACAAACCTAATCCTACCTAATCGTGCATAGCACCTCCTGCGTATACCTAACCCCTCCTAGCCCTACCTACTCCTGCCTACCAGAGATATGTGTGGCAGACCGGAGCGAACAGCCAATCAGAGCGCAGTGTGCACACACTTAAACCTGCAGGTACTTACCTCTCCATGTTGTATATGATAGACACTCTTGAAGTCTATGGTCAGAGCTCTTATTTCACCCGGTATTCTTCTATGTAGGTTTAATGTTAGGAAGTCATATTCCACGCCCGTGAAAGTATTGTACCCACAACTCAATGGCTAACTGGGTGATTTATTTAAGTAATAAATAATGTTATACGGGGTGAGATAAAATCAAAAACTCACGAGATGAAAATAACTTGGTCTATACTCCACCGTATTTGACCGGAGAGTAATTCACAAATAAAGAAAGAATAGTCTAGAGAAAACTGATGAAAGTTTATGGTCAGAGCTCATATCCCATCGAGTTTGAATAGTGTTGTAGTTCACGAGGCGAAACCACATGAGCTACATAGCGATTCAAACGAGATGGGATCGAACTCTGACCATAAACGTACATAGGTTTCTATCTCAACTCTAATATTGACTAATTGGTTAGCTTTTGAAACATAACCCAACAATGAGTATTTTTTCTTGATCCATAGGCATATTGAATACATGATTTTTATTCATCGTAAATCAAGATGTGGAAATTGCTAGTAGAAAGTATTAGGGGCCCATCAATTCTTTAAATCAGTTCTAAATTTATGACGATATATATTTCAAAACGGTTGTTTACCCAACTCAAACTCCACAAGCTACAACCTTTATTTCAATGCTTACCATGGGAGTGCCCTAAAATAGAAGACAGGGTTGGGGTTGTCTCCGTTCAGAGGCGAGTAGGTGAGTTTAGACGTCTCTCGATCTTTGACCTCGGAATGTCAAAACACAACGAAACACTGCGGAACGGAATCTATTCTCCCACCCTCACCCAGTCTAATCATTAAATGCCTGTAATTCATGAGAATTCTGTTTAATTCCATGAATGTCAACAGTTCTCGTGGGACGCAGGGTAGTATTCAAAGAACAGTTGTCACACTGTGATGAACGGAATCCGTCAAGCCGGCCAGTAAACGTGAGGCATCTGTGAGGCAGAAGATATATTATCATACACCTACGGCCGAACGTCTATGAAATACTACCTGCTGCTTGGGGTGTAGTATAAAAAACGTTCGGACTCACTGAGATGTAAAGTGCATGTTTGGTCACACTGTACTTCGCAAGTACATAAATGACATATCTTGTATGTGTTAGTTGTTTGATGATAAGAGATCTTGGTGGGTTATCCCGTAGCTAATAGTGAGTGAACCCGTGAGTCCCGTTAAATATGTCTCTCCACCTCTGTCAATGGGACGAATCTTATGGGACGAAAGACCTTCAACGGCAATTGCTACGGGCTCACTAAATACATTTACCTTTGATGATAATGTGTACTCTATACCACATATTAAAGCACTGGGTTAAAATCTGGGGGAGAATTTGGTCAAATTCCTTTGCAGTGATATATGTTGAACGGGGCCTATCGACGAGCTCTTTCCCCACCACGTAGCGACCACGGAATATAGAGAAGCGGGAAACGGGCCGCGGACGACGCCGCGGCCTCATTAACATACCCGTTTCCTTTGCAGTGACTGCTGGTCGAAGAAATGCCTTTCACGGCAATTAGCGTGCATGAAAGATCAAACAGTGTATTTAATGAACCGTGAATATTTTTTTGAACAAAAATCAATGCATGAACTGCCTCACGATCCAAGCCACGCGTGGCCATTTACTGATTCCTTTTATTGGTAGATTGAAAGCGGACATCAGGTCGTGATACTACAAATCAATCCTCGAGTAGACTCAGCATTAGAAAAAGTAAGTGAGAGCAAACCACTGGGCCGCATTCAGAAACCGTGTGAAAAATACCACCAGGTGTTTATGGTCTGATGTTTTCACCAGTGGGCAAAACTTATGCTGACTTGCAAGGGTTCTGATCGATAGTTTCCTGAACACCTTATTGTGGACAAATAATTACCCGCCTCCTAACTCCCGTATGTCCATTTACTATCCAAATAGTACAAAGTGCCCGTAGGAAACACATAGGGAGTTTGTATCACCATACCAGGAACATACAGATATATCCACCTAATACAAGAAGTCCATAGAAAACACATAGGAAGTGTGTATCACTATACCCGGAGCATATAGATATTGTATACTTCGGGCTGCAAAAGCCGGAGCATACAGAAAAAGTATTGCGTACAAAAATATAGTGCATATCTAAATGAATTTACATGGATACGCAACTAGTCAGGAAAATGTGTACAATGAATACAATATAGACCGGTTTCAGATAAAAGCGGTTGTATGCGCCTCGGAGTTAACTCTGCGCAATATCCTTGCAGGCGCTCGGATATTACTACTCGCCAACTATTCGGAGCATACGACTACTTCTTTCTGAAACTAGTCAAAAATGTATTCTGATCTTATTGTCTGATAATGAAAAATGTAATCACGGAATTGATTTGACACAATTAGAATCAATTACTTAATTTTCTGATCAGTATCTCACACGTGCGAGCGATTCTCCCGGCAGAATACTCCGTAAAGTGTTGAATAAAGTTGACCCATATTGTCCGTGGGTCTCCATGCCATAGGCTTAACATTAGGACCTCGCCGTGAAGGTAGTGTACCTAATACTCAATGGGTAATTGGGTAATTCATTTTATCAACAAATAATGTTATACGGGGTGAGATAAAATCAGAAACTCGGTGGAGTACGGACCATGCTATTTTCATCTCGTGGGTTTCCTTCTAATGATACGTATCATGTAAATATATATCATTTAGATTCAGGATATTTATTTGTTGTACTCTATGACCTGCCCTGCCAAAGCATTATAAGAGCTAACGGTTGGAAATATCCATGTATAAATGATGGTACAGCTAAATATACCGACACTGCACCTTGTCTGAAATACCGGTCCCGGAGCCTACTGAAAACAGGGCTGCCCAGCACCCTGCGTAGCGAGTGTGATGTATGTATCAAGAATATCACAGGGTGCTTCCTAACAGGTCCTCGCTCCAGATAGAGGTTAAAGCCTAATTGTTTGGACTGCCACTCCAGCGTTTAAACCATCCCCTGTCTTCGTTTGGACTGACCCCCCCGATAGGGTATATAAGGAGGCAGACTTGCACTCACAGCTTCACTTGGAACCCAGACACCATGGCGTCGGCATATCCAGGCTGCTCACCATTACTACCACTACATTGAGGAGGCTTGAATACCATAGGACTCTATACTACAGAGGCCTTTACTGAGGATTGGGCTTCTCCATAAGCTACTATCACCCCAGCACTGGAGGAACAGAGATTGAGTGACTGCTACCACCATATGCTACCGCTTCGGATCATTTATATCCACAAATCAAGGAGACAATGGACAATAACAGAAAGTGAAAGACTGTGAGTACTGCTATACCAAAGAGGACTTGTATTATCATATGAACACTACAGAAGTGATTGTGATTTTGTATGTTGATGATAATTGTTATGTAACCGTATACTTTGTTATAATATATGTTATTAATACATATCTGTGTATGGTTATCTGTCTTCTTCATTTAGTATAGAAGATATTCTGAATTCGCTTTTCTTGTTACTGGGTTAGCTAGTCAATACGATTAGGCCTTAGCTACTGTACGTGACACGAGATACACCAAAATAAAAATTATCCTAAAAAAAAAAGATTGCTGCCCAGGCTTGCATCACACCAGGCTACACACCTCTCCGAAGCACTACACTATGGGATATTTCGCATCGTCGAGCGTCGGGAAGGTCTTCAATCTGTATCGTGGTACGTGGACGCAGCGCCTAGAAGGCCTCCTGCAGTACAAGTCAGAGAGGGGTCTCTGGTATTCTTAAAACGCTCACACAGAGTGTTTGCAAATGTAGCCAGGGATTTGGAGAATTATGGGATGGCCGAGAACCCCCCCTGTGCCTTCCCATAATCCCCTGGAGACGGATTCCGCCGCTCGCTGAAATTCAACGACGCTCAGAAAACAGGAAATCCTTTCTATGGCGAGCTAAACGTGTCATAAATGTGTATTATTGATACGCCAAGAAGCGGGCGTGTGTCAATGGGTGGTGTCTCCCGGGTGACTGAGTTACGTGACTGAGGTCAGATCGCTATACATCAAGTCAGCATCGTATGAATGTAGTGTGGCAGTAAATCGTCGTTATTCGTCGTTCACAATTTCTCATTTTCAATCTAGTTCAAATCTCGTTCGTTATTTGAATGTTGCAATGATTGTATTTCTATCATATTGTTTTGTCATTTAAACTGTTCATCATCACACTGAATATCTAGCTGGAGCTATTACAGTGGAGATCAGGTGGAGAGTGAATACCCCACAGGTCATCGCACTGAAAATCAGATAGGAGAGTTTAGTCCCCGCAATGAATATCGAATTAGCGAGTGTGTACCTACAAGTTACTGCACCGAAGAACAGGTTGGAGAGTGTATACCACATAAGTCATCGCATTGAAGTTCAGATTGAATATCCACAAGTAACTGTATCGAAGATTGTAAGCTAAATTGGTGATAACTTCTACGCTGGCGCCCTCTAGTTGTAAACCACACCACATAAGGTTCCAGGTCACATGACCTCCAGTCTTATTCACTTCCTCGTACATGACAGACGTGTTGTAACCTTATCCTTTTTTATACATTTATATTTACCCAACCACCCACTCCATTGGTTTGAGTCGAAGACAAATGACATTACGAAGCCAACAAAATGAGTGGCATAAATAAGCTCAAACTCAAACGAGTGGCGTCTAGATTTTATCCTACCCCGTTTCCATATTTTTGCAGTATCAGAAAGTAGTGGCATAAACAACACTTTATGTCACACCCGTGATATAAACAAATGCCATGTTAAGCCTATGGCGTTTTTTATTAGAGGTAGGATAATACAATTATACATTTCCATATTACCATGCTTTTAAGAAGTCATGAACAATTGAACTGTGTTTTAACAACATGTTTTTATTTGTCTCTTATGTTTACAAATAAAATTCTTTTAAAAGGCAGCGCAGCTTGTTTGTAATTATGTGGGGGAGTGTATACCTCACGAGTCTCTGCACTGAGGATCTGGATGAAGAGTGTATAGCCTGCAGGCCACCGCACTGCAGATCAGGTTGGAGAGTGTATGCCTCACATGCCACTGCACTGAGGAGCAAGTCGGAGAGTGTATATCCCACACCTCACTGCACTGAATATGTGTTTAGAGAGTGTTTACCCTACAAGTTACTGCACTGAAGATCAGGTAGGAGACTGTATACCCCACGCATTACCGCACTGAGAAACAGGTAAGAGAGTGTATTTTTTTAATTCAATCAACAGGATATAGAAGGCATTCTACCATACAATCGCCAAAAGGACATGGCTAGATAAGACCAGGACAATACAAAATTAAGTACCAAGTACAAGTACGCCAGACAAACGAAAACGTTTCTTCTAGTCGCAAATGTTCTTACACAATCTCAGAAATCACAAATCTAACACCTTCTTTTGTATTTACATAATTTTACTATACTATGAATATCAGTAAATATCAGAGTGTACAACTCAAGTCACTACACTAATAATCAGGTAAGAGAGTGTGTACCCCGCTAGTCGCAGCACTAATAATCAGGTAAGAGAGTGTGTACCCCACTAGTCACAGCACTAATAATCAGGTAAGAGAGTGTGTACCCCACTAGTCACAGCACTAATAATCAGGTAGGAGAGTGTGTACCCCACTAGTCACAGCACTAATAATCAGGTAAGAGAGTGTGTACCCCACTAGTCACAACACTAATAATCAGGTAAGAGAGTGTGTACCCCACTAGTCACAGCACTAATAATCAGGTAAGAGAGTGTGTACCCCACTAGTCACAACACTAATAATCAGGTAGGAGAGTGTATGACCCACAAGTCACAACACTAATAATCAGGTAAGAGAGTGTGTACCCCACTAGTCACAGCACTAATAATCAGGTAAGAGAGTGTGTACCCCACTAGTCACAACACTAATAATCAGGTAGGAGAGTGTATGACCCACAAGTCACAGCACTAATAATCAGGTAAGAGAGTGTGTACCCCACTAGTCACAGCACTAATAATCAGGTAAGAGAGTGTGTACCCCACTAGTCACAGCACTAATAATCAGGTAAGAGAGTGTGTACCCCACTAGTCACAGCACTAATAATCAGGTAAGAGAGTGTGTACCCCACTAGTCACAACACTAATAATCAGGTAAGAGAGTGTGTACCCCACTAGTCACAACACTAATAATCAGGTAGGAGAGTGTATGACCCACAAGTCACAACACTAATAATCAGGTAAGAGAGTGTGTACCCCACTAGTTACAGCACTAATAATCAGGTAAGAGAGTGTGTACCCCACTAGTCACAACACTAATAATCAGGTAGGAGAGTGTATGACCCACAAGTCACAGCACTAAAGATTAGGTAGGAGAGTGTATACCCCACACATCACTACACTGAATATGTGTTTAGAGAGTGTGTAATTGAACAAATATGATTGTGTTTATGGACGGCGTAAACATTCGTAAACGACCAAATTCACGCTGTGTGTACCCTACAAGTTACTGCACTGAACAGCGAGTAGGAGAGTGTATACCACACGAGTCACCACTGTAAACCATATAGGAGAGTGTATAACCTAAAGGGATATCTGGCACTGTTTGGAGAGTGACGCCTTTTCCCGCCTCACGAACCACAAAGCGCGTATCAGGGACACCTCAGCTAGAGCCAACTTCCTGACCTGCGCACTGCGCTCTGTAGCAAAACGCATGCGCACCCTGTCGGGGGATTCTCCCGGGCACCGGAAATGACATCAGAAAGGAATCCCCCCAAAATAGACACTTCGCTGTCAGCCCGGGACACAAGGCCAGCAGAGAAAATGAAGAAAATCCAATTGAGTGGCCGTGGCCGCGGCCGTGGCCCCTCCTCCTGCACCTCCTCCCCCCTCTCCCGGGTCGGTTCCACTCTCCTAGCAGAGACCCTGCGCTCTTCCTTCGGCCATATGTATCTCTGCACCGACCTGCCTGTTTGGGACAAAATCTGCCCCATCCGCCAGTTTTTTAAAATATCCTACATTCTTAGCGCTTTGGGCAGTATTTTGTGTGCTACTTATGAATAGAGATGCATACATTTCTATGGTAAATAAAACACACTTATTTCTGTTATTTGTTATTTCAAACTAGACATAATCTAAGGGGTTACTTTCTTAAATTGGAAGCAAAAAGGAATTTTTCCAACTTAGAAGTTTTTAAACAAACCTCAACGGAACGAAGAAATCATAAAAACATTGAAATAGGAAAGAGCTTGATTGTCTGCACATGATGGTCCTTTGACAATTCCCATATTACATGTCAGTTGTTTGACGGTATGACTTTTGGCAGTCGCCTTGTTTTGAATTTGATATGTTTGCTGGTCTCTCCTGTCTTTAGTGGATATACAGAGAACTAGCTTTGGATCGCGGCAGAGATTAGTTAGCGCTAGTGCCACGAAAGATCTGCTGGGAGAGTGAGTCTGTTCAACACTTACTGCCCTCCCCCCCCCCACCTCCACCACACACCACCACCACACACCACCACACACCACCACACACCACCACCACAGCAGACCAGGGCCATGCAGCTACAATAGGGAGAATTTTCACCAGCCCGCGGGCCACTGTTACTGGCCCGTCGTCCAATTTTCTGGCCCGCTTCGCGTGTTCCGCGCCTCAGCGGCGAAAGGTGAGCTTGTGCGCATGCGTAGGCGGTGCCCGGAGCATGCGCAGTAAAGCCATTAGTGTAGACGGGGCAATATGAGGTTTACCGGGCGGTGGTGGGAGGGTGTTAGCAGAAAGACCCCGCAAAGATATGAGTAAGGCTTGGGCAGAGGGTTGACTCGCTTTGTGTGCTTTCAGGTGGATGGAAGATCGAAGTCTTGTACTGACGAATCTAACCTAATAAAAAAACAGAAAAAAAGCTTTGTTATAAATTCCTGACAGCGAATATCCTAACAGTAGGGAAAGTCATGGAGGTTGATTGGCGGTTTTTTGTGTGTGTGTGTTTTCCATGTGTTGTTTTCCATGTGGTAGAACAGCCACCAATTGATATGTGACCTTACTAAATTAGACCTCAATCTTAGTAACCTTAACGGGAACTTCATCACATCTTAATGTTGCATTTTTGCTAAAGAATTGCCCATGTGTGCCTCCGTTTACAAACGACTAAGTTTTCCCCCTCAGCCAGTTCTTTTCATATTTCTTGTCACTGTAGGCCCTGATGTTAATGGCAAATGAAACAAAAACAACAGGGGTGTCTCCTAGATGTAGAGATCAGAATTATTGAACAGTGGTACAAATGTAATAGAATAAGGCATATATATAACATATAAATGACTGCAACATTTACACTTATATACGTCTATAGATGACGCGTATACGCGATGGAAAATAGGACTAACTTACTTACGCTCGAAGCCACGTATGCTGCATTCTCAGTGATTGTTATTTGATTTGGGAAGGATATGAGTTCATTTGTTTTGTCAAATTTGTTTTGAATCAGTGCCATGCTTTATGAAAATAATGAATGATGTTTGTTTCAATGAATATGGACTCAGGAGATGTTCTGAGAGAACATAAGATAGGTGTGTTCCTCAAGGCCTATTGCTCATTCTGCCACCTGGCGGCACATGGGGGCCATTTCCCGCCGAAACAAACCGTCACTCGCCAAGCAGACGACATTGCTACTCTCCCTGGTTACCCGCCTGCGCAAACATAGCCGCGCCGGCAGAGGATGGAGTCGCCGACAACCAGCAGTGACAGCGACACGCGTGATTCTCGCATGGGGCCGCGGGATTTGGATTTGTCACGTGACTAGGCAGCTGGTGTGAGAGACGCTGGGTGTCATTAGGGGTGATGCCTTGGGAGATGGGAAGGGGAGGGCGAAGGGAAGGAGAGTGTAAGAAAGAGCGGACCGGAGAAAGGAGATGAAGGAAAGTGCCCTTGGGAGAAGGCAGAGTAATGAGGGGCCGCAGATAAGGTAGAGCAACAAAATGTAGATTAATGGAATGAGTAACCAAACGAGAGAAGACAGATTTGTACCTTGTGAGACAGCACCAATGGCCAGAATGCCACTACCTGCATAAAACATTAAACCTCATAACCAAAACATTAAAACGTGCCACGGTAAATTCGTGTATTGCACTGCTGCAGAGGAATTCGTCCGCCATATTTACAAAGATGTAAAATGGTGTTGATTCGTAAGTTCAGAAAGCATTTATCTGCAATTGAATGAACATAGATATTGAGGTTTCGTTTCCCCTCAAGTGTATTTATTATCCATCGTATACAAAACCCCATTGAGAATGTATGGTGACTCAGTAAACCAAGAGCCATTATATAAAACCTGTCAGATAGCACAACTTTGGTATACGGTTTCAAATCTGATGTATACGGCGTCAAAGCCATGGCATACGGGAAAATATTCCTTTTGTGCTATAGAGGAGTTCAAATCGTTATCAAAAGAATGTATGAACGAGCAAATACCGGTTGTTTTTCACGGCCGATTGGCAAACGTGTAAGGAGAAGTCTGTCTTAACCTACTAGATTGTTTGTACCTTGCCGAGGTCTGTTATGGACGTGTTAGTCCTGAATATGGTGTAGTCCTCTTGTCCTTGACTTACCCACAATGTAACATCTAAGTCAACAGCTACTGTAATCGTTGGTCGCCGCTTATATACAGGCATTGCGACTTGAAGTTTATTTACTCATATATTCTTGGCATGGTGGAAAATGAGATTGATATCACCCCACTGGGCTGGCCCAAGCGATGAAAACCAGCCAAACTGAAGGCTGACGCTAACGGCCTCTTTTATTTGATGCTGTTAAATTTACAAAATGTAAATCTATCCTGTATCCAACTGAACGCATCAATAAAGAAATTAAAATAAAAAAAAAAAAAATAAAAAAAATAGTACCTATTGTCACAATCTTTAATATGGCAACTACTTGGTTTAATTCATAAATACACCCGCTAGCGCTCGTGTATTACTACGTGTCAACTCTTACGGTGGTTGATGCTCGATGCCCTTTCATTTCCAATCCCATCTTATTTGTATTAACATACATGTATTTTACAAATAAAATATTAACGCACTGAAATTTCCATGAACCTACAAGTATTCAATCTTTTTGCAATGATCGGCAACATTTTCATTTAATCAACTAATGTAATCTGCCTCACGGGATAGAACATCATGACCTTTCTTAGGAGAACAAATGAAACTCCACATGTGACTTCACCACACCAACAGAGACTAAGTACCCAATTCCTTTTCTAATTATCATGTATTTCACTAAATAGTTACACATAGGCTGATCATGCTTTCCACCTTTGCTGCTGAGGTATAAAGGTTTATTGACTTTGCATATGTTTTCTATAAAAAAAAAACCATAAAAACTAAATGAGCAAGACACTGGTAGGGGAAATGTACCTTTTCAATTTCAGATTTACTTTATGCTCCGAGGCATTAAGACACGTTCAACAGACAACTTTGTATGTTCGATGTGGGACTAGTTCATGTAGCTCAAATGATATCCTGGGACCATCGTCTGTGGATGGATTATATACATGTTGTCTTAATCGTAATAGCCTTGGAAATTAGAATAAGAAGCGACGTAGGTAATCGATTTCTGAAGTTAATCAACAAAACAAAGCATTGCTCGTATAAAACCAAACGAAGCTAATTTCGTTTATCAAATTTAACTTAATGGGCCTTTAAGTGATCTAATATCTTGCCTAATTCTAACGACCGACCTATTGGCGATTATTTGTTTACCTATTAACTCTGATGAACGTTTTTAGTTTAGTTATGTTGCATCATGAAAAAAATCCTTGAAACGAGATATTCAGGAAATAGACCATAATCGATGATTTTTTTAACGGGCGACCGTAAACCAAGAGGAGTTGAGGCGTAGTAATCCATGAGCGATAGCGAGTGTATTACATCTTCAACCATGAGTGGTTTACAGACCAGACCGCCTCCAGACCACTGATTGTTGTATTTCTTTCCCATGGCCATTAATGATGATTTCTATTCCTATGAATTTGATAATTGTTTTGAAAAGTCGTAAACAACAGGGGTGATGGACGGCCACTAATTAACTCTGGGCAGTGGTTTGCTTTGGTCTCATAGATTGTCAGTGGGGCGTTCATAAACCAACCATGGGTAAGAATAACAAGAAAATACACAACATGGCAAGTCTTCTGATGTCAGAGTTGGGAGCAGACGACTTTCTAAAATATGAGACAACGCTGATTGGGACAGTGATTTCCCGCTCAAAGTGCCCACACCATTACAAACTTAACACTTTCCATTCGAGCCCGAGCAGATTCCCCACATATCAAGTTCAACAGATATTTAGCAATATACCCCAAGGGGACGATGCTCTTATGGCACTAGTACTAGAATTAATTCAATAGGTGCAATTGATATGCATTATTTTATTTACATATAAAACACTCATTCTGAATAATGTTGCCTATATATTTTTTCAATTATTTTGAAAGAATTTAGAAAGTCTATGAATTTTGTTGTATAGAATACCGTTTTTAGTAATGGCCCTAAAAATGCCTGGAGGCATTCTTCGTCCCCTGCATGGGAATGCCTTAAAGCATTCATCGTCCCCTGCCTGGGAGTGCCTCAATGCATTGCTCGGACTGATAGTGTTCAAAAGAAACCAACAAGTTTTGGTCAAAGTCATCATTCTCCATGAGTTTTATGTGGAGTGACATGAACAAGGCGACAGCCGAGTGAATATCACATAGAATTCTAGCGAGTTGGAGAACAATGTCTTTGGCCCAAACGAGTTGCTTTCTGTATTTACCTTACCCCTGTATGATATAGACCATGGAGAACTGCCTGTAATATTTTGAGGAGCATGGAGAACGAGTTCCCAATGTAAGCATATGGGACAAAAATACCAGGGGTGAGGTAAGATGCCTTACTTTTCCCTCCTCTAAAACGCAGAAACACATACACACAGAGACACTTAACACACATCCCGAAACTAGGAAACCAGCGACAAAGATGAACGAGGTCCCAGCGTTCATGATAAAAAAGTGTCGTCTGTGTAGTCTATAGATGATGTATCGGCCAATGATAGGTGTGATTCCACACAACTATCCGTCTTTTTTAATATTACATCATTTTCTGGTTTCCAATTTCAGTGATTAACTCTGGGGTCGCGTATGAAAGAAACATCGTTCATATCCTCCACCAAGCCCGACTCACTCATTAAAACACCATCAGTGCGCCATAAAACACCGCCCGCCCATCATTATACAGTCCCCGGGGCCACGTAGCTGGTACACGGGGCCCGGAACTATGGATATGGCAGTGTGATGAATCAGACGGTAACAACACACCGCTAGACGGCGTGTCACACCTCCGTCTTGCGTTAGAGCGCCGCAGTGCGAGCTGCTCGCCGTTCATTCCTGAGCACCCCGACCTGCTCGACCCCCGCGATCCGTCATTGCTTCTTTGTGCTCACAACCACCATTTAGACGCATTAAGCCCAGGCCCAGCCGCTGAATTATTAGCCGCAAAATAGCCCGCTCTCGCCGTAAGAACTGGATTTTATTTTTTTCAATTTTTTGAATAATTTAGTATTTTTGTGTGTGTGTGTTTTTGTGTTTTGGCGGGAAGTGGTGGATGTGGTTGGGTATCCAACGCCAAAGTCGTCTGGTCGTAAATGTGGTTCACTTTGAAGACAAATGTCGTCTGCCTGCTTTCTGTGTCGGGACGTAACTCATTGTAACGTTCTGGTCTCTCCATCCTACATGACCAGACATTTAGGTTTCTATGTGACGAAATTGATCTTCATAATTGCGTGTATTCATCAGTAAAAAAGGATTACTGAATTAGAACAGTCACCTTTTGTTGCAGCTTTCACCGATTCTGATGTTCACAGTGTAGCGCGCCATGTAGTGAATGACAGGCTACACTGGCTGCCAGAGTTAAGGGGGGCGTCCACCAACCACGACAAGGCTACGACAAGTGCCGACATGAAAGTCCCAATCGCAGCCTTGTTGCAGCCTTGTCGTGAGAAGAGCAGTGTCGGAACAGCAGTGTCGTGGCGTGTCGTAGACGTTGCTGGTTGCCGTAAAAAAGGCGCCCAGGGTTTCGAGGCACTACAACAGTGATATTGAGGAAACCACAACACTCCACGACAAAGGTCCAGTCGCAGCAAAAATTGAACATGTTCGATATTGTCGTAACCTTGTCGGAAGGCCCCCGACAGGCCCCCGACAAGCTTCATGTCGCAGCCTGTCATGGCCTTGTCATAGCCTCTTGTCGGGAACTGGGGTCCACCAACCACGACAAGGCTACGACAAGGCTACGACAAGGATTCCAATCGTAGAGCTATTGTGGACCTTGACGGAAAGCCATTGTCGTAGCCTTGTCGTGGTTGGTGGACGCCCCCCTTTACACTTCGTTATCTCTGGTTGGCTTAAAATCTAGTACACCTAGACCCACCACCTGTAAGTATCGCGCCTCTCCCTGCAGAACCGTTGTGTGACCTGGACCTATGTCCGGAGAGTGTGGTATTTCTCACTGCGATATTGGGAAAGGAGCAGGGTGCCATTGTCCCTTAGTCTTAGAGGCATGCCCAGCTGACCATGACCTGACTCAAAACCAAAATACCCCAAGACCTACTAGAGCTTGATATATTTGGATCTTAGGCTCAAGCAGTTACAAAAGTGGCGAGTTGACTGGGCGCAATTGCGTTAGAGAAAACGATCCATAGACTGAATGTGACCCAAACCTTTAATTGTTATTCATTCATAATTGTATCCTCGTTCATCAATAACGAACATACCTTTTTCTATAGTACTTTCATTGTCGTAGAAAATTAAATGAGCCCCTGGCCACCGACTGTGGGGTTTGACACCACCCACCGTCTTTATGGCGGATGATGTCCAGGTGGAACAGAGGATGCACATTTTAGAGTGGTGATTTTTCTCCCCAACAATACGCCATTCAGCACCGCCAGGAGACTTTCTGACTCACCGATTAGGTATCTCTCAGTACACTGAATCCGTGGCAGAAGGATATTGGCCCAGATCTCTTAATTGGTAATACCCAGTCGTGAGGTCGAAACGGTGTGGGTGCAATTATGTGCAGGGATAAATTCTCAGGTAGAAATACCCACCGCCGTTTGTAGAGGTCCTAAATAACCCTCGGCAGGTGGACTGGCCGCATGTGATTCATTCTACGTGTACCGCTCTATCTCACCTAAAACAATCCGGAAATAAGAAGTTCTCATATTTCTGTCACTGATTAGATACAAATACCATTTGACTTCTCATGATATGCCAACTGTGTGGCTGCCAAATATAGATGGAAGGGAGTCTTAAATATCATGGTACTTTATTTACAAGAGGCATGATCGGGTGTTAAATGTACATTGATCACTCCGATACTAACAATGATACTGCTCTTTTATTCCTGTGGACAAATGAAACATTGGCCAGTTAAATACAATATAATCTGACTGATCACCTGGTTGTGACTATTCAAAGAGTAGTCAGAGTAGCCACTGCTCCCAACAGGTGGATTGTTGGATTTTGTTAGAGCGTGCTTGTACGCGCTTTATACATCCCCTGAGGTTAGACTCACGTACGGACTGCTTACTTTTCACTGTGCTATTGGCAAAGGATGCCAGTGTCTCAGTGTATCAGTAGTGTGTCCAGCTGACCATGACCAATCACTCAAGATCAAAATACCTCATCGACCCATTGGTGCTTGATATGTTTAAATCCTAGTATTCATATGAGGTTAAACAAGAGATTTTCCTTGTACTAATACAGAGACAATTTTTGTATAGCAATTGAAGAAAGCTGGATAGAGTCATAATGATCATCCTGAAACATGTAGCTAGGTTACCGGGATGCACTTCACGTCATAGAATGCATTCAAAACGATCCGATATACTCTTTTTATTTGCTTTGTTTAGTAATCTCTTATTCAACTTCGTGTATTAATGCATCAGAGTTTGTAGTTCTGAGGTAAAGAGCTCTATCTTGTGGGGGGAGGGAAGAATACCTCGTATTATTGAAACATAAGTCATGTCAGGGACGTCCCAAGCGAGAAACGCAGCGATTTCCAGAACAACCAACACAAAATGGCGTGCATGCCAGCTATTATTTCATAGTAATATCTCATATAGGTGATTTAGCGTCTCAGAAGCAACGATCAGGTGAAATATAAAATAATAGCTCACATACACGCCATTTTGTGTTGGACTTTACGGAAACCGCTGTATTTCTCGCTTGGTGTGTCTCCGCCTTTACCTGCCCCTGCCCTATCCCTACTACCCACTCGTCATCCCCGGTTTCACCCACCCTGCCCCTACCTTACTTACCCCAACCCTTTGCCCTGTGTTCTCCCGGTGTGACCTCTGACCTCTGACCTGTGACCTCTGGGGCCCGCGGGGCATGCTGGTCTCGGCGGCTCATCGTACCGCGTCTCTTATTGATGTGAAGTGTGTTGTGGCACCTGAACCTGAAACTACGTATTAACTGGTCAATATACAAGCTGCTCCGTCTGCACTGGCCCCGCTACCAACCACCGTCTACTCCTACCCTGTCTGCACTGTCCCTCACTACCAACCACCATCCACTCCTACCCTATCTGCACTGTTCCTCACTACCAACCACCATCCACTCCTACCCTGTCTGCACTGTCCCCCACTACCAACCACCATCCACTCCTACCCTGTCTGCACTGTCCCCGCTACCAACCACCATCTACTCCTACCCTATCTGCACTGTCCCTCACTACCAACCACCATCCACTCCTACCCTGTCTGCACTGTCCCCGCTACCAACCACCATCTACTCCTACCCTATCTGCACTGTCCCTTACTACCAACCACCATCAACTCCTACCCTGTCTGCACTGTCCCTCACTACCAACCACCAGTATCTCCTACCCTGTCTGCACTGTCCCTCACTAATAACCACCATCTACTCCTTCCCTATCTGCACTGTCCCACTACCAACCACAGTCTAGTCCTACCCTGTCAGCACTGCCTTAAGCCAAGGACACACCGAGCGAGTTCAGGCAGCAATCTACAAAACAGCTTGTATATGAAATATTATTTCATAGGAATATGTTCCTTCGATAATTTAGCGTATTAGAAGCAACAATCAGGTGAAATATGAAGCAATAGCTCATATACACGCCATTTTGTGCTGGCGATTCCTAAAAACGCTGCGTGTCTCGCTTGGTGTTTCTCCGGCAATAGCTAGCCATCACTGTCTTCCTGCCCTGGTTTTACTTCTCCCTATTATCAACCACCAACTTCCACTACTCTGTCTGCGAGGTCCCTAGCTACTAACCACAGTCTTTTCCTACCCTGTCTCTACTGATACCCCACCCCCCTCTTCCCCTGATTCCAACCACCATCTTCTCTTGTGATCCCCGTATGCCAAGTATGTTCAAAATGTCTTGTGTTGGCCTGTTTCTACCTCCCGATGCAGTTATTGGCGATCTTTAGGAAGCACTGATTTTGATATACAAATTAGGGGATGGTTACCCTTCTTCCACCTGAAGACTTTTGACTATTTTGGCCTCCTATAAATTTTCAGCCAGCACCGAGGTATTTTTTTATCATTCATGTCAGAAACCGGCAAGTGGAAACAGAAAAAAAATCGGCGGCGGATCTGTGTTCAGATTATTGACGTTTTTTTGCACCACTTCACGTCGCTGACCAATTCAATGACGTTTTATTTTGTAGGGAAGCAATAGCTCAAGGGTCCAAAAGAAGTCTAGACGACAAGTGGGAACAGGCCACTGGTTATGAAAATCGCTGATCTGTTTAACCGATTTTTAGTATCCACACCACCCTCCCGCCATGTGCTTTATTGAATGAGTGGTTCTTATTAATGGGCGATCATTTTCTAGCCAGGTTGTTATATATCCTCGTTTTCATTGGCTGACGAAAACAGCGAGTTACCTTTAAAGTCTGTCGGCGGTGCTACCAACTGCATGTCGGTGTCAATTTATCGGTGAGGATGCCTTACGTACACTGAACGCCAGATCTAAAATAGTTCAAGTCTTTAACAAAGACTAAACTCCAGGAAAGTGTCAATTTACCTGCTTAAAACTCTAAATGACAATATTGCATAGGTACATCTGCCTTACCTGACTCACGATGGATTGGACTATATGACTATGGACCTCATATGGTTATGCAAAACTCGGGAATTGCAAGTACATTTTATGTGTAGGGCTCTTGGTGTTCAACTGTAAATATGTTTATGTTTCTCTCAAAACTCAGGCAAAAACAAAATGTTTCAACTATGTTAATCGGGTAAAGTTTAAACCATGAAAATCAATTGTAATCAGTTGAGGTTTGAACCTTTTTATTGGTTCTCGACTACGAAGATACACATACGATACTCTAACAAAGTTGTACAAAATATGAGACCAATAAAGAATTTTGAAAAAAAACCTGTTTCTACTGTACATATTCAAGGTACGCACAGATTTTCTGTGAGACAATCCATCGTTGGTGACCTTGTTACATAATCTAGACCAGATTAATCTGTGAGTATTGTTTGCAAGTCTCATTTCCAATGCCCGATCTGGCGTCAGTATACCAAAAATATGTATCGGTGGTTCCAGTCCTGCATATCTCGTCGACGGGTCCCTCTGAAGAGACGGCAGACTGAGCGCCCCCTCAAGGCAACGAGTGGGACGTATATATGTAGACGAGTGAGGCACTCCAAGGCAGGCGAGTAACACATGTAGAGTCCCCGTAAATGGGACTCCCAGCCTAATCAAGAACATGGGGTCCAGCAGAGCCGCAGGAGCCGCCGCTACATAATACCGCCATGTTTCAACCGGACAATACGTCACAACGGGTAGAGAACGAACCCGTATGACAACCAGACAATACTTCACAACGGGTAGAGAACCAACCCGTATGACAACCGGACAATACTTCACAACGGGTAGAGAACCAACCCGTATGACAACCGGACAATACTTCACAACTGGCAGAGAACCAACCCGTATGACAACCGGACAATACTTCACAACGGGCAGAGAACCAACCCGTATGACAACCGGACAATACTTCACAACGGGTAGAGAACGAACCCGTATGACAACCGGACAATGCTTCAAGACGGGTAGAGAACCAACCCGTATGACAACCGGACAATACTTCACAAAGGGTAGAGAACCAACCCATATGACAACCGGACAATACTTCACAACGGGTAGAGAACGAACCCGTATGACAACCGGACAATACTTCACAATGGGTAGAGAACGAACCCGTATGACAACCGGACAATACTTCACAATGGGTAGAGAACGAACCCGTATGACAACCGGACAATACTTCACAACGGGTAGAGAACGAACCCGTATGACAACCGGACAATACTTCACAACGGGTAGAGAACGAACCCGTATGACAACCGGACAATACTTCACAACGGGTAGAGAACGAACCCGTATGGCAACCGGACAATACTCCACAACGGGTAGAGAACGAACCCGTATGACAACCGGACAAAACTTCACAATGGGTAGAGAACCAACCCGTATGACAACTGGACAATACTTCACAATAGGTAGAGAACCAACCCGTATCACAACCGGACAATACTTCACAACGGGTAGAGAACCAACCCGTATGACAACCGGACAATACTTCACAATGGGTAGAGAACGAACCCGTATGACAACCGGACAATACTTCACAATGGGTAGAGAACGAACCCGTATGCCCTGTGGAGAGGCAGCAGGTGAGACTGTCTTTGACAACCTTGTCCACTCCGCTGTCAGATCTCGTGATGGTATGTCGAGCCCTATTTGAAGTTGTGAAGAACAGATTCGATGCCCTCAGGAGTAGATAGAAGGTGATGAGTGCTCAGTCACCCTTCCTATATAAATCATTCAAATGTAAATCGGCCAAATTCACCTGTTGGGTAGGTCAAACTCAATTATATGTTATGAATCACCAATTTGGTATTAGAATAGGTCAGAGGAACTGGTCTGAATTGTCAATATTTGAGAATCACTAGGTCGAGCCACTATGAATTCCGTGCATGTCTTTTGTACATAATGTCTATGTATTTGTGTTTTGAGTCTATATGTCTTTCTACTGTGTCTACGTACTGGTTTATCTGTTCTATGTGACCTCATTATGGAAGATCGCCGTATGTGCGAATAATGATAGTCGTTAAATTTGTTTCTTGAATAAAAAAACAACTAGGACATGCCTTTAAAGTCCATTTCTAAAATGAACGTCTGTTGGGAAGGTTGAGAGTAGCCTCGACATATGGGCAAATAGGACTTGAGGCATCTCACACAGTGGTTCAGAGAATCACGTACAAAATCTCTTGTCAGAGAAGATAATCTATTGGATATGGCCATATGAACCTGCCCTACATTTCTGACATGATTTTTTTAGCTCTCCTGCCTGCCATAGCCTTTCTATGCACGACATGAATTCTGTCATCCGTCTTGTCGTCTAAAATCTGGGTCACAGCATCTATCATGGGTATCTATAGTGAGGCAGTGGGTCTTCAAACACATTCTTATGCCTTTGAGATAGGACAAAGCCTCCAAGCATTCCCCAGAGGGGGAAGCCAAGCAACGCGGGCAAGTGAGCTCCCCGCTGGAAGCCAAGCAACCCAGGAAATCATTCCCCGGGGGAAGCGTTGAGAACTCGATGGATATGACACTGTGTTCACTCTCGCCATATAACGTAGGAATACGGTAAAATACGGAACATTGTTAAATTTGGGTATATAGGAAATATAATATAACCCACCATACTTGTACAAGCTACAACCTCGATGATAATTTACAGTTAGTACAGAACTCGACATAAATGCCTTGTCCCATACAAACCATAAATCACCATCTCGTTTTGTAGCTTGTACATCATGGTCAGTTCGTTCTATATAAGTACTGTATAATTAAACCATGGGACACAGTGAAAGGTTTACTGATGGGCGCGCCAAAGACGACTCCTACAGAGACAGAGACAGGTCAGCAGGATGAGACTATCTGCTTCATATTGACAAGTCATCGTCATAGAAAGGGTGTCTCCGCCCCTTTAATCTATTTTCACTCGGCTTTGCCTAAATGATGATGACGACACATCCAAACTCATGAAGTATTGTTTATTTTCACTATATACCTATGCCGTATATACTGTAAATACGCACCGTTTTGGCATATGACGTAAGAATACTGTACGGACCGCTGGTCCGTACACTAAAATACGGACCACCTTACCATACACGTTTATTAACATATGAGTTGTTAAAAATTAAATCAATGATTTTTTATTTTATTTTGGGTATATAGTAAATATACAACGTCCAACCATGCTTGTACAAGTCACAGAACGAGATGGTAATTTACGGTTTGTACGGACCGAGGCATTTATGCCGAGTTCCGTACAAACCGTAAATTATCAACGAGCAACGAGCATAGTCAGGACGTTCTATATAAATACTTTCTCGATTCATTTCTATGTAGGTTGATGTAGTATTAGCAGTAGTAGAGAGCGAGAGAGATACAGAAAGTCATACGTAGGACAAACCAGGCTAAATTTCTCTACTGGAACAAAAAATCCATCAAATCAGACTAAACAAGCTCTAAAAGCTTCCTCAGAAACAATTATCCATATTCGTTCAAATTGAATAAAATGAAATCCTTCCACTTGGTTAAACAAGAAAATCTTAATGAAATGAAATGTTGAAGGCAATGTTCACCAGAAAGCAATATGCATCATACGAGAGTGGCTATGGTATGAATAGGGCCTCACTATGCTGTCGCCTTCTGACAAGGCTGACGGCATCGCTGACGGATAAAGGACGATGAGGTGAGATTATGTGAGATTATGTCCTTGATATTGACAGACTGTCAATGCAAACATAACTTCCCTGCCCCCTTTACATTTCACCATCGGCGTTATATATATTGGGTAAAAGCAAATGGGAAATTCACTTCTAGAGCAATGGAAACTAGATTTTAAAGGCATATCGGACAATTTGGGAATCATAGTTAACCACCCTTGATTGTGAAAGAATTGAAGAAGACTATATCAAATCGGCCTAATTTTCCTATTGAGTTGATTCCAACTCCATAAAATGTTATATTTCACTCATTTGTTGAAAAAGTCAAATAATTCGGTTTGAATTGATCACAGTCAGTATTTGAAAATTACCACGTGGTGCCACTACGTATTGCAGAATATGCCTTTAAGACCATCGCTTAATGTGTTTTTCAGAACCTATATGCATTTACTTCAAATAAAATTCTGCCACTCGAATAAATATGGAATAAGGAAGAACTAAAGAAGAAACGATCAAGTTTTGGTCAAAGTCGCCGTTCTCCACAAGTTACATGCGGAGTGATATAGATAAGGTGATAGCCGAGTGAATATCATATAGCGTTCAAACCATTTGGAGAACAACATCTTTGACCAAAACGAGTTGCTTTCTGTATTTATCTCACCCCTGTGCACACTAGCAGAATGTACAATAAAGAGCATAGAGACCATGGAGAACGGACTCCAGTACTCATAGGGGCATGGGGAACGGGTTCCCAATGTTAAGCCTATGGGACAAAAGACCAGAGGTGAGATAATGAAGAATGTGCCTTTAAGACGATAGATAGGTGTATTTTTCAGAATTTGTATAAATTTACTTATCAAATTCTGCTACTCGAATAAACATGGAATTATGGAGAAAAGACTGAACTGTGAGGCAATGTTGACGCAGCGACATGGCGTATTGTTAGGGGTGGGCGCGGTATAAGTAAAGCGGCATCACGCTACACTGTCACCCTCAGTAAATAGTATATGTAGACCTTGTCAGGCTGAATCATCGTCAAGATGTAACCTGACGTCACTGAACACTGCCTTCAGAGACGGCGAGTCACTGGCCTCAATATTCCCAGGGGAAAATCTCAGGGAAACACAATATGCTTCCCTACTCCAGACGAAATATCCATACAGACTTCTTATTATTCATCGAATACACAGTCCCCATTGAAAATGTATGGTGACTCAGCAAACCACGACACATTATATAAAACCTGTCAGATACCATAACTGTGGTAAACGGATTCACATATGTGGTATACGACCTCAAAAGCATGGAATACGGGAAAAATAGTCCCTTTGTGCCATAGAGCAAAGTCTCTATCGTTGTACCCTTTAATATTGCAATTACTAGGTTTAATTTATTAGAAAAGATGGATAATGAATATAACAAACAATGGTCATGTGGACAGGCGGGTCTGTAAATCACTCGAGGCTGACGTCGTAATACTCTCGGTAGCGCTCGTGTATTACTACGCGTCAACTTCTCATGGTTTAAGATGCCTGTCCACAAAACCATCGATTATTGTCTATTTAGTAAACCATTGTTTTGAAGACCTTATACCACAGATTCGAATCCGTACACCACAGTTTAAGTATCTGACAGGTTTTATATATATTGGGTCATGGTTTACTAAGTTCCCAGACATTTTCAATGGGGTCTTTGTATAAAATGGATAATGGAGGAAAATAGTCCCGTTCTGCTATAGAGCAAATAAATAGTCCCTATTCTTGCACCATTTAATATATAACAATTACTGAGTTTGATTTGTTTGAAAAGATGGATAATATATTCAACAAACTATGCTTATATTTTGGTCAAAGGTCGGTAGGTGGAAACAGAAAATATAAAAAGTCGGCGACCGATCTAGGTTCTGGTTTCTTGTGTTTATCTGGACGGCATCTTATTAAAATGGTCGCTGTTCGATTCAAAACGGTTTGATTTTGTTTGGGATTTTTAGTTCTAAAAGAGGGAACAAAAGTAGGATAGGCGTGTAAACTAACCACCGATTAACAAAATGGCTCATCTTTGGCTCGGATGTTTAGTGTTTGCACCACTGTCCCCACATTTTCATATGAGGACGAATGCATTTACAAAGCTCGTTTCCATTCACCGAAAGAAATAGTAGAGATTTTTTGAATTATCATAAAAGTCTGTCAATGGTGCCAAAAACTGTACGTCAGTAGAAAAAGATCGGTGAGGGTGCAGTGTTTTCCTTGTTTCCGCTGCATTTGATAGGTCCATATCTACTGAAGTCGTTCGGTGGTGGCCTCATTTCATAATCTTTGGACAATTAATCGGTGAGCACTGCTCTGCATGCCTATTTCCATTCACCGATCTACCGTCAGTGGTTCCCGACTGCAGATTGGTGATGAAAAGTTGGCCAATGGAAATGGGCTTTCAGAATCGCCAATCATTTTGTCAGCAGGTGGAAACAGGCTAGAAGTGTATAGAGAGCTGTGAGCACTGCTCTACATGCCTGTTTCCATTCCCTGACCTGGCGTCGGTGAACAATCGGCCAATAGAAACTGACTCTGAGAATCGCAGATCATTTCGTCGGCAGGTGGAAATTATACATAGTGATTACCGATCATTTTGTCGGCAGATGGAACCACCAAATAATTATCGCAGATTTTTAGGTCTGCAGGTTAAAACGCCACATAATAATCGCAGATCATTTTATCGGCAGGTGGAAACAGACTTTATACTGTATTGACTCTCTGTTCCAGCATTCTCTCAGAGTACCTTTACACACAACACTAATCTCATACCTCAAACATTAAGTTATTACTTCTCAGAACCTCCCGTACACAGCTGCACTATAATCCCATCGGCCGAACAGAGGCTTATTAGTCGTCCGGGTGTTGCCTTAGGAGCACTTAGGTTTAGTGATCTGAAGGTTATTCTTTCAAGGGACATTGAACTTTTTAAGCTAGTGGTTATAATGGCTCTCCATTAGTGCTTTAACATAACAGTGCTTGGTGCTTTCACCATAATGCGGCTTTTTCTTAATATTTAAAAAACCATGGCTTACATGAGCGATATTCGGCGAAGTTATGTAAAACATGACATCAGCTCGATATGAAATTAACGCGTACTGAGTTGCAGAAAGAAGATTCTACACAGAGAAAGTAAAGGGCATTTGGGAAAGACATGAAGAAACACAAGATCAAAGCCTGGAAATGTCGGTATTGCATATAATTGTAGAAAGCTTAAGTCTCGGCTAGATATCATTCGAACCTCATGGAACAGGGACCCGTTGAATAATCTAGGATCGTACATGAAGCAGCATGGAGTTGTCTCATTATACTAAGTCTATATAAGGAATAGAGTAAACCGAGCAGCCAATGACTGCATTCGCAGCAAACCCCCACCCTTGACCATGACCTCCTTACATGATATTTATAGCGCCTTGGGACAATTCTACGGTCGGGAGTTGACCTCAAATCTTAGGGGCCACAACCACCCTCCTAAGAGTCTAAGCCGATAATCTAGGATTGTATGTGAAGACCATTTCCTGTAACTCATTTAATGATATTTAAGTTCACTAATACAGTCTTAGCCGTCCATAAGGTAGTCTGTAAGTGTTGAATAAGGCTGATCCACATCATTGCCTGGTCTTCTTGGCGTACAGAAGAGTGTCTTCATGAACTAGTCTAGATTGTTGAGCGATCCCCGGATTGGCTGTTAAGGGTTCAGTGTGTAGCCACTTTATGATGCGACGGCAAGTTAAGAGGTGTAGATTGAATAGGTCAGAAAGGAGCAATTTATTATTTAAGAAACTCGAGATTTTTAACCAATCTAGAGACAACCACTCGTAGGCTACGACCCCCTCTCCATAAACTACTAATTGTTTTCTAGTTAGTATTCACTAGAGAAAAATGTCAGGCTTTCTGCTAAACACAAAGTTTAGAAGATTAGATCAGATTTCTTCGCCCAACTTTCTGATTTCTCCAAAGTGGACCGGCTTGATGCCATTGCGCCGATTTCACTCCCGATATGGACCAGATATACTCCAGTTTTGGTCCTGGCACCAAAACGTGCCAATGTCTGGTGTCTGTCTGGAGGCCATCGTTGCAATGGAATAGGGTATAGGGCAAACTGGAGTACATCTGGACGACATCCGGAGTGAAATCGGCGCGATGGAATCAGAAAAAACCCACTCCGATCTCTAACTATTTTGGTTCAAAATTACAATCTTCAGAAATAAAATCCTAATTCACAAGCCTCCAAAATGAATGTTCTTAAAACTTTAAAATAACTCATGGGGTAGCGGTCCTTCTAGTGCCCACACATGGAGAAGTGAATGGGGAGGACACATCATATTCTCCCATGGAACCACTAACTCCAGAGGGGTGGCCATTTACTTTAGAAAGAATTTAGACTTTACAATCAGTGAAACAGTTATGGATCCAGAAGGCAGGTTCATTATTGTTAGATTAACAATAGAATCAGATGAGTTGCTCTTGGTGAATGTGTATGCTCCAACACAGAATTATGAGAATGATCAGATTGAAAATCTATCCAGGATTTTCGGCAGGCTGATGATGTTTGCAGACTTTCCAATATTGATAGGTGGGGACCTTAACCTTCCACTAGACCCGAAATTAGACAGGAGGAATACCAACACACCATTCAGAAACCTCAGATATCAGTCTAAGCTCTTCTCTGTAATTGAGGCTCTGGAGCTGACAGACATCTGGAGAGAGCGCAACCAGAAAAGCCGTAGGTTTACATTCCACAGGAAGGATCAGGGTTCTAGAATTGATTACTGGTTGGTCTCTAATACGATTAAGAATAGAGTTAGAAAGTGTGAGATAGAGTTGGCCTTCCTCTCAGACCACTGCTCTATATCTATCACCTTAAAAAAACAGCAAATGAAAAGAGGGCCTGGGTTGTGGAAACACAATAGTGATCTTCTTAATGATGCTGTTATGTAAAAGAAGTCAGGAAGCTCATCGAAAACACATTGAATTGTACTGGCTCTGAGGATTTTACCCCAAATACCAGGTGGGAATTCTTAAGATTCAAGCTGAGGGAATTCTCTGTTTCCTTTTCAAGGGAAAAGAGAACTCGAGAATGTAAGGAAAAGGTTGATCTGGAAAAGAGACTTGAGAAATTGGTCACAGAGCAGGATGGGAACACAGCTTTAGGGAGCTCTGAGGAAGGGGTAGAAGAGATTCAAGTAATTAAGAAGGAGTTAGAGTTCTTAGCCAGGAAGAAGGCAATTGCCACTATTTTTAGATCTAGGGCAAAATGGCTAGGCCTAGGTGAACAGCCAACCAGCTATTTCCTAAACCTTGAAAAGAAGAATTATAATAACAAGCTATTGACACAGGTCTTTAATAGAGAAGGTGTTATAGTAGTAAAACCTGAGAAGGTTAGGGAAGTTTTGTTTACATTCTACAAGGACTTGTACTCTATAAAGGAGACAGAAATTGGGATGGAAGATTCTGAAAAGGAATTTGCCAGGGTTTTGGAAACTCATGTCAAGCAAAACCTACCTTCACTAGATGTCTTTGAAAGGGAGCTTATTGATAAATCTATAACCAAAGCAGAGCTATTGCAGTCACTAAATGAACTCAATCTGAAAAAAGCGCCAGGCTCAGATGGCCTGACCGTGGAGTTTTATCGGTGTTTCTGGGAAAGTCTCTCTGACCCTCTATATAACTCAATATTGTACTCACTCCATACTGGTGAACTGTCTACTGAACAGAAAAGGGGAGCAATCACACTAATCCCAAAAGATAAGGGAGCTAAAGAAGACTTGAATAATTGGCGACCAATCACCCTTCTCGATACGGATTATAAGATACTGACAAAGCTTATGGCTATTAGGTTAAGACCAATGTTGTATAAAATAATTAACAACGACCAAACTGCCTATGTGCGGAATAGGTACATCGGCACTAACTTGAGAAAAATAGATGATGTCTTAACACTGGAAAACTTGGATATGGACGAGGGAGGTATAGCCTCACTTGACTTTAGAAAGGCTTTTGACTCTGTCACCTGGCCCGCGATAACTAAATCTCTGCAGCTTTTCGGGTTTGGTGAAGAATTCATTGGATGGGTCAAAACCATATATAATATGCAGGAATGCTGTGTACTGAATAATGGGTATACTACAAAGTATTTTCACCCCCAGAGAGGGGCAAGGCAGGGTTGCTGTGTCTCACCATATCTGTTCATTATAAACACAGAGATTTTGGCGACCATAATAAGAAGCGAAAAGGAAATAGAAGGGGTGGTGACTGAGTTGGGTGGTATTAAGTTGTGTATGTTTGCAGATGATATTACTGTCTTTCGCAAAAACCAAAGGTCAATGGACAAGCTCCTCTCTGTTATTCAAATGTTTACCAGCTTTTCAGGGTTGTCTTTGAATGCAGACAAATCAAAGGTTTTAACATTCAACCCACAGCATAAGGGAAGAATTAAGTGTAAATTCCAAGAGGTTGATAAGATTAGGATACTGGGTGTGGTGTTTGCGAGGAATATGACGGAGGAACAGTCTGTGGCATGGAATTTCATGGAGAGACTGGAAAGGTGTAGGACTATTGTGGGGGCTTGGATCAATAGATCCTTGTCCTTAAAAGGGAAAATCTGTATTGTCAATTCCTTGCTTATTCCTATTCTTCTGTTTCCTTGTTCAAGCATCCACACTCCACCTAAAGTTCCGAAAATGTTTAAGGTCATAGTTACATCGTTCATATGGAATGGTAGAACATCTAAGATTGCATATAATACATTGATATTAGATATCCAAGATGGTGGTTTAAAACTTCTAGACTTAAATTTGATGATAGAAGTGGCAATGACACAATGGGTTAAACGATTGATCAATCAAGAAGGTCGCAATTGGACGTTCCTGCTCAAAAGGGAGCTTAAGCTAGATACATCCTTCTTCATTTTTTTTCTACAGAAGAATAAAAAAGCTAAACTGGAAATGAAAAATAGGTTTCACAAGCAACTGCTTATGAGTTGAGACTGTCAATACAATATACAACCCAGAGAAGACTCACAATTTGTAAATGAATCCATATGGAATAACATGTTTATACCCATTAGACTGTCCAAACCTGTCATAGCTCATATGCAGAAGGCGGGGATATGGCAAGTGCGACATTTTTTTAAAAAGGGAAAAATGTTGACATATGTAGAGATGAATGAAAAATATGGTACTCAGTTGACTTTTCTTGATGTTCTGGGTCTCAGGGCATCCATACCCTGGCTGAGGTTGTTAGAACCAGAGGAAAAAGATCTGGAAGATTGGAAAAAATTGATCTATCAAATTCCAGGAAAAGAACCTGTGGATATTATGAGGTTAACCAGTAGAAGAATTTATATGATTGTAAGGGACAGGATAGCTAGAATCCCGAGCTGTATGGGTAGGTGGAAAAAGGTTTTTCAAGATCTCGAAATCAACTCCAAGGAGTGGGAGACTATATATCGAATACCATTTTCCTCTTCTAGGGACACAAGATTGCAATCATTACAATACCGGGTTTTAAATGGTACTATTACATGCAATAAATATTTAGCCCAGAGAAAGGTTGTTGATTCCCCAGAATGTAACTATTGTACAAAAAGGGATGACTTAATGCACTTCTTGGTAGAATGTCCAGAGACAAAGTTTTTCTGGGAAGCCATAACAAGATGGCTGAAAAATGTCCTTAGTGACAACTTCTTAAAGATTACTAAAAAAGAGGTTATATTTGGAAGATATGGTGTTGCCTCCTCAACCAGGATGGTTAATTATGTAATTTTACAAGCTAAATCCTTTGTGCATCGGCAGAAATTATTTTATGCAAATGACTTGGATATTATGGCTTTCATGGTGGAATTGAAGAGGAAATTAGAGATAGAGAAATATGAATATATGAAGGAAGGTCGCATGCATAAATTTAAGTATTTAGCTCAACTGTGGGAGACAATCCAATAGGGAGGAGTGTGGACCTTTGGGGGGTAGGCAGAATTAACTGCAAATACTGTTTTGATGTGTCTGTCATATTGTCTTGTTATGTTTTGTCCTGTATGAAAATTAAAAAAATTATAAAAAAATGGGGAGAAGAAATAATATTCCATGGGTGAGATGTGACACATGTATTTCGAAAATCTGTAGAAACAGGGTAGATTAATTTACCAGTGCATGACAACCCTATATCATTTAGAAATGTATCTGTTTCTTTATGGCTGCTAAAATACTTGTGTGTATATATCCTGTACAAGTTGAAAATAAAATATTCTCCACAATAAAAAAAAACAAAACTCATGGGGACTTATTTCTAAATTCGCTCAGAGGCAGCCGTGGCATAGCACACTTCAGTCGTAGAAATAGATATTAATCCAAATTCAAGGCTAGAACCCCAATTTAGCTTCAGTACTGAAGCCTTGTTTTTAGTTCTCTCTAGAAATGGATGTATTGTTTTTTGAACTGATATCTGTTATTTCAGTTTATTCATTTTGGCTACCCATAACTAGGCACATAAAACTATAGGGCACAGAGTGGGTGCTAGTTCAAGCAAAATCCGCCAGGAACAGGAGACAACTGCTGTTACCAGTTGTACAAATCCATTGCTAATTATCAAATCAGACTAACAACCCTCTATATCCCCATTAAAAAATAAGACAAAACAAATAGATGATAATTACATCCGCAACGCTGCATTTCCCTTAGTGTCAGGGCAAGATGGCCACATCCATAACACAATTGCTATGTGTCCCTTTATGAAGACTCTAAAATTGGCAAACAGTACGTAAGAAGACTCCTGTTCCTGATCTATTACTGAGTACCTATGATTGATGTCTATTGACTTCTGAATGAGGCATTAACGACGAAACCAAGTTTTGGTCCAAGTCGTCATTCTGCACGCATGATGCACATCTCAGCGGGTATCATGTAGTGTTCAAACGAGTTGGAGAACAACGACTTTGATCTAAACTATATGTGATTATCTCGCCCCTATACACACTAAAAGAATGGATGTTGCACAGTATATAGACCGCGGTAAACAGACTGTAATACTCGTAAGGGCATGGGGAACAAGTTCGCAATGTTAAGCCTATAGGCGATATAAACAGTGGTATTTGTAGCCATAACGTGAGGAACATGGCTCCAGACATTGTTTCTCCAACAATGTGGGGTGTGTCTGGTGCCCGTCCCGCACCTCCACAGCGCGTTGTGAGAGACGCCACGACCCCCGCTGTATACCGTCACACGGCGACATACACCACACAACACTCCCCGTCTCCCCGCTACATAATATCTGGACCTGGTCGCAGAATAAAACATGACCCCATTTACAAGGCGGAAGTGACGTGTTCTATTCAACAGACCCGCTCTGCGCATGCTCAAACTTGTTCGTCGGTACCAGCCGGAGCCACCAGATGGAGCCTCTCGCCCGCGTCTCGCCACATATGGCGGACTTCGCCGTAACTTCCGGTTCCGCTGAGCTGCGCCTTGATACACTCTGCGCATGCGTAGTGTCAGAGCGAGGCAGCAGGGTATGCTGGGACGGTTTCCACCCGTCTGCGGCGTCTGGAAAACGGCAAGATGGCCGCTTTCACGGACGCTGCGAGCACCGGAAGTGAAAGTCACGTGATATAAATCGACTGTCATGCGCAGTCGTCTTAATTCCCGCCATGCATTGCGTGTGGATGATTTTATTGCGTCGTGAATCACGTGACGTAACCCCATGAATCCAGTGAGAATCAATAAAGGCTGGTTTTGTTCACTGCTTACCCCGGGGCCCCAGCGAGAGAGAGAGAGGGGGAGGGAGGGGAGAAAAACAGGGTTGCAATATTGCAAGGTCATACAGTAAGTTATCGCCTTCACGTCCACGGAAGTGTGTTGTTTTTTGCTTCACCTGATCACGATATGAGTATGATACAGGAGATCTACTGACTGAAATAAATGGTCCGTTTATTAGACAGCGTTATCCACCTACCTGTTTTAACTCGTGCCACCAAGTACCGTAAATGGTCATGATTTTTGTTTAAAATTCATTTTACTGGCATCTTCGGATTCTATATCAGCCATCTCACGATGTAATTTACGTTAGTATATACGATAATGAGTCAATAGGAAATACATAGAAAATATCTTACATACTTACTACTGCAACTACTAAAAGTATTCTCAGGCTCGACCTTTTTTCACTAGCTGCCGTTGGTATTTTGATGTGACGGTGTCTATGCAATAAAATACTGACATTATTTATCAGGGCTTATTCAGAACTATTCCCAGCGAGATACCAACAGCTACCTTGAAATGTTGTCAATTCCTCCTCGTCCCGCCTTGTGTTTCTTGGCCTGGAGCTGTTGTCAAATATACTTTCCTAGGACCAAATGGTATGCTCATCATTGATGAATGAGCGTGCAATTATAAATAGATAACAATGAAAAGGTTCGGGTTACATTCAGTCTAGGATAGGTTTCTGTAACTCACTTGCACCCAGTCTACTTGCCCTTCCTACAACTGCCTTTCAAGGATCAAAACATATAAAGAACCAGTGGGTCTTGAGGTATTTCGGTCTCTGGTGATTGGTCATGGTCAGCTGGGCATGCCTCTAAGACCCCGAGACACTGTCAAAACTCCTTTGTCAGTATCACAGTGAATATCATGCAGATAGTGAAGGGGTAGTTTTTTTTAAGCAAGCTAGCTGTCTTTGTGCCCACTCTAACATTTAGGCACCATATATAGCACAAACAAGCACGCTCTAATAACAATGCCAATTTTCTATTAGAATCACCTGGACTGCCTCTCATGAATAAAAAGGGTTAGCCAAAAGACATGTAGCCCCGTACTTATACTCCTTCCATCATACTCTAGATATCACGAGGGATGTACAGATAATTATGGTAACATTGTGGAGTGATGATAAAATTCATCGTCAGTTTATTTTGACAGCTGCCTTATGTAAACGATTCAAACAATCAACCTTTTAAGATTCTTAATTCAAGAAAGGACAATCGTTGGCTATCTAGATGTTGCACTCACCCTCGAATTCATGTGACATATTGAAAATTCAATAAAGGCTACAAACAAAAATGAACGTTGTCCTTGTCCCTGGTCACACGCCTGTCGTGAAACTTAATGAGGTACACATTATCGAATAGCAGGAACGTCAGTTTGGATCAGAAAAAAATGGACATATTTTTCATGTAGAATTGACTGCCTCAGTGAGAACGAGAAAACATATTCATGTATAACCATTTTCCACTGGACGACTATTCGGCAGCGATCTGCAGTCGGGAATCACATGCAAGATCGGTGAATGGAAACAGGCATGCAGAGCAGTGAATACCGATTAATTGTGCATAGATTATACCATGAGGCCACCAACGAACGACTTCACTGTGGACCTGTTGGATGCAGAGGAAAACGAGGAATACATTACCACTCCCCCCCCCCCCCCAATACACTACCCCCCCCCCCCCCCCACCGATTTTAGACACCAAGCCACCACCGACCAAGTATTAGGAGAACTCGATAAAACGGTGCCGTTTTTGTCGGCCAGTGGAAAATGGCTTTTAGACACCTCACTGTAGGCAATGGAATAGGACTGAGAGTGTGTTGGGAGGATAGAAAACCACTGTTAAAGTGAGGCTTTCGTTCATATAAATACCGCTAATCATAACCGATTATGGCATTTTGCGACACATCTAGTGCAATAGTCGTCGGGTGGAAACAGAAATAGTCAACGTTTTTCCCCCTGCCTTATGCAATATGGCACCACTGGCTGACTTCTGCACCCACCAACGAAATCAAAGCACATTGAATTAATCAGCCATGCTCTGACCTTTACTAAGAAAAGTCAGTTAGCTTCCACAACAGTTTTGCAGTGCAGGTCACCGATTATGTATCACCGACCTTTGACAACAAGAAAAACAAGTCGACTCTTTTACAGGGTGTAAATTATCGCTGGGTTTTTAGTTGGCAGGTGGAAACGCCACATAAGAAACTGCCCTCTCAGCCAGTGTTGTACACCATGGTCGCCATGGTAACAAGGTGACCACGTGATCAGGTCGTCGGTTTTCTCAGAGAGAGGTTCTGTCTGAGGAGAGTGCGCACATCCATCAGACACCGCGCCAAGTCTCGTGTCTCATCACGTGATCACGAGAAGTGCACACCAGTGTACACCCACGTACTTCACTTAACTCTTTGTAAAAGGACGGGTGCCTGCGGCAGAGCTACCCCCGGATGGGTGCTGGTGGCAGTTTGTCCCACCAGCCACATATTCATCAAAACTCATAATCTGAGTGTTTAATCGTACGATACGAAACGTTTTCCTGAATATTTGTTTATATCTTAATAGAAATACTTATTGTGGTGTTAGATCTACACTTTGTGAAAATTTGATAAATATTGTGCCATTATTTCCTTGTTAAAAATGAATTTGTATATATTTGAGAAATGATAACACAAGACATTATTCGCTCTGGGCTGGTTGATGACCCAAGCCATCATTCGTCCTGGGCTGGTTGATGCCTCAAAGCTTCGTTCGCCCTGAAAGGGTTAAAGTGAGAGATACGTTTTCTGTCTTGAAAGAGTGACTTAGTGTTGTCGTGTACATGAAATCTCATCTTAGATCGGGAAGAGATCTATCCCACTTACTAGACCAGAGAAAAAAGTATGGTTGAAGAATAGCGCTTTAGTGAGAGTGTCATTTCAGGTGTAATGTTTTCAAGAATACTTTGCTACTGTTTTTTGAGAAACAATCTATACCGGCTTAAAAATTCGTAACTGCATCTAACAAGACTCAGAAGAATCTATATGGTCGAAAATCACGAAATGGCAGCGAATGGACTATATTTTGAATATTTAAAAAAGTCCTTTTTGATGAATACTTTTGATGGTTTCCATACATCTAGGGCATTGTTGAGCAAAGTCTAGAACAATAAAAACCACATAACTTCAATATTTAGACAAATTATAGCTAAAAACGTGAGGACGTGATGTTACGACACCAACATGAAATCATAAATAAAATACAAATAAAAAACAGGAAGAATCAAATAGTTTTCACAGTTACTCACATATATGTATCTTCCCACCATAAAATGATGTGCCTAAATGCCTTTTCTCATACTGAACAAAATTTGTGCGATTTTGGTGTAGTTTATTCAGTCATGTTACAACTCCTCACTGTACTATCAATAACTTAAGTTCCCTTAAATATTAGTAACAGTTCTTTTGTAGTATTAAAAGGTAGATATATACCTAGAAGATGGCGAACGAATGAAGTCTCTATCTTTACTAGAAAAAAAGTTATCAGCCTTTACATATTTTTACGTGACGTTACGACACTGTCACTTTACGACCCCGTCACGTTACGACCCCATCACGTTATGACCCATAGTGGATCACTTGGGGTCAGAAAAAAGGAAGAAATTGTGTTTATCTGACGGATAGAAAAAACCAACACGACCTTGGCAAAAGGAATTAATGATCCCCTAAATTTTGATTTTTTTCGGCAATTGCTGCCATTTCGTTATTTTTGACCATATGATACTGTAAAGTATGACCATCATTTTCCTCCACTCTTCCTTTTCTTTTAACTGCATCTTTCTCTTTTCTCTTGCTTTCTTTGCCTGTTTCTTCTGCTCTTTCGCTCCCGCCCGATCCCTATTTATGTTTTTTCATACCATGTCACAAGACATTAATCTATCAATATAAAATCAAAGATTCATTCCAACATTGCTCCAACGTTATACCGACTTAGAATTAGACACAGAAGCGTTAGTAGTATAACCTTCTTAAAGTACCACGGGCGTTGCAGACTAGAACACCAGTCTCGGGCTATGTCCGTGTTAAAGGGAGCCGCGAGGCGGTCTGTTAGCAAGATACTAAGTGACAAATGACCCTGCATCACAACAGAACCCTTCCCGGACAACCAACATACGTCACCCTGACGTCACGCCGCGTCTCTCACGGCTCTCGTGGGGCGCGAGAAGTTGCGAGAAGTAGTGGAGCGGGTCGAGCAGACGAGAATCGCACGTTTCCCGCCTTACCGGAAGTCATTCGTCACGCCTGCGCGCCCCGCTGCTCGCAGCTCACTGTCTACTACGTCATTGGTTTGGGCGTGCTACGTCAGAGGTATCGTCGTCGTTGTTGTCCATCTTAGCGTAGTAACAGATAGCATACAGAAATATGTGAGGGTATGTATTGAGAGAAATAGGTCGTAAAGATTTGGGCTGGAAAAGAACAAGGGAATGGGGTCATTATATTTTTGCCTCCTCTCTTATCCTCTAGACCTAAGTCGGTATATTATCAGTTTTTGCTAAATGTCATGGTTTTTTTCATATAATTTTTCTATGGTTTAGATGGAGAAACATTATTTGCGGTATGAGTACATGGGCTACAGAACAGTATGCTCCATCAAGAAATGTCCCGAAATTTTATATAATGACTAACACAAGCACGGGTGTGGACATGAAAATTCATTAAGTACGATAAAAGTACGGATAATTTGTATGCAAGTCCATAATATGATATACATCAGAAAAGAGGAGAGTTCACGAGGTATTTAGAAGCCCTACGAAGTAGGAGATATTGTAGAAATGAGATTGAAGAGTTTTTGTAGGGTGGGTGGGTGGTTCCTTATCGTCGGCGTTCCCGGGTTGAAGTGGACGCAGGCGGCTAAGAGTGGGGTGGTCTCGTGGCCGGGACCACGTGACCGGAACCACGGGAGTGTGAGTCCTTGGCGACCGGTGGTACGCGTCCTTAGCGACCGTGCTTTCTTTGCATTAACGCCAACTCTTCAGTTAGCCCCAATATTTTATATATGGCATAAGATGTCTTTGCAGAATGATATCTCGAAACAGAGCTGAGTGATATCTGTAGCAGAAGACAATAAACGCCATATAAACAGTCATATGAAATTGAGTGATGTTTAGATTCTATCCTACCTCTTTACATGTTTTTAACTTCATATGTCTTACGTTGCATGCAGCTATTTATGGCATAACTGTTGCATACAGTCACACCATACTAAGTCTATGGAAGTTAATATGAGAGGTAGGATAATACATAGAAGGGTTTGTCGTACACAATATATACCAAATACGGAGGTCAGTGAGTAAATGTTATGTGCATAGATATAAAATTAAACTAGCGTATTCTCTGATCTCCAGGCCAGTTCACCCTGACCATACATCCACCTCATTGCTTGATGAAGTTCGTTCAGCATCTATTTCTGTTAATGACCGTCGTACATGGCGATCGTAGGTTGCAGAGATTACCTTGATATGGGACATCTGAGACCTATACATTGGTAATCACTTTAGGTACGGCCTACCACGAGAAAAGGGCATTACCATGGTCCGCATTGGATATTTCATTTCCTCCTCTCCTATCGGAACATTCGTAAATGAAGTTTCCTTCCTCCAGACTTATCACCAATTGATCACCATCCAAGGATTCAATTTGCTGATTCCGTATCGGTTTGTGGAAATACAATCAGTGTAAATTATTCATAGTGCAATCACCCCCGATTCTTGCAGAGATAATGGGCGATTGGTCGCGAAGTGGTACTCAAACGTTCATATATATCGACGCATGTTGCTTCTATCTGTATCAGTTAGTCAGAAATATCATATATATTTGATAAAAACATTTACCAAAGATATCTTAGAGTAGTTGTCATTCTTTCATTAATAAACTCCTGTATGTAAAATGGTAAATAAAATAGTACATAAGATGCAAGAAAGAAAATCATTATTCAGTCATACAAAATATCGTTGTTAATTCCATTTCACTATGAATGGGTAAATTGAATTTAGATAAGAAAGTTGGAAAACTGACTTGGCACTTAACCTGATACTTTTTACGAAATCCCGGACCGGACTAGTCGCCCCTCATCGTGGGAGGGAGGGGCGTATTCCCGTGTTTGTGAGTGAGTAACAATTATCAGATTAAGTTCCCAGTCAGTTTTCCCATAATCTTATCTCTGTTTTCCCCCTATTAAAACAACCCTTTCTGGTAAGGTGTACACGGGGGTACGTCCCGTAGGGTTTTACGTCACCTGGTATTACATCGTGCACGTCGCACGTCAGCGGTGGTTGAATCAAAGGTTGGTTGGTTGATTAGTCTAATTTAACGTCCAGTTGACCATTACAGGTTCTTACCAGACCTTCTCTATGATCTTTTACACCACAAGGGTGATGATCGAATCTATATGTAAAGAATTTAGGTTGAAATCTTACTCCTACACATTTACTGATGTGAGAGATCTTTTACTTCCCACACTACATAGATATGGTTTGAGAAGGATTAGCCTTTGATATAGCACTAAATCTACAACTGCTGGGAATGAAGGAGCAGAGTGGCTGCAGTGGGACTCGAACCCACAACCTTGGTATTAATTGGCAAGTGCGTTAACAACCCCACCCCCCTAAATCAAAGGGATGCCAATGGCACTCTCCCAGCAGATCTTTTGCAGCGCTTGAACTTACTTATCTCTGCCTCAATCCAGTAACATCGAACCGGAACAGGAATCAAGACTACACTCGGTGTCTGTTTGTAAAGCTGATACTCTATCCACAACCTGTAGGAATGTTCCCTACAACATCTACACCATCATTAATAAGCCTCAAGCAGTCAAGCAGTTCGTCCTTAAGTTGTGCACTAGCGCAGTGGGCATCCAAAGCTGAAGCCAAATGAGCACATGGCTTCGTTTACAAATGCTGGCAAGACCCTTTCACCTATGGTGTTCACGGGACAAAAAAATAGTCCTAGATGTGAGGCAAGATTTCTCGTCACAAACCAAAGAAATGGTTGTTAATTCTGTGTTTCTACTTCGGTCATGGTAAAATAAACACAAAATATTACTCAAGGACATCCAAAATCATGATATTCTAAAACTGGTGTATGGAGCAGATTTTGCGGGTGCAGGAAGCAAAGGCAAGATCTATGCTAGGAGAGTGTGCCGATGGAGCCGCCATGAACCACCACACCCAGCGAACGTTAGTTATGTGGCCGATTAAAAGCCCGACAGAGACTGGGACTTCGGGCCTATGGAATCAGACCTTCAAACTGTGTATCCACTGCGCTCCTGATACACGCTGATAGGCCTTACAGTTGACTTCCCGGTTAGAATAAAAAGTTTGATTCATTGGCCACAGTGTTAGGTAGTTCTAACCGTAGTGTAGGGCGAGATCTATAGTAGTGAATCGGCGGCAGTGAGTGCAGGATCTTATTACAGGATCTTATAAACCTTGAAATATTTCAAATTCATAAGGATACAAGTACCTTTATTAGTATTCAGAGCCTTATTTGGTCTTGTAGAGCTTGAGATCGTTTAATAATCTAGGATCGTACATGAAGACCCTTGTCTGTAACTCGGGCAAGGTTATCATCTCATGATATTTAATTATCTCACTCCTGGTTTTTTTCTCCCATAGGCTAGGCATTGGTCTCTATGGTCCTGCGAGTATTGCAGTGCGTTCTCTACGGTCTATATCCTGTGTGTTGTCCATTCTTTTAGGTTGTAAAGAGGTGAGATAAATACAGAAAGCAACTCATTTTGGTCAAAATGTTTGTTCTCCGAATCGTTTGAATGCTACATGATATTCACTCGACTGTTGCCTTGTTCATATCACTCGGCATTAAACTCGTGGAGAATGACGACATCAACCAAAACTTGTTGGTTTCTTCTTTAGTTTGTTTGCTAAGACAGTATTAACCGTCCATAAGGTTGTACATAAGCGTTGAATTAATTTGTCCCACATCGTCCCTGAGTCTCTATGGCATACAGAAAAGGGTCTACATGTATGGACCTAGATTATTAAACGGGCCCCTGATATGACCCTCATACGCCTCCCTCTGTTTACTTTCCTGCTCTGTCAATCATCACCCAGAACTAAAGCAAAGCGGGCCGCTTATGTCACACTGTGAAATGTGGTCTATCTCCGATACTTGCGTTTACACTGGACGATTATAGGCGGCGATTCCTAAATTTAGCACCACGAATTTCAGCAGTAAAATGCAAGATACATAATACTAATACTAATACCGTCAAGATTGTATGGTCGAGCACCACCTGACGACTATTGGGTAGACGCAGTCGCCACTAGTATGATCGTCTTGTGTAAACGCCGGGTAATACTGAGCAGAGGTCAGTCACCATGAGACAGAGGTGTACCTGTATGTCTATGATAAGGAGCAACACGTTTTGTCAGATCTCCCCTGGGTTCAGGTGCAGAATACAAACATCCTTGCTGCGCGCACACACACTGAAGCGTGTACACGCCACAACATAACCCGCCCAGTCTGCAGTTTGTGCAACACGGAAATTTGAATCCCACCGAAGAGAAAATAGCAACTGAAGACGCTAAGACAAGAAATCATTATCGCGAAACAAGGACGGATTAGTCCCGATGCGTTTTCATCTTCAAGATACCCTCACACGTTCGATTGATATGCGACACTGGACTTTTTAAGATGTTCATGGGGAGTAAACTGGGTAACAATACAAATTGAGAATTGTCTCTAGGAGGAAACTTTCTTTTTACGTTTTATTGGTACCCCGGGGTTACTTTCACCCCGTGGCTCCCATGTGGCCTGTGCTTCACACAGTGTGGCAGATGTGTATGTCACTTGTGTATGCAAACAGCTGCTCGACTGACCTCCAGCAACCTCTCCCAGAATGCCTAGCGTGCAGCCATCTTGTGTGGAGCCTCAGAAGGGCGCGAGGTGCAGTCACGAAGACTACGTGCTTGAATGTTTACACAGAATTTACACTGGTCCAATATACGCGGCGATTCATAAATAGACCTTTTCCCACAGGCCGGTGTCGCACCTTATCTGCTTGGTTACGCCATGCCTGCAGCTAGACAAACACCTGGCAATGTATTCTTTATCATTGGATCACTAAGCGTATATGCGCAATACGTTTATAATACCTGGTTACATTATGTCTGGAGAAGACACTATTCGATGATTTTGTGGACGGGCCAGGACAGGCCGTAAACCACGAAAGGGTTGACGCGTAGTAATACACGAGCGTCAGGGAGTGTATCACGAGGTCAACCTGGCGTGGTTTACACAGCCACCCGTCCACAAAACCATCATTTGTTGTATTTATCATAAATCTTCTCAAGTAAATCGATCCAAGGAATTGCCATATTTAAATGTACATCAATTGATAGGCACTATTTCTTTGCCCTATAGCACAAAGGGACTATTTCCCGTATTCAATTGCTTCCAGGCTGTATAACACAGATTTCAATCCATATCTAAGAGTTTCTAAACAATGAATAGTGGTATACTGAGTCCCCTACATTTTCAATGGGCACTTTTTATACCAAGGATTATAAATAGTCGGCACCACGTCTACGTTAAATGTACGCACTACTAAAATCCGTTTAGTTGTTCATTTTAAAACCAGAACCTTTCTTTGCTACCAGCACAGTGATCTAATAACGACTTTCATTTCATTTTTCAAATTGATGTTGATATTGATATAAAATTATTTGTTGAATGATTTTTTTTATCTATTTCTCCATATGAAAAGAATAAATCTCAGAGGAAGATATATTGATGTTATTTGTGTTTCTATTTCAAACAGCTCTAGATACAAATACCCATCGAGTTTCCTTCTCTTCACAACTCTGATGAAGTTTTAGTTTATTCGATGATGACCAACAAATAGTTATTCAGTTCAACAGATACGGCAGTAACCTGAGAATCGATGAGAGTATATTGCATGAACATGTTATAGTTATTTATGTGCTTTAATTACAATGTTTTAACAGGCAATAGGTGTCATGAGGTGAACCGAAAACTAAATCTGAAAATTCAGCGGACAAAAGAGAGGACAGTCAAGGTGCAAAGTGCATTTATTGCACTTTGTGCTCATCCGAGATTATGTTACGCTTCTAAGTGTTTATGATATAGGCAATAAGAGTGTAATACATGAATACAAAGCAACAGGGCATTAGCAGGAAGTTGTCCTAGAGCGATCACCTGTATAAGGAAGTGAATGGTCACGTGACTTGCTGATGTAAGCAGCTGAGGAGTATACCTCTGCGGCTGCTGCAGAGAAGCAGCACTTGGGTATGAGTCTTAAGATCTGGAAGAGCTGAGCAAACCTGCTCCTTGCTGGAATAAGGTTTGGGATTAGGCACCGGAGGCTTCACCCTGTGTGGAGTGGAGCCACCTACTTTGAACATTCACCATGTGAAGCTATCACCTCTGTGAGTTGCTTACAGACCAACGTGTGAGTAACTGTCTCTCCATAGAGAGTACACAGAGTGGATAATAAGGACTTATTAGAACTGAACCCAGAACTAATACCATCACGATCTGAAGCAGGAAAGGAGTGTAATAGGAAATATGAGTGAACAATTGGAACGATCAATCTTGTGAGCGAATATTGCTGAAATTTATTATTGGACAATCATGGACATTTTACTTTGAAGCCTGCCTTAATGGTTTGTACAGTTGTACAGAATATACCTGATTTATTGTATTGGTTATTGTCTAGAAGTGGAGTTTGTTCATCAATTTTTAGAACCAAGTGTCTCGACATTGCTGTCGTGACTTGTTTGTGTTTGGTAAGCTAAAAATTTTTTTTTAGAGGTGGAGTTTGTTTGATATAAGAAGAGTGAGAAAACTACAAATTGAATAACATTGATTACTCTGCATACACAATGTTTGTAACTCACGGATTGCTCTCAGGAGATTAAAACACATATAACTTTATTCACATTGTTCATCTTTCTTCCTCTCAGGTCACAAGGATATGAGGTCACCGTGTCCCTGTGACCATGCTAATTAATTAGTCCTACCTCGTTTCATCGTACAACTAAGGATAACGTTTAAGAATAAAAATAATGATCTAGCAACCTAAAAGACTAATTAAGGGACATAATTAAAACCCCCACTACAGTGCATTATCCTGAAAGACTAACATGGAAAGAGTGTGTCCCTAAGAATGATTCTCAGGAGAGAGCGATACAGAGGGTGGGTGGGAATGTTTTATTCCATACGATGTGGATGGAGAGTGATGGTCACATGGGATCAGGAATATTAGTCCGGTGGCGCTTGGAGAGTGTTACTCTCTGCCGCCCTCATTACAGCTAAACTGGTGGGAGTCATGTACCTCACAGTGGTCAAAATCTCATGGGGTTCTATTCCTTTTTAGTGGTAAATGTCCAAAGCAATTGCAGGGGGGAAAAACATGTTTCATGGAAAGGGAACCCTATGATTCAGATGAAGGAATTGCGTTCCAGTAAAGAATATAAGCAAGATTTGTCTAAGAAAAACACCCTGTGAGGTACGTGTATCCCAACATGTGAATCCCACTTAACAGGTTGGCCACTAACGCGGAGAGACAGTGGAACAATATTTGCGGTTTATTGAAAAAACTAGACCATCATATATGCGGCGATTCTTGAATTTAACACCACCTGATGACTTTCACCCATAAAATGAGAAAAATAGTCTAGTGTTAAAGCCAAGTGGTTGGCGATTACAGTTCATCTTATTGCGTCAGATTATGCAATTTGGCACCACCTGGCGATTATATAGACCCCTTGACAGCCAACGACTATTTCAAGCCAGTTTGAATTAGTGGTCGAGACCGCTGGCGACTTGGGAAAAGCTCAGTCATTTTCTGCATTTCTATAAAAGCTCGTCTAGTGGAGACGCTTTAGGAATTTCTTGGAATTACAACTGTTTTGACCGATATTGTAAAATCGAACACCGTCATTATAGGATATACCTTTACGATATGCCATAATAGTGCACTCCTGATCTGCAATAATAATGTACCCCTTTGAGAGGAAGTACACCTTCGTGCGTGTGAGACAATATTCTTCAGCCTGAAGGGGTCTGGTTTTCGCAGGTTCTGGAGGTTTGCAGCACACCAACAACATGAAACTCCCCTTCTGGTACTTTACAGTCCACTCAATCTCTCCTCTCACCAATATTCGCCATTCTACCATTGAGCGCACTCATAGACTACGCTCATACCCAGATGAAAATGACTTTGGAAATCATGTTATGGCAAATGCCTCCCTTTGTGGTATTTTCCGCCGAGGCTTTCATTTTCTCTTTTTATCTCCTCGGCTGAGGGTATTTACAAGGGAACATCGTCAATCCTAATACCGATGGGGGACTTGTGTGAGACCTGGTTACGGGGGAGATGTAGAGGAAAATGGAAACGGTCATGAAATTACCACTGGGTGAAGGCATCGGCTAACGACTAAAAGGCTTGTGCGGAGTGCGTAGCGCCCCCCCCCCCCCCCAACACACACTGAGCTCTCATCCAGCCATGATCGATGGCAGATCAAGATGGCCGACTCACTCTCGCGTCCTGCGAGATTCTCGCGTCCTGCGAGACTCGGGTCAAACGGGACACTACCCAACTTCCGGTTAGTTCCGGGAAGCGCCGAGTAGGGGGCGCTGCGGTCACGACCCGCGTGACAGCTGACGAGACGTAACGAGAGTGAGCGAGAGGTGGTCGATGGTTGGTTATTGTACCGCCGCGTGGCGCTGTCAATGGCGGCCGGGAGAGCGGGATGAAAGGAGGAGAGAAAACACCAGCGACCTTTGATGAGAGGTGTGCGCGCGGCGGAGCGTGGCGGCCGGAGCCGAGCGCTCGACGACAGCTGCGTTTATGAGATTAAATATGACTCGATTCTATTCCCCTTTTCACTCTCCTAGCATAGATATAGATTGGCCGCCACCTCTGTCTCCACTCTGTTCTGACTTACCCGGCGTTCACACTGGACGATTATAGGCGGCGATTTTTTAATTTACCACCTGACCACTTTCAGCTGTGAAAGGCTATGACAGAAATCGTTTAATGTAAACGCCAAGCGCGTTGCGACTGCAGATAGTCTGATTAGGTCACATTATACAATTAGGCACCACCTCGCGATTATTGGACATGCTCTGATGCCGGGGACTATTTCAAGCCATCTAGAATTAGTCGTCCAGATGGACAGCGATTCTTAGTCGTCTTTGTCAAGGCTTTAGTACATTCTGAGGTCAACAACTTTTGCAGTGGACATTGCCACCACCTGACGACTATTGGCTTGACGATCTACAGTTGCCACGTTTTTAGTCATCTAGTGTAAACGCCAGGTCAGAAGCTAGTCTGGTTGAATTTTATTGAATGTTATTTGTCATGTCAAACCAGATAACTTTTTAAGTGTTTATTGACATAGTCTCGGGGATTACTTTCTCAATCGGAAAGTACCTCATATGTGGCAGGGTTTGTTTGTCAGCATCACACATGTGCTCATGGAACATCCTCGGATTGTTGTATCATCAATACATGTAACTTTTAACACCAATAAATAAATTTCTTAAAAAATAAGAAGAGTTAAAATGAACAGTCTGAACTACTGTGGATTCACATAATAAAGTGGCTTAGATCTGAAAAAGATAGATTTGTATTGTCTGTGAAGCTCATGTAACAACTACAGTATCTCCCAACTCATAATGTATGAGTTGTTTGAGTTTCATAACTTTTGACAGTTAACCCGTTTTGATTCCGAAATTCGGCTGCTTTCCCCTGTCTGTAGTGGATACCGGGGAACCAGCGATTGGTGGAGGCACAGATAAGTAAGCGCTAGCGCCGCGAAACATCTGCTGGGAAAGTGTCTCCTTTTATAACAGGAGGGAGGGAGATGGTTGCACTGCAGTCACCTCATGTTATAGATCCCATTAGAGGTGGAGGAATGTAATGAACTCAACTACAACTGCGTAAAAGTTGTGTGAAATATTCATATCAAGACACATATGGAATTCGAATTGTTCATCCAACAGCATATCAAATTTAATTGTGTGTTTTGTTAGCCATTTCCCATTTAAGAGAGGCAAAAGGAAGAAATCTGTATTCAATGAAAAAGTTGCTTTTTACATCTTAATTTGGCAAGGCGTGACGGAGAAAAAATAAAGAGAATAAAGAGAATATAAGAGACAAAAGATTCTTAAAAATAAGAATACTTCTATCTTAAAGTGAAGACATATATATATAGCAGGCCTTTGACAACACTAAAGCCCAACCCGGCGTTTATACTAGGCGTCTAGAAACGTGAAGACTGTAGATCAAAGTCGTACGCGGTAGGTGATGCTCGATCATGCAATATTGGCCGCAATAGTCGCCTGCCTAGAATTCCCTCAAGCGTTCACCTTATATGTAGAGAATCTTGAATTATGAATGCATTTGATATATCCTATTCATACCGTACATTTTGCAAACTGTACAATTAAATTGAAAAGTCAATATTGTATTCCAAAATTTTCTTGAAGTCACTAGTTGTCAGTTGGTACTTTTATTTCTCTTGAAATAAAGAACTTTGTTTTTCAAAAGTGAATACTGACTTTTTTTTTCGCAAAAATATGGACTTTGAAGTAAATATTGAGGTCCCTTGAATGAATTGATTTATGTTCCTTTTTCTAGGTTTGTCCTACATTGAAACAATGAATGGAAGTTCTCCCGAATGCTTTCCTATGATTGGCGGCAGGACTTTATCGACAGAGCCGACGTCCGAGTTACTTTGTGGGAAACCACTCCAAGATGTCCCTTCCCCAATTACGTAAACGCCCGCACTTAGAGAATGCCCGGGTACCAGAATAAGCGTGTCCGGGTGCTGCCACTAGGGGGCAGTGCGTCTTCAGGACGCTAAAGTGGATAATTGCTGGGACTTGGCGTGTTAGAAGTCCGGGCCTGGCGCAGTCTCCGGTAACCAGCCAATCGTCTCAGACAGTTCACCCAAATGTCGTCTGCTTCTAGCGAGTGTCGTCTGCCCGAGTCTCTAACCTCTCAAACTGTCACCCCGCCTGCCGCCCGCCCATCATACTAAACCGCCTCCCCTAAGTACTACCAATATACCCCTCCGCCGCCGCAACCACCCGCGCAGCCGTACACTCATCTCCCACACCACCACTTCCGGTGGGCCCCATTTCCCGGCTCGCAGAATGCTCCTGGTGGCGGGGAGTCACCTCGGGAAACGTTTCAGGATCAATCTCTTCATTTGCGACCCGCGTCTCTGCGTGGCGACCCCCCTACCCCCGACCCCCCCGATACCCCCTACCTTCATGCCATTCACTCACACACATGGAACACTCTATTTTCCCGCGCTTTCCTCTCCCTTGCCAAAGTCGTCTGCCTCGCGAGCTGACACGGAAAGTCCCTTTTCCGTCTCTTTTCCAATTTCACACCCGGGTCCCCCTGGCGGACGTTTTGACAGGCTTATCTACCGGGGGTGACAAATAGCCTCGCAAGGGGCCCACCGGAAGTACACCGTCTCTCGCAAACCCCCCTGTCTCGCGACTTCTCGCCGCTTCAGGTCACGTGCGCCAAACGAGAAGTGTTTTGGTCACGTGAGACTTTCTCTACAGGTAGCGCCCCCTGGCATCTAACTTGTAAGTCGGGGCGTTTCTCACCAGGGGGCGCGGTGAGAGCAACCGACGTCATTGGTCACGTGATCTGGAGGAATAATTCACTGGTTCCCTGGTGTTTTGGTGAGTCTGATGTGTAAGGTCAGGTATATGGCGTGGGCATCGGGATATATATATATATATATATATATATATATATATATATATATATATATATATATATATATATATATATATATATATATATATATTTATATATATATATATATATATAGGGGATCTGCTGTGAGACGAGAAAAGCACTGGTCTCAGTCTGACCCGGCGTTCATACTAGACGATTATCGGCGGCGATTCTTGAATTTTGCACCGCCTAATGACTTTAAGTTGTAAAAGGCGAGACATCGTCTAGCGTAAATGGCAAGAGCGTGGCGACTGCAGATTGTCTGACTAGGTCAGATTATGCCATTCTGCATCACCTGACGACTATTGCACATGCTCTGATGGCCGCGACTATCTCCAGCTAACTTGAATCAGCTGTCTCAATGGGCAGCGAGTCTTTAAAAAGTTGTCTATATATAGCTAGTGTAAACGCTCGAGTACATTCTGGGATCGGAGATTTCCTAATTTCGCACCACCTGACGACTAATGGCCTGACGATCTACAGTCGCCACATATTTAGTCGTCTACTTTATTATCCATCGTATACAAAGTCCCCATTGAAAATGTATGGAGGCTCAGTAAACAACTACCCATTATATAAAACCTGTCAGATACCATAATTGTGGTATACAGATTCAAACCTGTGGTATACGGCCTAAAACCCATGGTATACGGGAAAAATAGTCCCTTTTGCTATAGAGCAAAGAAATAGCCCCTATTGTTATACCCTTTGAAATGGCAATTACTGGGTTTAATTTATTCGAAAAGATGGATAATAAATGCAACAAACGATGATTTTGTGGACAGGCAGCTCTGTAAACCACTCGCGGTTGACCTCGTAATACACTCGCTAGCGCTCGTGTATTACTACGCGTCAACCTCTCGTGGTTTACGGCCGCCTGTCCACAAAACCATCGATTATTGTCTATGTAAACCACGGGTAAGGGGGCGTCTGTTACAACTTTGAATGTAATAAACTCCCACAAATGTTATAATCTTGAAATGTAACAAAAATTCAAGTCTTAGAAAAGATATGGCCAAACTTTGTCGCAGCTTGTCAGAGCATGACAGCGTTCAGCGTTCTGTGTCAGCGTTCTGTCACAAATCACTGATATTACGAGTGACCACTAGGGGGCGTCCAGGTTTAAGTGCCGACCCACAAAGCATCTGAGCGCCATACGACACACTCCATGATGCACAGCATTAACTGAATGTGCCTCGGTTTGCATTAGGAGCTCTGAATGCTGGGCCGCCATTGGTGGGTTCCAGGCCTTATCATTACACCCTGGTGATGTGACATGTGGGATGTAAGCCTTCCGACACGACTACGACGTGGGCATTTAGTGACGTAGCCATGTCCGAGGGTGTCACAAGTAGTGGATGAGGGGCCTTACTTAAAACAACGCATACATGAAAATTATCAAACACACGATTTTCCATCTCCAACATGTATTGTATGAACCAAAGGACTCGTATCCAACGCCCATGGAGTATTTAGGAAAAATATCCTTTGGGGGATTTTGTCAAAATGTTAGCCCATTAGACCTATTCAAGTTTGGAGTCAGAGCTCAATCCCATCTCATTTGAATCGCTACTTAATTCCCACGCTTCACCTTTTGAATAACTTCACGATCCAAACTCGATGGGATCTGAGTTCTTACCCTGAAGTTTCAGATGTTTCCTCTACAGTAACCAGTGTCCACTGGCCTTCCTCCCTCCTTCCCTCCCTTCTTATCACGTATCTGCTCATGCCTCACCACTCCCCCTTTAATCCAACCCCGGACACATGTGTGTAGCGTAGAGCAATGATAAGCTCGGGGCTTTATTACTGCCCCACGGGGGATTATCTCCAAGTAGCAGGAAGACCATAGAGATATGTGGTTATTAGTGTTTGTCCAGCCTACCTCCGGGTGTGTCCGGGTGATCGTATCAGTGTCACTTCATATCACCCTGCTTTGTGCAGGGGTAGTTGTGTGACTTTTAACACCCCTCGCGGAGAGGAGATACCACAGGGCAAACAGGCAGGGACCAGTGTACTTTTTATTGAGGGTGGAATAAAAGCCTCACTAAAGTAAAAGTTTTGGTCGATATTGTAATAAAGAAAGCACTCTCTGGTGTGTGTGGAAGATCTTATCTGCGGTGACTGTAAAAGTCTGGCCAACATGGGGAAATAAATCCAGTATCGTCTAGGCTAGGAAATCGCGAATTAGCAATACACACCGATAGGCTCCGGAAAATTGAACATGTGGATTTTATGCCCTGCACCCACCAACGTCAGTGCACTACGATAGATCTCCCGATATATTACGATTAGAAATAGCAAAATCGTGGTGTATCGGGAGGTCCCCGGTAGTTCTAACCGCAGACATCGTAGTTTATTATAGATCGCCCAAACGCCTTTGGAGGTACAAAATGAGATGACCATGGTCACGATTGGCTCATGATTAGAGCAGTGTAAGGCCTGGCGTCCACCTACTACGATAGAAATTTAGACCTCCCCGATACAAAAAGTGAACATCGGAGACATATGGGGAAGGTGCAAAATCGTAGACATATGTCTAGACATGCCAATCCACCACGCATTGTATGGGTTTTTTATCGGTGTCTAATCACAGAAACGTGGTCAACTGCCCCGATATTAGGTGACCTTCCGACGCGATTTTGATTTTTTATCGGGAGGTGCATCGTAGACCATATCGGTGCCATATCGTAGTAGATGGACGCCGGGCCTAACTATGTAGATCTCAGTCAGGATTTTGATATCAAACTATACTATAATTTTGGAAATATTGAATGAATCTGGATAACGTTTTACAGGTATATACAACATATAATTATATTATTTTTTTATTCCAATCGGGAAGTCAATCATTAGTCCTATCGGGTACAGATTCAGCGTTGGTGGGTGCGGGGCCTTATCGGGAGTCTACAATTGGCGTTTTTATTCGTGGCGTATCGGGAGCCAGTCGTGAACTAATCGCAGAAGTGTCGTATACATCAATAAACAGAGAACTTTCACACAGTGTAGGTATATTTACAGACCTGATATTTTTAGGTAACACACAAAAGGATATCGCGGATGGCATATCTGGTCACATGACGAAACAAACAGATTATGAGTTTATTAGCGTTATACAATGGCATATCGGGTGGCTATGCCATCCCGCAGTACTAGTATGCAATGCATGAGTTATATTAACTGCGCGATGATGGAATTGCGAATTTATCACACCCCTGGTAGTTTTCCCCCATGGATCGAAAACGTTAGCCAATTAGTCAGTGATAGGTGTGAGATAAAATCTTAACAGCACTCTGCCACCGAACTAATGCAATCAAATTTGGTTTTGTTAAATGGTCAGACTTAGCTTTGCCTTGTGAGATTATTCCACAACCAAAATGCATGGCGTATTTTCATCAGTTACGAATCTTGATGCAGTTCCATCTAAATATTCTATACAGGGCTTTTAAATGATCAGTACGTAGTTTGTCGTATATTTGATAAGGATAATGGGAAAGAACAGTCCATATCATAGAGGGCCCGTGGCTGGAATAAATCCAGTAAAGATATACAAACAAGTGATTCTCAAGAAACTTTCAAGAAACTTATAGTGCAAGATGAAGCCGATCTGATAAGGTTCATCTAATCATAAATTCATAATTAATTTCATACCTCTCTGTTTATTCTTTTCTCTTTTTCTTACGTGTTCATGTAAATGGCAATATGAAATGTGAACCAACTTAAACATGCACAGATTGTTGTGGCATATTACAATAAAAAAAGGAATTTAAAAAGTCATCTTCCAAAATGACAGGTAAATGTTATAACTATTTAAATTTAGTATAAATGTCACTCTTGCCTTCGGGAAATGAAATGACAAATAGAACCATGTTAGAAAACCTTAGGGACTCGAGTGGAGTGATTAGTAGTAGTGGCAGTGATATGGTATTATGATTACTCCCAATATTAGCATCTATCAGTTCATTTTTTCCCAGTCAACTTCTTTCTCCAAAATAGCATCACGTAATCTTCATTGCGTCACCTCCGTTGCTCTTTTCAATGAAGAACTGACTAGATCAGAAATGGCTGTCACTAGAAAAATAGAATAAAAGAAATGTCTGCAGGGGAAGTGACAGCGCATGCATCGTGAGGTCATCTGGCGCATTAATCTGTCAATCCTGTTACACCCAGGAACTATACAGGAAACAGTTACGCACTACACCTAGTTCTATAGACGACGCCATGACAGTGTCGCCATTTCTTTTTCTTTCCTATTCTGCGCGCGTCGCGGGGCTTTCGCTGCGCGGAGGCTCACGGGAAAAAAGTACTTCTTCAGCAGGCTGTGTTGGAGATTGCGCGCGGCGGGCGTGTTGCGCTGGTGATAAGCTTAATTGAGACTGGCGGATGATGGGGCCGCTTAAAATGTCGTCTGCTCCCAGTGCAATGTTTTCCAGTCGCCATCGTGACAAGGGTTTAATCGATGATTGAATTTGACAGCTTTTCTGGAGCTTCCAGCGCCCGCGCGCCGCAAGCAGAAAAAAGGCAGACGACTTTGAAAAAAGAAAAAGCGCGGGAAAAGTAAGTCTCGCTGATTCTCGCAAAGCCCCGGGATCTTCCACGGCAGCCATCTTGTCATTATTGTCTGAGTGCGATGCACAAAGAAGATGTGACAGTAACACTAACATCATTTTGTTCCCCACAGATCCACAACTAGGATAATGCCATTTAATAACTTTTTATGATATTTTTCTGGTAGCATTGCTGATAAAGGTAGACTATTTAGTGGATTTAGTTAAATGCTTTTCTAATAATCAAACAATAATTATAAAAATGTATTTCATCCTCTTTAAACCTATAAGGGGACTGGGCATCATCTTGTCCGGGGCAAACGTTGCCTCACAGCATCATTTCTCTTAGATTTATGACATTGTATTAACACGGATATTTTAGATATAAGATGTTTTAAAGCCTCTATTTGAGACAATTTTTACACACATGTATATGAATGGTTGTCTGAAACTCATTGACGGTAATAAGTATTCTTTAGTATTTCAACTTCAGAGCAAAACTTTAATGGATTAATTTGAGCTTGTCTTGAAAGGAGTGAAGTTGGACTTACCTAGACCTCCCTAGATCTGAACGATGCCCAATACTAATATAATTCACGCTTACCTGAAAAGATAAAACATACGACAGTCTTACCACGCAGCTCAGTGCACATCTATGGAAAAGTGCCCTGAGACATTACAGCCAAGATAGAAACCACATGATATCAGATGACAAATTATCGTACATTTCCAATCATGCCGATATTTTATTCAAGATGGTCGATACATTTCTTATGGAGACTTAGTAATAGGTGGGTATTGACGGGGTTAATCTTCCGACGACTGTATAAAGCACAGTCATTGCTAGTTCTGCCATCATCCGCCTGGAAATTGTAAGAAAGTCGGGAGACAACCGTTGTTATCAATTGTTATAATCCATTGTTAATCGTGGGACAAGGCTGAAACCCCTCTATGGCAAGCTGAAGAAAATATTCTTGATAGAATTCATTCATAACTGTTATTGCCACCTTGTGTTCTGTTTGGTGTCGGGGGGAATATTGGTCGCTTCCATAACACAATGGCTATGTGCCTGCCCTATATATGTGGGACCCTATATATGTGGAACCCTATATATGTGGGATATCTAGTTCCTTAGATATTTGATAATCACGACGATGATAGATCGTCATGTATGATAAACGCCTCATCCCCTTCTTTGTCTTACGACTACTGTTACCGATATCTTATCGGGGAGCCTCACGATTCTTCTCACCCCAGGCCCAATCTACATCTACCGATTTTGACCACAAATGATAGAATCTGACACCTCTTACCGGCTATAATTATACACCTATGGCCGAACGTCTACGGAATACTACCCGCTGTTAGGGATGTAGTATGAATAATGTTCAGGCTCACTGAGACGTAGTGAATATTTAGGCGTACTGTGCCCGTAGTTGGCAAGTACATAAAATGAGATTTTATTAGTGTTTTAGGTATATAATGAAAAGTAAACGTAGTGAGTGAACCTGTAACGATTCCGTTCTCAGCTTTTTGTCCAATAACAAATTCATCCACCTCGGGTATCTGGATTTATAAACAGCAGATTTAAAGGAAGTCTCCAGCGGTGCAGATAAAAGATATGATGCGTTGTTAGATGTGAACGCTGATTATAAGTATAAGCGTCGGGTCAGTCTAGCAGTGGTTCTTTTCGCTTTTCGCTAGAGGGCGCGGGATGTCGGTCCCTGATGTGTGGTGAATCGGGTGAACCCACGCACGCAAGTGAAACGGGGTTGCCCGGATGACGTAACTCGGCTTATATATAGGCCGGGTTCGCAGTGGGTCGACAGGCATTCTTGTGCGTTCTCTGTGAGAAGAGCAAATCCTCGGATCCTCATGTTGCTGGGTTTTCCAAACCCTCTCGATGGTTAGGTGAATCCAGTACTCCGGTATCTGGATTGGCCTCCCCGGATTAACTTGGCACACTTGTCTACTGTACTCTAGTTGTGATCTTACTGGGATCACTTCGGGAAGCTGGTAATAAACATCCATTGTTAATCAAACTTGTGGAGTCAGCTTTTTTTGTGAATAGGTTTATCCATACTTACCGACAATACCGAACCAACCTATGTAATTGCACAAAGGGTGGCATATCGCTGGGAAGGGAGTATGCAATCTTTCCAATGATAAGCATTCCTCCATAAGGCCACAAGCCGGAGACCGCGAGATAGGTACCAATATTTTCTTTGGGAGAATCACCGACAGTCGATTCTCCTCCCTTAAATACCTGTGCATTTACCGTCGGTAGACGTGGACTGGGCCTATTGGATGAAGGGGATGATATCAAGTAAGTGGATAGCCTCTGTTCTGGGGATATGTAGTCTGCGTTCGTTGGGGTCATTTAACTCGACAAATAAACACCAGATAGGGGAGATATGTAGACGGGGCATATCGACCTGTACCCACCGCGAGCGACCACGAACTAGAGAGAACAAAAAGATAAATTCCAACCACGACGTCTGTAACCAAAAAGGGGATTCCATTCTGATAAAAAATGGAACGGTTACGACTAAATACGTGACGACTAGATCGGCTAGCCATTATCGTCAGGTGGTGCTCGATTTAACAATATCGGCAAAAAAACCAACCCAAGAAGCATATCAAGCGTTTACTGTAGACGATCTGTCTCTCAGATAATGAATGTAATACTTCCTGCCGTTCACGTTTATCCTGGATGACCTTGGGTGACCAATCACGAAGGTTCACCCTGTTTAAAATACAGGTAAACATAGTCATTTTCCATTAGAAAACCGCAGTTGAAAAAGGTTTAGATAAAATGTTGTTTTGGGCCAAAACGGGAGGTGGTCGATGACTGAGATTTTACAGAATCACCAGCAGTCTAGAAGACTAATTCAAGCTGGCTTGAAGTAGTCTTCGGCCAGCAAGTTGTATACCTAATCAACAGTGTTAAATATCTATAATCATCCAGTGTAAACGCCACGTGGCACGGCCCCTTTCCTCACATCTAGGGTGTTGCTATATACCAGAGAACTAGAACTCCTGGAAGGCCCACTCGCCGTGCAGCACTGTGAACTAGTGGCGCGCATGCACCAGCTCCTAGAGTGGAGCAAAACATCCGGTTCACGCTTCTAACATGTCCGACTAGATCTGGTAATAATGTACCCTGATACCCG